>JABBOT010000001.1:24136996-24768219 GCA_016165875.1 Acanthopleura granulata
CGCGTCACAGGTCACTAGCTAAAGGCACATACAGACTGCCCATACAGACTAAGTCTTACTTCTCCTTCCGCGTCACAGGTCACTAGCAAAAGGCACATACAGACTGCCCATTCAGACTAAGTCTTACTTCTGCTTCCGCGTCACAGGTCACTAGCAAAAGGCACATACAGACTGCCCATACAGACTAAGTCTTACTTCTGCTTCCGCGTCACAGGTCACTAGCAAAAGGCACATACAGACTGCCCATACGGACTAAGTCTTACTTCTGCTTCCGTGTCACTGAATGGAATTCCCAGCCTGGTCATCTGCTCCAGGAGTATATTGAATGCGTCGGTGACATTGTCTATGATGTGGGGGATGAAGGTCTGCCTCGCCTGGGAGGGGAAACCGTCCCCGTAGTGCAGGCGAAGCTGTTTGATAAATGTGCTCTTCCCGGAGCTTGCTCCACCTGGTGACAGAAAATGTAAGATAACTCCAGAGTTCATCATGTATGCTAATGTACAGATGTTCAGGTATATGTAGCTTTACATTTCAATTTTAGAAAAAGTATTACAGATATAGATATTTATCTCCTGGGAGATAATAAGTACAGTGGATAAATCACTGAAAACTGTATCCAAACTACCTTTACTGTTAAAAGCACCTTGTGTTTGACTGATAACATGGAGTCAAAGAGTTTGAATTATAAGGTGGACTACATCAGATGTCCAAAAAGTTTGCTGCATCTCAAATACTCGTTAATAACACTGTTTAAAATACACCAATATTTAATGTCAAAACAGCATGTTCAGAAGCATTGTTACACATAAACTATTGAATTTATTTTTTCACTAATCTGATTGGTGTTTTACGCTGCACTCAAGAATAGTCGAGTTATACGATGGCAGCCAGCATTATGTAGGGAGGAAACAGGGCAGAGTCTGAGGAAAACCCAAGACCATCCGCAGCTTGCTGGCAGACCTTCCCACACAAGGCCAGAGAGGAAGCCAGCCTAGCCTGGAACTGAACTCACAGCTACCACACTGATGAGAGGCACCGAAGTAATTACACTGCGAAAGGTTCTTCCAGTCAAGGTGAAACATAATGAAATGAGAAAATCACAGACTTACATCCACGGCACTGAACATTATGACCTGGATGTGATACATGCGGTTTACCAAACCATTCAAATTCAAGCTATAGAAAAAAAGCAACCTTGGTAGTTTCCAATATAGCCATGGCTTCATTGACTTTAATATGTCTCTATTAAATGCTTGATATGTGTGCAAGACTTCAGTGCAAAGCTGGCAACCAAAACGACATGCAAATGTATTTAGCTTGGTTTTGACTGTAAATCAAGTTTGTTTTTAACAATATGGTCCTTACTGTCAGTGTTGCTATCATCATATTCCAAACAATCACCAAGAACCACAAACTTAATTCAATTCACTGGAGCTTGTTCATAAGGTTGGTGCAGTATCATCTTGAGAGAAGTTTCTAGCATTGAATTCATTTGTCAACACATGTATCATAATTAAAATATCAGCAAGTTTGTGAGGTCTTTGTTGAAATAAAGTAGTTTTCCTGAACTTTTTTTCTAGCCATAAATTTGACTACCATCATAAGGCTAAAGCTTACAATATAAGTAAAGAAATTGTGAGTAAAACAAAGAGAGCAAATCAGGTGGTTAAAATACGTGCAAACTGATAGAAGACCAGTACCAATAATAAAACTCTTGGCTGTTGTTGAAGAAATTTATATGTGTACATGGGACAGGTATAATTATGAATCAGTGAAGAGAACTAATGTAGTGTGTTGAAATCAGCCATTGGCCACACAGTAGCTTTACGTCGGGAGGCCTGAAAGATACATGTTGAGTAATACAATAACGAAGAATGGGCAGTGGATACCACAGAATTATTTCATTTTGTTAACTTAAAGGGATGGAATATCATTGCCACATCCAGGATATACCTAGGCTATGCTGAATACTAGATATGTCATATTTATACAGTTATTCAGAAGTTAACTTGATTGAGCGATTTAGTGTTGGTTCTGTATCCATTTGAGGAAAGAAAATCTTGAATATGACATTTAAACACCAGTCATATGGATATTGTGCAGCACTTTGACTTCCCGCTGAGGTTTGCCTGTATCATCCCTGAAGATGTCCACCAGAAGCTGTTCAGTAACCTGGAACAGATCCTGGAAGTGAACAGACAGCTGCTAGAGGAGTTAGAACACAGCACAGTTGGCTTGTCTTTCCTACATCTGGGCCCCTTCCTTAAGCTGTATGCCACTTATGCCAATGACCATGAACAGGCACTCTCTACACTGCAGGTATGTATGGGTATCCCAGGGTAAACTGAAACTCAGGTCTGAATGTTTCTTCTTAAGTTTTTTGCTGTATCATGTGGTGAGGTTTTAAGATGTACTGCTCTTAGCCTAAGAATGACAAGGTAGCCTTGTTGCATTGTCAGCTTCCCATTTCGTTATCTTTTTGATGATAATCTGTGGTGAAGTTCCTTTTCAAACCAGTGCAATTATATATGCCTCATTTATTTTCTGGTATTCCAAAACACTAAATTACATAAAATGTGCACATGTATAACTGTAACAGTATTTTTATCTCCTTTGTTTCTTTGTAGGACTGGAATCAGCGGAGTTCAGCGTTTTCTGATTTCATCAGCCTGCAGGAGCAGCGACCAGAGGTGCGGGGCCTCAAACTGAATGCCCTCCTGATCACTCCTGTACAGAGGGTGCCCAGGTAAGCGCACACACTGCTGTCAACAGCTTCCCTTCACTCACACAGGTGGGAGAGGATTCATATGTTGTGAAGCTATCATGAATGCACTTCCTGACATGTTTGGTGCATAAAGTCGTCACAGTAGCCTACAAATAACAGTTGTCTCTCTTAGTCTACTTAAACCACACTCATGCCGAAAGTCTACATTGGTTATATTCTTGCTAGAAGTGGAAACCATAACGGTTTAGAAATTTTCACATGACTTTATGTCACAGATGTCCCTCTGCATGCTTTGTATTTTGTCACCTGTGAGATAATCTGCTCTGTTATCTACAACAGGTACCAGATGTTACTGGAGGACCTGCTTGTGCACACCAGCCCAGATCACCATGACTACAGTAACCTCTGTGGTAAGTCAGCCACAATCTACCCCCTACCCCCCATGCCCTACACCCCAACACCTCCACCCCAACCTCCACCCCATGGCCTATGTGTATCCCCTGGCGGATATGACCACCTGTGTATGGCAGAATTATTCACTGTGTTGAGCTGAATCCAGCCTATCTGGAACTTCATTCCTTCAAATATCTCAAAATATCTTACATGATATTGCATGAGGAAATGTTTTTATGGCCAGAGCCTGTGTGATGTGTAGTTGGTGATATAAATATGGAACATGAAGCCCAATTCAAAGTCAAAACATTTGACTGCATTAAATTCAGTGGTAAAAAAAATAAGCAAATATATTTTCAGAAAGAGTTTTTACTGATTCTTTCCCTTTCATAACGACTCTGTGTCATGGCAACAGTCATCAAACACTATGGTGAGCTTGTTATTGGTCCATATATATCACAGTGTCTGTAAAACTTCTCGTCTTGGCTTCAGCTTCATTTCCTTACCTTTGATGTCTACTTTGATGTCAACAACCCTTTTGAGTTTTTGTTGCTGGTGGAAATCTGACAATAACCCATTGCCCGTTCTCGTCATTTACAGAAGCCTCAAAGAAGATTAAAGAAGTGGCTTGGCATATCAACGAGCACATCAGACAGCATGAGAACTTCCAGAAGATGTTAGACATCCAGAACCGCCTGTCCGGATCAGCCCCCAAAATCTTAGCCCCGGGCAGGCTTTTTCTCAAGGAAGGCTGTCTTAAGAAGGTTAGTGTTCCTTTACCTGAAAAACATTTTGGACAGTGGTCAACGATGGAAACCTTATTAAATAGTTTTCTGAAGAACTCTCGATACGCCTTCCCTGCTGTCAGTGTTAGAATTTGCCAGGTGTTGTAGTAAGAAAGACAATTAATTTGACAGTTGTCTATAAACAGTTAATCTTATTATTCCATTACAATTCACATGTGAACAGATTATTACAAAATATTGGAACCATCTAGGCTGCCATAGTTTGCATTACAATTTACAGTGGTTTTTGTCCTGGTTTTGTTGGCACAGCCTAACAAGATGCAGTGGTTTTCTTGGAAGGGGCTCTTGTATACATTCTAAGTAGTACTGAAAGCACAAAAAATAATGCATCATTTGCTGTTGCAACACTCAGGAAGCAGTCCCCAGTATAAAAAATCTGTATCCATTGCAAGTAGCTTTCATGTTGTTGTTGGCATGTGTGTATTTAAATTTAGATCTAATTTTAGACAACTTCAGTATTTTAGGACAGCTTCATTCAGTGTGTGTCAAAAGTGGTGAGTGCACGTGAACTGTATTAAGATGATCTTAAATTTTGTAACGTTTTTAATTTTGCATACTTCTGAAAGTTATATATTGATGTAAGAAGGGTGTTTCAAGATTTGTGTTGTAGATGTAGGGTGACATACTAAAGGTGAAAAATGTAAGCTTTCCCAACATAAGTAATGTATTTGGACTCTTTCTAGTCACATATATCTCGCTTATATTTTATCTGTTGTGCTCCAGGCTGTTGTTTGATATTTTCTCAACACGTATATACATGATATGTTTTCTATTTCAGGTGTCTCGTAAAGGAGGTCGGTCTCTAGAACGCATGTTTTTTCTCTTCTCTGATATGTTGCTATATGCCAAACCTAAACTTCTGGACAGTGGTAAAAACACATACACCTGTTGCTGTGTGCTGCCTCTAAAACACTGCAAAATTGAGCCTGTATTTGGTAAACCTCGCAAAGATCAGGAAGGAGGTATGTTTAGGGTAAGTGCTTATTACAGCGCATGCACATGCTGAAGTCTTGCTTTAAGGAACTTCATTCACAAAGAATGTGAACATTCTTTGCCCAGTAAATGTATTAAAATTCTCTGTATGTGAACAGTAGTGTATCTTGCCACATGTGAAACACTTTCATAACATAAGCCATGTGCGCCTGCTTGGCAAAATTTGTTACTTGTGTAACAGGGAAGCTTTTAGATAATACTAATATCTTAAACCTGTGTTTGAAGTAGCCCTCTAGATACTCTTGCTTTGATATGCGTTGAATTTGACGGTTTTGACACTTCCCCTTACGGCACTAAGTATGGGTTGGCCTGCTCTCAGTATACTCAGATGCGGGGTCTTCAGCATGGCTTTCCAGTGCAAGAGCATAATAAATATGTGAGCATAGCGATTAATGTGCTGCAAACATGGGGACAGTTTTGTGATGTGACAGATATAACTGAGTGTTAAACCCCAAGGTAAGAAAGAAGAAAAAGTAATTTGTGAGTCCGGGTCATTTTGTCTTGACTTACCCTGTGCAGACCCTGTGTCGATGGTGTTTCAGATAAGCTGTCAGAGCGAGAGCTTGTTGTTGTACTCCACGGAGCCAGGCGTGGTGAATGAGTGGTCAGAGGAGCTTGTCACAGCTGTCAGGTATGCTTACACACACTGACCATATCCAGTGAACATCCAGTATATTGCACAAGCCAATCTGTAGAATTCTGTACGACTTGATAAAACTTGAAGGTATGTACATGTAGCACACTCCGCCTTTAGGTCTGATGGCCACGAACACAAAGATATGAGGGCTGTTAATGGTAATGATTTTTCTGCCCTACTAAGAAGAAGTTTACATTCAGTGATAGTTCAGTTGTTGGATTGGTACTGGTAGACACAGGTAGATATTGAAAATAACCTACTTGTGATAACCTGCTCTATATTCCATATAGTTTGGTTTTTTAGATCAGGTAAAACAATCAGAATCAAGAATAACATTTGTGTATCTGTTTTTGTGTGACAGGCGGTTTAATAAGAACAGGAGAACATTGCGAAAGCCCAGCAGTAACAAGACACCTGTGAGAGGCTCAGAGATGATCAGAAACAAGAAACCAGACAAGAAAAATACTACTCCGGTAAAAACAACAATTTTGTTTACATATTTATTTATTTATGTATTTTTTTTTTTTTTTTTTGCCATTGTTTGGTCATGGATCTTATTTTCATGTGTTTTACAAAATTGTCTTACCTTTAAAGTTTATATACTCTTGCTGGCCCAGGTGGTTGCGGTGCCGACAGGCTCACTCTCCCAGCGACCATCAGGCCCCTTGGCCAGTAAGGTCACATGCTCAAATCCAGTTTTCAATGTGTCAGCAGTGGCTGTAAGTCAAGAGGTTTGTTAGACACCCGACAGTGTTCCAATGGTTTACTCAAGCCACTCCGGTTTCCTTCACTCCTAAACCGGACTGCTTTTATAGAAGTGAAAAGTCTCTGGCATGCCATTAAACAGCAATCAGTCAATAAACAATCACTATGCTGTTGGATAAAATCAAACTCGTACATATACAAGTGTGCTACTTTTTAAAGAGAATCGGTTTATGAATTGTTTACAGCGTTGACATGCAGAGCTGTCAGTCCTGACGCTATAACTGGCATGTTTCAGATACTGAAACGCCCACTGGAGCCCGTTGTGGAAGACCCTCCCGCAGAGTCCCCCTGCCTTAAGGACAGCCTTCACCCTATGAGGCTACAGATGTCAGCCCTGCGTGAACTTGACCTGACCAACTGCCTTTCACCTCGGAAACGAGCAAGAAAGGAAGTCCCAGCCTGTGAAATGGTACCTGTTCATTTACATGAATTGATATATTAAGTTATTTATTTATTTGATTGGTGTTTTACGGAGAATGAATCGATATAAGTTGCTGTCATGGTCTTAAAGGTGAAATGGACGCTGGACATTGTAGTTACGTTTCATACACCTTGCAACTGCTTAGACTTGTACTAACCTAACTTTTTTGATGATGTCGTCCATCTTCCTGGGATAAGAGTTGAAGCAGTTTCACATGATTCTGGCTTGTATACGATTTTTATGTTGAATATATCTCTTGAATTAGATGTTTAACAATATGTCACAATGTTCGGCATTTAGACCACATTTTGGTGCAGATGAAAAGAAAGAACAAAATCTGTTCCTTCTATTGTAGCACAACTGATCTGTGGGACCACATGACATACAATACAATTCTTAAGCTCATGTTGTATTTCAGAACACCGAGAATGTGCCGTTAGATGAGCTGACCTCACCACCTCATGAAGAGGAGACCGAAGAAGGCACCGGTCAGAAGTTGTCTGTGACCCTTGGCTCCATGGAACTGACCGAGGAGAGTCTGACCACTGACCACTTTGATGTGTCTGTAGACTTTCTGGGCCCCTCTGATAGGTACACACGCCCACCTCTGAGAGCCTGTTTGTCAGAGCGCTCGAACTACAGGCCAGAGACCCACAAGGACAGCCCCTGTCACCCAGAGACGGTGTACAACAACATAAGGAACAGGTGGGCACATACTCATGACCTTTTCACCAGTGTATATTTTGCCATTTTTGAAAGAACTGATGGGTAATAAAGGCATGAAATTTGTGTTAACTTCTGGAGTTACCAAACTCATAAAATACATTTTATCCTTCAAAAGGACCTTTTTTTTTTCTTTAAGTTGGATATTTAGAATATTTGTCAAATTGTACATTGAGACAATGTCATACCTTTATAGTGTGTTGATAAACCGAGAAGGGCTGAGCAGACCAGTGGCTTGTACAGGAAATCCACTGACACCTTGACCCATGAGGTCAGGTAACATGTGTGTCCCATGCTGTAAGTTGGGAGGTTTGTCAGGTACTTGCTGAGGTGTAGAGGTTTCCTTTAGCAATGACAGCTTTCACGTCTAGGACACCAGTCAAGTAAATGAATAAATAAAAAGCAGTCGTTCATGCTCATGGGACCCTCTGTGTTGTCTAACTTTCGTTAGAGACCCCTTTGTGGTGTGCACGTTGGAAAGTTACTTCCACCAATAAAGGTCATCACCGTCATATAAGAGAAAAGTTTTTGAGTATGGCATTAAAAATCAAATGAATAAATTGCTGATTGTCTTTTCTCTACTCTTCCAGGGTACAGCAGCAGAACACTGAAGTAATAGAGGCAGCTGTGTTGAACTGTGTTAATGGCTTCCAAACAGCCTATGACCAGCTTAAGTCACCAGCCACTTCCCGCTGTGTCATATTGTGATGGTTTGAGTCCCAGAGTTGAGGGCAGTGTGCAATTCTTAACCTACACAGACCTTGGCAGGGCAGTGAGAATTCAAAAGAGGACAAAATTTCCGACAAACATTCCAGGTGTGAACTGGGAATTTGATGCGTTAATCACTGAAGCATTCTCAGAAATATTCGTACAATCATCTACAGCAGTTTTCCAGTTGTTGCAAATGTTGTAACACGCTCCTTAACCGTGCAGGGTAAATATGCATGTAATAACAAGTTATTTTGCTTTTTTCTGTGACTACACAATATTGTTGGCTTGTTCATCAGGTGTAGTATGACAAGACATCTCATAATGAATTGGTACCAAAGCATAACAACAAACAAATGTTTATGAACGCCAGTTGGCTGTAGTATATGAAAATGTATAGTAGTGTTTAATATATCAGATGTGTCAGCTATTTATGCTAACCTGTGCCTGAGAAATCATGACTCATGACATTGAAAAGATGAATTCCTTTGTTTGGCTCTGTGTTTGGATGTAAACATTAACCTATCATCAGTCCAGTATTTACTAATTCTGAACACCTGAATATTTCATACTGAGATCTCCATAGCTGTAGATTTTCCTGCATCATATGTCTCATTAAAATAATGAACACTCCCTCATAATTTTTTTTTTTGCAAAGCATAAATCTCATTGAGATACTGATCAACACATTTCCTGAATGGAGGCATGAATAGTTTTACCTGTTTGTATTTCCTCTGATTAGATGCTAATGCAAAATGACATTACAAGGTTAATTACATGTAAATGGTTACACCAGTTGGTTACACTATAACAGTGATGATATGTATGTAGGACAGTATTCAGTGAACTGAGGAGCCCAAATCTTGTAGATAGAACTATGTTTGCACATTAACAATCCCCGAGAGTCACATGTATCCTTTATTCCATTGTCATTCCAGGAGCAAATGTTGTACTGCGGTTAGGAATTGAAGATCTGTTATTTATTCCAGATAAAATGTAGTGTATCAACATGATACCATTGGTACATAATTTTGAGTCCAGTGTACATGTATTTTTGCCAGCTCAAGCACATGTAAGATCCGGTAATATGGGCTACACTGTAAGAAAGATTAAAGGATTCCATGGAAAATGTAAATGCAAAGTTTCATTTTTTGCAATGTCATTTAACATTTACATATTTTAATAGTCGTTTACAGTCATGAGTCGTTTTAGTTTAATGCATTCTCTACTTTACATGATGAGCATTGCTTGGAGGTCTATAGCACAGATACGGAGTACATGTACATATATTTTAGATGTATATTACCCTAGAGATGATGTATTTATAACTGTTTGGTGTTAACAATGAACCTCACACATTCTTCCAAGTGTATCTTGCGCATTATGTGAATCAAAGGCTAACATTTTTGTTTCTCGGTTGATTTTGTTTTACTTCTTCTTAAGAGATGATTCCAACAATCAAGCATATCTTCAAATATGCATATCATTCCCTCAGTTCCACCATATAAGAATATGCTGATAGATTCCCAGTGTGTGGCTGTGGCTTTTGTAATACCTGCTTTAAATATATAACACTCTATGTTACTGCACTACACCCAGTGTCAGTTTTTGTCAGTATTTTGTTTGTGTAAAATGACAAAATCTTCCAAATGTTCTTTTTTGGATGACCACTAGACAAACCAAAGTTCCTTCAGCATCAGCTAAAAGCAAGTATTTGTATTTTGCTACAGTCTTGTTTGCTGCTTGAATGTAGTGTTGTTTCCTTTTCACTGTATGAGGTAATTGCACCTCATCGGTCGTGGTGAATTTTGCCATAGTCACAGCTTGGGTAATTTAGAGATTTTTTATTTTTTTTTTTTAGCAAACATTTGTTTAATGAAATGTCAATCATGAGATGATGTCAAAAATTTTATCCAGTTCTTGTTGATGTGTTGGCATCAATATCTCAGGACAGTACCATGTCGTAATTTATTCCACAGCACATGGTAGACTCCTTTACGTATAGATGTGAACTTATGCTACCAGAAATTTCGTCTACTCACAGCTTTTGGTATAAATAAATTGATTAAAAGTAATTGTAAATGATAACACTGAAACAATAACTAATTCAACTGTAAGCAGTGGAGTGCATAATATGACAAAATAACTGACATGAATGATTCTTTTGCCAAGCCTATAGCTGTTGGATGAATACACAATGCATTAAGATCATTTAACTTCATAACTCTCAGCCAGGAATTCCATAGTTCTCTTTGTTGGCATTAAGCATCAACAGCCTTAATTCCTTCAATATGACTTACAAACTGGAATCATTTTGTGCGTAAAGATCTCATGACAAGTGAAAGAGTTATTTGTCCAAGGTTTATTTTGGTCTCGTTTATTCCAGCCATAAAACTGACCAGAAGAGAGTGGTTTACACGAGTCATTAAATCCACAATTTTCTTAAGTGTTTGTAAATATAACTGATTAAAATTTAACTGTCGTTACTGATATGTTGTAAAATACACCATGTGATATGGTTGTGTCCCTCAATGTTTCTGGCCACTTCTTGCTTTGATTGTTGAGCGCTACTGACAGTTGGTATGTTCTCAGTCTCATTAAAAGCAGATCCTTAGTTCTGGCTGCGTAGAGGCCACATGATCTGATTTTAATGAGATTGGTGTGTTCTGAGACTAATTGCATGTCTTTGCCTTCGGGCAGAATGATAACATGCTGCTCTTTTGTGCAGGTAACCAAGTTTGATTTGATATATAGTATACCACGGTGCATATTCATGTAAAAATCCACCTGTTGTGACCATTTGTCGTTTCCAGTCAGTGTATGCTTGACTGCTATGAAAGCATACAGATACAAAACCATATCTTCTTGGTATTGACTCTTGAATAAAAGCAAACATTGATTTCTGGTCTGTCAGCAGATTTTACAGAATTTGTATACTTGTGTCTATAAATGTTTTCATTTACATCTCTGAGATCACTTTCAACATCCGTTAAAAAAGCCTGGAGATTTGCTCCCCACTGTTGTGGTACACATACTGTATGCACAATAAAATCATTACTATTTGTGATTGGTTATATTGTGTTCTTTGATTGTCCTTAGGTTATAGCGATGGTGGTAAACAGACCCTTCTGAAGTGGTTGTAATATGGTATGTTTGTCGAGGATAAAGATTTGCCACTCTAATCCCACTCCATCCCTGGCAGGGTTTGTTTGGTGCAGGGGTTCTTCGCCCCAGGACGTGTGATCAAGCATAGTAGTTTTCACTTACTTTATTGATTTCCATTTTCGGCTGTAAAAGGTGGTTTTTTGTAGTTATTTTCGCCTCGCTGCAAATACTGTACAAACAGATGAACGAATATCGAGCTGGCATTTTCTGTACGAGAGTTTGGACTTTGATGGCTGAATGATAAGCGTGGCGTTCATCTTATACAGATTCACGTACACCTTGGTCAGGCCAGATGGACCTTGTTGGACGTCATCCAGCGTTTTTTTTTTTTTGTTTTTTTTTGGGGGGGGGGGGCTCAGTTCGTGATAGGGGTATCAGAAGACCTCCAATTTCATTAAAATGTTTCGGGGTAAGTATGGCGAGCTTCTAAGGCTTCCGTTTACTCACAGGTTCTCCAGAAGCTAGCAATGACGTCGAATGTCCAAAATATAATTTTGCGCTGCGAAAAATAATGCAATGTATAGCTCAGCCCATGATTTCGCCCATCATTGGACGCGTGATCAAGTGGCGAATATTACTGAGTCTTGTCCTGTGTCCGTTTTCGATTTCCAAGAGCCATTCTCTTGTGCTTCGTGGACAGAAGTTTTACAATGGACTATTGTTGGAGCGATTGATTTATTCGACTTAATTGGTTGACACTAATTGTTCCAGTAGTATTTTAATAACATCAATGTAGAAAGACACGAAAACCCTGACATTTCAGAGGAGGCAGCCCAAGCTTTGCATGGTTTCTAGCAAGATTGCACGTTTTAAACTGTGACTGAATAATCTCAGTGTCTGTATAGCGCATGGAGGTTCCTCCCCACCATATAATGCCTTCGTCGTATGTAGAAGTCAAATATTCTTGAGTACGACATAAAACACCAATGAAATTAAATAAATATATAAATGTATCGCATGCATGCCTTTAGGTGTTCCTTAACCGTGTGCCCGCGTGACTTTACATGTCTACATGGACTTCTTTGGGTCCAGTTACATTCTAATCGTACACGCGAAAATGTCATAAATCTTACTGTTTCACTAGTGATATTGTCTACTATTTGTTACTGGCATAATAGGACACTGGAGAAATAGTCCCTGATCTCCATGTCTCGTCCAAGCTTCCTTGGGGACCTGTAGAGGCAGCCTAATCGTAAATAAATCGTAAATTGGTGGCACCGCTAACGGCCAATGCGGAGATCTTATCTGGAGACAAACGACAGTTAAAATAACCAAAATATACACTGAGGACATACTATATTAATTTTTAATGGTATTGCTCTAAAATAATGTGTTGAATGTCTTCTCAAAAGTAATCTCGGCTGGGATTTGGTATTGTCTGCTTACCACGATGGTACAATGTTAATCGCCCTCTCGATCCCGTCGTACGCGGGAAGGTCTTGCAGCAATTTGCAGGTGTTCGTGGGTTTCACCCGGGCTCTGTCCGGTTTCCTCCAACCATAAGAGTGGCGTATAAGTGAAATATTCTTAAGTACTGTGTGAAACACCGATGAAATAAACAAATCAAATAAAAACAGTGCTAATATTTCCCTAAAAGGCCATATTTTAGATCCAGTTGAGATGAACACAAGGATATGAAATGCGATGAATGGGGGATTTGCGTGTCTACGTAACAACGCTTCAGAACACCCTCCTCTAATTTGTCAATAAGCCCTGCTATCCCAATTATCTTATATTGCCATCTTGGTGCATGGTATAGAGTATTTGAAAACAGTTGACGTTCATGGTAGATCACAACTCCAAAATACCACTAATTTCATATTGTTTCTCTGTTTCGGTTTAGTGAACCGTCTGCAGCTAAACGATTCATAAAAAAAGAGTTAAATAAACCGAACCATTGCTGCAAAACAATTCCTGAAGATAGTTCAGTAACCTTAAATATAGAAACAACGTGCATTGCTGCTAAGCCATTCTTGAAGCTGGCTCAGTAATCGAAATAGAGGAGGAACACACATTGCTGCAAAACGACTGCTGAAGATGGCCCAATCACAAAACGATTCTTGAGGTGGTTCAATAACCTAAATGTAGAAACAATGTGCATTTCACAAAGAACATGGTTCAATAACCGAAATAAAAAAACAACGTTCATTGCTGCAAAACGATTCCTGAGAATGGTCCATGAAACGAAATATAGAAACAACGTGCACTGCTACAGAACGATTCCTGAGAATGGTCCATGAAACGAAATATAGAAACAACGTGCATTGCTGCAGAACGATTCCTGAGAATGGTCCATGAAACGAAATATAGAAACAACGTGCATTGCTGCAAAGCGATTCGTGAAGATGGTTCAATAACCTAAATGTAGAAACTACAGGCATTGTTGCAAAACGGCTCCTGAAGATGGTTCAGTAACCGAAATACAGAACCAACGTTAACTACTGCAAAAACGAGTTCTGTACATATAGTTCATAACCGAAATATAAAAACAACATGCACCGATTTCCCAGTTTCCCTTTTGCTCTACTGTGCATGATAAACTGTTCTGCCGGAAGTTGTATGTTTTTCAGGCGATTGACAGCTCCATTACGCTCTATCTGGCGTTCATGTACCAAAGCTCAAATAACTTTATGCTTCCATTGCCATGTTGTGTCATATTACAGATATATAGGATTTCATGGCTGGGCTAGAATTTAATGCTTACGTGTATGTTTACCACAAAAGCTTGTTTGTACAGCTTCTATTGTTTGAAGTTTTCATATACTAGTTAAGCAATGCAGTCCTTACATCTAGGCCTAGTATGTAGATTACCCATTACCAGGGGAGCGCGCCATAACCAGTCGAGTGGTTATGAGGCTTGTCTTTCACTTGCACATATTGATACATATATATAATGCTTTGATTCAGTCCCGGTCTCGCCCGCTTCCACTATTTCCAAGCTTTTGGCATTAAGCATATCGGCAATACTTCCGTGTCCGTCTACAGGTAGTCTGCAATAACTTAAATGTCGAAAACCAAATCTCATACTTCTCCATGCACCCAAGTTTCTTCCACGCATGCAACGAAACTCACCTCCCTACAGCAACGTGCTATGTATAACGGTGTTAAGCCCTAGTCAAATAAATAAATAAATAAACTTTGGAAATCAGGTATCTTTAAATCGAATAACAGGTGAATTAAAATTACTTTTTATTTATTTATTTATGTATTTTACTGGACCGCTGTTTTATGCCGTATGAAAGAACATTTCACTTTCAAGCGCCAGCCGCATATCATGGTGGGACAAAACCATAGAGCCCGGGGGAACTCACGACCATCCGCGGAGTTGCAGACACATTTCCCACGTACGGCTGGAGAGGAAGCCAATTTGAACTGGCCTTGAATTCAAAGCGACCACACTGGTGTGACGCTCTTTGTCCATTGCACTACGGAGGCCTCAATGACTATTTACGTTTACCCTTAGCCAAATACAAATAAATGAAAGTGCCTGTATTTCCTATATTTTCACACATGTTGCCCTCTATTGTCCTATAATGAGAACAAAAACGCGAGCCCCCAAAAGTAAATACAGGCCTATATCATATGTCTGTCTTATCTAAGTATTTGTGAAACTCAAACTTAAACCAGTTAGATAAGGGCTTCTGGCTGACAAAATACATCGCTGCAACTCAACACGTGCTTATCCGACACGTTTCACTGAAAGGCGCGTTTCACATATTGGAAATTAAACCGTTTGTGTGGTATCGTCGGAACACTCACTATATATAAGCCAGAATATGAACCTTGGTGAGATAAACGAAACAGTGGTGACTACATGTATGCTGTTGATCACCGCCTCCTAATCACTGAATGTCGCCTAAATCAAGCCTATAGGTAGCCTATGAAGCCTCACATATTGAGCTGATTTTGTAGGTCCACATCTTCAGTCATCCCAAATGATACGGCGCCCTCCCTCCCCTGCTCCCATTGGTTGTGTATAATCCTTCGCGTGCACATGCTCAAAATATGCCATATAATCTGTTTGCATGGCCTGTGTTTTGTCCTCGTAACCTGTCAACATGGCCATTCAAATCCAGTTGGCAAATAACCGCGACTGCCAGAGTATAAGTAACTATACGTACAAAAAAAAAAACAGAAAGAAAGAAAGAAATCTCAAAGTTATATTCTTGCCAGAAGAAGCAAACAAACTGTAACGTAAAAGTCATTCGTTAAACGTACCATATTATTTGCAATTATTGCCCACTGTATTTCGTAAAAGATACGTCAAAAGTATGTACAGCGTTATGTGTAATGATCATTGAAATACATATACATAAATACCAATGTTTGCAAATCTTTGCAGCTAGGCCAAGACGCACATGGAATAACCCATATCTGGCTATACCATTACTTGGATATAATGATGTGGATAATTAGGACCTGCTGTTGACTCAGACACAACTGGCTGTACTTCATTTAGCATATCTTATCTGGCATTTAATTGTCTCACTTAAATCAACCAGGTCAAGTGCACGAACCCGAAGCCATTAGGTCTCTCTTACTTCAAACTTATTGAGTGAATCTAATCAGCTGTCATTAATCAATGCGTCCGCTATTACCACATCACCAACCAAGCAAGATGTTTGCGAACGTGAAGTCAATTCCCCTTATAGCAATCGAAAGAGTTGCGGTAATTTCGTAAGGCCTACTATGGAAGCGAACAAGGGGCACTGTATTTAAACAGTCCATATTTGTAACCTGTTGCCTGTAGGACAGCTTTTTAGCAGATGATAGTAGTATCACCTCGGCGATTTAACTGTTTTTTATTTTATTCACCACAAATGTAATGACATGGTAAGAGAAAAGAAAACTGAAAAAATAATACCATTGATTTCCAGTTTATGTATTTTAACTGAGCGCGAGATCTTTCTTAAGTCATACACATGAGATCTTAACTAAGTCGTACGAGCGCATGGGATCTTTGCTAAGTCGTCCTGTCGAGATCATTGGCCAATGAAAGCAGTCAGGATGCAGAGTTATACTCACATTAATTCACGTGCACTCTAGCCGACAGCTGCAAGCGGGATGAAATGACAGAGTCGACATCGTACGCTTTTAACGTTTTCATTGCTCTTTTATCTCAAGAGCACGACTAAGCAAAGGTCTCGTGCCCACGACTTAATGATCTGGAG
This sequence comes from Acanthopleura granulata, assembly GCA_016165875.1. Classification (NCBI taxonomy): domain Eukaryota; kingdom Metazoa; phylum Mollusca; class Polyplacophora; order Chitonida; family Chitonidae; genus Acanthopleura; species Acanthopleura granulata. Next base: position 24,153,504 of record JABBOT010000001.1, read on the forward strand.
AGCAATAGATATTGTTATAATGCAGCGAGATGTCCTGCGAACATCTTATATAAAGGTTTCTAGCACACGACTTATTTAGATACAAAAACAAAAAACAAAAAACAACAACAACACACAAGTGAAACAATAAAACTGTGCATAGCTTTTTACAGAATAACAGGTTTGATGGTAATAAAACGGTAAATCTTTCAAGCATATTTTGTGACTTATTTTTATGACTAAATAAGTTTATGGTTTGTTCGACCATCATAAATTAGAAATGATAACACTTTAAATGAATACGTTAAAACTGTACCTTGTACCCAGAGACATGTGAACCCCTACAACAACGACTGTATACCCACAAGGAAGGACACTGTGAAGGTGGAACGATCAAGACTGCTTTGAAGTCGATGCCCTAAAGTAGTTCACATTATTGCCCAAAAGAACTTCACACTATTTAATAATTTAGAACGCTATTAAAACATTATTGCACCCTGCAGCCCTGCCAGATGATTTGGACATTCTTTGTTTGAAAAGATCGGAGAATTCATGTTTAAACAGCTTGTCGGTGTTGTTCCCTAATTGTCATTTATACTATGGTTACATGTGATAGTTACATGCTTAAGTGCAGATACATTTGTTACTCGCTGTTACACCGATCTATGTTACAAAGGTCGCCCTTGACATCTGCTCGAAAAAGTCCTACAATTGTTTTGTTGTAACAGTGGTATTGTAGTATGCGTTCAATAAAATAACAGCCGTGTTAGCTATCGACTATTGAGAAATATATGTCAATAATATTGCCAATTTCCCTTTCCAAATAATTAGAAACGTCAGTATTTACAGCGCTCATGTCATTTTAAGGCCAATGTTGATTCAGCCATCTCGGCTTAATGGTAACAGTTTCGCAGATCACCTCGGAGTGCTAACACATCGCTCACACTCCATCCACGAACAGACACATATATATTCAAGTGAATACAAGTAATGGGAAAGCTGTCTGTGCTGGTATATTGAATAAGTATGATCCCCATTACAATGTAAAATAAAGTTCAGAGCTATTCACGTACATGGCTCACTCAGTTAAGATTACAACAGTATATCTGATTAATTTCCTTCATTACCATAAACCTCTGAGCATCACAATAATCACAAAAAGGTACGTATTAGTGGTTCACTGTATGCCCTGAGTGCATGGCCGAGTGATTAGCGTGCTACCACTGCACAATAACTCACGCTGGAGCCTGACATCAATAAGGTGGCTGTGAGCTCATGTCCAGTTCTTGCTGACTCTTTCTCGGGTAGTACGTGGGAAGGTCTGCCAGAAATACAATAGCCATAACTTTTATAGAGGTTTTTATAAACCAGAGACATGGAAAGTCACAGACGAATATTGCACACTTATGTTCCTCTCAGAAAAGCAAATGGTCTTCAACAAAAACTTCACGCTCGACTGTGCAAATGGACACACGATCTGCGGTGTCCTAGCGATTAAAAGACTAACCTTTAAAAACTCCCAAAATAATATCACAAACGACATAAAACTTGAAACAGGTCATGAATCAAAATGCTGTCGACATCATCAAAAATATTCATAAGTCAAGGCTATGCCCATTATACTAGAAAAGGCGGCCAAATTTAGTCTGTAATGATGCATTAGAACTGCTTGCCACAGACATTCATAACTGTAACATTACATTTTATGGCACTAATCGTGGCAATAATAACGGAGGTAACTTAGCAACATTGTATCAACAGTCTAAAAACGTTATCATTTCTAATTTGTCTATTGCCTTGAACTACAAGCAAATCAATCTTAAATGTGTTCTGACACGTCAAATCAGAAACTCGTGAAGATGATACTGAAACCAAAACTTTATAATCTGTCTGTATGAAAAATATATCTGTTTCTATGCTCACTTTATACGAGAAACAATGGAACAGCCCGTCAGATCTTGTGGTTTGCGAGAAACTTGTGATATGTATTAAGCCTTTCTCACATGCGCATTTTACTTCGCGATATCTACTTGCGATGTAGTTTTGTGCGATTGTATAGTGCGTATGTAGTTGATTATCGCAGTATTATCACATACAATGAGGTAAGATTAATTAAGTGAGATACTAATCTCTAAACATGAGATTGTTACCTCACATAAAGATATAACGCAGTAAATGAGATACCAATATTACTGTAAAAGTTAGACACCGCCATTTTTGGCGACATTTATCGCATATTGTGCAACTGTTATTTCACTAAATGTGATAAATGGCAATTAAATTGCATTTCGCACATTCTGCGATTACGAACGATATAGTGCGAATGTATGTGATAATAATCAATAGCTGCGATTATTTTCGCAACAATTTGAGATAAAATGAGTTTTTTGAACATAACCAAAACTATTTATTCATCGCACGCCTTTACGATACTTTGCGTAACTAGTAAGATATATTGCGATTATCAGTTGCGATAATATATCTCAAACAAACGCAACGTATTGGCGCCAACAACATTGCCCATGTGAGACCGGCTTTAGACAAAGTTTCATTTCAATACAGAATGTACAGATGGACGAATCATTTATCATTACAGAGACAACGGGAAGGCGGCATTTTTTTTTAATCCCGAGAGGTGGCGCGAAGAGTGAAGCAGGACCTTGAGCCTTTGTTTTGTCAATAATGGATTGTAGCCCAACGTCTAAAATGTTACAATGTATTAGATTCTTCTGCAACGTCGTACTATCTTCAATGCGGCGTCATTATGATGAACTGGAAAAGGAACATCTGACGTCAAGAAAATAACATCAAGGTTCTGCTGCCGGGCCTTTAATGGGTCATGATACCAAGGAGTGATTCCTCTATGCCTATGATCTATTTGAAGTGAGGTTAAACATTTACGGTTTTGTATTTCTTCGCTTTGGGTCTTGGTTGTGATAAACAGTTCCCTGTCACTGCTAGTGCTGCAATAATTGTTCGCTGATGGAATCATCTGCCCAGGAGAAAGAGTTTTAACCCTGGTGCACTGTTATAAAATTTTCGTATAATAACGGGTAAAACGGCTTGCAACAAGTTCCCAGGTGTTTTCATCCTAAAATAATGGTCAAAATGGCCGTAATATCATCAAATGAAATAATGGGACAAGAAACCGAAGGTTTGTATTCCGTCTTTCAGTCCGTCAGCTGGCCAGTCCGTCAGTTTTACGAACTTTCTTGATAATGGTTCATTGTATTCATTTGGAATTTCCGACATTTTTCCCCCCCAAATCGGTACATAGCTTTGTCATGGTCACTTGCAGATCCGAAGTTTCGGGACATTCCATTATAATCGATTGTACTGTCGTTCGCACTTTTTTCTACACGGTACTGAATTGAAACTTAATACATGTCTTTACTATGACAAATCAAAGATCAAATTTGTGCGTTGGCCACTTTGATCTATTATTATGAACATTATTTCTTTTCTTGTGCTGTTTTGGACTTTGACAGTTTCAAAACGAAATCTTACTAAGCACTGAAACTTAGAACACGGCTTCACCAAGACAAGTTATAGATCCTGTTCTGTTATGATTCCTCCATTTTGAACAAAGTTATGACTGTTTTGTTCTCTTCTGTTTGACTTCTTACCTCTACACGTACCGATATTTGCCAGTGACAACAAATCTCTTATTTTTATTAGGTTAACCGATATGGGGTATTCGCGAATTTCCTGTAAATCTTTATAACTTGGGTAATTTAGAGAGTTAATTCTGATTTATCTAGATTAATTTCCTTTGCTTCCAGGTAGATACAAGTCTCCGTTTTATGCCACATCGGAAATTGAAAACGATTTGTATTTTTATTTTATATAGCAGTACCCAATTAAAAACACAATCATGCTAGGTAGTTGGAAAAAGCGGCGACTATCAAATATGGCAATACTCTACTCGTCATATAAACTGCATACGTTTAAGAGATTTCTTTTTATGAAAAAAAAAACAAAACAAAACAATACAGATGAATGTGAAGTAGCAATTAAATGCACTAGATGAAATTTACACATGTACACATAAGTATAAAAGACTACAACATGGAGAGCAAAATCAGAGAGCGACAGTGTAGTAGTCCAACCTCTTGTCAGTTTATCCCAGCTATAGGTGTTTAAAAAGTACAATTTACAATCCCTCCAATAATTAGCAACAAGGTAGAATGAAGTAATAAAATGCAGTAATGCTGATTGCAATTTATGAGACGTCACTTGTCTAGAATTACTTAAAATACTGTGTCGTTATCACATTTAATACACAATCACAATGCAACTGAGCCAGACCTCGAGGATGCTGCTTAATTTGTCCTCCAACGGCCCCCGGTTTTTGCAGGAATACATGATGAATGATAGCAATACCAGAGCAGCGACATCAGTGTGACAGCTAGGAAATGACCACCCATATATGTTGTATTATAACGGTGCTAACAAGTGTAAATGCGGGAATCGTTGTAGGCATGACGGCCTAAATCCTCGTCCTGGCGATTCCAGTTAGCGCAGTTCATCATGATGTTGGACAATGATAATGAACAAGAATTTTGTAACCAGGGAAATAATTATTTTCACATGGCTACATAAATTCACACTGACTTAAACTGTAGAGAATGTTCACATTGTTTTCGCCGCATTACATTGACATTACACATTGTCATTGTTAACTCTCGGAGCTGCTTGCAATGCAGAATACATCTGGGTTGATGCATCGTTGCAAGGTGTTTGTCTTTTAATTGCAGTCTAGGATACCCATCCTTTGACAGGGAATTTATAGATTCCCCCGCTCTTGCTGCTTGTAGGGGTCTAATAGACAATCAGTGATCGACGACGCCCCGGTGATCATTTGCATAGGCAGTAATGCCTTCCACTGATATATTGTGTATATCTGTACATCACGTGTGAGCAAACTCGGCAGTACCTTCCCAAGTCGGTGGTTTCTGTTTTTGTGCGGTAAAATGCGGTATGCAGTTCTGTTGCCATGCTTTACAGATGTAGTAAGATCAAGTGTTTAGGCAAACAATAAAATATGTTCTTCAGCACAGTATTTCGGGTAATTCTAGACCAGTCACATCTAAAATATTGCCAATATATCAACATCGCTACATTGTTTTCACCTAATCCTACATGGGTCATGGTAAGAGGGGTGTAAGTTGCTAATATTTATGCATTTCCATGAACAGTTAGAATAAAAGCCCACATGAGATAAATAGACCAGAGGTCACACTTCACCGGTTACGTGTGACCATTTGCCAAATATCATACTGACGATTTTTGGTTTTAGCCTCTATCGCATTTTCTTTCATATTCTGCACAGGTGTCCTTTCTGGCAGTCCTCATGACTGTTTCAGAAACAACACGAATAGGGGAGTTTCGAGTTCGAACTCTCTTGTCATGTAAGGGAAAAAAAGAGTTCAACTGTGTCATGTGAATTGTTAAAAATGTCAGGTAAGTTTGTTAATTTTAATTTACCGATCACCTGTCTTGCCGTGTAAGGGAGGTACAAACGATCTATCCTTCAACCAGGAGCTTCTTAAATTAAAAAGCTTACAGCTCCTCATTTTTCCCTAGCGTGGGTCTAGTTTAAATAACTTTTTTTTGAAACTTTTCTTAGACGCCTATGTTATAGTAAATGTGATCAGAAATAGTTGCCTAACATTTTTAACAGGTCACATGGTACAGTAGGGCTTTTCTTACCTTTAGCGATAAAAGAGTTTGATCTCGAAACTCACCTATTTGTAACTCGGCATTCCTGACTGTAACTTGCTAATATGGAGGATAACTCTAAGTAAGTTTTTCATTTTTCAAATAATTTAGCGCTATAAAGTGGTACTCATTATTTACTTTTCAACAATGTGGTACAATGTAGCCATATTCGAGTAAACATTTATATGTGAAATACTTAATTGTGACTGAAGGGTCAAATTAGCGAATAACCTGCGACCACCCGAAGGTTGCTGGCAGACACTCACGCGTACAGCCTGTGGCGAAACCAGTGTGAGTTGAAACTGAACTCACAGCGTCCGCATTGGTGAGAGAATGCTCGGTCATTCTGCTGGGCTAGCATGCTAACCCCTCGGGGCCCTGCGGCCGCGATCCTGTTTAAAATTTGGATAACGGCTAGCTAAATATGGAACTTGGCCCTAAATTTGTTGCCTTCAGCGGGTAATTTGAGATAAGAATATTGAATTTAGTGCGAACGCCAATGTGGTGGTATAACATTTTGGCCCCTGCATTGTAAGTGAGTTATTTGAAATTCGAATAACCATTGTTAACATGATAACCGAATAAAGGCCAGAGAAAAGCGAATCTGGTGCCAAAAGTGATGGTGGTTTAAACCGAGACAGTCTACAGAGGAGTGTCTGGTATCTTTGAAATATATACATGTAGGAAACTTGTCACATAGGATTACCATGAGACACCATCGTGATATTGACAATGACGGCAGACCCCAGAAGAAATTCACCAAGCCAAAGGTAAGCTACGGGAACTCAAGTTTGCTTCAGGATACTCCTGTCCATGTTTGATCCTACATTATCAAAGACTACAGCATACCGAGAGTAAAACCGGAGCAGCGACGGCAGTGTGATAGTTGGCAAATGGTCACAAATTACCCTTGAAATCCGGCCTCTTGTCAGTTTGCTCCTGTTAGGGTTTTATTGTAACTGACCATGTAAGTATTTAAGAAATCGCAACTTACACACCCTACCACCATGGCTTAAGCAGGATTAGGTAAAAAAAAATTGCACTGATGTTAAATGCAATTAATTAGACTGGTCGAGAATTACTGGAAATGCTATGTTGTCATCACATTCAGTGCTTGCCTTTTTCGTGCGTTCAGTAATTTTTAGATGGGACTTGTAGGTCACGTTCTTGTTGTTAGACTTTTGATGCACATTATGCAATGAACAGCATCATTTAAAAAGTTTAACACACTGGTTATGCCTTGTGAAATGGGATGTTTATAGACATAAAACGTAACTTCAGGCCCAATACATCACTCCATTCCTTCCTCGGCTTGAAATGTTGAAGTATAACCACACAAAAACCTTCTCCGTGTCTTTTCCTAAATGGTTCTTTATATGCTTCTATCAGTTTTCCATCACATCCATCATGTAAAATTACATAGCTTATGCTACATCAGTCATGTTACGTTTCGCTCCATTGTTGTGTGTATTAAACTAAAGCCAACTGTATGCTCGAAAATGTAAATGGACGTTTAGTTAGGAGAATGGTATTTACAATCAAATAACAACTATGTTGTGTATCTAACAGAATAAGTTGTATCACAGATGCTGTCTATATCCACTACAAAAGGGATGTCCACTCAACTAGAGTCGCAGGTCTATGTCCAAAGAAAATGCACCATTCCCTTGTTTTCTCTGGAATAGAGGTTAGTTAAACGCTAAAAATTCTCACAAAACTTGTTTACCTAGCTTCTGTAATATTGTTGACTCATGTCAGTGTCAATTTTCTTTTCTTAGTAATGGGAAATTAGCGTTTATAGTGCCCATAGGTGTTGTTTTAAAGCCAATGTTGACTATGCAATTTGGGCCAGTGGTAACGCTTCCTCATTTACACAAGGGAAGGAAATATTGATTCCACGGACAGACACACACATTTATATACATGTGAAATATAAATAATGGACTGGTACTAAATAATCAATTCTTTATACATATGTTAAAAACAGGTGCCTATTAACTTATTTACGTGCGCTGCTTGGGCCTACTTTTGTCTTTGTTACGGTTACAACCGTGTCTGATGCCCTTAATTACTATAAATCTCAGAAAACGAGAACTTAACGTGACAGGTCATCAGAATGCCATATTTATGACACCATTCATCGGTCTGTGTGACGGATAAAAATAACAATGAATTCCTTGTGGCAGTTCACAAAGGCAAATTCAGAAAGACTGGATGAATTTAATCTTCCTTTCTTATAGGTACCAGCTGGTTATTTGTAGCTAAAACATGTTTCAAAAGAATTCATTCACGATTCTATGCATGTGAAAATGCCTTCTGATAGAGAGATGAGCTTAGCTACAAGTTGGGTAAAACCTCAGACTTGGCAACCATGCTATTTCCTCCTTACAAGAGTTTAGTACGAGTAGATAGTCCTTAAACTGATTGTGAGTAAGTCGAGAGTCAAATTAGCATCAAGATAAGAGAAATAGTCTATATATATCTGTGATTATCTTATAATCCTGCAATAATGATGCATCTGAAGTGCTTCTTCCCGGGAAGACCAGCACAGCACCTCCATTTTATGGCATCTGTCATGGTAATAGTAATGGTGGTATCTTCGCAACACGCAATAGCCTTGAAAATGCATGTTTTAAAGCCATTAACAATCACAATATAAACTTAATTGTTGCCATATGTTTAAAGTTGAGAAAGTTTGATTTCAGTTAAGCTCAGATATATATTTTAAAACTCAGTAACAGGGTCTGGAGACGAGCTATAATAATGAACGCCAAAATCTTATAACTGTGCAGTATATAAGTTATTTAACGAATCAAACATATAATAATGCAAAAATGTTTCAAGAACTAAATTTTCTTGGAAATACAAGTATGTATGACCAAATTTCAGAAAATATAAAGTTAACTGTTTATGAAATATAAATGCATTCCATACGTTTTAGTCAAGCTGAGAAGCTTACCTGTAGAGGATATCATCATATACATATAATGGCACCTGGTGCGTGATGGAAGCTCTTATAAGACGTTTAAAGATACGTGACACTGATGTATGAAATCCATTAGCACTAGTATTGTGATTGTTGTAATTCTTCAGTAATCCTAAAGGCGTGGTCTCTGCTCACTTCCAGTTATATAGCAAACAATCAAGTAACGATTCATTTGGTGGTTTGCTAGAAGTTTGTTACTTCCATTAGACACAGTTGTGGTGCAATGGAGACGGATGAAGCATTTGTCTGGAAGACAATCGGCGAGGTCATGACATGCACTGAATGGCGATCCGTCATCCCTCTGATCTATGTTAAGTGAGATATATGGTATGGTTGGTCTAACCGTATGTGTAATGTTCCGTATATTCATGGTGCTGAATAAATTCGCAACATTGTATGTATGAACAGTTGCAATCAACTGGAATACTTATGTTTTGATTTTTAACTTATAAACCTGCATGGTACACGATTGGATACTGATTAATTCATCCCCCATCGGCCATCAATGCGTCATCATTGAAAACTGTTCTCACATTCTCTTTCGTGAATTCGTCCTTGTTTCTTGCTTTACACGCTTCCTTAGCTCTTTGTTGCTTTTCGATGTTTTGGAAATAGGTCTGTCGATTATTGACGGGTTGTTTGGCGTTTTGGTTGACGGGTTGCAAAGGAATATCGGTTCTGACGCCAAGATTTGGCATGCCTTATCCATACGTTATGATGTCACAGATTTTACCACCAATAGGCGCTGAATGGTAATTCAGTTCATTGGCTTTTTGCCGAGGTTCTTCCTGGGGTGTGGTTAGTAATAAACTGTTCATTGCCACTGCTAAATTGTTCTGTTGTGAAATCCCCTGTTGGTAAAAAATGTAAGCCTGTTTTTGCTGGCCATATGGCGTGGCTTCTGTGGACTGTTTACTATCACGGGGAGCAATTAGCAATCGGCCTTGGCGCATGAGTATACTCTAATGTCAATGTAGTAATAAGAGTTTAATGTCCCGCAAGAGATTGGCTGCAAAAGGAGCTATATGGGTTTTCTTTCAAAGACAAGACGTAGTTATGATGTGATACGCTTTCCTCATCAATCATCATTGGTTAGTCGCTGCATATATTCGTAGTCCTCTGATGAACGTCGCACGGGGTCTGTATATGAAATATAATAAGCAAAAAACTTTGCTGATTTGTAAAGACGGAAAAATATATCAAACTTATTGAAGATAGCGGATGAACTAGCAGGAGTACGCGAGTTGAGCACTGATTTAATTCAATCGCCTACACTATTTCTTATGCCTTTCCGTCATCTCTGTAAACTGCTTCTCTTTGAATCAATCCGACCTGATTTCTTACTGTAGCTTCTCATTTCTTTGGTAGTTTGTGTCGAACTCTTGTTGTTTTGGAAATTGGCCTTACCATTTCCAATCTGGAACATCCAACATGGGAGACGGCTGGTACAGGAATGTCTGTTTCGACCTCTAGATATCCATGAAACACTCGCTAAATACTACCACAAATACTGTTACTGTTTTTACTGATCACTAGTTTTTCAAAATTAATGTTTCTCAATTCTAGTGACGTTTCCTCTTTCAGCTGAGAAATAAGATACGGTTTAAAAAAAGGATTCGAATTTGTTTGGAAGCCTGTATAGTTGTATTATCATCATAAAACAAGATATTGATAATACAAGTACTATATGTTTGGCACCACAGTAGGTCAGCAATCTTGAAGTTTTCGTGACTACAGTTTGCGCCTGCTAAATTTGATAAACTATACCTCCACTATATATTGTTTTATTTTAGCGGCTCTTGATAATGGTTAAAACTATGTGGAACTTCACAGGAACTTTCCAGAATTCCATCCTTTGGACATAAGTATATGTAAAGCATATGTAAAACGTGTTAGGGAGACGTTCTATAGAATAAGTAGAAAAGTTTTCCAGGAAATATTTTCAGCGCTAGGTTAGCAAGGTGTATTCTAACCTACATGTAAGACATCATTCTCCAAGGAAAACTACGCCTGTTGAAGTAACTGGTTAGGAAAATTTCAAATTGCCATGTAATAAGTTCAATTATATACAACGGCCTCATTACTCATCAATTTATATTCCTACATGCTCGATTTTAACTTTGAGTGAGCTCTTTTAGTTATTAGGCACGCAGCATGTTCGATGTAACAAGAAATGGCACGCCGCAAAAGGCATGCAACGGTTTCTATAAGCCAATTGCTTTCAATTTCAGCTAAATTCTCTTCGAATCAGGGTTTTAACTCACATGCGTACCTAACGCAACCCAATAAAAACGGTAGCGTGAAAAAGGAAAAATCCGACGGGAGAAAACAGGTGTCCTTGTCTTATACTATACTATAGCTATAACATATTGGGAACGTCATCAACGTTTCACTGGTGGCTATACAAAAAGACAAAGTTAGTTTGCTATGTGTAATTACAGACAATATTGGTTTATTATAGAAATCGCATAGTGTACTCATACTTATATCTATAATTGTTATACAACGAAGGCAACGTGGTGGCAAAGTAGCAACAATATTACCAATACAACTATTCAGCTGTTTCAAGCGTTCCAAATGTCATGGAGCTCTTCATTGTAAGAAACAACTACATCGTATTAGATTTTTGTCGGCAGATGATATTTGCCATCTCTTTGCGCACTTGTTTGTTAACAATGCCATAAATAACGGGATTGGTGGCATTGCTGATAAAGAACATATGCCGAAATGTCAGGCTGTTAGTGGCACCAAAGATATCCATCCAAAACGGCATCCAGGTGACTATATAGACAACAGTACACAGAAATAACATCGTACCTGTCTTCCGATGAGCATTTATTCTGTTGTCAGTTTTTTTGGTCAGGATGACAGACGTAGTCATTCGCGAAGTGGTGGCACTGAGCTCCAAGGACTGACTCACTCCAGACACCTGACTAGGCTCAGTTGCAAGCAGGTTTGTTCCAGCATTGTCTGTACCATGGGTGGAACCCTTGCTTGGAACGCTCACGGGTTTTCTCTCATCTCTTCCGCCAGTGGCTTTCTCTTGGTCTAACCTCAAAAGGGCGTCTGCCTGGGAGGTTGCCCAGACGGTAGGGCGAACCCTGGCCGAGTTCCGGGCCTTGTCTCGCTTCCACACTACCCGATACACGAAGATGTAGAGCACAATTATGGTCACAATACAACCGAACCATATTACCATCTGGAATCCTTGGTAAGCCAGCGTGGCCACCGGACCCCAGATGGTCTCTGTAAACACGCAATAAGCATAGGGTTGCAAGTCGGTGGAGTTATGTTGTGTTGTGTTGCTCACATAAATAATCTCCCGTTCGGAGATCACGGCGAATATAAATGAGGATGGAATACTGAAGAAGACGCTGAAGATCACCATGACAAGCAGAACCTTCTGGACATGGCGAGCGGTTACTGTGAATGTCGGTTTGCAGATGGCGACGTATCGTTCGGCTGCCACTGCCACCAAAGTCAAGTTAGACATGCTGACGTTGAAATGTCGCGTTAGTTCGCAGAGCTTGCAGGCAAACTGAGAGGTCACGAGATGATATTCATACACCACAGAATAAGGCATAACCACAACACAAACGCACAAGTCGAGACCGGCTAAGGCGCGTATGAACACATTAGTGGGTCGCCGATCTTTCCTCTTGGAGTATACCACCAAAATCATTGCATTCCCAATCGCCCCAGTAACGGCAAGGACAGTAACAAAAGCACACAAAATGTGTATATCTGCGTCCCTTAAAGAATACATAGCGATTCCGTGCTCAGATTTGGAAAAAGGAAATCAAATATTGTCACTGCAGTAATGATACCGAATTACTCAACTGCTGTGCATGTAGTTCAGATAGCGACGTGGAAAGATTTATAGGCTATATAAGGGCTATTATTCACAACCAATGTCGTCAGATCATTTATAATGTTGCGAAATAAATCGCCCACATTCTACTATGCACGGCAACAAAAGGTAGGCCCAGGATGTTGAACGAACAGTTCCAAATTCAGCAGTTGTGCTGCTGCCTTGTGGGATAATCCAACGTAGGCGACACAAAAAGCTGAAAGTGATCTTTTTCCTACCAGGGACTTTGTACACACTCTCTGACTACAAGCTTCTTCAGCATTCGTCTTAGGCCTACATTCAACAAAATGCTGTTAGCCCTTATACGAGTGGTCGTAAAGCAATCCAGCCCTGTGATCAGATCGGCGCCTCCGTGCTACAATTCATATCCAGAAGGAGTGCGTTCTCTGATGTTCTTCCAATAGTCAAAGGTACACATAAAACTCAGTCAAGGGCTGCTGCATTGGTTGCCAATAATAGCTTATTGTTGACGAGCACTTTATACTGATTGGCCTCTAGCACACTCCTATCGGTACTCTATACCACTTGTTGAACTCCCTAGAAGCTGACTTCTCTCTTTTGAATAAACCGGTACATCTGAAGACGGAAAGATTCTCGACGCCTTTTCAGTCGTGAACGGCAGTATAGCTGATTGTGCCGTATTAATGTATATGGGCTGCCATCGATCCAATAGGTGCAGGTAACGCACAAAGCTTTAACACGATCTGTAACTGCATAGTAAGGAATACAGGCATCCATTTGGACATTTACTTGCATGGGAGGTGACGGCTTAGTCTCCTCTAACCCATTAGTTGATGAACTGTATTAGTGACAAACCGCTCCGATCTTGTCAACCAGTTTTGTGTCACAGAATTCTGACATTATGCGACATATTGGTAGTCTATAATCTCAAGGGTAAACTGGTCTTGATTGTATAGCCTCGAGCTGAATAGCCGTGCTTGGCCTTATGTTTGCATTCATCGACTAACAGTAGACACACACCAATGTGTGCATTCAAGTCCTTGGTGGTGCAAGTTTCATGTATACGGTAACGGTGCATAAATGTATCTTCGAAGACAATGGGGCTCTCACGCTCGTTTCTGTTCACAAATAGTAATGTGTTAAAACAAATAACCATCCGCGATGGAAAGCAGGTTGACTTTTTAAAGTATGCACCATTCATGTCAAAGGTACATATGTGTCATTGTCTGATAACCCAGCAGTGTAAAGTGGCAGGAATTTCTATTTTACACACAACCTTGCCTTTCACCGCATTAAGTTCTCCTTACATCTCTGGGGCCATTCTTACAAATCTGGAGTAAGGCTGCGACTAGGTGTAAGCCTGTCGGACGTGTGTCGCAGGAAAGGCTGACCGTCTTACAAAGCTGGAGTACCTGCGACATGATGTAAAGTTTAGTGCAAATCTACACCTACCCTCGGGCAGACGTAAATTCCGTAAGTATATTAAATATGGCGGCGCCTGTGGTGTTTGTTAGACACACTTTAAGCATTTCGGCAACTTTAGAAAGACGCTACTAGGAGATGACGGGCGTAAACGTCTACGTCTGACGTAAGCTTTGTAAGACTGGCCCCTGCAACACAATGGATACCCTTCACAGGAGTGGCGTCTGCAGTGTGTACTCGATCGTCAGTTAAACTTGCTACGTGAAGTTCAGGAAACAATTTACCAACAGTGTACAGGTATTCCAAATTGTGACCCCGTTTTTTGCCGGGTATATACCTACTCACCATTCATTGCATGAATCCGTCCTATATTTGTCACTTTCATATATATATTTATTTCCTTTTGTCGTTTTTGTGTTGAACTTTTGTTTTGAAGACTGGCCTTGCGATTATTTGCCCGGAACGCACATCTCGGCTGACGGCTTATATGTCTCTTTCCGTGTCTTGAATCACATATCCAAGCGTATTTTTGTTTACATACATGGAAGTGCCCTTTACAGTCAAAATTGGCCTAATAGGAATTAACTGAACACAAATCCAAGTTGTGGCGTATATATCACCGGCAGGCACTGTAGATATCTCTCTTTGATGATCCAAGGCTTTGGAACATTTGTTCCCCAAATACTCTTTATACTGTCACGTTTGCAAGAAACATTTTCCTTTCTCTCAGTACTGAAGGGTCTATAGCATGCTTTATTAGGGCAGTATGTAGCATCCTCAACCAATTAAAGTTTCAACACATTTCATGGTCATCTTGACATTACAATTCAATATAAAAAGTAACAAAATAAAATGCCGCTTGTACATGCAACAATTGCCAAAGATATCAGATATTCAACAATTAAATTCTACAGGGAGCTAATATATACACCGATTGTTGTTCGAGGATTGTCAGTCGATCCCACTCGATGAGATCTGCTGTATACTGTCTGGTTAACACTTTCAAGGGGTTATTGTGATCGTTTATACAAATATATACAATGGAAAACATGTCAATAAAAATAATGGAATTTCATTTAAAGCATTTTGTTTAACACTTCCGACATCTGACCATGGTGTGTTGAACATAATACAGAGGTATGTTTAGAGGCGTCTTTGTTCCTTTTCTGATGGCTATGTACCAATCAACTGTGAAGCGGGCAGGCATAAACTTGAATAGCGCTGTGATCGGAAACAGTGATATGATGTTATATACACACATCCTCAAGGGCTCGATGATAGTAATGGACATGTCAAGCAAGGCCCTGGTGTGTTTCGTTGTTAGGTATGGTAAGTGGGTTACATAAATATATACAAATAACAGTAAGGTTCAGGCCAGTGTCTATATGGCATTTTTTTGTCTCCTATGCACGAAGAATTCATATGACGTATATCTCATTCGTTTTGACCGATTAGCCCATTGTGTAAAAAAATATAAAGGATTCATACGTACAGTTTTTACCATAACAAATTAATAAGTAATATATTCTCTCGGACAGCGAATTACGAATAATCAAATTACAGAAACACAGGATAAATGACATAACGGTGCCAAGCCTGTCTTCCATATCTGGTAGTACAAAAACCACGGAGTTTATTATATAGCGAATTCTTCATTGCTGTCGATAATGTAAGAACTGGACGAGGTTTAATAATTGAATAGGGGCTTACTGTAATTACTGATTGCGTTCATACGCATCATGACATTGCATTATTTAGTGTTTTTCAAGTTTCTACAAAGTACATCTATGCAAATAAGGTAGGTAAAATTATATGAATAGGAAATACTTTTGACTGCGATTTTTCTGTTTGTACATATGTATATACCGAATACTTCAAGGCTACAATGATTGTAGATATAAATATTTCCTGTTGTAAGGTAAACACATATGCTTGCTTTCCATTAATGAACCCAAATACGACAGTCATGTACAGGTAAGCAGTCTTTACACAGTTTACCACGAAACAACAAAGCCAGTCGAAATTATAAGCACAAGCGAAATGTCAATATGCAACTCCACCAGCTATCAATTCAACCACTTGGATTGGGTCCAACACTCCGATTCTAACAACGAATCAAGGTTATCTCTGGACAGTTAAGGTTTTAAGTCTTGTGATATTCCATGAAATATACAAGACGTCAGGATTCCTCGCCAAGGTGGACAATGGTGTAGCCCTATATCCATCCATCTGCATGCACATTGTATGTATATGTTTCCTTCTCTTTATATTGGCTGAACCAGAAACAGTTGTATCTAAGAAAAAGTACTAAAAGAGTCCATGAAATATTGTATTTGCAAGCCTGTCAGAAAAAAAATAATAAATGACCTCAGTGACCTTAATAATAGTAGACCAAGGTCACAGAAAATGAATAAGGTTCTTTTGACTCCTGATGTCGACGTGTTCATGTCTTAGGCCCTGTATAATAGTTTGCTAAATCTGTCTCCCAGCGTTCAATAGATAGTGTATTTAGAAAAGCCATGGGTAGACATACAGACAGCCGGACTGGGGCCAACCGCTATGCAACGTACAACATCCCTTGAAGTTTTTTGGCCGATGGGTAACAAAAACGTTCGTTGTATTTTGCCCACACACTGTATCAAATGAACTGATAGCCTCGGGATGAAAATACACTGTAGGGTTAACATTAACGAACGCTGTGAGTCCGTGATAGCAGGTCTACAATTATTTACAGGTCAGTAATGGGCACTTTTGTCTCAGCGTATTGTCCCATAGATTACACATCTTCTGACATGAAGTGCATCTTACTGTTCTCTCCATCTCCTTATCAAGTTTTCTTGAGAGAGATGAGAAATCAATTATGTGTTCACATCACTTAAAAAACAGACTTGCATGCAAAAATCTATGTAACCACAGGCGCATAAATCTATACATGTTATATATATATGACGTAAGCATCCCAAATAAGGATTTAAAGGTCTCATTGAAAACACACCTAAAGATTTTTCCAGGAAAGGGTTATTTCCCAGTGTATAGCAGTTACGAATACATCTGAACTATTACTTTCAAAGGCCCTCGCTGTTTGATCATTGAGTTATCATTGATTCATGTTTATCGCTGGCATTAATTTATAAGGAGGCAAAATCATTGCAGCTACACATATAATGTTCGGAAAATGCATGCATGCGGTAAATCTAGAAAAAGCATATGGTACTAACATACAAGTATATTGCATCGTGCATTCTTTAGATAGTTTTACAGAAAGACGCTGATTTATTACAGGCAAGAGAATGGTACGTGCAAGTGTGTATACATCGATTTAAGTAAAAAAAACTGTGTCCACATAACGGCAGGCTAGGCCTGTATATAATAGTGACTACATGTTCGACAGTTAATATCCACCCTATATACACATTTGACTTCTCCATGTATTTTTTATTCTCTACATTTTACCAGAACTGCGGTGTGAAGCAGGCAGGTAAAACACATGTCAATATATCAACACATGTCAACCGATTTTTAGCATGGTAAGAATATAAACCCATTCTGGACCACTTGTTCTGCATGTGGTACAATGATACATGTGCAGTTCTTACTGTAAATTTATCGAGTAATTGTATTCTCTCTACAGCTATTACCATTGTCTGTGGAATGTCACTTGCTTTAAATGTTGGCCTCGACTGTGTCATTAAACATGGTCAAAGCACACACTGAAACTGTATGCGCACCCTTAACTACCAATTAATTACCGACATTCCGAATGGGAAAGTAATTATTGGTACCTACTTTCAGGATTGAAACGTGCAACATAAGGTATTAACCTGTTTCTTAATACAGAGACCACTAGGGCCTCGCTAGCTCAGATTTTCAGATATACCAGAAGAATCTGGTCAGGTTGCGGCAATCAAATTACTCGGAGCAGACTGGTTTCCTCCACCTGAGTGATGTCACGAGGTCACGTGCGTTGGTCAAAAAGGTTGCAGGAATATATAGTTCAGTTCTGCTTTTCTGAGTTTAATGAGGCCCAACAGCTAGTTGAAAGACGAAACGTTCCGTCTCCTGCTTGAAAGGGGTGTACAACACAAGTCATGCAGATAAGTAAATAACTAACTAAATAAATAAATAATAAACAAGTAAATACAGGTGCTTATTAAATGAAGAACATTGCAACATATAGTTGAGCACAATATAAGCTAACCTCATTTGTCACTTTATTTGTACCAAAAGTCATTCTTTGTGATATGGATGACCGATGCCGCATGTGGTGATATGTGTATCATTTATTTGTCTATCCCGCGGGAGTGTAAAAAACTACATGCAGGCGGAGTAGTGAGATTTCCTATATACTCTGTCGACAGAAATACCTGGTATATATGCACGTGGTTTTAAGACAGCATACACGTCAAATTGCATACTATATATAGAGACAGACACAGACGTGTGTGCAATTTGTTTTCTCTACAACTGACCACAATGCAACATGCTAGTACCGGTACTTCTCCATGGGTCCCGTACACCGTCCATTTGCATGGAGTCGTCACACAGAGAACCAATTGCTCTAAACCAAAAACCCATATATATACATAAGCCTTTATATAAAATCGATAGTGTATGTGCCAAAATGAAATATCTTGTTTAATTGCTTTGGTATACTATTACATAAGTTTTGTTTATATATAGGATTGGTCTAGGCCATATTCGTCGGCTGTATGTAATCCGAGTTTATCACGGGTAATCTATAGGCCTCTATCCGCAAACATCATCCTGTATTTTGTAAACAGAGTATTTTTCTTAACATTATCAATAATATTGTATATTGCAGACGCAAGCTGTTGGCTGAGACCAAATGTCTGTTGGTATAGGTCTTCCGTTACCATTGCCGAAATTTCGAGTTCGTTAACACGAATCACGTAATATTTTAATTTGTATGGAAACCATTGACATTGATTCTGAACAAAATGCTTCAAGCTCATGAGAGGTCTGAATTTGTAACTTGGAATTATTTTATTCCGGTCCGTTACTGGTGTCTTTTGATGACAACATAAACTTCCAAGGTTTATAGTATACCAGAATATAATTCTTGCATTATCCCCATAAACTGAAACTGTTTCAGCACTACTGGCATACATGTATATAGGCTTATGCAGACTGTTTGCTTATAGTTTGTACCATACCGTGGCACATGTATATTTAATAGTGTTTTCATGAATATAGCGCATCTGTAGTAGAATAATCAGAGTAGAACTTATTGAGCTATATTTATGATATGCCTATAATCTACTTGTCCTGTAAATAAAAGATGGCTGGTACTGTTGGTGGGATATGTTTGTTTACCTCACGCCATTTGAACATACGTGTTTCGGAAAGCTATACTTGTTTAGATTTACGCGAATCAGATACATTCTGACTCTGCATGACCTTTGGAAGTTTTACTCATTATGAAATCTATGCTGCGTCTCGTTATTTATGTATCCACTAGCTTTGTCGAAATACGCTGAAATCAACTATAGGCTTTCAATACATGTTTCTTGAGAGTACTGATGGCCAGAATTCCATGGTCGATATATTGTGCTTTGTTGTATACTCCCCTATAGCCTAGTGTTTTATTGATTCTGAACCGGCATAGTGTGTTACAAAGCTGTGTGTTACGAAAAGAAACGGACATATTCTCGGACAATGCTTTAAGGATACAGAAAGGAAAGCATTCTTCATGGCAAAGGAACAATATCTGAGCAAATCCCTAGTTAGTGGATTCCCAGTCACTCTGCGTTCTGTCAGATCAGTTTACAAATGCAAAGCTAAGTTAAATTAGGGCTGCATGCAGTCTGCACGCAGGCAGACCTAAACATGGAGGAATAACGCAGATGGCAACCTCTATCCATCTTAAGTGATTATGAGTGCCTTAATCATGCATCATCACTACCTCTGCCTGTATATTAACCACAGTCTATACATGTATATTCGAAATGAGTTTCTTTAATTCTTTTTCTGTTGTTAATGTGTTTAATGGTAAACTTGAATGAGGCAAATGCTATATAAGCACTACATTGTGATCTGCCTACGTTATTCATGAAGACAAAGTATGCCTTACCACGGTTGTATGACTACATGGATTGTCGCCCTAAAAGTGTGAGGCAAACCCTATTTGAGGTTTAAAATAATGTATTCAGCAGATTTACATGTACAGTGATATGATAATCTTATTTGCAACCTAACACGAATGAAACGCATATAGGCCTAAAACGTTGAAATTAAATGTTCATACCGTTGCTTATTTATTTCTTTAAATAAATTTTCTGTCTGTCTCTGCATATACTTTTAGTAACAGCTGTTGTATAACCAGGTAATCTTCATTTTATCAAGTCAACCATTTCGCATATAGGTACAGAAAAAGGAGTGATATGTAAAGGCGCACGTACTAGGGCTGTACATATTGTCTAGTCCTATTTATTGATGATGAACAATGCAATGGAGTTGAAGTATTTTCTGAAGAACGATAACTCTGTCGCGAAGTACCAACGCCCTCTGCATCAACGAATGGCGACCATGGCGGAACCACTTACACTGGAAAGAGGTCGGTATTTTGACGTTACGGCATCAGATAGATCGCGATACACACTTCTTTCGTCGACACAAAGGTTGCGTCAATGGAAATACAGATGTATATCATCGAAGCTCTTCTCCGAAAGGACACCTGTAAACAAGCTGCGAAGGTCATTTGGTGAACGCCATAGAGAGACCAATTTCCGTTACAATCGCATTCAGTATCGTTTACATGTATTGGAATGTAATTCGGTGAACAAAACTGCGAAACCTGTTTTCATCGATGCAGTATATCTCATCTATAATTACAGAAGTAACCTCAGCATTTCCACGATCCATTTGTACAAAGTATAATGTTAACTGGACGGAGTTCCAAAAGTCCATCATGTTTTGCGTTATCTTTGTCTTGATTTAGCTCCAGGTAGCTCCGGAGCTCTTGCACTCATTGCGTTGACAGTACAGAGCTTAGCCAAGTAATCACATGGCCCTTCCACTATGCTACAACGCCATGGGAAGGTCCCATTGAACACTAATAGCGCAAACTTAGCCATCTAGCGCCCGGCTTTCACCCGACCAGTTCGGCTCTGCTTCAGTGTTGCATTTTTCTCATTAGGTTTGATGCTTTGCATCCACTACAATTTCCGACCCCAAATGCCAACTGTGCTCATGCTAACGTTAAAAGATTGACCACACTTGTTTGCTTATGTGCCTTTCCAAAACAAGGCTAGGTAGTGGCGCATGTGTGTTGCAGCCCTGCTTGAGATGATGAAGTGGCTTATTGACATTGTCTCGTTTCATTCAAAACCATGGCAAGTAGTGAGGTCAGATGTTGTGTACATACTTATAACACCAATGTGTTCTGAAATAACTCATACTAAATGACATAAAACACCCTAAATCTTTTGATATAATCACAATATGCTGAAGGGATGTTATGTCTTCCAGGAAAATCCTATTTTTTGTGCGCAGGTGAAAACTTGACCCATTTGCCTTTTGATGTGCAGAGATTTGATGTGCATTTGCCTTTTGATGTGTAGGGATTGAATAAAGTTATATACATTTATAATGGAAAGACTATCTTTCACATTGCCTGAAATGTTGAATGGTATATTCGGAACAACAGGGCACCAAGAAGCCATGCTTCTCATTCCCCAAACAAAATGAAGAGGCATGAGAACAACACAGCACCTTCAAAGGATATAGCTCATAATATATATACATGCCTCTGAGTAAGTTGATGGGTTCAGGGTTTGTCAGAGTACATTTTTTATTCATACTTTACTCAGTGAAATATCAAATGTTGTCATGTTTTGGGCCATCTAAGTAACTAACTTTATACTGTAATATAATCTATTTTGTGCCATTGTTATTGTTCATCCCTATTCAGTATTGACAAGTATGGAATTGAATGTTTATTATCTTTTCAGATATAAATCGTGCAGTTGAGCTCCTAGAAAGCTTGCAAAGAAGTGAGTAAATCTTGTGAAATTTTTAATCATTTATTTTCAGTCATCTGTTTTCTTGTCTTATACTTTGACTCTTCATGTCAAGGAGTGTATGCATGCATGTATATTTCAGCTGTTAAGAGTTTTGTTTTGTTACAGCTTATATGTATTAAAACTGTGTGCAGTAAACTCCTGCTACTTGATAATTGTAACTCCTTTAAGATTCACTTGTGTGTATAAGATGCACTGTTTGGTCTCAGGAGAAATGGTCTTCTATAATGCACCATCACTAATATAAATACGCCCTTAATGTTCTGTAAGACTGATATTCCCTTTGTATATAAGTACTATTCTAATTGTTGTACTTTTTTTTCTATGGATGGACTATATATGTGTCTGATTTAAGCACAGTCCATATATTTATCTAAGTTTTTATCTAAATGCCGCTGTTGTGTATTGGAAGGTGGCAGTGTACCACCACAGAAGCTTGCCGCTCTACAGAAGGTGCTGCAGAGTGACTTTCTGGCAGCAGTGAGGGAGGTCTATGAGCATGTGTATGATACAGTGGATATCACTGGCAGCCAGGAGGTTAGAGCTAATGCCACAGCCAAAGTGAGTCCCATCTTATCATCACACTGCACATTTTAATTAAAAGTAAAGGAAACAGTTGTAAAAAATAAAGAAGTGTTTAGAGGTGTAAAAATCACTCTCTCTTTCTCTGTCAACTGGCCAATCAAATTTGTTACACCCTGTCTGTTAATATTAGCCGTTTACTTAAAATGGTGCTCAAGCTAAAGGCAACATGTCACAGCTGTTGTGAATTTGCTCTTGTTGGGGATATAAGCAGAGTCCATGTCATGAGTAAGATATATGTGGTTAGGGTAACAGTATACATTTCATGTAGCTAAGTCACCTGGAAACCTGGACTGATTATACACAGTTTACATGTACATCAGAACTAGAATTGTGTTTTTAGGCAACAGTAGCAGCATTTGCGGCCAGTGAGGGCCATGCTCACCCGCGTGTGGTGGAGCTTCCTAAGACAGAGGAAGGGCTGGGCTTCAATGTGATGGGAGGACGAGAACAGAACTGTCCAATCTACATCTCCCGTATCATTCCCGGGGGTGTGGCAGATCGTCACGGGGGCCTAAAGAGAGGCGACCAGCTGTTGTCTGTCAATGGAGAGGTAACGTATAGTGGTTTTGTCAGTGTGAGATCATGATATACTGTAATGTTATATGTATCAGCCTTGATTAT
Source organism: Acanthopleura granulata (assembly GCA_016165875.1). Taxonomy (NCBI): domain Eukaryota; kingdom Metazoa; phylum Mollusca; class Polyplacophora; order Chitonida; family Chitonidae; genus Acanthopleura; species Acanthopleura granulata. The sequence continues at coordinate 24,176,689 of JABBOT010000001.1, forward strand.
CTTCCAGCTTTAAGTCATTTCAGGTTTTATTTCCACAAGCTGTAATATGGCAAGTGTAGGACATTTAACTAGGATTATGAGTTAATTTGACCCTACTATGTGTTTAAATGTTTCTCATTAATATGATGTTAAGAGAACAAGCATCATATTGTTCAGTGTTACCTATATACAGGTGCTTGAACATTACTAGAGGTGCTTTGACTTATGTTTGTGAAAGGCTATTTATGTATGTATTTTGTGATTGACAGAGTGTTGAGGGGGAGCACCATGAGAAGGCTGTAGAGCTGCTGAAACATGCTCAGGGTAAGGCTATCTTTATATTTTCTTACCGCATTTCTTCAACTTTTTGGCATGTTCACCTGGTGGTCTTTCAAGCGTATTTTGAGGACATGGCTCTGCCTAGATGAACCAAAAAGAAAATATTTTTTGAAGCCCCGTTTGTCAAACCCACCAAAACCTAAATTATCAGCGTATTTTAAAAATTGCGAGGCACAAGTTGCATCAAAATTTGTTGTGAGGCATGCAAAAAGGTTAAAGAAGTAGGGTATCAGATTTGCCCAAGAGAAACCTGGCTGTTCAGGTCCAAGATGTGCAGTTTATGCTTCTCTCCTGAGAAAGTCATTTACATGTACATGTACTATTAATATTTCACCACAAAAGTCAGTAAAACATGATCCTGCTGTCAGTTTCCAGGAGTTTGAGATATATCTGAAATCACTCTTTAGTTTGAGATTTGTGTAACTGCAAATTCATGTACAATCTGCCCTTGTGATCCTCTAAAGATAAGTTCTCAAATCTACATCAATCATAGTGTTGTAGTCAGTTACCACACTAACTTGCACCTTAGTCTCCAGTTGAGAGCGGAGATTAGGAAACTGTACTAAACATTCTTACCTTTTACAACATACAGGCTTTATGTGCATGTATAGCTAGTACAATAACAATCGTAAGAAAACGTTTTAATTAGGAGCCATGTCATCAAGATGACTGCCTTTAGAGACGTTGCTTCAGTACCATTCTTGGACAGTGAATATGTAGATTTCTCTGCTTGCATTGTTCTTGGGGTCTTGGTAACATTAAGCAGTCAATGGTGCTCTGTCATATGGGTTTAAAGGTTTGGTGAAGACCACTGACTTAACCTGTGGCTTGTCTCATATACAAAAATTGACCATTATAACTTCCTAGAAGTTGCATTACTCTGGGCACCTCGGTTTCTTCCACCCATGGCTACTCATGTACAACGATCAAAAGTTTTTGTTTTCTAAAGTATATGCTGTATAATGACATGCATAACTTGATTATGACATTGGAGGTAACTACCATTGCCTTAATTTGCTACCGAACGCCCAGAAAACTAAGGCAATGGTTGTTACCTTCAAATGAAAAAGAATGCGTATCAGTGAATGAATGTTAAGTTCAAACTGGGTGAATGTGACCTAGATATTGTAAACAAGGAGAGATTCCTAGGTGTTGTCATTAACAACAACATGACCTGGTCAGACCACATCCAGTCTGTCGAAAAACAAATCAGGACTACGTTGTATCTCCTAGCTAGAATAAGAAGGTTCTTACCTATACACTGTAGAGAACTCTTTTATTATTGCTTTGTATTACCTCCTTTTATGTTCAGTTCTACTGTGTGGAGTGGCTCCTCCTCAAATGACCTGGAAATACTGGAACGCTTGCAAAGAAGGGCTATGAAATTAATACTTGATGCTGTATATTGAACTATTGGTTACCATTGGCTCTCAAACATAAATTGAATCGTCTTGTTTTAGTTTATAAAGGCATTCATGAACTTTCCCTCCCATATATTTCTATCATGTCTAATGAACAAACTTCTACTCAAACCTTACGATCAAATAGTAAACTCTTGTTGCACCTTCCGAAGAGCTGTGCTGAAATGTATAGGAGATCCTTTGCAGTAAATGGCATGTCAGAGTTTAACTCCTTACCAGAAAATGTGAAACAGTCCAAAACTGTTGCCTCCTTCAAACATGCATGTAAAAACTATTGTTCTCGGAATTTTATCCTCAGTTTGACTCTGACATCGTTTTAATAGTCTTCACTTCATTGTGCATCAATTCCAACTTTATTATATAACTAGTTTTTCTCCTTATTAATAGCTTTTTAACTATTTATCATATATATTTTTTTCTTATTTTTTTATTTATATATATATATATATATATATATATATATATATATTGTATTTTATTACTTATTTCTTAAAATATAGTTTATTATTATTATGCTTATTAGTGTTGTTAAAATTTTTGTTCTATAACTCCACTTCCATGAAAAGAGCCCAGTCATACCTATGGAGTTATATTGAGTTTTGAAATTAAGATTATCTGTATATCTATGTGAACATCAGTCAAATGCATAACATTGTTTTACACATTGTGGTGGTTTACTTATAGGTTCAGTGAAGTTGGTTGTGCGATACACACCCAAAGTGCTGGACGACATGGAGGCCAGGTTTGATAAGCAGAGATCGTCAAGGAAACGAGCCACACCCTGAGCACACACATCTCCCTTCCCAGCGTCATCATCAGTATCTTTTAGTGTAGAATTATGCCCGCTATCACCCGCTGGTTGTCATATAGGTATTCTGTACTCTGTGAAGTGAGCTTCCAGATTAACCTGGATTTCACTGGTCAGTTCTCAAGAACTGTTAAGTAGATCAGCTCTGTAGTTAATAATGATTGGGTTATAATATTTCTGTCATTCCATCCATACTGTTGTTAACATTGTTCATTATCTGTGTAACATCTCTTTATTCTGTGATTTATTTCTCTTTACTATAACCTTGATCAAGCTTCATTCTCTTGGGTTATTTCTCATGTGTGTTTGTCAAAAATTTACTCACATAAAGGGCTACGGGAACAACTAGACTGTTACTCTGTGTCATGCTGTACTTACTACATATACTCTAATGTACATGTTTGTACCATTGTGTATGAGAATCTTGAAAGACTGTCATGCCTACTAACCAGAGGAGCTGAAGGCAATTCTGATATGGATTACTCCCCTTGAATGTGATATTTCCTTCCTGCCGTTTGCTGTGTTTTTGTGGGTTTCCAGTTCATTGCAAATTGGGGACTTCACGAGGTTGGTGCTTTTTCTTCAGCAAAACTGTACTTAGAAGGGTCTGTACTGCATAGGTTGTCCAGAAGGCTTATGCCCAGATCCCTATGAAGTCAAGATTGCTTCACATAAAATGGTAAAGAGTGTTTTGTTTTTAACCACTACGCTTGTGTTATTGAGACAGTGAAGAGTGAGTTAACAAAAAAACTGACATTATCCTTGGCTTGCACATGTACCTCCGGAGCAATAACAGTAATATGATGTAATGCTGGTTATAACTGGAGCAATAGAAACTGTATTGGGAGATTTGTTCACATTTATCTAAATGGATACATTGTTGAGGGTTTTCAGTTGAAGATGAAGAACATTATTAAGTTTCACTGATGAATGAATATTTGTACAAGTTACATGTAGCTGCTTTAATAGCCATGTTCTTATATTTGTAGTCTAACCTGACCTCTCGATGTTTTAGTGCAAATTTTATGGGTGTTTATATCATTACTATATTATACAAGAATAAAAAACTATATATGAATACAATTACCCTGTATCTTTATTGCTATTACGGTAGACATGTGTAAGATCAGGGTATTCAACTTTAAAGGCCAATCCCCACAGCAGGCAACAACCACAACTACAACATTGAAAAAATAGAATGTTCTTTATTCTGTAGTATCATCCCCGCAGCAGATGTCATCCATGTCACCTAGCAAACTTAGACCTGGTTCTATTTTCTCGGCGACTGTTTTCATGTTGCCAGCACTGGGGACGGTACACGTCATGTACATGTAGGCTGTGACCTGCATCAGGGATGAGCGTTAAAGGCTTTCAAGAAACCTTGTAGCGCTTAGCTCTGTCAAGTACCAGTAGCGCTTGTTCTAACTTACATGTACCCTCCACCTTTAGCAAGTCAAATTTTGTATTTAACTTGTAGGTTCTAAATGTGTAAACATGTTATTCGAAGCTTGTTGATTTGGTAGCTTAGAGCAAAGACATTTTCTATGAGAACCTAAATGGCCTTGTTGTGGACACTTCTGATGCTTTACAGCCTCAAAAACAGTGAAGACAGGCAACTTGTATGGAGCCTTCAGAGTAGTGAGCCAGGCCTGAAGGCTGCGGGTTTTTCCCTGGTAATCCAGATTTACAGGAATTACAAGATGCCAGTTACAAGATGCAGTGTGTTCAATCACGCATTTACCTCTTTCATAAACTTAATAATTGTCATGAGAAAAAGTAACAATTTGGGGTAGCAGAGTGTAGCACATGCCTAAACTTGGTGTTGACATCAAGACTCGCCCCCGATGTGCATGTACTTATGTCACCCAAACATACCAGTTTGGGATAACAACCAAGAAATATGACGTTCGATTTTGGCTGGCATTGACATTGCTTTATTGTGCGTCACGCAATGATGCGAGTCTCAGTTGTAATGCCACAGTGGACAGAACCGTTATTTTGATACAAAGTTGTCTCAACAATGGTGAAAGAAGAATTATGGCCATTGTTGCCATTTTTTGCCAGCTGACGTAATGCACTGCGCATGTCTCCGAGCTTATACTGAATGGGTCTACAGAGCTTCACATTGTCTGTGACCAGTAGTTACAAACCAGTGTCCCCTCTGTTGTCACGGTCTTCTCTGAAGAAATCTGTTTCATGGTAAATAACAGACCTTTGAAGTCACATGTCTGTCCACCTTTCAATAGTTGCCTATGGCCTCACATCAAGAGCATCAGGAAGTTGCTAGTTTTTACAGCGGGTTTTGCTGGATTTCCTCCACCAGCCAGAAACCAGTTGGGCGGAGTAGTGGATAGAGTGTTTGCCTGTTCACAGTAGATCTGTGGATCAGTCCCCAATCCAGACATAACTAACACTTTAATAACACTAATCTTGGCAAAGCCACACTTGGCACTCAGCATATGAGGAATAAAACTGATCTGCAGCATTACATTCCAGCAAGGCAGCATTCTGAAATATCAGTACTGGATCTTGCCTGCTACAAGGAGATATTGTGATTTCATCGAAATGATGCTGAAAGTGACGTTACACCCATATCAAGCAAACAGTCCACAAGCTAAAATGTATTGGTGAATGAAAAATTCAACGAGTGTTGCATGAAATAAATAACTTGGATGATGCTGCTGAGCCTGGCTAAGCTAATCTGAGCTAAGCTTATCACGTATGATCCTGCAAGCTCAGTAATGTTTCCACATACATGTATGTTGTAAATGAGAATTTCTCAGTAATGTGGTTTATCAGGCTCAGAGAAACTTAATGGAAAACCACCACTGTTTGCCAGGTATCTGACAAACCTCAAGACTTCAAGAGATTTTGCAGAACCAGCTTGGACCTGGATTCAAAACTGCATCACCACTGGTCAAGAGCTGGTAGAGTTGGTAGAGCCATTGAAGGCCCTGTCTTCCCAGCGTGTACAGACGCATATATTCTAAATCTGAACACACCAGAAGCCTGTAGGAAGTAAATGTAAAAACGTGTCAAGGGCCAATAGTATTAACACCTGTGTTCAATGTGTGGGTACACTAGTGTTATCTCCCTTCAATTTGGCACAGCAATGGCCTTTTGCATAGAGTTTCTCCCTTGCATGCATGCTAAGGCCCAATATTTGGTCATCAGTGGCATATCTCTTTTAAAATTGGCAATCTTTAAACTTCCATACCAGCCATTTGCCTGACATTGTTCTGGTATCAGTGATGAAGCAATACAAATATGCAGGCTGTCACCCTGACCTCCACGAAGAGACAGTGGGGTGACCAAAATTGGTTTACTAAAAGGTTTCAATGTCCTGCATTTAGTTTAACATAAAAGACTACAACACAGGCAGCAAAACCCAGAGTGGTAATAAATGTACTTGGTAAATAATCAAATGTAAACAGTGAAATCCGACCTCTTGTCAGATTACCTTAGGGTTTTCTAACAGCTCAGGCCCTCCGTGGCCGAGGGGATTGGCATGCCAGCGGGACATTATGGCCCCGTGCCTCTCACCAATGTGATTGCTCTGAGTCCAGCTCATGCTGCCTCCCTCTTCGGCCATATGTGGGAAGGTCTGCCAGCAACCTGCGGATGGTTGTGGGTTTCCCCCGGGCTCTGCCCGGTTTCCTCCTACCATAATGCTGATCGTCGTCATATAAGTGAAATATTCTTGAGTACAGTGTAAAACCAATCAAATAAATCTATAAATCACAGCTCAGCCCATGTGGCTGGCAACAATGGTACATGTATGTGAACCAACTATATTTTAGTTGTTCAGCCTACAAAACTCTCATAAATTAAAGCACTGTTGCAATCACCACTCAAGTCAACTTCATCTGAAAACAAAATGTGTCACTTTCAAAATTAACTACATGTAGCCTTCATTTTACATTTGTATGCTTCCTAACAGTACAATCAAGTCATCACTTTTACCACCAAGCAACTTCACTACAGTAGTTCAGTGATATCAAGAAATAACAAAAGTCACAGGAGAACGTCTACAGTCATATATTAGTTGCATTATGCCATTAGTTGTATGACAAAAAAAAAAAAAAAAAAAAAACGTAGCCAAGACATGTAAATAATAATTTATAACAAACGGTTATGCACATGTATTAGTTTGATTGCTAAATGCAGTAGTCTATATCAGTTCAATTAATAATCAAAGGAATGTAGTATTTAACACCTGGGGCCCGTTTTACAAATACAGTGTAAGTTAGGACAAAGGTAGTTGTCATGATGACACATGCTGTACAGATACATCACCATGGTGATTACGTTTGCTGAAATGTTACAACCTCTTTGTAAAACGGGGCTGACAGTTATTATTTACCTCAGGGAAATACTTGCACGCCCAACAGGCCTTCTGTACTTAACCATCACCAATACCCAATACATTATAAACCCATTATAAAAGTGCCATGTTTGTCTAAAATGACACTAAATTCATATCAGTGCCTGGAACTAAATGCATACTTGATAAACAATGGATATACATATATAACGTACACTATATATTATATTGTAAACAACTTTTCAAAGAACAATACAAAGGTATTTTTATAATACAAAAATCACTATAAAAGCACTGCCCTACCAGACTAGACTGTTTTACATTCTAATTGTACATGTACAGATTGAAAGAAATATAAACAACAGCAGATGTACCAAGAAGGCAATAACATGAAGTGTAGTGATTCACAATAAGAGGTGGCAAAAGTGATCCAGAAACATTACCAACAAAATGATGTCCTGGTAGTGTCGTGGCAGTTTTCTACATTAAAATGATTTGAAATGAATTTCTTTACTACATGTTTACTGAGCTGCCTATACTGTAGGTGACAAAGATGTGTGAAATGCAGCAGAAATGGTACCCTCTATGTAAACCATAACATCACAGGGAAGACAACATCCCTGTGACTGTGCTGATGGCATTTCTACTTTTCTGGGACAGAGTCATCTTTAGCAGAGTCAACTTTAGCATTTTTGCTACAGGGACGTTTCGCGTTTCCTCCTAAAGCATGAATGGCCTTGTTATCATACAGTTCGAAGTTCTTGGCTTCGCTCGGCGTGGCCATCACATTGGTGATCATGGCTTTAACCAGGACCTCCACGGGTGTGCTGATGGCCGTGGGGAACACCGCGGCCACGGGTTTGAGAAGGAAACGCACAAACGATTCTCCTGCTCGTGATTCCTGTCTGTCACACAGCAGCACCCTGTAAACAGTATGTACAACAAATCACTGTATGTATGTCGGCCAGACAGATTCAAATTTTCAAAACTTGCAGAGATATCGTCAGCCAACATAAATTTTAAACTATGTCTTTCATACAGATTTTTTTTCTTCCTCTGATGAGAGTTAATTCCAAAATAAAATGGTTTTCTAGCATTCCCCACTCTTCATCCTTTGGTGACAGAAACTTCTGCACCTCTGACCAGACTTACACATACATGCAGATGATAGCAGGTGAAGGTTACTTTTGAACATCATGAACACCGTTCTGCACAAAGTAAACGGAAGGAGTAGTGTAGACAAGGATCAAGCCAGACGTAACATGTCACACATGCTCACCCTCAATGAACCTCTATATGCACAAACTTCAAGATACAAATAAGTAACTTAATATTATTTGCATTTGTTTTTTTTTATCAATCTGATAAAAATCACATTTAATTTTGAAATATTCTATTATTAAAAATTATTGATTGTAGAATTCGGGGGGGGGGAGGGGGGGCAGTTGTAAGGGGGTTACAGGAATGCCCAGAGTAAACTGGTGCCCTTTCCTTAACTGACTGAAAAATCTGTTTAATTACAGTAGCAGGTGAATCAACCAGAGCCGGATATGAACATCCAGCCAGTGACGGCCTAACAAATACTGACACTTTTTACTCTTTTAAATACTGAACACGTCTAGGCAGCATGCAGTAGGCCTTCTGGTTGACACAATGCGTGAATGAAGTAACAAGAATGAATACCCTTACCCTGGCCTGTAGATCGAATACCTCGGAAAGGACATGTTTTTTATGGCCTCCTCAACTCGTCCCTGTCAGATGAAATCATAAACATTTTAAATACATAGTTACTAAGCTGATTTGGTGATAGTGTCTTGGACTGTTATTGATTATTACAGTTTTGATTGATAACTGTATATTTACATGTACATGTATATGACAGGTAGGATAAATTCTCTGAACAGTCTGCTCTACAACTGGCTCAATTAAATCATTTCCCTAGCCTGGAAATAATGACAGCAACAAAAGAAGGTAGCGGCCTATGTTGAAATTTTAGTCCATCAGACTGTCTGCCTGACGCAGCAGAACAATCTCAGCCTCACCCCTGTCCAGAAGTAACATGCTCAAATTATCAATCGTTTATATAACAAAATAGTCAAAGTCCTTTGATTCCATTAGAGTTTCACAGGAATAACACTGGCCACTGCCTTAAGCACTATTCAATACTTCTCCTTCAAAGTATTAAAACTCATCCACAAGAGAAAACCATAACTGTATAATACTGTGTATCATAAATTAAGGTCACATTGCACCTGTATGGTTCTGACATAGAATAATAACCTCGTCCACTGTATTAACTGTATTACAATAATTTCTTAAATATATACCTATACTTGCCTTAGTTTTAGTATACAGGAAGGAGCTATTTTTGTCTGCGCCCTGTGAAGAAACTAGGCTAAAATGTTCACAGCCTTGTGCCTTGGCCACCTCAGCTGTCTTCACCACGTAGTCATGGTCAACCTTTATAAAACCTTCCTGGAAACCACAACAGGACATGCATAATTAATACAGCTCCACAAGCAGCAACAATCAAGTTTTCTGTGATTATTATTATCAGGTATAACATTTTCCGGATAAAGCACAGGTTCTAGTGCTGATTATTTACCAAAGCCATTCTGTGAGCGATCTTGAAGTCTGGCACCAACTCGACAGCAGTATACGTCAAGTGAAATCCCTGACAACAAACTGTTACTGAAAATTTGCAAACTAAAAGCTTGTCTACCAATCTAATAGGTATTAAAGAAGAAGAAAACATAAAAATGACGCCAAAATCACATGAAAGAGCGTCAAAACTTATTTGCAAATATGGCTCTTCAAATTTTGTAATTTTTTTTTCAGGAGGAAAGGGTATTTAAAACTATTTTTGTACAGTGCGTATTTGGGAACAGCTTTTGTATTTATTTTTGTTACATTATATTGTTCTAAATAAGAATGTGAGGCATGTCTAATAAATTTATTTCAATGTTAATTTGTTGTCTATATCCAAACATATGCATTTAACCTGAATGATGATAATATTTATGGACATATTAAAAATATAAATATCCAAACCCAGGTTGAATACATTTGTTAGCTGATAAGGACAAATTCTAGTGCAAAAGTATTAATTAAACATGTGTTACATTTTCATTTATAACATTATTACACAAAGATTATATATGTACCAAAAGATGGTCCCAAATGCCCACCTTACAAAAATTATTTTCAAGTGTCTTTTTTTCCTTAAAGGCAAATCAAAAAAAAAATTTAATGTCATATTTACAACTAACTTTTCGCACTCTTTAATGTGACCTTTGTGTCATTTTTATGTTTTCTCCACCTTTAAATTGAGCTGTTATTTCTGATCATCAGAAGGACAATGCATGTTTGCCATGAAACTGCATGTAGCTCTTATTTTTATGAGACCTGTTGATGGAGCGGTCTAGACAGTTGCCATGTAATTCTAGTGCCTGACACTGAGGTCTCCTGTTTGAAACCCAAGGTGATCTTAGCATATTTTCCTCAGCAGAATCTGAGCTATGTCCACAGGGTGAAATCTCTAATCCACTCACAAGCAGGTCAACTGACATCAGACTAACAAAAACTGACATCTCCTAATCTGAGAAAACATCTGTTTTTTTTTAAATCAAATATGCCCTCTTTTTACCAGGCTGCTCACCACAATACATGCCAGATTATTCGGGTTATCATAAAGCATTACATGTACCAATATTCATGTGTCAGAGGTACAATAAGCAAAGCAGTTTGTGAGGCACTTAGACTAGACTGAAATTCAGATCTTAACCTTACAATGTTTTTCAAGACCCGCAAAGACAGTCCTGCGAAGACACGTGTGAATTTAAAGCAAACATTTTCCAAACAATTGTGATAAGACAGGAGAAAACCTTCCTGTCCACTCACAAGCAGTATTTACATTATGTACATGTAAATAATGCAAATTGCGGCGACAGATACAAAGAAGATGCATAAAAAAGAAGACTGCGATACATACTGTTCCTGCCTTGGCTTTAGTTGTTCCCAGTGCACAAAAACCTACACCAATGCCTTTGAACAGATCTGACGACTCATCTAATTTTTCAAAGTCTACAACTTTTTGTTCCTGTAAAATAAAAATTTGCTAGACTGAAAACCAGACTTTAAAGAAGAAAAGACTCACATTTGAAGATCATTCTAGCATGATTACTAACAAACATCATAGATGAAGGAAGATAAAACACGGCACAGTTACTGAGCAGTCAGCAAAGTTTCACAATAACAAATATGCCAGACCAAGGGAGATAACTATGGCAAAGTTACTAGCTATGCTGTCAGTAAAGCCCTGCAACAAGATTTATTGATTTATTTGATTGGTGTTTTATGCCGTACTCAAGAATATTTCACTTATCAAACTGCGGCCAGCATTATGGTGGGAGGAAAACAGGAAGAGCCTGAGGGAAACCCACAACCATACGCAGGTTGCTGGCAGACCTTCCCACATTTGGCCGGAGAGGAAGCCAGCATGCCTTGCAACAAGAAAGCTCATGGGTAAAGTATGGATCATAGCATGGTGAGCAGTGAGACAATGTAACTTATTTATGTGATCTGATTGGTATTTAACAATTTAGGCAGAAATTTCTAATTTCTACAATGGCAGTCAATTTTATGAGTTGAAAAATTGGTATGCCTGCATGAAGACAACCACCATCTTACAAGAAAACCTTACATAAAAAATATCAGACCTTTAAGCAAATTTTATCTTGAACATGTTTCTCAGAGATAAAGAGCTTACAAAATATGATGGATCCTCTACATCAAGAGTCACCTCCCTTCGTCCAAACAGGTAGACTTTCTGGAAAGGCTTCACCTGTGCCAGCTGCTTTATCAGAACTTTACCCACTTCTCCTGTGTACCCAACCACAAATGCATTCATGTTCTTCTTCTTGTACTGTTCCAAGTTAGATTCAACTGCATCTGCCATTCTGTAACAAAAAATTCAAGCTTTATTAACTACCGAAGAACAATACAAACTTGAATGTCTTGGATTAAATTAGACTTTAGGGTTTCTGTACCATTTACATACTGCTAGAAGATGTAGATGTGCCTGTGTCAGAGACATCAACACGTGTGTAGAACTGACATGGGCTTCAGTATGAAATGTCAACCTATCCTTGCCTAAGAGGTGAGGACCACATCTTCAAAATACCACAAAAGAAACCCAAAAGGTCACTGAAAATCAATAGGGTTCTTCTTCACACCAAGGTGTAAGTGTAGTATAAGTTTGGTGAACATCAATGCGTATAAGCCGTTGTAGAGAACATGTGATTACAAGAATATGGACAGATGGATGGAATGACAGACGGATGCCGCCCGCTACTACAATACCCCAATATGACTGGTCCACTATCCTGCACCTAGCAGTATTTTCACAGGAACCTAAGTGTCTGGTACAGGACATAAGTTTAAAATGATATGTGAAAGACGTCATAATTTTTTTTTTAACAACGTGACTAGCTGCAAGATTTGCCATCATATCCTGCACCAATTTAAAAAATATTTTCAGGCTTGCATGGCAAATTTACCAAAAACAATTAAAAGTGTTTTATCAACAAGCAATGATTATTTTCTTTCCTCCATCCATAAACAAAACTTTCACTGTACAAGTACAATATTAATGAATATGGCGTTACAAGCCGGACTCAAATAAATACATTATTATTTCCAAAGCCTATTCACAATTATTTGGAAGCACTTCTCATATACAATGAACACCCAAACACACACACTGAACAGGTTAACATACTGGGAACTGAAACGCAGCATTTGTCAGGTTCTATGAAAGGCATACACAGCTGTATATGTTATGGCAGGGCCAGCCAACTCACACATGTTGCTTGCCTAAGAGGCATTTAAATGTGAACTGTCCCAGTTCTATTTTTCACTTTACTTAAATGAATTATATACCTGTGATGATGCAAACAAAGAAATGCATCTGTTGTGCGTTTTTACTTGCAGAAAATAAAAATATATTTCATGCCAAAAATTCCGAAAACAAAAAGCGAACATGGCTTGTCTGCCCTTGAATGGAGCTAGTGTGCCAAATATACATGACATTATTGTGGCATTTCCAGTTTTAAGGATCAAAACACATCAAGACCTTAATTTAGACTACTTATTCATTACAAAATGGTCACGATGGGAAGGCAGGAAAATTAATCCTCTCATTAATCATTGTAATTCAGGGTCTGATTCACACAGTTGATTGCTGCACAAAACAGTATACTGCCACCATGACCTCATACACAAGGGAACACCTGGGGCAGATAAGCGTGTAGAGAATAACAAGCTACACAAAACTCCGCCGATCTGTCATGAAGAAAAAAAATATAACTTTTCAAAATCTATAGAGTTTTATTCTTTATGCTTTGCCTCCGTGTTTCAGATACCCTATAATATACTGTGCCAATCTTGTGCGAAAAAACTGATTAACCGAGACAGTTCATTTTCAAGCCACTTATGTAGTTATAAAAGCAGGATCCAACTGTTCCAATGGCTGGCATGAAGATCAACAGAACCCAACAATATTCCACACATAATTAAGCTGTTTAGGTTCGATGGAATTCAATGAACAGATTACATTGTTGTAATTTGTTATCTGTAGGCTGGGGATTTCACCCACGCCTAAGCAACAACAACTCTTCACTTCTGTGTTTCAAGTTCATGGGAAACAACATGACAAACAAGAAGCACAAAATGGGTTCCACGAAAGAAAGTTATGAAGAAAAATTGTTTTCCCAGTAGGATAAAGTCTTTATATAATAAACTGATATACCATAATTTACATAGTCTAACTACTTAATGTTTTAAGCAGCTTACATATATGAATGTCTACCCTAAGAAAGGGGGGGGGGGGGCAGGGAAGCATAGAGAAACTCATTGATATCCAACCAACATATAGTTTCTCTGCTTTTACTATGCTTCAGGTGAGGCAGGCATGGTAGCCTTTGCGCAGAGCAGTTAGAGATAAGAAAAAATGTCATTTTTAAATGTTAAATTCATTTTACTGAATTGTTACTTCTCACTCCCCATAACACTAGTAAAAAAGAACATGTAGCAAAACTGAACACCAGAAAGCTTAAATCTACGCATCATCTTTAGAACTATTTGTTATTGGCTGTACTTTCGTCAACAACTTACAGTCTGAGAGTTGGAAAATTGTCATGACTAATTAATACATTGCTATGCGTTCGCATAGAATACATAAAAACACAGAGATTTCCCCTTGGTAGATGTAATTGAAATATGCGTTAATGTAACATATGGGAATGAAGACACTGCTCAATAGCATCTAATACATAAAGTTAAAGACTAAACATCAGTAGTACGTTTCTTTTAAATGTTACAAATCAATGAGACAAAAGCACATACATGTGTTTCGTGATAATGATATACCAAACACCTGAAGCATGTTCACATGAATAAGATACGTGCAAAAAAAGCCATTCTCAGAGGAATTTGCCTAGTCATTCCGTTGAATGAGAGGCATTTATGTTCATCTGTAGCCCAGATTTAATTACTGACTAGGTATTCATATAAAGACAGCTTTCATCAGTTCTGCAGAGACATGTGCATGTAGCTGTAACAGGTGCTATTAACGTGAAATGTTAGCACTGTGTTGGCCAGAAACAGACTAAGCTGACAAACTCGGACATAGTCTCACCTGGTGACCGCTCAATGGATATCACTATACACAGCTGTCACAGTTGGTGGTGACCTGATAAATACCTGGGCAATTAGAAGCTCTTACTCTCAGTGCTAGATGTGCTCTACTCTACTCTACTCAGCAACTCCCAGACTCTCTGACTGTGACACTGTTCAAATGACACATCCTTCACAATGCAGAGATTCAGTGTGACAAACTGCATCTGCAGGGGCCCTTGAACCCAGTCAACTGTGATAATGTATGTACATAAAACTGTTTACCGCAGAAAGTCTGCCTCTATTGATTATAAAGAGAGTGACCTACATCTCCAGTGGCTGGCCAGTGCACCCTAAAGGCTGTGCCTCTAACAGCACACACAACCAGTGCTATGTTGGTGCTTCTCCCACAGAGACTAATGCTTGAAAGCTAAACCTGTCAACCGTATCATATTGTACACATGTAATTATGATATCCACACACTGTGTCATCCCTGAACAGCAATCCAAACATAAGCACACGTACATGGCGGCCATGATAATTACACCAAACCTGAAGAAACAATTTTGGGAGTCAACTACAAGCAGAAGTCAAAAAAATACATGCATTACTTTTTGTAATAAAATTTTTCTATTTTATATCTAAGGATATTATCTTACTTTCTAAACAAACAGTATGATGAACAGATGTATGAATGAATAAGTCTGCTGGGATGGATCAACACTACGTTAGAAGCACACATCTGATCAGGAATTGTAATTCATGAAAAAGTTACAAGGACTGAAAATATGGCCTCATATTACCTGTAATACAAACCTATGATGTGAGAGTGACTTTAATTAAATTGGTACATTCTATGGTGACTCCCACAAGATAATTCTACCAGTTCTTAACTTTTACACACACATGATGCACATATAGATTCCTAATGTTTTACTGCAATTTTACATCCATGCCAAATTCAGCCAAAGAAAAGTTTCTGAGCATATTGCGATTGTTAATTACTGTACACATTGACGTTGGGTTCTTCAGAAACTCCTTGATCTGATGTTTGACTTCTGCACATCATCATTATTGTTTAATTTAACATTTCAAAAGGCATTTCTTCAACAGGGCTTAATACAATTCTGAATGAATAACAGGTCACGCAGTGCTCATATTTATCTCCATATATTCTGTTTTTCGGACTTAAAATTAAATGTATGTGATGATTAGTTTTAACATTTCCGGATGTGTAGCTGTAACTTGCACCAATGTTGACTTCCCACAATTACACTATTTAAAACTAAATTTTTAAGAGAATGGAAAGTGATTATATATTTTGGTTTCAGCCATTCAAACAAACCTTAGTACAATACTATTTTTACATAATACAGAATAATTACTTATTTTAGCATTTCTGTCCAATACCAGAATTGTAAAAATTTATGTATGCAAGAAAGTTAATGAGATGGGTATAGGAGGTTGCTCCATGAAGTTCATGTAAACTGAATGCTTACTTTTAATAACATTGTCGGCAAAAGCATTTGAGATGAATGACTAAACGTATGCTTCAAGTACATGATTATGGAGCATCCACTACATACAATAATATTTATTATGCGTGTTCTTAACCAACAGTTCAGAAATTGGTCCACCCTCAGGTAGGCCTATTTATCAGATTCCCAGTGGCATGAGCTTTATTGCTGTGCATGATGAAGAAAAGTATTCTTTCCTCATTATTCTGCTCATACTCATATTTAAGCCCACAGCATGTATCTATTAATACGGTCACAATATAGGAAGGGATTTGTAATGACCATGGTTATATTTCACTGTAGCTGTCCATGTTCTTTTTCATGTCATTTTTTTGCCACCACCACCCCCCCCCCCCAGCCACATGCTTTTATTGTCTTCTCACTGGTAGCAGAATGAATGGTGAGATGTCTGATGTTAAAAACATCAGCGTAAATAATCTCTTTTATTCCCTGGCCTGTCACAAGACACACTAATAAGTCACATGTTTCCCACGCAGACAAAGTTCGGAGATGGCGTATGCTTATTATGTTAGGTTACTTGTCTTAAGTAAATCGTTGGATTCATAATCCTATCTGACAACAGTGGTGTAAAAGACAATGTCTATAGCGCTACACCATCTGGTTTGTTCTGACAGAATTAGTCTAAGATTGTTCAGATGTCGGAATTAGCATTAGAAATGATGCGGTTGCAAGTGACGCTCGAATTTCACATGAGATTCCTAGTTAGAAACAGTTTGCACCGCCAATAAATACTCTACACACCTCTTGCTGATCAAATTGTACATCCACGTCATAATATGTCCCATTTAAATTGCCACACAACTCGATACCGGTATCTGTTCAAGTATCATTTCTAAGAAGAAAATATAGTTTGTGTGGAACTGACATGTTTTCAAGACAGCTGCAATACAAGTAAATGGGTCAATTCAATTTTGGTACGTGCCTATAAGGGGGCATTTCTGATATTTCTTTTCACAGTGTCCCTGAAAGCATTTTGTCTTCCACTACCCAAAAGAAAGTCAACTGCAAATTGTGGACTCCAGAAGTTCGACTGTTGGCAATGATTCATATGTTCAAGTGCTTGGTCCACTTAAATGACGCAGGAAATGGTGGCTGTCCTGAACTGACAGGCAACAGTGCAACCTGGAGGCTTTCATTCTAGAAACAAAAATTTATTGCTTTAGCCCATCCTTAAAAAACTGTTTGTTGGATGTAACCTGATCCTATGAGAAAAACTAGGGTTAGTCACTAGGGAATTCTTTTTCCTTATTCTCACTCTTGAAAAAGATAGGGATTTAAAGAAATTAACATGGAGAAAAAAAAAATTGATCAAAATACCAAAAAAAAAGCTTTTGAGTACCCTTTTGAGCAGGCCCGTTTTTGAAGAGTCAGTCAGGTTATGCCCAACGAAAATATTTAGAAAGATGGCCTCACCGTTACAAAATTATGTTTGGTGATGGGAAGGGGAGATGTTACGATGTGGGTTAGACCAGCAAGAGGTATGTGGCTTGCATAGTGATCTGTTAGTAGTAGGAATCTCAGATGTGGAATTTGAGCGTTTAAGGTGACTATTTCATTTCTCATGCAAATTCTAACATCTGAGCAATCTGAAACTACTACAGAATGTGGATATCAGAGGTGTTCAAGATAGATGAATCTTGTAGGGATTCTGTGGGCATAAGCATGTGTCACATGCTTTTGTCATGGACAACATTTGAAAAGGGCATCCTCCATTTGTACAGACAATATTCAGTGAGACTCATTCAGGAAAACATGACTGAACTGAAGTAAGAAGTCATGTGCCGCTTAGAAAGTTACACATAAACAGCACCCTGGTTTTAAAAATAGCCATTGACTGTTATATGCACCTGGATGATCAAGAGTCTGAGAGTGATCAAGTCAGTCAAATGCACAGAAAGAAAGTGTATCCCTAGCTTACACACTCTATCATCTGTGCACACATTTGTAACGGAACATTTGTATCTGCCATGTTCGTCCCAGACATATGTATATTATTAGCCTAATGAATTAGACGTTGTATGCTACCGACAGCATACAACGTGTAATTCATTGGGGTAGTATACTAGATATTATGTAAAGGTAATGTGGTACTAACATTAATACTCATAAGAGGTAACGTATATTTTACTTATCTGAACAAAAAGCACTGGCACTTGGGGAGGCGTTTTGACAAAACCATTACTGCCTAGATAACAGATGATGAGTACATGTGACATACTTGTTGTTGTTGGACTAGGGTTCTGTGTACTGATCCACACATTTCATCTTCCCAAGCCTCCGATGAAAACAACAACAACAGTCGTTACAGAAACCATTTAACTTACATGCATAATCTGTGCTTGTCTTCGGGTTCTCCAAGATCCAAATAAAAGAAAATAACACCTATACACACAGCAAGAAAACCTATCCCAATGGATACACCGGGGATTATTTCGGAGCACTTGAACCAGAGCATCTTACTTGTGCTGAACGAAATGCACAGAAACTAATGACGTCATTTGACAGCTAGTCGCTTACAACACGTGGAGAGCGCGGGCACTTCGCCGGCTTCAGGAAGTACAGAGGGCTTCCACTTTCGTCTTGTAGACTTTGCCCAAGTGAATGAGGTAGCAGGTCGAATATTGTTCTGTCCCCCTTTTTTCCAGACAAGTTGTCAAGCTAAATTTGTTCTGAAATGTTGACACGTACATAGCTCTCGGTCGTTTATAAGAAAACGTAGGAGTTAGTTTTCGCACCACACCATAAATTACAAGTGTTAGGTTAAAGGAAAACTGGTTTGTGCTGGAGCATGTGTAGATATAAAACATAAATTGCAAAAATTTCCATTTCTTGTAGAGTCCCAATTTTAGAATGCATGTAAATTAGGCTTGTGGTGTTAATTCTCAAGTCCAGTCAAAGGCAAGTGTGTGCAAACATGCCTCCCAGATATTGCAACCATACTACATGCACACTTGAATAATCAACATTCACGAAGTATGATGCTGATAATATGCGACGATGACTGAATGTTGAATAAACTGATTGTGGGGTGACTAATGGATGATGACGGTGGCCACTCGAGGTTTATTATTGGTCAAAAACTAAACAGAGCTTTAGGGAAACCACCTGCCCTCCTATGTTGTATGTTTCATTCTGCATAGATTTATTTATTTATTTATTTGATTGGTGTTTTATGCCGTACTCAAGAATATTTCACATATATGACAGCGGCCAGAAGTATGGTGGGAGGAAACCGGGCAGAGCCTGGGAGAAACCCACGACCATCCGCAGGTTCCTGGCAGACCTTCCCACATACGGCCGGAGAGGAAGCCAGCATGAGCTGGTCTAGAACTCACAGCGACCGCATGGTGGGAGGCTTCAGGTCATTGCGCTGCGATAGCGCGCTAACCAACCATTCCGCATAGAGAATTTCTTCAGTATTTAAAGACATCACAGTGCAAATTTATGGAGACATATATCAGCTTGAAATTTCATGACAGTGGCCCCAGCAAATTTATGCCCTCCTTACCAGTTAAAAAAGCTGCAGCCAAGCTACATGCAGCTGGATTTGAACCATGCAAGGACTTCATTTGGAAACACATCATTAGATAAATCACAAAGCTTCACAATGAAGTCCTCTGGTAAAGACTGTAAAAAGACCGGGGAAGTAAAATGTAAAAATAGTAAGGCTTGAAGATATAAAAATGCCATCCAATAATCTTTTAGATCTTCTCTAAGAAACATATGCTTTATCATCGTAAGTTGCCATGGCTGTCAGAGGACACTTATTTATTTATTTATTCATTCATGGGATTGGTGTTGCATGCTATGCTCAAGAATATTTCACTTTTACTACAGCAGCCAGCATTATGGCAGCAGGAATCCGAGAAGAGCCCTGGGGACACCCACGGCCATCCACATGTTACTCGCAGACCTTCCCATGTATGGCTGGAAAGAAAGTCAGCATGAGCTGGACTTGAACTCATAGTAACCACATTGGTGAGAGCTCCTAGGATATTGCACTGCCTTAGCCTGCTATTACCCCCTCTGCTACCGAACAGCATTGTGTACAGTCCAGCGAAAGAATCTGAAAGTTGGCTATCGTTTTTAAATCAAACCTGTTTTAACACAAATGGCCAGATTGTTCGAAGATCTTTTCCTTTCACTGTGACTGTAAAAGTGACAGTTCTGTGCATTAGACTTCCAATCGTGGCCCACTTTTCTTTGAGGTATATAGCAGGTTACAAAAGAAAGGATCATTGTAACAAACACCCTTAAGGAAACAGAAAAAAAAGTTGTTAGGTTCATTTATTTTATTTTCTTAAAATATGAAGAAACAGATAATGGAACCCAAATCCCAGATAGTGAAAGTTACCTGCTGATTAAATAAAGTTAGCGTTCCCACTCTAAGAGGGCTTGAATGTTGGAGTGACATATGACGAGAAAATAGCAATGCCTAATTTTAACACATGAAAAAGCAGAGACTGACACATTCATATGTTTACTAGTAATGAAAATACAGGTGTCAACAGCAGCAGAACTAACAATATGCAAGTTTCACAACAACATATAACCTTAAGAGTGGCCTCCCTTTGCAATGTAACATTGCTTAAGCACACAGTGTGCTCATTCTTCCAACTTCAACATGAGGTGGTGTATAGAATGTAAAAAAGTAATTCAACAGGATTAGATTATCTTTCTCAATATATCCTCGGGTGTGGTTGAGAGGCAGGTCTTGCAAAAATAATATTTTGTTTTTAGTTTTGTCTAAATAAGAATGTTCCAATGAAGCCCTCTCAAGCAGCAATGTCATCTTGTAATGCTATGTCTCACTGTTGCATAATGACATAACTCGAAAACTACATATTCATATATCCATGAACCCTGAACATTTTCCTGTAACTACTCCTGTTATATGTTCATGGGACCTAATAAGCAGTATTTTATACTGTTGAACACAAAAAAAGACACACACACACACACACACAACCCTACAGGTACATCATATTCTGACATCTAGAGAAGCACAACAAATCTGAAATTTAGAATAGAAAATTTAATCACATTAAATGATTCATAATAATTTCTATCTTTAAATTCAAAGCTGACTTAAAATCAACTGAACACATCCTTAATGTTTGCTAATAACTTCCACTACTGTATCCCCATTAACACCAAGAAAAAACTATAAAAATATAATATACAAATTCATTGTAATAACCACCATCCAATTTTATAGACCTATATAAATTATTAACCATAACATGCCAATAATGAGAATTCTCATTTGCAAAAAACAATTGCATACACGTAGTAATAACAGCAAAATAGACTGTGTAACTGCCACAGCACAGCACACATATATCAGAGCATTGCAATACAAATTCTACATTCTTGCAATTCACACCAACTGTAGCTACAAGGTGATACCAAAACATCCAGCTTTGAGAGGTTTTATACATCTACACATGGAGAAGTTCGGAGAAGATCTTATCTCATTCCAGCAACATGTCTTTGCAGTGAAGATGATAATTAATGAAGTCATGCTTACAGAGACTTCATTGAGAATAACTGACAATCTATTTTTGCACCAAGAGTGTTCAAATATACCTACAATAAAGCAAGCAATCAACCATCAGTGGAGAAATTCATTAAAAACTGTAGTAAAAATAATCAAGTTTTAATTAGCAACAAGCAGAATAAAATATGAAAACTTAAACAAATAGCCAAGTAATAAACATCATTGGAATCGTTCACTATCAAAATATGTTTAGCAGAAAAAAATATAGCAACAAGAGCAACAAAAATGCATACTGACAGCAACAATGCTGTTTTAGGCAGAGAGTCAAAATTACTTCACCTTTAACAAAGTTAGGACATAAATGTTTTGTAAGCTGGAACAGATACAAGACAACTCACTATTCTGATGAAGTAAGGAAATCTTCTGGAATAATTGTATTATTGTGTCAGCAGAACCGGTGAAAACCAGTAAGGGGCAGATGCTACTTCTCTTCATGTAAAGCTACACAGCGCTTACATACTTTTTAACATATTTCTGAAACTGACTTCTATTCAGAATATACAATCAAACATACAAACAGAATGACCTGCATAGAAACCCATACTGTGACTTGATGGGATATAACGTAAAACAACGTGTGATGTGACAATGTGAAAATACTGTCCCCAAATAACTTATAAAATCCTGTAGTGCCACTAATGAGTTTTACGTGATACACAAGCAGTGTAACTCTGAAAAACAAAGACTTCATTGTGAATCGATATTTCGGCAGTATACTTTGCCGTGAGATGACGGCAAAATAAAATGCCGAAATATTGAGTCACAATAAAGTCTTCCTTTTTTGGAGTTACACTATTCGTGTAAATCACTTGTAGACAAGACAGATCACCAAGTCTGTTGATAAGCACAATAATTGACACTTCACAACAGCAAATTGCTGAAATTTGAAAACACCTCTTATTTTGTTTCTCATGGTTTTATGGTGGTTCGGGTTTAAAGCCTGCAAGTTTTCACATGACATAGATTTGTTGACTGCTCATGCACATTGGGGATGTGATGTTTTTACTGATCCATCAGAACTGAGTTCCAACAATACTGGGGTTGTGAAGGTCTGGCCTTTAGCAACAGACTCCAGACCCTGAGGAGGAAAAACAAAATAATTTATTCAAAAAATCCTGAGAAGGTTTACTAATTGACATGGAACCAAGTACAAACACACTCTACATTAGGCATATGCAATACATCTTCTTTAGAGCAGATTTGACTTTGCCATCAACCTTTTTTTTATAACAACGTTTATGAAGCGGGAAAATGGTATATATTAAATACCAGTTAAAGTAATTAGCTGTGAAACTATCAAATGATTTCCCATGTTTATGTATCAGTTATATGAAAAAACCTATGAAGTGCCCAGACTTACCTCCCCTGCATAAGACACTAATGGTGAGATCTCACATA
This sequence comes from Acanthopleura granulata, assembly GCA_016165875.1. Taxonomy (NCBI): domain Eukaryota; kingdom Metazoa; phylum Mollusca; class Polyplacophora; order Chitonida; family Chitonidae; genus Acanthopleura; species Acanthopleura granulata. Next base: position 24,199,731 of record JABBOT010000001.1, read on the forward strand.
CTGGAATGTCATTGGGTGAATAACTGAAACAGACAAAGGGAACACAAATTTCATTGCAACTTTTCACATCTTTTATATAATACCTCTAATTTTAGTCTCGAACCACTAGATGACAATTTTCTGAGAAGTACATAAACACTTACCCATTTTGTGTACTAGAAGAAGGTAATCATATAGACATGTATACATATTTATGTATCACCCAGAGGCTGCGGTTGAATGTGCGGTGGTAAGTCATATAACAGGACTTATAAATTCACATAAATGTACATACCTATCTCCTGTGCCATCAGTTCCATTGGGCTGGGGTAGACTGTAAATGGAAGAAAACAAAGCTCTGTCAGAACAACAGGGATCCATTGATGGGATGTTAAACTGTCCAGGTCAAATCAGTAAGAGTTGAGTACAAAAGAAAAATAAAGGTGCAAAAAAAAAAAAATTCAGAAAAATATGCCACAGAGATCTCTTGCTATGGAAATGTGTTGCACTGCTCAGTGACAATTTAAAGCCAAGACCAACAGGGCTCTATACGTAGCAAGACAATTTACAAAAACTCCTAGTTGGACATTACTTTTGTAATCTCACAAGTTTTATAATTTACCAATAATATATATCCGCCCGAGATCTAAAACAATTAACTGAATATTGAACAAAGCTAACATTTTAATAGAAGTTTTATTTATTTATTTGAATGTTATTCAACGCCACACCTCAGAGCTTTTCACTTACATGATGGCGACCAATCTTATGCCTGGAGGAAACCACAGTGCCAGACTGAGGAGTGGTCCACCAAACTTTTTACTGGCGATCTTTCTCACTTATCACATGCATTGGTGGAAGCCAAATGCTCTCTGTGAATTTTATGACAAACTACATGATAGAGCACTGTTGACCATTTATTGCTACTTGAGCTCCAAGAACATCAGAAGAAGCAGAATCCTGAAAATTCAGGATGGCTGAGAATGAGATTGAACCCACAGCTTGTTTGTTCTAGAAACTGAGGGCAAAGTATCTAATTCAAGTTTTAATCTATGTATTTATTTGATCGGTGTAATATGCCATACTCAAGAATATTTAACTTCTACAATGGCTGCCATCTTTATGGTGGAAGGAAACCAGGTAGTGCCCAGGGGAAACCCACCACCATTCCCATGTTGTTGGTAGACACATCAAGTTTTAATGAGCTGTCTTCAGTTTTCTTAAAGTTTTCTTGAGGTACTGTATGAACAATACTTCAGCAAGGTAACCAAAAAATGGTTTCGTGGTCAAAATCACATGGAACACGTAGGCTACAAACTGCCGATAACAATCTTGGTATTAATCCGGCATGTCTCGGAACACAAAATCTGACAAATTTATGTCACTGATGTAATGTGAAATCCTGCTTTTCAACATGAACTGTCTTCAGTATCACAGCATGTTAACACCAATCTATCTGAGAACACACACGTACAAATCTGACTCTACAGTTTGCATCAGAACACTCTCCCTGCTATTCTCCAATGTGCCTCCTCCTGTGATGAATTTCCTACACCTATGTAGCAAGTGGATGGTCAACAAATTTAACTGCATTTACTGTATTATCTTTTCTGGTACACAAGTAGTTCCCATTATCAGCTCAGAATCAATTAGTTTTAGTCTATATTTTTACCATATATCCTTTGACTACTATTATGTTTTTGTATTTCATTTGTATTTCTTAGTCCAAATAGTATATTGTGTAAATGTTTGTGTGTGTTATTGTTGTGGGGAGAGCTTCAGGGAAGATAGTAATATACTGACTTAGCTGTATAACAGTCAGAAAATAAAGACATTATTATTATTGTTATCATTATTATATACGCACATTTTCACCCTGCCAGCCTACTGATTGTGTCTTACCTGTCAGGGTAGGGCGATCCGTCAGCTTTGAGCAGCTTGGCCCCAGCTGCTAACAAGTACCGACTATGTAAGCTACACAGAGCACTACAACAGGTAGTCGGTGTGTCCTTGCCAGCCTCAACGGCATTCTTCAGGGGAGAGAACTCATCTTCTCTTACAACTTCCCACACGGCGAAATTGCTGTCACATTTAAAGGGAGAAGGAACGAACACAACGGGCGGCCAAAGGAATGTTAATGTGTGGGAAGACCAGACCAGACCAGACCAGGCCAGTTACAGATGGGGCAGCAAAGCAGGTACAGATCAGGCAGGTAAGCAGAGAGAGACAGAGAGAGGGATGGAAAGCAAAAAGAGAGAGAGAAAGCCAAATTAGTACATGTAAATCTCATCAAGCTACGTTCTATCAAGAATAAAGCATAACGTAAGTCTCTCACCAAGTGTATCTTATGCTAACCCCGTACCAAAAACAATTAAGTGTTAGCATTTACAAGAGGCTGACAACTATTACAGCAAGCTTGTTCAAACATTTGTAACATGTCATTCCTTTCTCATTTAATTCAAAGTGATCTGTCATCACACGGGCAAATTTTTTTCCTAACGATTTAAATTTAATGATTGCTACATAAACACTGATTTCAAAGTACATGTATTAAAATCTACATCCTCAATATTCTACAGATGCATGCATTTTAAACATCACTGCTTTATTGAAACAACTTTCACATCACTCTAAACTGGAAAAATACACTCTGTGCCCAGTCAGATTTACATGGGCAAGATTCCAACATTCACATTCATACCATGCAATTCTAACATGAGACAACTTACACAAAAACATGTGTGAACAAATTCTGCTGCAGAACATACTTCATGCTTGATGTATTTAGGCATGCATTTGTGAAAATGGCTACCTTCTGTAGTTAGATAGCGAAACATACCCAAAATGCAAAAGAGAGACTGATCGTGCAAAAAAAAAATAAATAAAAATAATACTAAAATAAAGGTTCATCAATGCATGCTTAACTCAAAGGAAGATGTCAATCAAGGACCTGGTGCTATGTTCACCACACATGCAATCAAGTCATCAAAACATTCAAATCTATACAATATTACATATTAAATACACATATATGTACTATGATTTGGCTGTTATCAATACACATAAATCAAATCCATTTGACGAAAAATATGTTAATTAACATGCTTAATGCTTTGAAATGGTTATCAAAAATTAACATATGCAACACAACATCTTGGAGAAATATATGCAAGGGAACAAATGTGCAGAATATGTCAGTGGTGAGAAAAGATTTAAAGATTCCAAGAAAACAAATTAGCAAACAGTCATGCTAAGACACAAATCGCATTCAACTGATTCATACTTACGTGGCAAACTGGAAAACATCAAACACAAATTTTTCCATCTTTATTCCATTAGGTTTGGTAGGCTTGTGTTCTGTTCCATCGTCATCTACATAAGGGATCTTCTTTTTGGCAACATGATGTTTGAGTTCATGTTCATGGTTTCTAATAGCACAGAATATATAGAAACAATGTAAGTCCTACAAACCTACACTTGGATCACGCACAATGTTTAATAAAACTGTTCACTACTTGTAATTATTACAGCATTTCTCTCAACAATTTATCCACACTTTGTTTTACATAATTTACTGAATAAAAGAAACAAACCCAAAACTAAGAGTAAGATCTGTTTCCACTCATCAAATCAAATTCACAGAGCTGGTTTTAACTCATTTAATTTATTTTTTTATTTCATTTATGTCACCAAAATATGTTGTGAACAAATCTGATGCATTCTGCAAATACATGTATACAGTATCAAACAACTGGTCCTTACACATCTGGCAGGGTTAAAAATACCATGCATTGCACTTAAAAACCCCTCAGCCCACATATACAATGTAACCAATAGATACAAATAGATCCAAGACATATTATTTATAATACCAGCCATTCACAAATTTGTGTAGGTGTTGTATAAATTTGGTGCACTTGGGACAAATTGTTCAAGAGATAGAGCTTTTACAAACCTTTTATAAAATTAAACTTAAATGACTCCAATGACTTTAAAAGAAAAGGTCAAGGTCACTGAAAATCAATAGGATTCTTCCTCATGCCAAAGTGCAAGTATGGTGTAAGTTTGGTGAACTTGGGCTAAACCATTCTAGTGATGTCACGTTTACAAGCCTTGTATAAAATTCAACTTAAACTACTCCCATGATCTTGAAGAAAAGGGCCAAGGTCACTGAAAATCAATAGGGTTCTTCTTCATGCCATGTAAGTTTGGTGAACATCGATACTTGAGATCGTGCGTTTACAGAATATGGATGGACAGACTGACTGAGGCTGCCCTCTACTACTAGGGGTAAAATTGTTATCACCTCACAATCCTGACAAGGGCACTGCCCTGCACCTAGTTGTATTTTCACAGGGACCCAAATGTTTGGCACAGGACAAAAGTTTAAACTCACATATAAGTAACATCACAATGCAAATGAGTAAGGGTGGTGTAAGTTTGGTGAACATCGGATAAACTGTTCTGGAGAGAGAACGTTTACCAGGAATACGGACTTGATGGACTGATGGACGGACACCGCCTGCTATGACAACACCCCCTGGCCAAAATTAGCCCAGGGGTTAGAAACCCTTAAGCCTTGTTTTACGCCACGGTTCTTTCAAGAAACCACTTACAATGAAACGTCTTTCAAAAAGTCGAGTGTGAAGAAATGGTTGCATATATTGCCAGCGTTGAAGGTGAGCCTTCCATCTGGGTTTCTCTTCTCAGCTGTTTTCTGGGTGATTTCGCTGTACTCTACGACCTGGTACTGACCGTCCACCTTACAGACCACGCCCACTGCCTCTGTTGGGAACGTCTTCTCCACAACCTGTATAACATCACCCACAGGCGCAAACCTCATCATACAAATGTCAACCTACATCAAGTCGTGAAAATGCGCAAAATAAGTTTTCATACTTTTGCAGTTTATGAAAAAAAAAAACTTTGGTTGGAGAATTAAATGCCTGGATGAAACCTGCCATTTGAGCCTATAGGAAGAGCGTCCATTGTAATCCTTTCACACTGTGCTTTTCTCCACCCTCAGGAATGCAGATTATACATGCTTGATATCATTCAATGCATTTAGTTGTCTGCCATTTAGTTAGCTAGGATTGTTTGTATAGAAATATTTTACAACTCTTTTGTTCATATTTAGTCCTTAGGCTCCCCTAAAAATATGCTGTTTTTCCTGTAACATAGGTTAAAAATATTAGGGTAGGCAGGAAGGGATTTTTTTTTTTTTTTTTTTTTTTTCATTTTTTTTTTTTTGGACTTCCGAGCGGAAGTTTAACAGACAAGTCAGAACTGATAAATCTCTGCATTTGCTGAGGGATATAGCTGCTTCCACCACAGAGATCTATTAGAATACCCTAAATCATCTAAACATTTCCACATATGCCTCTGTTAGGGAATTAGGGTATCTCAAATCGACTGAGTGTTCTTTTACGCGGCAATCAAGACTATTTCACTTACCCTAATCTCTGACCATTCCTGAATAAGGCACAAAGTTATGTGGGTTACTTATACTAATGCATATTTCACCTACATACAGGCATGAATGTATGTTTAGGTATAAGATATTTACAAGTACCATCTCACTCAAACAGGCTCCCATTTTAATAAATTACACGTGGAGTAAAAACCTTTATCTTGCATTCAGTACAAAAAACAATGTCTAAGTATGGTGCCGACATCTTCATCTAAGCTCTAAAAAGGCAGCGCGCTATGGGCTGCATGTATCTACATGTAATCAACTGCAGTCTTAATTTAAACACCATGGTTATTTTCTCCATGATAATATTTCCTCCTCAGGGTTGAATTGTAAAACATGGTACACGTACATGTACATTGTATTTGTAGATTTGCAGTGATGTCATAGCAGCTCTGAGCCAATCAACAGCACTGCCTTAGACCATGTGACTAGTCTACTGGAGGTGAAAACAAAGCACATTTATCTCAGGCAAGATTGGTCTTGAATAGGATTTTGCCATAAAAAAAGCAAAACTAAAGCTTTAAGACGATACATTTTTCTGGAATGAATGAATGAATGATTATGGATTAATGCCATGTCGGCCGTATCTCAACCACACCGTCTTAACATTTTTCTGGAAAAGTAATCAAAACTTCCTAGATTTCAAAACAGTTTTCAATGACCTACAGTTCATTCAACATTCAAATTGGCAAATATCAGCATTTCTCAAATCAGCTCCATGTTATTTAACACCTTTGGCAGCCAGATGCTAGAAACTATGAATATTACAGTTGCACTGACGTATGTGTTGAACACGTGCATGACGTGGGTGACACTTCAGCCAACACATAGAATTTGATACTGACATCTTTTCCTGTGGTTCGCCCGAGTTAATCTTTATGTACATGTACCACAGGCACAACACATTTCCTCTGAAGAACAAAATAAACAAACAAATAAATTTTTGCATTCCTGTGGCTCATGTTCCACAACCAGGTCTGAACATGACATCAATGATGTTGTTGTTGTTGTTGCAGGCCTGGGCCTTGTACAACAATCTGTCCAGTGGGCCTTGCTAACCTAGTGATTGATTGTCACTCCCAGCTTGTTTATTCTTTTAAACACTAAGGCACATCGTACACATGGTTTTTATTTGTTTTGCTGTAGGAATGTCTGAATACCGTAGGCCGACCACGCAGGAAATTTGACAGCCAGAAGGACATGACTTGTATCAGGAGTAATCACATGATTATTTTAGCCAATCAGAGAACATAATTTTGTGGACTTGTGCCTTTCTGAATCACACACCGGCACAGGAAGCGAAAACAGACAGCTGAATGTAAAGAACTCCGCGCCGAGTGTACGCACAGTGATGGTGACTTTTGCACATATTTTTAAACACTTTCAGAACATTTTGAATTTTGTTCAAATTGTCTTCATGTTTAGGTATCTGTGCTTATTTTGTGTACATTATTTTGAAAGCATTTAGTTCGAGCACTTAGTTGCCATGGCCAAGCTGTAGTCTGAAGGCCTGAGAAGCTATCTTCACATATTTCCATAACACAGATCAGACGCGAAAGAGAATGGGACATAATTTGAAGATAAAATAATTTTATAAAAAATAATTAGGGTCAGGAAGAAAAAATAGGGTTGGTTGAGAGACCGGAAGCTCAACATATTTTTTGGGCGGCCTTACAAAAAATACTATGCATTCAATACCTTTGCTCCACAGTTTGCACCTTTCTGAATGCAGAAGCCAATGAATACTGGGTCGGCCATTTTGACCAGAATGTTGTCTACACAGTAGACATGAATATATTCTATTCCCCTTTCTTCTAGATCCTTCAGTACTTCGCTACTCTTCAGGGCCTTGTACAAACCACCATTTCCATCTAGTAAACAGAAAAATGTAGCACAAGAAATGAACGGTGGTGTTTGTCAGAGATCTGTATTTCCATGTCACACACAAAGGTTTTTTATGTAGTTGAATTCCTGCTGATTTACTTCGATCTATGAATATCAACAATCAGAAAACATAAACTACACCATCAGTAACTTTTACCTGGAAAAACTTTATTCATTTATATAACTGGTGTTTTACGCTATACTCAAGAATATTTACACTCATATGATGTGAGAGGGAACCAGGCAGAGTCTGAGGGCAACCCACGACCATCCATATGTTGCTGGCAGATCTTCCAACATATCGGCGGAGAAGAAAAAAATTTAAGAATTTTATACCAGCAACTTCATCCTTTTTAAGAATTACCTGGGGACAACGCCACTTTTGCTTTATTTGTTAATATCAGTTTCCCTTCCAGTGTTAAGGCAGGTAACTGATTCTGTTCAAACAAGATCACATTTTCTGGCTTCAGCCCAAAATGGTTGTGTTTGGAGAAGAAGGCTTCTGTGGGTTCTTTTGTGTGTTCACTGGTCATGATATACCTGTGAAAAAGAAAGATGAAGACAATCACTGGATCTGTAGTATAATTATATTATCACCACACAAGACAGTTATCTCTAACACTTGGAACGTAACTAAAAGGGTGCTTTTTTATTATGTCATGAACCAGAAAAAAACAGAAAAAGCATGGAAAGCAGAGAGTCAAATATTTTCTAGGTGCACTGTTTGTTCATTTATTTTAATCAATTACACTTCACATTCAACACCACGTGTGTGACAGGAATCATTATGTAAACATGGCTCCAATGTGGTCACATACTGCATCATGGGTAAGACACCAGACATGACACCACAGTCAATCCCATTTTACTGACACTGAGCAGATTAGTGCCAGGGCCTTCCAGTTCATGAATATCTCTCCTATACAGGTAAGGTATTCTGGTCACATAACAACATCACTGGAACAGACTGTTATAAATATAATATTCCTTTATATATTACGATACTTGTATGTTTTGCATTTCGTTCACTTTTCATTATAGTTCAACTAGTATATTGTGTAAATCTTCATAAACGTGTGTTTGTGAAGGGCCTTAGGGAAGATTAATAACATAATGACTTGTACTATCCGCAGAAAATAAAGACATTATTATTACTTTTATTTCAGACATACCAGGGTATAACTCCTTTAGAGCCAGTGGCTTCCTCTGCCAGCTTCTCAACAGCCAGGATCCTCTCAGCTTGCAGCTGGTACAGCGTTTTCTGTGAGGGCAACCCCACATTATACATGCCCTTAGGGTAAGACACCCCCAGCCTTGTGCCCTGCCCCCCTGCCAGCAGTAACATAGCCACCTTTCCATGGCTGATCTGTTTCAAACCTGGAGAGAAGATATCAACGTAAACTATAACTGCATGTATATTACAGCCTTCCACATAGCTATTAACTGCATGAAATGAGCTATAACTGTACCAAGTTTAAAGCTAACTCACAGAAACAGGCAGCATATTAATCACATTATTGCACATAGACGCACACAATGGGGACACATCAAACACCCGACAGGAGAACGCTGATGTCATTTTATTGACATCAAATGTTCCTTTCCCTGCTCATCATAATCACATCAAATTAAAGACAGTATAATGTTACAACAGAAATCATTACATTGTAATACTGCAGATGTTGCGCTGCAATCAATTTTTGACGCAACAATGGCTCAAGGTCCTGCTGCACACTAGCACCACCTAACGGGATTAAAAATTATGCTGCCTCCCCATCGCATACTTGAAACAAGCTTTATCAATGGCTGCAGTGTTTGGCAAATTTTCACTAAAAAAGCTCTAAAAATATATCTATGTATGCTCAGGGCAATTTTCAGTCATACGCTGATGTTGAGTTCTTATAGTTTGAAGTTGAAAAATGCATGCATGGAAACATAGGCATAATTGGTATAGTATTCAACATCCTAAACTCACACAAATAACAGAGTGCAAGTACAAGTTGATTTTCATTAATTATAGTATGAAAATAGTATATAACTACAGTAATAATCACGACACAAAGCCCACAGCATACTCATACAGAGACATATTCAGAGAAACAGACGGCCTTCCACCTCATGCAGAAATGTATAGCATTTGGTAGTACAACAATACGATGTAACGTGGATAAAATTCTCCGCCAGCCCATGTCAACATCCTGATGTGGACAAGACAGGTGGAGTTGTACAACCGAGTTCATCTTCCAAAGCTGCAAACAATACCTTCCTGCCTGACATTCTTTTTACACAAAATTATGCAACATTTCTGAAGTTGCAACCCAAATACAAGTATGCCGTGCGAGGGTTATTTGCCAACAGCTGCAGACAGGTAAACTTCCTCTGTACACGTTTAGCCCTGAAAGAACAGGCCTGTAAAGCTGAGTAGCGTCGAGATAGACAGAATCAATATCAATCCTGGCTTCTGCCGCCACATCTAACTTAACGTGAATCTACCTGGCATGCATACAGTGCAAGCAATTCGACTTGCAAAGGAGTATATTTTGGATGTTTACGTCAGCAAAGCATTATCAAATAAATGATATGTCACTTGCTGTCAATCAAACCAGATACATGTACAATAAAAGCCTGCATTCACCTCTGAAAAGACATATGCCTATGCACATGTAATTCAAAATGATCATCTAACTCTAAAGATGCAGCTGGAGCCACATGCACATCAAGATAAGATGTTTGCACTTAAAACACAAAGAAAAAAACCTTCATTACAATTATAAATTCTTTGCTACTATGTCCCTGAAATATGTACAAATTTACCTCATTAATTCTTCACATGTTGGATGGGTGCTTATAGTTACTATAAATCAATGATATTTTACAAACGTAAAGCAAGTTTAGCAAGTCATAGTCAGGAAGCCATAATGAAAACTGGAACTTCCATAAGTATTTCCATATTTATATCTGGACAACAATACATATAGACAAGGAGTGAATAGACTTTTGGGGTCATCAGGTGCTGGAACATCGCTGGGTGCCTTGGCAAATTTACTGAAAATCAAATTAAAAGCAATGATGGATGTGTGTGATAGGTCGTCAGGGTACTGTTCACTATTTACCCAGCCTTAAGCTGATCCTCAGTAGTGTTCAACTTCTTCACATCTGTCGGGGTGCACAACTGAGGTGGGCCTGGCAATGTATACAACTCTGTTAGCTCAGTTCAGAAACTACACAATTTCCCCCCAGACAATCACATCAGTCTTCATCTGGGTATTAGTGGCATCTTAAATTAATCACTGAAGTGTGATAAATATGCTATCATCAAAACTGCTGTGTGCAACACAATGCACCATCTCAAAAAGGTCCTCACTCTGAGAATTTTTAATGGGATTTTGAAAGATCTCTTTCCAACTCTGGTCACAATGTTTTTGTCTTTAAATAGGCCTCCTGATTTTGTCATTAGCCAAAGTCAAAAAGGCAGGATTCCCTACTGACCTGCCCGATTTTTTGGTAATGAAATGATTCTTCTGGCCAGTGATAGCAGTTTTACATAATCTTCTGAATACATTATAACATACAAGTACATGTAGCCTAAATATAAATACACACCGTTTTCAGGATTACTTTCAGCTGAACCGGGGTCCCCCTGACATTTGACATTTAATCAAGTTAGATGATGGTAAATAATTAGCATAGGTTAATGAGGACTGAGGGAGGTTTCACAAATCTTCTCCAGCACAGTGTTTGTCCACGGACTTCCACCAGGTAAAGGTTAGGCTAATATTTGGATGGCCAAATCCTCAAGATAGAGCACCTTCTCCCCAAGGTGCAGATGACTGTAGTTGATCACCTGCCATATTGGCTAAAGGTGAACCTCTTGTAAAAGAGTGAAGAAGCACAAGTCACAGTCATACTATGGCAGAGTAATGCTTTTGGGAAATTTTTTTTTAGGAATTCCACTAAGCAAGTTTTCAGTAGAACAGAAAATAAGTAGTACTTCTTAGACATGTTAACTGATTCAATAAGAGTATATATATTAAAGAAATGAAAACTTCACACAAAAGTTTAATGAATTTTAAAGCACCTGTATAAGTAAGGTTTTGAGTTCTGAGTATGGACCTTTGTGCAGTGAAATTATGTCTATTCCATGAAAGGTAATTGTCCTATGGTAAATATGGAATGGTAAATGCACACTGATAAAAGCTAACAAGGAGCTATGAACAATTTTCCTCAGTGGAGCTCGAAGTTACAAAGTCTAAGCCTAGAGAAATTCTGACCGTATCTGTAGCCTGTCTGTGACTGATAACCTGCAATGTCAATGCATGGGCAATTGACCCTACCAGGCCAATTCAGTAAAGATGTGACATCATGGCACAGAAGGAAGGCACTTTGGTGTAGTAATGCTGAGACTCAAAAGCCAACATTCTGCATTAAAGCCTGAGCCACAAAAGCCCACACTCAAAAACAAAGCCTCTTCACCACGATACTCAAAAGCCAAGTCTGTGGTGCAGTGAACTTTAACCATGAGACTCACAAGCCAACAATATGCTGTAGTAATGTGGAGAATCAAAAACCAACTCTGTTTTAGTAATACTGTGACTCAAAAACCAACTCTCCACTATAGTAATACTGAGACTCAAAAATCCATCTCTTCGCTATAGTAATACTGAGTCTCAAAAACCAACTCTCGACTATAGTCATACTGTAACTCTAAACCAAATCTCCACTACAGTAATGCTGGAACTCAACAGACAACAATCTGATGTATAGTAATTCCCAAACCCAAAAGCCAACTCTCTACTGTAGCAATGCTAAGACTCAGTAGCCAACACTCCACTGTAAATCCTAAGATTCAAAGCCAACATTCCACTGTAAATGCGAAGATTCAAAGCCAACACTCCACTGCAAATGCTAAGATTCAAAGCCAACACTCTGATGTAGTAATGTCGAGACTCAAAAGTCAACACCCTTATGCAGCAATGCTGAGGCTCAATAGACAGCACTCTGATGTAGTAATGCTGACACTCAAAAGCCAACAGTCTGATGTAGCAATGTCGAGATTCAAAAACTAACACCCTGATGCAGTAATGCTGAGGCTCAGTAGACAGCACTCTGATGTAGTAATGCTGACACTCAAATTCGAGATTCAAAAGTCGAAACTCAAAAGCAAACACTCAGCAGTGTGTTCTAAAGCCAACACTCTACGTCATACTCAAGAATTTTTGAGTTACAAGACGCCGAGTCCTTAGAATGTATATATATACATATATACATATGTATATTTTGTGTCTTCTTGTGGCAGGGTGAGTCCATGCTACCAAAGTGCTGCGGCCTCTGGAACATCACTCTGAAGACACCAAACATGGCATCCTACCCAGTCATATTATACTGACACTAGGCCAACCAGGCCTGTTTCCTTGCTGTAACCTCCTTGTGCTGAGCGTCAAGTAGGGCAGCAACAAATACCACTTTTTAGTCTTTAGCATGACCCAATCAAGGATTGATCCCGGACCTGCTGACCACGAGACAGCTGCTCTAACCACAAATGTATGGTTATTAATAGTTAATGTCTCTTGTCTGACAAAACGTGACCACTTATTTAAACCTTTGTCTGCATTTGAAACATCTCACCCAATACTAGTAGTGTATACAAGTCTGTAATGATCAAACTGGTAGTGGTGAAGTGGAAATAACATTATCTGTTTATCCAATAAATGTTTGTGATATTCATGCCATGTTAAATCATTGAGACATTATTCAACTCTACTTCTCTTTCAATCCACATACACAATGAAAGTAATACATGTATAAGTAAATTAATGTATATTTTTATATTTAACCTTCATGTACAGCTAAATTAATACATATCAAAGCAATTATGGATGAAATTCAGCCAATATGGCATCAAAACCCCAAGTCTGTTAAAACGCTACAATGGCAGTGCCCTTTGAAAATATTTCACATCTGCCACACATTGTACATTACAGCGTGTTCTACTACACACAGCATTCATGTCACAGCTAAGGAAAGCATGCACTGAATGTAAGAGTGAATTATTAGTAACATCACTGCCTTATTTGCATATGCAATGCATGATTTTTGAATACAAGACAGAGCACTTCCTTGGGTCCTAATGTACAATACATTTAATAACTGCTTAAATTAAGGTGGTATATGATTATTTAAGTACATCTACAAAACCATTCCATAATTAATACCATATACAGGAATAAAACTGATATTACTGAATATTTCACTTATACGACAGCAGCCAGCATTATGGTGGGAGGAAATTGGGCAGAGCCCAGGGAAAACCGACGAGCATCAACAGACCTTTCTATGTCTGGCCGGAGAGGAAGCCAGCATGAACTGGACTTGAACTCACAATTACTGCATTGGTGGGAGGCTTATGGGTCATTATGCTGTGCTAGCCCGGTAACTGACTGAGCCACGGAGGCACCTAAATTAGAATAAGGAAAGGCATACTTAAAGCTGACATATAATGAGCATATACATAACGATGACATATAATGAGAGGCAAAAACTTAAAACCCAGAATATCCATGGAGATTTAGGCCATCCACAAAAAAAGAAATTCTACAGGGAGTCAACATACGTGAGGGCATAACATGTCTATAAGCAGCTCCTGCTATACTTAAACTACACTTTTTTCACTGCAGAACAAGTTCTCTCAGGCATGTTCTCAACAGCACAGACAGTAAGTGTATCTAGGAGAAGAAATAAAATAAAATGATGATGATGATACTGCTTATGCTGTACCAGAAGGTTTTTACATCCACCTTCGATCTTTACATGTACACCCCTGCAACACATACACTAAACCACTGCAGAATGCTCTGATTAACAATATTAAAATCGCTGCACCAAAGGCCTTCTTTAAGACTATGCCAAGTGGCAAGATTAGTCGAGGACACACAAATTACACTGTCCAGAATATCCATCATTTCCCTCAACTGGAGGGAACTGGTCTCTCTGGCAAACTTCAGCCCTTGGACGAAAAGAAGACTATGTTCAAAAATAGAATGGTAAATACACTTGGGCCTGAAAGCTCATCCTGGCTTCTTTTGAAAATAGAACTCTATATGTAAAGGACATTATTAGTAAGACATAGATGTGTAATAATGACCCCTACCATAAAGAGGGTATTACATACAAGAACTAGTGTGTCGCTGTAGCGTCTGTGTTCGTTGGTGGTTTGTTAATGAGTTGTGTGACGCCGCAGGTTTTTGTTGTAACCCCCAGTTTCATGTCACGGGTTGTACAGACAGCTGATGAATGGAGCTCTCTACACAGTGTTTATATGAATGAACCTATCGTTACAGCTTTAAAACATGTGATGTTATTCCAAATCAAGACGCAGAAGAGGGTTAACATACATACATGTTTCTTATGCAAAGAATTTGGTTCAGGATCTGTGAATGTGTTGGTAACAATCAATATGTGGAGAGTATGAAAAAATTTTTACCATATATACACCATCATACAAATGAACAATTGAAAAAATGATTACAAATTACAGTTACAAGTATACTTACAGTAACTGTTTTCAACCATACAGCACAGAAAAATCTTTATCCTAATAAATGCTATTATAGTAAGTTCATATGAAAGAATTTAGATTTATTCTAAAATTTACACACAATTCTGCATCCAGATTTCCTTTTTCATACGAGCTTAATCTAAAAGTCTGTCATATCACAAGATGTACTATTAATACAGGGGTACACAGGCATGTTCAACAACAAGGAAGTCAACCAGGCTGTTATATCACACTGAACTTTGTATCTGATGATAAGAACATAACACACTACACTTCATATGTTAACTAAGTGACAGCACTGGGCTACAGGAATCTATTTCACCAAAAAAGCTCTAATTTCTCAGTCATGACAATGCAGAGTGCATCCTATTGTCCCCACATGATAAAACCCAGCAGTAATTATGCAACACTCATATGGTCAATAATAATATAAATTTTAATTCATTGTAAGAATAGCATACATGTACTAAAATACACTTCTCTGATGACTTCAATACAATGTACAAGTGGCTTCTGGTAACAAAGAGGAAATCAAACATGTACAATGTACTGTAATTCATGGACAGCTAGAAGGATCTGATAGGGAACAGATTTTAGTTGATCTAAACAGGCTTGTGATCAATGAAACTGCCGACTCAGCAGTTGCTTGGAACTGAACATGTTCTTCTTCTCTGCAACTGGAATTTGGTGACTATGACATAGTTATAGTAGTTGAGCTATGCTCAAATAAACAGAATCTGATCAGAAACTGACCGATGTTCATTATTTCAAACGATTCTTCAACATTTTGATATGCACTTAGCACACATTTGTTGATTTAGACCTAGATCCTTAGGCATTGCTTACGTCAATCAATCCAAGTCCTCAGCCAAGGTTGAACTTGTCCCCAAAAGTCAAAAATGTTGAACTTAAAATGGATTCAGATGATAAATATGACCAACACAAAATTGGCTGAACTGAATTTTCAACTCTTAAGCACAGACTTAACAGCAAATGCAGCCACACGCAGTCAATCTCTTGATACCATATTACTGTTGTGTTATTCTTAAACACATAAGAGTGATGGGGCAATGCTGAAACATGTCTTCATTAAAATATTGTTTACAATCAGCAATAATAAGTTGACCTATTTTTCTCAGAGTGTCAGTTTCAAAATCAATTATCATGCTCAGAGTTTATCCATGGCACCACTGTGACATAATTTGTTGCATGCATTGTTCTGGAGAAGTTCCTATACTGTAATAAGTAAGATTCAATGGTTCAACCACACGCATTTTGAACTGGGAGATCATGAACCTGTATTGTCTGGTTAATAAACCTCTTACACCTAGACTGAAATGGCAACTTCATTTACATGTGCCTATAAGCTGCTTAGACCACAAAGAATGTAACAGGATGTCTCTCCAACGGCTTATGTGACATTCTAGCTTCATACAATTGAGATGCTTCTTAAAACATGGTTTCACAATTTATTCTGAATATTTAATTCATTTGCAGAAAATAAAGTGACAAGAGTACGGTATTCATGTTCCACTGGCATTACCCTTCCTCAGCTTGTCATCAATATTCTACCTATAATCCCTGCTTGAAGACAGCTGTAGTCAAAAACCCAAAGGGCAACGTGTATTGCCAGTTGCATTCACAGATGACATTTGTACACACATGTATGTGGACACTGTATGTTAACCTGACCCTGGTTTCAAGAAGTGCACTTAGCTAAGTATTCCCTTAACCACCATGACAACATATGCTGTAGAGAAAGAAAGTGCACTTAGCTAAGGGCTATTTAGCACTAAGTATGCTTCATGAAACCTGGCCCTGACTTATAACACCAATGAACTCCACCTCACATATGATAAGCCACGGTTTATCCAGAGCAATTATACTGACACATGACAACACTGAAACTTCAAACACAGATTAAAGCTTAATATTACATGCTCAGAAAAGCTACAGGATACATCTGTCGAACGGTAAGGATCATTTGAAAACTGTATGTAGGTTACGAACTTGGACAGGCTCAAACAGATTTTAAAGTCTTGTCCATAGACAAATGTGATTTATGACAAACTGGTTTGACTGTCAACACCAGAGAAATACCATAGGCCTATGCACGTTTTCTAACCAGTCCGTCGTATCCAGATTAAGCAGATAAGTGGTTGAACACCCATCAACTGAGCAAATACAGGTCTGCAAACAATAATCCAACTGCACATATTTTCATAGGCTACTCACATGCAGTACATGTAATTTGCATACTGATAAATCTCTCAGGTCTGTCGATGATGACAGCAGCAAATCAATCAAGAGGTCTACCTGCACACTAAAGCAGGATGACAATATCAATTTCTCTTTGAATATACAGGTCAATAATTGATAACAATTTCTCATATGCAGCACATAAAGAACTAGTGAATGCACAGGTAATGTAATATATACTGGCCAGTTAAACAGAATTCTACAGATGATAAGCTCAACCAAGATAAGTGATATCTAGGCTACAGTAACCGGAAAACCCTCTGCCGATTCAGAAATTTCTTGCGTCTTGCATATCCATATGTTTGTTGAAAGAGCCCAGAATATAAAGCACTACAAATAGGCATGCAAGACACAGAGCATGTCTGATGTTCAGGCAGACTCACTGAACTACATGAACTCCAAGAACCATTTTTTTTTTTCAGGAGAAATTTGCACCTTGAGTGCAGAGCAGGATTCAAGTACAAAACAAAATGTCCACACCATTTTTATTCTCAGAAATTGTAAACTGAATGGTTCTATTAGATGAAGGTATACCTCATAGCATGTAACATCAGAGAAAGAGCTGGGCATTTGGTATATCATATCCTGCATCCAGCAGACTGAATACAAAGCTATCTGGATTAGTCAATATGTACATGGATAAAGCATTATATTTGAGTCAGTACCTGCCACTCCTGCTTTCGTGCTGTTAAGTGACCACTTGTAACAAATTAATACAGTGAAACTTACCAACACATCTAAAAAACCGACACCTTGTCAGTGCTAACCATGGCGCTCAGTCCCCTTTTGTCTCAATTTACAATTTAGTGTATTTTATTGAATACACCAACACTTGTCTATTCTGAATATCAACAGGGATTTCCAGTGCCCATTGTATCCAGTCCATGTTAATCCACACTGTATAATCTGACATAGCGTGGAGGAAACCGACTGCTCCTACATTCCCGCCGTTATCACCACTTGGTTCAGAACAATGTTGTCAGAAAAGGAGATAATCCTCTTAGCGAACAGTTCACTGAACGATGAAGACATTCTTTGCTTGATTGGAACAATTCACACACTGTTAGATAAGATGACAGGATATCAATAAATGCTTCAGTTTATGGTCACAGTATTTTCCAGATTCCACTGATTCAGGCATGGCTGACTGATGTGCTAGGAAAATTGTACAGAAATGTACGGGTCCCTGATTGATGAAGTTCAACTCATTCAGTCTTACGAGACTTCACCTACATGTAAGTTCTAAACCGACACACACTGTTGGGAAATTTACTTTCAGGGCTTTCCTAAGATGGAAACAGTTTTACTTTGGCTTGACGAGTATAAAAAAAAATTGCCGATGTGATAAACCAAGCATCCGAAGTTCCAGTTCCATGCATGTTAACTCGTTTACCTAATTTTTTCTCCATGTACCAGTAGGTCTATTAGTCCACACATTTAAAGAAATAAAAGTTGAGGCCAAAAAAGAAAAAAAAAAAACAAGTTAATTCACCTTGCTTGCTTGCACAGAACTTTGTTTATTAGTGACTTGTTTGCAAGCTGTGTACAAGGATGTACTGGTAAGTGTTGTTGTTGCACACAGTAGGCCTATATTCCACAAACTGACATCTTGTCAAAACCGACATTTTTTCACGGAACCAGGCATGGTCGGATTAGACAAGTTCTACTGTACTGACTGTATTATATATATGCTAGCACTTAGTATCCCTGATGAAAGCTGAAAACTGGAGTTGGAATACAACTGTGTAGAGAATTTAGAAGGATTTTTTTGTTTTTTCTTATACCTGTTCTCCACATCAGAAAATTTATCTTTTTGCCTATACATATACATGTATGTTATTATATATTGCAGAATGTATGTTATTATATATTGCAGAATGTATGTTATTATATATTGCAGAATATTGCTGTGGAATGTTGAGTTAAAGACGACACACAAGACAACCCATCAAATTACAGTGCACTGATGCTTGGCTGATCTCATGCCATTTCTCCTTATGATAAGCTCTTGAAAGGAAAGACATAAAAAAATATAACCAACGTTACTTCAGAAGAGGGGTCCATACAGACCTAAACTGGCATAGGAGTTTTTTTATGACCTGCTTGGTAATTCTGTAAATCATCCTTTAATTTGGAATTGTTACGAGGCCATAGGATACGCCATTTTAGAGAAATCGGAAACATGATGTCGTATCACCTGTACCCTAGGATCTTCAATATTAGAGGCGAGACGTCCACTCATGTGCGAAGTATGGACCTCTTTATCATTACAATCGAGACCTATTCCACTACCACTTCCTCATTGAAAATGGCATTGAAGTATATCAAAATTGTCTTGCAATCACAACAAAAGCAGCCGACTTAACACTACTTCTATA
This sequence comes from Acanthopleura granulata, assembly GCA_016165875.1. Taxonomy (NCBI): domain Eukaryota; kingdom Metazoa; phylum Mollusca; class Polyplacophora; order Chitonida; family Chitonidae; genus Acanthopleura; species Acanthopleura granulata. The sequence goes on from JABBOT010000001.1 coordinate 24,219,259, forward strand.
TGGCAAAGTGGTGAGCTAGGCACAGGTGACCTCACAAAGGAAACAGATATCTTCTCAGATGGTAGACATATCTCGACCTTGATCGGTTAAAACTGAGAGCATGGCGGCCCGTTTGATTTTCCCCTCGTGGACGTTTTTCAGTACTTTGAACTGTGATATCTTGGTTACCATACATCACTAAAATAAAAAGGAAGTTTTTTGAACTATGAATAGGATTCTTTATCGATACATATAAACATCTGGTCTAGTGTTGTCTTTCCTTTTAACTAAAAATACTTTTCTTTAAACCAACACCAAGGCCGCTTTCCAGACCTATGTCACAAAGGTTCTAGTCACCTGGCCACCTTGTCAATCGGTTAGAACTAGACAGAAAGTACACTTTTGCTGCTATTAGTTTTATTAATACATCTGTCACATGGCACCCGAAAGCTAAATGTTGCCTATTTACTTATTACTTATCACAGTTGTTAATGTTTCCTCCTTGAGGATGTCTTACCTTCTGTCTCGTAATTCTTGAGTGTATCAGGGCATGTTCGAGTCACACTTCCACACAGCTCTTTAGGGACTGGTTCCAGGAGGTCGTCAATCTTTTCGGAAGCGGCTTGCAAAGTAGCCTGGGCATCTTTGAAATATTCGCTCACCTGTGCCACATTGATGTTAGAGAGTTCTCTGTAGAGAGTTTGCCTCTGCGTTTCAGTGAGCGTGTCCCAGAACTTCAGCACGTGCTCTTGGCCGTGCATGCTGAGCTCTGACCTAAGACTGGTGATGTCCATGGTGGTGAGTGATCTGACAGGAAGGATATCAGTGATGTAGTTATGTAAGCCGTGAAGGGAGCCACCAAGCTGCTGCTTGAGTGGTGTGTGTGGGGGTACCTGTTATACAGTTATGGATCAACCCCCAGTTTCCTCTGTGTCTCCTCTACCTCCGCTTCCACCACTAAACCCACACAAAACACACTTGTTTGTCTTCTGGAAAAAGAACAAATAAACACCAAGGTCTCTACAAACTTCATCAACATGAATCCCACTGCCAAGCATGACATCTATTTGTTACATGCATGCCCACTTTACCGACAAAGAATCAGTGGACGAGTCAAAAAAATCTTATGGGCAATTTAAACAAAACTGATATATAAATGAAAGCTGAGATTAGGTAAAAGCCAGCTTGGCTATTCAGAATTCTTTAAAACAGTTTAGGTGAGTAATCATACTATGTATACATGTACATAAAACAACTCTGAGAAGGCACTTAGCCACAGTCGGTGTCTCTCGATACCCACATTTTTTCCCCCCTTATTTAAATCCTCATGTGCCCAAAAGAAATTCAATGAGACACCTTTTGCTTAACATATACCCTGTGCCATATAATTTAATCTGCACTAAGGTATATGTAAGTCACTCTGTTACTTATATTTATGCATAAAAAGGAAAGACATATGCCAAACTCCAAATTAAAGTCCATAGGTGTATATATATATATATATATATACAGGTGTGAAATCACATGTACAGGTGGAATTTTTCTGACATTCCTATATATCAAGTACCTGTTGTCTCTAGTCCCTGATACACTGACATTGCCTGGGACTAGCCCAGGGTGTATTTACCAGACACCATATTCAGCATGACCGGACATAGTGGACATGTTTGGAGTACTAGAGCTGAACGTGCTCAACAGACCAGCTGGACAAGTCCAGGAATATCACCCACAAACCACAGTCAACACAAACAGCACTAATAGACACACTGTATCATTTGATACTCCCAAAGGCCACATACATTCCTACAACAAAAAATCTCAGTACAACACTGAATGGGAGGTAATACTCACCATATCTATAAAACTGACATGCCATCGGTAAGTACAGGTTGGCTCCTTTTGGTTGAAACAACCAGATGAGCATAGGACCAAATTTTTTGCTTATCCCCTAGCCAAAACATGACAACATTCTGTCCACAATTCAGAATGAACATGTATCAGCCAGAAAGTAAGATTAAAGAAACAAATATTTGACTAGCCATATTAAGAAGGTTGAAAAAATAAAATTACTATATACAAAAAATTACAGTATTTAAAACCTGTTTTGTAATTTTATTTATAGTTCTAGAATCTCATAAACTATTTTCTTTACGTTTATTTTAGTTGGTGTCAGAGATATAACTAATTGTTGGCGTAAATTACCAACATTGCTTTTCATTCAGGTTCACAGAGTGTTGTTTGCACATGACAATATGACAATCATTTATCCACTAACAGAACTAATATACATGTGGGAAACACTGAACTTCACAAAGCATTGGCTGAGAAAGAAAACTTCCATGGAGAAACACATTATCAGTATCTTACCATTGTTTACTATCGTTGGAGATTGCTTCAAATAGAAACTTGTGCGACTGGGGAGTGCAATGTTTAGCAAAGAGAGAGTAAACCAAGGGAATGTCAAGAAAATGCAAAAACTATAAGACAATGTACATAAAAGGACACTGTCCATGGGGCAGAACTGTATATGGAGAAGAGAGAAGTTTGTCGGGGGACAAGTTTGCACAGATCTGACAGTGATTGAGATAAACGGAACTCTCCCGATTTCTACCCTGAATATGATGCACGCACATCTTCGATTAATAATGGTACCTGAACTTTTGCTGTAATAGCTTGCAGCAATGTGTACGAGGAATTAAATGTAAGAAACACGAGTCATATTTCATAAAATATCGATCATCACTGAGTCGGTTGAGTTCACACACCGTGTCCCGGTCCAATCGTGAACGGCCCACAGCAGATTCCACCAAAACGTCACTGAAGACGTGGCCCACTAAAGTATATCGCCGGCGTCTGAACTGTAACAAGTTATATCGAGAGGTTTGCCTGCTGATATACTCAGTCTACTTACCCCGTGTGCCAGGTGGGTCACAAGCCACAGCTGCCCGTGTCTCAGGTATGCACGATCAAAACTGCCGCTGTCAAAGCCACGTTTGCCGATAGTACACAACATTCCGGAAGTGACACGTGTTACCGCAGACAAGCCGGTACAACATGGCGCGATACAAAATAGTCTCATCACTTAATGACCAAGAAAGTGAATATTCATCAGTATACTTTATTGTATGTTCTATAATCATGTAATTCGACTTGAGTGTCGTATGTGTGTTTCACTTAAGGTGGAATCGCGGGTCCTTTTTGCCTTTTGATGAACACTGAACTCTAAACACCGGTGTATTTATACGCAGAAAGAGGCGTGGTCGTGCAGCCAATGAATGACAAACGATTAAACAAAAGGTAGCACTACAAGAGCTACACTGAGCACTACAAGAGACATGTAATTATTTTTCATGCCATTCCACAGTAAATAATACATTTAGGGATTTATCTCTTACCGCTTCATAGTCCAACTATATATGACTTTTAATTTATTGTACAAACCTTGATGGGATTGTTTTATTTACGTACGCCATCTGTAGACATGCTTCGTGTTGAACGTCATAAATAGGTATACATGTGCTACATACTTGTAAGCTACATCTGTTTCAGTATTTATTTATGCCGTTGTACGTACGCCTATGCCTTTTCAGTACAACAGTACGTACAGTAGGTCTATATATGAGCTAGCCTGGGGCATAGCTAGCAGACGTTTAATGAAGTTGTTTTCAATATCCAGTACATGAGCCACACCACTCGAATAGACAGTAGTTGATTTTAATACCTTGTTTAAGCTTAAAATAGCAGCGTTACACTGAACAGCGATCATGTTCGGCTTCCCACAGGAATAAGGATGGCGGACCGTGGGTGGCACAGGACTGGGTGCGGGGACGTTTTCTTTATATATGCCACCCTGAGATTTACTCTAAAAATAGCTCATGTAACCATTCATGTTTACTTATATCATGCGTAGAGGCGGTATAGCAAGTTTCACTTCATAAATCTAATTAATCTGTACATTACGAACATTCTGTAAATATGGTAAAAAAATAAATGAAGATAGCTTTAAAATCGAAACTCCAGCTCTTTATTTATTTTTTTTTTCATTACTTATTTATTATTTATTTACTGAACCGGACATTCGCAAACGTATCATTCCATTAAACTGAGATGCTGTCTACAAGGTAATCGTAAGGTTTTAAAGGCATTTTAGTCCAAATACTTTTTTTAAATATTTTATTTTAAAACCGATCAAAAATAATGCTGTAATATATACTCCTGTACAATTACCACTACGTCCATAATTATTTATATCTGCAAAGTGCCTAAAAGCATGCAAATGACAACTTATAATCAGTGCTGGGGGAGGGATGGCTCAGGCATTTAACGCGCTGGCTCGACGCGTTCTCAGACGCGCTTCGGGGCTATCTGGGAAATAGCTTTACCCTGTAGCATTATATGTGGGACACGTTTGTTTCTTGGCGTAAGATGTCATAATACCGGCATTCTCCTAGAGAACTGCGTGGAAAACCAACGGCGATACATCAGCCTCTACATTCTCCCTGCAGAACAAGGAAATCGTAATATTTCATGGTTCAGCAGTGGTCCATTGAGAATCTAGGCTTGAAAATGGACATTTGTATACCTGTAGCCTACCATTAATGAACGTTCCCGGTCAACAGTCGCAGGACCAATTTTCAAACCAACATTCACCAAGAAAGTATATAAAGTAAGAAATTAGGATGGATTCATGTGAAGAGAAGTGGTGAGCAGTTTCGAATGATGACGGGAAAACGCTGGGAATATGCCAGGGCGAATGAATTAAATCAGTACCATATCAAAATCGTGAAACATGGTTCGTAAGTTGTATTTAATGAAATATACGTATCTGAGTAGTGCTGTTGAAGTGTTCATATATCCAATGTGGAGATCCTATTCAAGGTTATGAATGTTATAACTAGGGACTTTGAATGAAATCGTCACGCAACGCACATGTAACTAACAAATGCTACATGGCGAAATATGCACACACACCCCCCTCCATCCCCGCCCCATCAGCGCCGTATGTTGATCTCCAAGTAAGGGTAATTGACTATGTCAAACTGACACCATCTCTCTTGCCCTGCACTCGGCGTGACAGGAAACGCTTGTGATTTTTGCATAAATACAATGGTAAAATGCACCATCTGGAGAGTTTGTAGTTTTAAATCCAGTCGGTACATATTTTTCACAGCCTTTGCCATGCATGAGTTACTTATAGCCAACAAATCACAAATATGTATAGCGACTATAGTGAATGAAAGAAGTTGAGCTTGATGAAGATTACTCTTTATTAACTTTTGCTTATTGGCGTACTCATACGAGAACAAGTACATAGGTTTGCCAAACATGATCGCAATTTGTATGGATCGGAGTACCTTCATACTGTTGATTAAATGTTTCCCAAACTTTCACTTAGATGTTATACATGAGAAACTCAAGCAAAGCAAAGAACGACATCCAAAGAATTGCAACCCATGTATATGTATTGGAGCTGAAGAGGGCTTTGTTGCCTTTAGCCATAATACAGTGCCGACTGCATAGTTTTAGTATACGCCGAAACAAGTAAGGATGAAAAGAAATCTTTTGTTTTCCAATATAAACCGGGATTCTGATGGTGAAGCTGGGACAATATATATACTGTATCCCAGAGTGAACGAGGCATCCTGAGACCTGTCCATTGTTTTCATGTGATTTATTTATTAAATTTGATGAAAATATAGCATTTTGAGTAATTCTAAACAAGAATCGTCTGATAAATTGCAATTAAGGATGAAATTGTAACAATTAAATATCTTTGAGGTATAGTAGTATGTAGAGAGTAGAGTAATCTCAAATGAAGATGTCCTAAGCTTATACGACATCGTCACATGCGCATGCTTATTTGAACGTCTGGTTCTCCGCTGTATCCGCAGATACAGCGGACGTCTGGATTTTCGCAGTTGCACAACAGTACTTTTTTTTCCAAAATGACTTCTTGTAGTGGTTTCTTTATAAGAGCAGATACAGGTCAAGTTCTTGGTCCTGGATTTAAGCGAGCCTAGTTTGGGAATTTGTATTTAGCCAGCCAAGCCAATAAAAAGTGCCTAAAACTTGGTTTGATGGCATCTTTATGTTGTTAACAAAATAATTACACACATCTTTTCATTAGGTACCCAGGATGATCACACTGGTGGATGTCAAGCTTGTAAGCCATCACTGCCGGTAAAAAATGACTTCATTCAAAATGGACGCTATATGGTGACACTATAGTATGTAAAGTAAAGCAATAATCGTCAGATTTTGTAATTTTGAGTGAAAATGGACGCGTGTTTGCTCTGCATGTATTATTATGTTTGATTAACATGTGCAATCAGACAGTTAAAACTTAATTAAACATTTGTATTTCAAAATAGCTGCCTTAGGGTTTCAGTATTAAATGCAGCACTATGCACATCTTGCCTAAAGTAGCACCTCTTTTATTGTACAAACTTGTAATAATTTGTGTTCGGTATCATTGGTGAATATTACAATCGAGTCAGTACCCTTGACACATTATCCGATTATCATTAGAGAGTTACGTTTAAAAAAGCTGAATATAGGGTGTGGGGTTTTGAAGGATAAATGAACCCATTCATCTTCGTAGATTTACTAGCAACAAAAGAGCAACGCATTAAAAGACCAAATACATGGTTAGACTGGATCCAATTTCTTGCTAACAGTCACTTCCAGTATAATAAAATAAATATAACTGTAGCTGTTTTACATTTAATTATAGGTAGGTGTGTTATAAGAACCATCACAAGGCCCATATGGAGGAATGTGCATCTGCCTGGACTTGAGACATCACCATGAAGCAATGTGACTGTTTTGGAACTGTATGTTCTCAAACGTCTGGCTTCGGTGGAAGATTACTCCAGCCCCCCTTCAGTTTCTCACCATCCAACAGGTGAAAACCACAGAAACCCTGCCCTGCTTAGCCGCCATGGTAATTTGCTCCTGCTAGATGTAACTTAAGAGCATGTTCTGCTGATGCCTGGTTTTCGTTTTTTGTATTTCATTTTTCAATAAAGATCAAATTTAGCATACTTTACAACGCATTTGGTATCCCGGATTTGGAATAAGTGACAAACAATTTAAAAAAACTCAAGAAGTTCCACCCATTATCCAAACAAGGCTTTGTTCGAAAATATACAACAGGAGGAGGCAGACAACACGTGTCTCTGCAATGGACTAAGACTCTCTTATTCGCACCTGATACCTTATAGGTCATGAAGAATAACACCGGTATGGGTGTCTTTATGACCTCGGCTCGGACTGCTCAGAATGCCTCTTCCTGTTGATGAGGCTTTCTTATCGGTGGCAAAATCTCCACCGACTCAGAACTTTATCATGAAGGCATATCAGTTCATGTGACAGGCATGACAGACGATCATGTTTAGATCACATCTGCTCGGGTGGCACCACAACCTAAGGTAACAAAAATGGCTCTGGTGAGTATGTTTATGTTATCCCCAAAGTATATACAACAAGTAGGTTTTCCTAAACTTTAAATAAGAGCTTTTCCTTCAGTCAGTACATATACATGTACAATCATGCTCTGAATATTAGGCAGACCCGACTTTAAGAATATTTACCTGGATGTCGTCACAGACGGCATCTGCCTCTTGCTACCATTTTCGCGCACAGGAACACTAAAGCATCTCTTGCATGAACCGTTTTATCCCTTCGAACTATCAATGGGGGACCATCCACCAGAGATGATATGGATTTATCATCAGAGAAACATCTGATACGACAAACGCTTCTCTCCAAGGACAGCAAATGTGTCACGCTCGGAACCATGTTGTTTGATGTGTTTATGGACGCTCCAACCTAATAACGTGTCGCCAAGTTGTTTGAGAGGCAACTTCAAATTTTCCTCTTTCAGTGTCGCAAGAATATCTGCGAGTTCCATGTATGTCCTCCAGTTAGAGTAATTTGGATCTTCTTTGAGCAGGGCATCTAACTGTGAGGACCGTTCTTGAATTTGATGTGTTTCCAGGGCTGTGAGATGCTGTGGAAACAAACCGATTTTTTCGATGAAGTCAGGGAATTTTGGAAAACAGATGAAACAGTTCTGCTACCATCCCATTCACGTTTTGCGGACTTTCTCCGTCCACTCATTTGTGGAATGCTGTCCACGTACTGCTATTGGAAACTTTCTTTGCTAGCTGACTTCTTACGGCTCAGTAGTAGAATTTCGTAGAAAGATTCCAACTTCAATTCGGTGTGACCGGGCTTACCAGCTTGGGATTTGAACCAACAATCACTAAGTTACATTTGTCTTCAACACCTTGGCCAATTGCCATGTAAGGTTAAATCTAATATGCAAGTCATCATCATTACAGTTATGGGTGTATATCAACAGATTTTTCCAAATCAGTTCTTTGATTCGACAGTACAAAGGTTCGTCCCCTGGATCCGGTGTTGACTAAATGTTTCTGGCTACGGCGCTTTGGGATTTCACAGAAAGACTGAGGACTGTGATCACTGTATTGTTGCCATCAGCAGGAACAGGAAGGATCGGCATCATACATGTACCCAAGTAGAGGATCTACCTGTCTACAACCACGGCGTGGTTAATCTTGAATTTGATCACATATTCCAACATCAGTAATTCCGTTGATAAATTCTTAGGGCCTTTGACTCCATCTGAAGCAGATTTGGGACGTAGGATGAGTCAGAGCGTCTATCTGTGAATCCTGAGTCAGGGGAATCGTCCCGGAGAATTCCCAACCCTGTGTACTGGTGACCCAAGCTGCCGAAACGCACATTGTTGCGAGAAATGTATTCTAACGTCTCTTCCAGCACATCTACATGTTCAGACGACGCCAAAACAAAATATAGGGTCCATGGAACTGTTTTTGGCCACATTCCTCGTACTTTGAAGACTGTTGACGCCATAAATTGTGTCTATTTATCTTTTCTGTACAGTCTGAGATATCTTTTCATTGCTCCTTCTTTAGAAACTTATGTTCGTTTTCTGTATTGTCACAAAAAACATTTTATATATTCAGTGGAGTGTTATATAGGAAAATAAACAATGTTAAAAAGAGGATTAAAAGGCACTTTAGACCGTCATTTTGTTTTTTCCATTCTTGATACTTTTATGGTCTTAATCAAACTTATATCCACCCTGGCGATATTATAAAAGACCCATTTAACATTCCTGGATAGTTAGTTTGTTTTTAACAGAGACATGCCATCAAAGACAAAATAGCCTGGGTTGGCCAGCTGACTATTATGCCTTTTGGTAATCCAATGAAGTTGACGTTCATCAGGGTGACGGAAAGGCACTGTTATCGAAAGAACTGATTTTAAAAAGACACACATATACTCCATTTCAATTTAAGAAAGGTATAATGTGCAAGTAACCTTGTTATACTTTCTGTCCGGTCTGTGCTCCGCAGTGGACAACGGACACGTGCACAGGACACATGCAACAGGGGCTAGTTTACCCTGGGCAAGGGGTTATATAAGCATTCATCTTAATATATTACGTCAACATATTGCTTTTATGAACAGCTGCAATCCAAATGCGACTGAGACAACTATATTTGTATTGGATCTGAAAATTATTCACTTCGAGTTTGAATTTCATAATTGGATTTCATGCCTCAAAAACTGTGTGCATCACTGAAAACTGGTCACATTTTCTCGCTTACATGTTGCCAGCTGTATTTTACTGTTCATGTATGTCTTATTTCTTAAATTTTCCTTTGGGAAACGGTGTTACGGGTTGTTTTGAAAATGCACCGGTCTTGCGATGATCAGTGGTATGTGAATCATCAGTGTCCGACTTAATACCTGGACTCGCGGATCTAGTGTTTTCATAGATGATTATGGACGCCACATGTACTAAAATGGTACACGATTTCCATACCGGCACTGATTTCATCCATCACCCGTAGAACATTCATAACGTCTTTTCGTCATCATTGAAAACTGTTGACTGCTTCCCTTTGCATGAATCCGTCCTAATTTTATATTTATATACTTTCTTAGCTCTTCGGGGTTTGTGTTATTTCTCCTTTTTGGAAAACAGTCTTGCGATCATTGACCCAGAACGCCCATTTTGGTTGACGACTAGTACACGAATGTCGGTTTTGACGCCTAGATTCACTTGATGGTTATAAAACGTGAGGACAACAGAGCATATTGAGTAATTGTAGACCAGTGATATCTAATGGAATTAACATCAATGCATCTGTTTTTTCCTAATTCAGATAAAATCATGATACTAAGGGGCATGTAAGTTGCCACTGTTTGAACATTTGCGTGTAGAATTTCAATAAAACCGTAACTGAGGTAAACTGAAGAAGAAGCCGAGTTTCATCGGTTACGTGAGACCATTTGCCAGCTATCACCAGCAATTGCTACTCTGGCTTCATTCTCTATCGATACTGTTACCTTTTACATTCCTGCATACGGCCGGATTCTTTTGCATGGTGAACTAAGCATTCCCGAGACCTGGGTCCTTTGCATCGTTTTCATGGCTCTTCCAAGTCATCATTAAATGTCATGAAAACATAGCATTTTGTGTAATTCTACACCCATGACTTCTAATAAATTGTAATTAAGACATTTTAGTTAGCTAGTCCTGCTTCAGCCAGGGTGCGGGGATGGGGAGGGCATGTTTTATCGTTTGCGATCATTTATCAAGTATCACACTGTCGTCGCTGCTTCGGCTTTACTCTCTATGATAGTAGTATTAAATATTTTTCTTCGTATATGTCCTCGTCGATCCATCACATCCATATTGTTAGCGACTTTTGACCGAATGTCCTTCAGCAAGGTAAAATAACGGACTTGTATAGTATTGCAAAGGGAAAAGACGTAAGGGAAACAACTTTAGACGTCTCTGCATGTATTTGTTTTTTCACAGTTTAGTCCCCTGAGTCGAAGCGGCACAAACATTAGTGTTCAAAATGTACACACACTATCAAGCACTAATTGCCTCATCATCAACATGAGCTTCTTCAATATTAATCAAGTTTTCGGTCTGTGCGTGGATTTCTGCACAATAACAAGAATTGTAAAGCGAAAAACAATACTAGTATTTAGTACAGTCTGGTGTACAAAGTGAGGTCATAAAAATGAGGTGCTAGTAGGCCTCATGCATTGGTTTGACTGACATTGTGACTGCTAGAACTGAATTCAGTCCAAAGAAATGTATATACAGTTCAAGTTGCTTGACAGTCTTTACCAGGAAAAACGTGTGGAAACTATCACGGATGAATAAACGTATGCTTGGGGTTTAATGCAATGATGCCATTATTTCAGGCTTATCAGGGTGAGGTCATGTTAAAACCTGGAAACGGTGATCCAAAATCAGAAAACAAAATTCTGGAGTTTTTAAGAGTGAGTAGAGTGAGTTTAATCCATTGAAGAACCAGCATCTCACAATGAATATCCGAAAAGTGGGTCAGCCACTAAAAAAAAGCACAAATATCTGCCGCACATATCTCTGATAGTTCGAAAACCACATTAAATACATAGCGTAACATTGTATAAGCAATCCTAATAATTCCAGTATTCTTTTACAGCAAGGCTGAATGTCTTGTTCTGTTCAACATGCCCACACGGGATAGTCCTTAAAGGAAAAAACCCCGAAAAAATTCAGTTATGGTGAGTAAAAAGACCATTAATAACTGTATCTGAAAATACAATCACTTGTTTTTTCAGAATTTTTTTCACCAAATTAAATGCAGTCAGATGTTTTGATTGTATGGTGGGTTTTATGGACCATTTTCATCATGTGTGTCAACAGTGACGCCAAGCCTACCTTTCTCTGGTCCTAAGGCAGAACTTGAACATCTTATTCGCTTTTCTACACAAAGGGACATATCGCAGGAGTAAGGACCACGAGAATTTTCTTTAGACCTGAACATTAAGGTGTACAAAAAGTTTTGTGACGTCACGGTTGACACACATTATCACCACATTACCTATCATACAATCAAAGCATTTAACTGCATTTAATTTGGTGAAAAACAAAGGCTATAAAATTCAGTGAAGATATTTTCAGATACAGTTTTTCATGGTCTTTTCACTCACCATAACTTCATTTTTACGAGGTCTTTCCCTTCAAATATTTGTCACCATTTACGACAAGCTTGCCAAGAGGCACAATTCTTTTCATTCCTGTAACTCCTGGTGCAGAGACTCTCATAAAGACGGTCACCAAAACAACACCAGCCTATATCACGATACTTGGAAAACATAGAGGCGGCATGGTACCGGGACATAGACGGTGCAGCTGGAGCTGTATTAGCATTGATTCTGTGGCATTTCACACCTTCACAACCTTGCAGTCATCTCGTGCCATCTTCATTAAGTCAAGGTAAACACTACGTAAATCACTACGCTTCACTCCATTTTCTACCTTGATCAAATGACCACGCTAAACTGTCCCAATCGGAAGTTGACAAAACGTCTCAGTCATCCAATCAGCTACTTACCAAATAATCCATGCAAAGGGAAAATTGTAGACAAGCCATTGATTGTAGTGAAAGCACTTTGGCACAAAACGAGGACTCCTGACGGACAAATTTGTGGAAGCAGTTGAACGCTCCAAAAACGTAGCTATATATAGGTGAAATGTCTTTTGTGATTTAATGAAGATGTCTCCTGACTGCCATGTGACCAAAGCATCACAATTCGGTCACAAGCGATCATGGTAAAAAAACAAAAACAAAAAAAAAAACAAAAATTATGTCGCGAAGAAATCGGTTCAAATAGACATAAGAGGCCATAATGACTTCTGTACAAAATAACCCTTGGTCTTCCTGAGCTTCCTGGAGACGTTATGTATGTGATGTAATACATGTTTGTGAACAGCTATGTATATAGGTATAGTGCGTTGTAAAATATCAGTGTGTCCAGACGAGCAGATTCAATTAAAGGTAGACCACTACCTATGATCTCGTCATCACAATATTCCAAACGCCTTGAGGCAGACACCTTGTTGTTGTCAGCGTGTGGCTTCCCAAGAGGATGAAGAGGTGAATTTATGCTGTAAATCGATGCGGGTTACATCAGTGAAAGATTCTTCTGCTCGGCGTTAAACACCAAATCAATCAATCAATCAATCATAGCGTTAGTATCATCTATGCATGCTTACCATTCCATGCACTCTGCAACGCTGATAAAGATTTAGCAAAAACATAAACATTAACAAAAGATGATTGCGAAATAATTATAACGCATTAACAAATACGTATCAGCAATATATTGAGCTTTAAGCATACAAATAACACTGAAGACAACAATGCGGAATTAACACAATAATTACGCCATGTTCGGCCTTGGATATATGTGCATCATGGCAAGCTGCCCTTTGTATATAAGCCACTGTTCGGTCAGTGTAACCTCTATCCCGGAAATACTCCCCCAAGAAGAACTAGGCCTTTGTGCCCTACGACTATCCTGCAGACGTCACATGACCATTTTATTCAAGAATTTGTTCCAGTTGACACCGTTCTCTCGCTTTGGTATTTATACTGACATCTGGTGGTAGTATGACAAAAATGGCCGGTCGGAGAAGCGGGTCAGTCTGACGTATACCAAGACGTCCGCTGGCCTCTTGCCATCTCGCTGATCTCCTTACTGTGTGCTTGTTGTCCAGGTTGCATAGGGAGTCACCTACTTCTGTGTAGCTTGGGAGTCTGAGCCTATAACAGAACCGGTCACCGATATATACATGTCAGGTGAGTGCTATGTGCAGCTACTCAAGTCATGCTTCACGTCTCCCGACAAATACTGACGCAGGAGTATATACTCACCTGACGCGATCATCAATTAATTAGATAATCTGAATGTTTTATCATCATGCCAAAAAAAACAAACAAACAAACATAAATATGGTGTATACATCACATGGTCACATAAGGTGCATGACCTCCGGTCCCCATTTCACCCCCTTCCCTAAATGAAAGGTACCTAAATATGCTTTGCTACAGCCTATACTCTTTCATGTACAGGTATATATAAGCCAGATGTCAAAGAAGCCTTCGCGGCTTGCGTACGCGGGTCGCATCAAAGCATTGCACTGGCAGAGTGAGAGCCGATTAGCTGAAGGGGCTCGTCTCTTGACACGAACTAACAGTTATCGATCTGGCCGTGCCATATAGATTGATTTTTGTCTTGGCCCTTGGGACTAACCACCAGCCCTGGTGTATATATATATATATATAGATGGCCAAGACATGAAGTTACATAATATCTGCGTGCGCGCGATTTGCCAGCCTCCATGTTGTCACGGTTCGTGAGACTGGGTGAGAAACACATAAAATGCTGCTTCCCCAAAATAAACATCTGATCACTGACATCTGGTAATGTGCAACTCACGGACTTAGTCAAGTCATCAGTTCTCCTCCATATATGGCATGTTCATACGTAATATGTATATATGGAAAGAAGAAAATCGGTATTTTGTGTCTTACATTATCTAAAGTAGTGAAGCCTGCATTTAACTGAACATATGAAACATATGTTTCATACATTTCTTGGCAAAAAAATCTTATAGTGTTCCTCTGTACAAATTAAAATGCAAATTGAACTGTAGAATAGGATAACATCATATTTACTATACAGTTTCAATGCGGTACCTTTAAGGTCCCGCCCAAGCTGGATTGGGCGCTGTTCACTAGTGATACATGTGTAGTACGATACCAGTTTGTCCACAAATCTCCATCACAAAGGAAAGAATGAACAATATAGACAACACACACAGGCCCGAGTTATACACTAAGCTAGAATGTTCGCCACCGCATGCACAAATCCATACAGGACACAGCAACCGAACAAGCAGGGCCCATCACTTTCAAAAGAAGAGCCTGCCAAATGTGCTGCTAATTTCTGCATTTTAAGTCCTAATGCTTGCAGATACATTAGTCCAAAATGAACTCCACTGTCGCTCCGATATTTGGATGTCGCTATACCAGTGGAGTCATACAGCCTTCCATTTAATTTCCTTGGAGTAGTACAAGAGTTCTGCCGCCTCGCAACTCACACCCTAACCAACACTTCTTTGTAACCTTATATTTGGCCTCAGATGGTAAATCTTCAGTCATTTATTTAATAATTTCATTCGTGGTCCAGCATTTTTGTACATTAGACATATGGATAAAAGAAAGCAGATACCACAAGCGTCAGTAGTCCTTTATGAACTCCACTGTCGCTCGGATACTTGGATGTCGATATACCAGTGGAATCATACACCCTTCCTTTTAATTTCCTGGGAGTAGTGCCAGAGTTCAGCCGCATCGCAACTCAGCCATATATCCTATCTCCCCTGCCAAAGTACAGAGACTCGCAAACGCGCGCTACAATTTCGGCGATCTCACCTTCATTATTTAGGAGGTGACAGGCCTAGAAGCTCATCGCTCCATGTTAAAGCAAAAACGACGCCATGTTTATGGCGGCACTTCCGTTTGCAGGGCGTAACCATAAAACATGGCATCGTTTTCAAATCTAAAAACTGGACAATGTTCACGTGCATCACTTACCCACCAAACTGGGCATGACAGTACCATTGGGCGGAGTCAAATGGTACATCTTTTCCTGAGGTTTGGCCCCGTGTAACGTCGGTTGTGTTCGGCAGCCAGTAAGGGGAATATCCAACAGAACATTGCCCAACTCTCTCTTCGTTGGGGAACTCGACGGCAGGGTCTGCTTGACACTCTCCATGTTGATCACACCATTGTTTAACGTGCTCAGGGTCTGGGAAATCGGCTTGATTTGCATGTCCTTTCTTGGAACAGAGGTTAGCCCGATTCTATTTCCATTAGAAACATTCAGTAAATGTTTTCTCTCAGATACAGGGACACTGGCCTATGGTGAAATAAAAGAGCATGCCACATAAGGATGCATGATAGCGTCTCGCGGGTGCGAGTTTAGTTGTATCATGTATCGCATGCCACTTGACAAATGAAGATATAGAAACTGCTCATGTTTGTAGGATTTGTAGCAACAGACAAAAGTGGCAATTCCGTTCCACAGCATAGCACAAATCATATACCACTTTTTCCGAGAATTCAGCTACAATAATATTTTTAAACAAAGCCGAAAATGTATGATGATACAATCCAAGGCTTTGGCAAGTCATATGGGTTACAGTGTTTGTATGTGCGGGATTTAGCCGATGTGCACAGAAACTCTGCATTGCTCTACGTAAATCAGACCAATTGGACTCAAGTACTGAAAACAGTTGTGTCAAAGAACTTGAACTAACATATCTCGAAGACTGAAAATTGAGGCCGAATGCTTTGCCCAAACTGGCGCATTAACTGAGACATAGGGTTCACACTGCTCTCATACAAATAAAAACTCAGTGAAAATATTTTGTTGTACTGTTCGTGCATAAGATTCCTTTCTTCCGCAAGCAGCAAATGAAACGTTGTTTCTGAATATTACAACAGGTGAAATCCTAACATTTTTTTTTTCGTTTAAAATAATTATATATACTGGAGAATCTATACAGCCATGAGCAAATGATGAGGCTTCAATGCCATTCTATCTGAGGAGAAGTCAACAAAATATGAAGCTTAAGGTGCCTTCCCAAAGCTAAAGTTTCTATAAATTTCTGCAATTCTTTGAACAACGGAACTGATGAAGTTTTCATTTTCTGTGTACACTAAGGATGCCCATTATGGGTTTAACTTGAACTGAAATAAACCTTTATTTCTGAATGAACCTTATTGTATGGCTTAAAAAAGTGCTTGGCCCTTTGGTCATGAATGTGATTTGTATTTTCTGTCTGATGTTCTCAACCTGTGCATAAGTAGTATATACACGGGCTTGCACTGTTTTACCTGTACCTGAGGCGAGCGTGAGGACGACTTGATGGAGGTGGAGCACAGAGAGTTCGTCATCACCTCCGGCTCCTTTTGGGAAGACAACACCGAGCGGGACATGTTGGAGCAACAGTGGTTATCACAGCATCGAAACGGGTAATGCTGAAGTGACAGGCCGCTTGCCAAAGCCCTCTTCATGTACTGGTTCTTGTGGGTCCCAATCTTCCTGTAGGTGTAGGTTTCCCTGATAAATGCCAATACAAATCAACACACCAATTTATCAGCAGATTCCTACTTTACAAATGTATATATGTACCTTCAGTATTACGGGATTTTGACATTTGATAGCTAATAACTTTAGACAAATTACCAAATATCCAATTAATGACTGGATTTGACCATGCAATATACACGCGCATGTACTGATTAAAATGCATGAGAACTATGTGGATGGATGGATACCTGTAATTCACCATATGCTGATCGTTGCATTCGCTGTGTTGGAAGGGCACATGGCGAGGAGAGTGAGATCTGTTGAAGGAGCTGCTGTACCCGCGCTCCTCGCCGCAATCGCGGATCCGGAAGTCATGAAATGTGTTCCTGCCCGGGTACAAGCCAGCACTAATTTTGTGTGTTTTGCTGTCTGATACACCTCCACTCCGATTTTCTGTCTGTTTTTCGACTGTGGAGGACGAATGTGTTCGCTTGTTGTTAGAGAGCTTGAGGGCGGTGGGGAGCTCCCGTTGATAGGTTGTTCCCGCGCAGGAATGGGGTAGAGGACAAAGTTCCCAGCCGATGGACACCTGTCAAGGGGTAACATGCCACTGGTCAGAAGGGAAACAGTTTCCTGTTTAACGCATGCTTTATGGCATGGGTGATTTAAGCCTGGGTGATTTTAAACAAAACGACCCAAAGCTTTATGTCCCTTTGTTCTTCCATGTAGTAGGCCACACTTCTTGGTGCATGTGTGCTCATACAACACAACCATAATTTAACAATACAAAGGCACTACAGCGGCACAGCAAGAAACGATGCGATTTACTGCAATTCGTACTCTTTTGTTCCTCCCAATACATGATCCTTGCCGACTGAATCAATTAATGATTAGATTTTTTTCCATGTACCGTACCAAGGGAGATGGTTTTATATTGGCTGTGTTCCATTTCGTTCAGTTTCATCTCATAAACCTGAAGGCCTTTGCGTGTAGGACACTATACGTGAAAAATTCCTCGGTACATGGCGTTAAAACTCAGTAAGGGTGCATGAGAAGACATGTGTATGAAGGGTAATTTACACTAGTTCTGAACGACACCTTACAGAGAAGATGACATGCATTGGTGTCCAGTATAAAATGATTACTATTGTCGGGCTATTTGAATGGCAGGAACACGTGCTGCAGCTTTTTCCTGAACTAGCTTGTGCTGCCCAAGGCATGCAAGATTGTTTACATTCAAAGTAGTCTGATCATTAAAAGAGAGTGAATACACATCACAAAAAATTCTTTATTGAGTATAATTTATAGAATTTACCTTGTCGTCACCCTGGCCAAAGTCCTGTGGACACAGCTGGCTTCCGGGGAAAGCTTTCCTCTTCTCCTCCTCTGTCGGTGGTTCGACGTCTTGTAATGTCCGCGTAGCCCATTTCTCAAAGGTTGGCTTGTACGCACAGAGGAGATCGTTAGGGTTGATCTGGTGAATCACATTCCTGAGATCTGTCGTAAGGTTCACTTTGGCCGCACGGGTTTCTAGAGTGTCTAGTGTCATGGTCGTAATTGTAACATCAGTTCATATACCTGTTATAGATTTGTAGACATCAATGTTGAACGAAAGTCGACAAACGCATTCTATCGCATAAGTACATATGTATTATATGGTCATTGGTCATATATGCCTATAATAAGAGTTAATTCTTCGTTGGTTACAAAAGCGAAGTACAATCACAGCTGCAGCTGCATTAAGTACTAAGCCATGCATGTAGTCGATATTGACAAATTATATACTTACAGAGCTCCGCTGGAAGCTGCAAGACAGACACTCTAGCACCACACTTCCACGTCACACTTCATGTTCTCAGTAAGCCATTTAAAGAGCTACTCTGATTTGCCAAACTAATTTGCACTGGTATTGTGAAAACCTCCCAGTGTAGGCAAGGATGATTCTGCCGTTGGTAGAATTCAGCTTCAGGAAAAGTTAACAGATGAGATCTGTGATGACCTTATTATAGCCAGCAACACACTGGACACATCCAATTATAGCAAGTCACATTATATTGTAAGACCACTAGCTGGATGTATTCGCGTTGCTCACTGCAGTGTGACATTGGAGTTATACAGAGTCGCTTTATATCACCACTGTAAGAGGAACTTCCACCGAAACCACGTTAGATCGTGTGCGCAATCTGTAGGAACATGATCCACTGTGCTCAGTAGCTAATAGATTAGATGGAAGATTCACGATATTTTCTTTCCCAACAATTATAGTTATTCGGCTATACAGTGCTCTTCTGTACATAGAAATTCCTTGGAAGGGACAGGGTGTGAATGCATGTAGTTACGAAAAACTGTACTTATCTGGATTTGGATGGGATCTGAAAAAAGAACAATTTGTACACGGTTGAAGATCTGTTCGACGGTTTCTCATTTGTGAAGTTTTGTTACCATCCAATTCAGCGCATGCCAAAGAATTTTACCTCTGAAAACACATTAAATTAAATAAGAAATCATCGCGCATGATGTAATGTATAACATCATCCGATATGTAGACAACGATGTCTGTGACATTTCCAGAAACCCAAAATATGCCCATCAAACAAACTTATTTGGATAAAAATTTAAATACAGGAAATACTGGATAGTTTACAAAAGTGTATATAAATAAATGTAGGACATTCACAGCTAAAATATCGACGCTGACTACAACATATGGGCCTAGTGAATACAGAAACTAGACGGTAAATTTATATCGCGGTTTCATTTAATACGGCTTGTTTGGGAGATACATGTATACCATCTAGACAAATCAAATTTTAAAATATAATAATATTATACCGAATATGATCGTGGGATATTCCATCAAACGGGATATGACTCGCGATGCAATGTATCCAACATTTCAACTATATTTTTTTATTTCGAATGTCCATGCTTCCACAAATTTCGATGGGTCGTCAAAAAATTTTATAGAAAAAGAAAGACGCTCTTGATAAATGAACGAAAAATAACCTTTTCATGAAATCATTTAGGCCTAATGCATTTCATCAGCTCTGAATTAACGTAAAAGGTGTTATTAAATATATAGCCAGTGTAGGGTTTATACTTAAATTTATTCTCTATAAAATACTCGTATTAAGATTAAAAAGAAATAAAAAATACTGAATATTGCAGTGATTGTCATACTATATATATATATATATATATATATATATATATATATATATTATACTCGACATTCATTTTCGTTTTCGGTTTACGCGATAAAACATGCAGTTCACCTAATTTTACAAACGTACAGCAAACTATGAGGCACTTTTCAAGACTTGTCGAATGGACAGACGTCGACGGACGGGGACGTGCATGGAGGGAGGGGGTGGGGCGTTGGGTGAGGCGGGGGCGAACGGTGGCTTGGAGGCAACAAGACCCTTACTTGTGTCAGATCACGGTGAAAACGACAATTAACAATCTATATTTGTAGGTTAATTAGCCTTATAGACTCGCAGAACTTTGTGACAGGTTACAGGCCAATAATAAATGTTTGTTTGAAATTGTTTTTTTTTTCAAGCGCGTCAGGAAGGTGTCTCTCAAAGGGATCGCAACGTTAATCACCATGACAACCCATACTGACGGCATACGCCGCCTTCGTCCTTGCGAGCGACCTAACACTACGACCGCTTTGAGAAAAAGCCCCCAGCAAATGTGTATGTGTTCACCGGTGCGCTAGCTGACAGATTATTTCGCCCCGTGTTAAAATAATTTACCACGAATCCGATGAAAAGTTAATTGAGCATCTCAATCTGGTAACGCTGGTATGCAGCATTAATTCACCTATATTTCATGGTCAGAAAAAATAGCCTAAGTGTTATTGAGCAGGTGAAGATCGAAGAACATTTTGGACGCAAATTCTTTTTCCATCAATATATGTAAGTTTTGTCTGATGTTTTTAAATTTTCGCTTCACGTCCTCAATTCCCTTTATTCAGCTCCGTACATGAACAATACATTTACATGTCCAGTTACATGTACATTTAAAGACTCTTATGTGATATTATTCGCCCATCGGCAGAAATGAAAATATAATCCTCTGTCGAATACATGTAATGTATATTAACTTGTAAAGATTTCAGCTTTTGTTATATACGTATCCTAAACCTATACAGGCCCTTAGGCCCTATGCAGCTTAGCGGTGAATATAAATACTGGGATGAAACTTGGACACTCTCGTGGCAGGGGAGCCTTTTCTACGAGATCTAATGAAACCCCCGCTGGTTCGGCTAACGACAGGTCAGTAATAGCCTTCTGGCGAATGGCGGGTTTTTTTTCCTGTCTCACTGTTTCCTCCGCTAACGTATTAAGCAAATGGCCGTGGAACTATAGCCAACTTTGAAAACCAATCATAGCGTATGAAGAAAACATATGATAATCTTGCTTCTGAGATCATGACATGTATATAAGTTATGTAGCCTAGGTTATATGTAATAGTACTACCAGTATATGAAATGACAAATTTTAAAAACAGTTCGATGTGAAAGTTTTAAAGCCGTAGAGAAGGTAAAAGAACCAACCCTCGCTGTAAGCCTGTAAACTCAAGTCATGTCACTCGATTTAACTACACTATTTCATTGTACATAATTTTTACACTTGTGTATTCCATAGGATGTATGATCTAGGCTACATGCCTACAACCACATCTTTCAAGATTAAGTAGGCACTGCCTAATAAAAAATTAATTATGGAATGAATTGCACTTAAATGAGTCCACGAAGCATTTACTGCATAAATTTAATACACCAAGTCCGCTTCGCTAGGAAAAAAAAAAAGAAAAAAAAATGGGTTTAAATTAAAAGTGCCAGATATCTGACCTTTGGATGTCAGTGTGACAACGTCACATGACTGTGATGAGCATCTCTGCGAAATGGACCCGTTCCACTTGATCAGTGACACTGGCGATAAAACATGCGGAACTTAGCACGAAAGACTTCTACTCAGAAAAGAAAACAGCTGAGAATAGTACAATCGTACGATAGTGATACATTCAAGTTACTGTTCGGCTGCTGAGCCCTTCTTGGTTACTTTTCCATGTGGCGTTTCAGGGTTGTGTTTTGAAAACAACCTGCTGTCAGAAAAGACCTCGTGATGAGCGTCCAATGAGACGTTTTCCAAGACCGTGACCTCAAGTTGACCTTCTTCTGTCAAATCGTGAGTGCTAAAATCCCTATATTCGATTGATTCAGTACAACTGAACTATATTTCGATGAATTGTGTTATATTTCCACTCATGATGTAGAATTATATATTTTCATATGCAGGCTGTGTTCGCTATAGTACAGGAAAATAATACGCAACTGTGTGGAAAACTGCGGCCATGTTGCCATAATGATATGCATGACCTCATGAATAATTCATCAACTTTAGAAGGAGGCTAGAGAGCTGCAGAGGAAGGGTTGCACCATGTCGGATCGGGAGAGTGGTGATGAGCAGCAGCAGGCCCAGGGCAGAGGTATGTTTAGGGTTTGTTTCAAAATGTTTAGTTGATTAATCCTTCGCTTAAATGCGATGGTTTGGGGTATTTCGAAAGCCACCTAGGCGGCGCAACTGGGATGTCAAATTCATGGTCGTCGGTGTCCATGTTCTAAATTTGTCCACCAGCAAATATCTGGGCTCACTAGCTCTGTGCAAATTTTATTTTGTGAACGACATGATGTTGCTGTAAAACCATAGTTTATTAACATGCTTCAATGAAACATAAACACGTTGCTTTTCCCAAAACGCCGAGGTATAAACTGACAGGTTACGACGTGACCTGTCAATTATTATAACCCAGAAATCTTAACGGCAAGTTGTCGACCTAAATTCAACATGGCGAGCATTGGGTGCGGATGTATGCATTGCACCAAGAACATATAATTTGCCATTCACAACCTGTTGAATACTGTCAAGTGTACAGGTATGTAAAAGGCTTTGAGAACATTTATTGTTCTGAGCGATTCATTGTATTGCAACCAGGTGATATATTTTCCGTCCTCAGCCTTGGCAGTCAGATGTATCGTTCTCTGTAGGCTGGAGAGAGACTTTGGATTGTATTGTTTTGGTTTTAATGAGATCTATATTTCGAGTTATTTTATTGCACACGACCTGTACTAGCCAAACATTTTGCTGTAAGTTCCACATTTGATCATCTAGGTGTATTACATGCATCTTATTTTTGCACACCATCGCATTATGTTAATAATTTGCTGCCTGACTTGAAACGTATCTACAGTTTTTGCTCTTTCTTGTGTGTGTGTGTATATGCAATCATTCTTCATGTTGATCGTAGTGTTACCATGGCAGTAGCATTTTAATAGCCTCTATTATAATATGCAATTTATATAAGTTTTTCCAGTTTTTTATTCCCCACAGTTTGATGAGATACTGGTATTCTTGGCATGATGAAAGCTTCAAGGGTATTGCAACTGTTCAGTAGTGGCTAATTAAAGAAAATTCCTTCTGGCTTTATATTTCTTTTTTGTATATATCCACATTCTTCAAGAAATGCATTGGACAGTTGAATGTGTAATTCTTGGATATATATATGGATATACAACCATTATTTACTCTGTATTCCTACTAGAATTAGTGATAAACAGCGGCCACTCTCTCTCTCTCTTTTGTATTTAACTAAGCAATGTTAAACATGTTTTCTGTTTGCATACACATTAAATATTTTTTAATCAAAAATGTAATATAAAAAGAGTTGTTTTGGTCATGCAAAAAGAAATTCTGATTGTAGTGATTAGCCAAGTTATGTTTGATGACTGAAGAATTCATTGTCTTGTAAATATAGGTGATTGCAATGAATGATTTAGATTGCTGGGCTCAGATTCAGATTTTGTTTGCTTTCTAAACCTTTGTTGTAGGGAAGAAATGGTGAACAACGCTTTTTTAATAGCATAACTGATCTAGACTTAGTACTCTCAACATTAATGTATTTGGGTCTGGCAGGGTTTTAAAAATAAATTTCTAAACTCTTACAGTCTAAGACACAAAACAAAATTAAATACTTTTACTTTTGTTGAATTTGGCCCTGCTTTAAGATTTAGAGCTTCAAACTCAAAGATTATTACTATCTGTTCCTGATTATTCTGAATTACCTACTGATATTTTTCTATTGATAAATGAAATAGTTTGACTTTTGATAATTTTTTGATTCAGAATGGACATAGGTGAATTTGATATGTTTTCAGTTATCTTCTTCTGTTAGAGTGCTTTCATCACAGAGAAAGTCATGATGAATAGAATAAAGTTGAAAACCATAAAACTTGCGTTCTGATATAGATTATGTTTGTGAGAGATTTTCTTTAGCCTGTAATCAGGGGAGACTACTCTGTGAACTTGGACCAGGTGTAACAGGCTTACACGTTAAAATGTATCCTTGTTTACACCTTCAAGCTCTTTACATCTTGCAAGTAAATTGTAATTTCAGTGTTTACCTAATCAGGTACCTCATTTCAGTTCCATGACTCCTTTAAAACAAATCATTTTCTAAAAGACTGTAAATAATTATAACAGCCCTCACTTCGTTACCTGGCTGAAGCATTCATCCTGCTGCGTTCTGGTTTCAGGCTCAAAATTATCTCTCACTGGCCCTGCTAAGGCATTAAGGGAGGAGGTCTGGCATGAATGTGTCAAAGTGTGGCAGTTTCTTACATCTATGAAGTGAGAATAGGGCTAAAGTATGGCATTAAAGAATAAAATACATGTAAATAAAGAAATGGAATTAGCTTGTGTGATATTCACAGTTGTTTGTGATAATATCACAACAGAGGGCAAGATCACAGAAATTAAGGAGAAAAGCAAAAGTATTAGTCGTACCTCCAGCTCTTCAACAGGTTTTTGTATTCTTGAAGGTTTAAAACACAGCTTGGTATGCTTTCTTTTCCCGCCATACACATTCAAGCACTACTCTCTTCTATCCTCCTTTGTTACTAGAAATTAATTGATAATTAAATGTATGGTCATGTGAATTTTCACCATACAGCTATGACCAGATATAAATAACACATTTCAGGGCCATTCTAATTTCATCTAATTTTGATCAATATACATGTATGTCAGAGACCTCTGGAATCTGAAGTCCATGCTAACTGAAAGGTTCAAAAGATTGTGGTCCATGTAATCAAACACATGGGAATTAGGAATTGTAAGGAATAGATCCCTTATGTAGTTTTACAGAACTCTGTTAAGAGCTCAAGTGATAATCTGTACTCATTTTTACGAAATATTTGAATATGTACCAAAAAAAACGAAATATAGCAAGTTTTATGTAGTCGTTTATATATATTATTTCTGTGTATTTGCAGGAAGCACACAGATATGTCTGCATGTTATGTCAGCTTAAGGCATTTGTTTGTTGTTACAGCTATTGTAAAATTCCATTCTTCAAATGTTTTGCTTTAGTGATAATGTAATGTTAAATACATGCTGCTGCTTGTTACTTTCATTGCTCCAATTGTTTGCTGAGTTTTCCTCCCTTGACGGTACATGTACATGTATGTGTTCTGTTTTTGCTACTGTTGCAGAAGTGGAGTCCCCGGTGAATGGCAAAACAAGTAAGATCACTGTTCTTTTTACCTATTCCTGAGTTTTGTACCCTGTTTTCAATTTTCAATATTTATAAATTTGTGTCTTGGCACTGGTCATTATGAAAATTTACATTCTTGATACTGATGAACCTAAATCGCCCACCTTGCCATTTATCATTAACTGTTCATTGCATGACAGTTGTTGTCTTTCCAAGGCTGGTGAACAGAGTAATCTAGGTGTTAGCCCAGCTGAGCTGCCACTGTCTTCTTCATAGGCACTTTGCTAAAAGCTTGTGCAGAATTCTGTCAGATCTTCCTAATGCTGTGTGCATGTAGTATTACCTCTGTAAACTAACTTTCCGTTATAAGGCTGAAGTTTTGTAGTTTAAGTGACAGAAAATCAAAGGTATAATGCTGCCCATGTTGTGTCATCGCATTTTCCCTTGACCAGCTTGATTTTGAATGCATTCAAAGATAGGTAATTTGCTGCAAGCTGTGCAGAAGCACATTACACATTTCTTACTGTGTACAATATAATTAAAGGTTTGCTTGTTACAGTGAAATGCTTTAGATATATGATGTGTGTGCTAACTGAAGATGAGGCTACAGGCATGTTCTGTTTTCTGGCATATAGTTTGGGCATTTTTATTGCAAAGAATAAAGCTTCGTTACCATGTTTCATCAAAACCTAGATTTCACCAAAATTTGTAGCATTTTTAGCTCATTCCTCCCCAAAACAAACATGCTTTTATGCCTACATAGATAAGCATACCCAACCAGCCTTTAGTGTGGAATTTAGCAATTCTAATGTAAACACAACAGGGAACGCCAGCTTTTAACTAATGTGAATAGTTTATTTAAATATCGACAATACGTTGACCTTGATTTTCACCTTCACTTCATGTAATTATTGAGCAAGATTTCTCAAAAACTAAGTAAGATTGTCGAAACTTGTTGTACAGATTTTTCACAATCATTCAAGAACATTGATTTATTATTATTATTATTATTATTATTTTTTTTTTATAAGATCTTTAAAGGCAAATAAATGTCAGCAAGATGATGTTTTTGGTGGTGAAACTTACATTTTCCAGTAGAAGATCAACCTACCTTCCAAGCAAACCTCAGAACACCTTTCTAAAAATCAACAGAATTCTAGGGATCTGGTGAAATGAGCAGCTTAGTCATGGAAGAGATTTTTGGTCTTCTGTTGGTATGCAGATTTTAGACTTTTCATTGGGAACTGCCCATAATATGTGGATGTCTTTCTCAATATTCTCCATAAGGCGTAACTACTAAACATTATCCTGGCAGTCTCTCTCTTTGTAACATGTGTAACCATGGTGATAATAGTTATAGCAGTTTTGTTGATCTACATAGTAAGATGCCAAGGAGCTAATTTTACAAAGCGCATGTAACTACTGTGCAATGACAGCAACCACTATGGTAATTATGCACACATGAAACTACAAGTGCTTTATGGCCATGGACAAGTAATTTGTTAACTCCGCTGCTTTCGCCACTTGTGGTGTCTTGGAGACAGTACACAGTCAGCGTCACTCATGTGGTGCTTTGCGCAATCTGACATTGATTGAAAACCTCTTCTACACCACTATGGTGTGCATATCAGTATGTGACAAAGTTTATCAGTAGCTTGTCAAAGGTTAATGGTTTATGCTGAGCACTCTGGGTTCTTCTATCCAATAAATTGACTGATGTTGTATTTATAAGTGAAAAACTCTCAGGTATGACATTAAACGACAATTTTTAGAATAAATAAATGAAATTCTTCATTTAGCTAACTCCTGATTCTTTTCATATAATAACAGCTTTTCTTATTATTGTATTGAAACCACATAGTGGAATCTACACTCAATTCAAATCATAAGAGTGCTTGGAGGATAATTTTTTTTTAGAGCTAAAATGAATGAAATTGTGACAGGTTTTAGGATTTGTGTATTCATTTTTGATAGTATTTGGATATTGGATAAAAACTTTGTCTTGAATTATCAGATGGTGCCGTGACAAGAATTGCCTGCTGAAAACTTAACAAATTCTGGGGTCAGTTTCACTTTCGTAAGTCATGCTTTTTGTAACTTTTTTCATGAAAGATGTTGTCTAGGTTATAAACCCCGCGTGATTTATGAGAAAGGTTACTAAATATTGATTTTACGAAGATTTGTGAATGGTGCCCATGGGCTGTAGCTCTTGGCCAGTACCTGTTTCTTTATCTGTAGTAGCAACCTCTACACTGGCAACAACCTTTGTTTTTGCCCTTAAAGTATATTTTGCTTGTCCGACACATTCGTCCACCTTGGTACTAGAGAGTTGAATATACAAGGAGTAAGATGAGGGACAACAGGTCTGCTTCTGTTAAACAAACAGCTGTCTTCAAATATATCTGAAAATGCTGAAGACAAGTTTTTCAACAACATTAACAGTAATCTACATTTAATGTCAGACAGCAGGCCCTTCCATTTTTAATTCCCAGTTTGTCTGTTTAAGGTGAAACAGTATAGTATTCCCAGCAGAAGTTACAGAGGACAGGTTAATTAGGCCTACCTTTCAAGGTAATGAAAATAAAAGCTACTAAACTCTTGAAGTTGTGTTGCATCATGGAAGGGAGCAAGCAACCAAATGTTTTTAATTTGTTTTGGGCAAGTTGTCCCTGCCAAAGTGCCCCAAATCGAATTCTACTGCAAGCTGAAGCAGCTTTTCAGAACTGTAACTGAAGAATCTGCCCATGCTAACCAAACCGACAATCACCTGAAAAGCTGTTCAACTCTTGAGCAGAAGCCCTCTTTTGAAAGAAGAAAACACAAATTAATAGTGGTTAAATGTAGTTCAGTAAATATGTATGCCAATTGGTTAATCAGTATTTTCGGTTTGTTTTGTCTTGTGCGCTGTCAGTGTTTAACTTTTTAACATGTTTTCAAGGTGTTTATTCAAGCATATTCCAATGAAGAAATACTTTTTGTGAAATCTTGATGTTGGCCAACCAAATTAAGTAGATGTTGTTTCATCTTTGGAACCAAATTTTGAAGTGGATAATCTGGTAAATTCTTTTATTGCTGGTCAGAAGGTGCAGTGATAGGATGAACCGTTCTGTGGTGACCAATTCATCGGGTATACAGATTGCAGTTACTTTACTGCCACTCGCACCGATATGACAATCTAGCCCAGATCCTTTGCGTTTTTAAAAAGTGATAGAAGTAGACAAGTGTGTCGCCAATGAACTGAATGTCAGTGCACATGGTCAAATATTTCATGATGGAGTCTGTGTCAGTTGCTTAACTTGAAGAAAAGATTCCAAATTTAAATGCATTCTTTACTCATGTGAACAAATGTCGCTTCTTCGACTTTGAATTTTTCAGAAAGTAAGTGTTGGTAAGAGCCAAAGGGTCTCTCCAGAGTCTGTTGTAGCGCTGGTAGCAACAGTTGTCTTGGGACAATTGACCGTTCAAAGTTGAGTTCCAGGAGGTTTGACCTTATTTCCATACAATTTACCAAAGAAGTCCAGTCACCTACATCATAAGTACAACAAATGCTCCTGCCATACATTGATTGTGGGCAATTGCGTGCATGTGCGTGGAAGAAAGGACCGTGGAGAAAATAAGGTTCGGTGTTGCACTATGTGCATACCAGTTATAACACACACAACTAGGGCCCAAAATTCCTTATTATACCCCCAGCAATGGAGCTGGGGCAGAGGAGGGGGAGATGCAGGGTATACTAGAATCATCCTGTCTGTATGTGGACACGATTTTGTCCAAGCAACTCTTCCGGAACTATTCAACTGATTTTGATGAGACTTACCATACATCTTGCCTGTTGTCCAAACTTGTGAGTGCAAAGTCATTCTGGTTGTTATTTTCATAATTACTCCTATTCATTACTTGTACCAGCAATATTGCTTTTCCATGTATTCAGATTTTAAACCTGCAAATCCTCCTTTCTGAACTTCTTTTCCAGTCCCTGGTGTTTCATGGAACATTAAATAAGTTTAATCTAAACTAACTCCTCCTAAAGTACTTCACCAATTTCCATGAAGTTTAACATACATCTTCTTCCTTATTATCTAAAGAAAACTTGTGCATGCCTAATTTTCAAGATAATTGGATCATTATTTACCTAGTTACCTGTAATCAGGGGTAGTGAAGGATTTTCATCTACACTGTGTTTGTGCAGGCAACTCATGCTTAAGTATTTTATCAATTTCCCTAAAACTTTATGTATATCTTGCCTGTCTTGTGAACATCGATTGTTTTTTGTATTTTGAACAGACACGTTCATGCAGAAACATGGGTTAGTAATGTTTTTTTCATGTATACGTACAGCTAGAAGGGCATGTTGAAGAGCCATGATGATTCTAATTCTTTAACCTGTCTAGGTACCTGATTTAAGCGGCTTATCTGTCAAATTTAACTGCTGAGTATGTACACGCTCTGCCGGCTCTTTTTTGGTGACTGGCTAAATACTGATTAAGGCTTAATGTCGGCAGTATTTTAGTGATATAATGGCAATCGGCTGTATAAAAGTTATATCACTATTTAACTATGGAGGCGTTTGTCCTTGACTGTGTCGACAGGATGTAAAAATTGTCAACGCCAAGATTTCTCGGCTACGTGACCCATTTCGTTTCTTGCTGAAAAAACATGGCTTCTTGGGGAAAACTAATCTGGTCAGTCTATCACAAATCTTCGCAGAAATATAAAATAAAGTATAGCGGTCCCGTACCTTAAGATGTGGTCAGTTGTCTCTCCATTCATTGGGATACTAATTAACAGTAATTCCATGTCTCTGGTATCATTCGCAAAGGAAATATAACATACGGTTTTGATAATGTCACTTCTGTTAATTAACATTGGTCTTTAGACACTGATACATGTACACTGTGAATCACATCTTGCAAATTGCAGGTCTTTTCAATATGTGAATATGATCGAATCTATAAGAAATTCCTAAAAACAGATTTACCTGTCCTTGTTTGAAAGCTTTCTTTGAAGTCGTTTTATCCTTGTTTGAAAGCGTTCTTTGAAGTCATTTTAGTGGACAAATGATCATAAAGGTCATTATTTATTTGATAAAATCAAGGGGTAGCGATCTGGTTGAAAACAATGTTATGAAATTTTGTATCAGATACTAGAATGGTTGTTGAAAAAGGATGTTTTGAAGATAATTGTTGAAAGGTTCACGTATTGGGAGGTTAGAAACGCTGAATTTGTTAAACATCTCTTGCTATCAAATTCATATGTCCCAGTTATTATTTAAGGTAGAAGACGAAGAAACTTTGTGGTCATCCAGGTTACATTAAGGTTACACTTGTCAACAGT
Organism: Acanthopleura granulata; assembly: GCA_016165875.1. Lineage (NCBI taxonomy): Eukaryota > Metazoa > Mollusca > Polyplacophora > Chitonida > Chitonidae > Acanthopleura > Acanthopleura granulata. The sequence goes on from JABBOT010000001.1 coordinate 24,250,138, forward strand.
CTCTGTGAATAAGTCACACTATGTAAGGTATGTAAAGGGACCGATCAGGGCTGTGGGTGTTGACTGGATGCAGCAAAATGCACAATGCTGTAGGGAGGTCAGGCTCAAACCTACTGCTTACAGACAGATATTCGAAGGAGATGTGTTGACATAGGATGTATGCAGGAGCAGTGTCAATATTATCCAAGTCCTGGCTTAGGAATGAATGCAGGCTACAGGAAAAGTGGCCATTCAGTTCAGTGCATGTTGGGTACGGTGAGGGCAGGTTTGGGAGTAGTTGGGTTCGCTGTGAGGGACTGAGGAGAGTGGGCCTGACCGTGGCTCTCTGATGATGAGGTTAAGGAATCACACCCCTGGGGGGCTGCCCCCAACTAATGGTAGGTCAAAATTAAATTAAACCTTCACACTTCGAGGCCATCATGCTGAACAGAATCTGATACCATAGGCTTAAAAGTTAAATTTGTATATGTTGCATAAAAATGTTCTGTGGTTCAAATTTTTAGTGAAGAACAGTCAATTTTCTGATTTCCAGAGTAAAGAGATGAAAGATGTCTGTGTTGATTGAGACACATATTGATTTCCGTGCATGACAAAAACAAAAGGTATGCATATCCTCTGGATTTAAAAATCGTTTGTGACATTTAATTTAGAAAGTATGTATTAAAATAAAATGAAGATCTTATGTACATGTATTAACCATATATGTGAAGGACAAGTTTAGTTTGCAACACTGATCCAAGTGCTTCTTGATGTGACCGGTGACTCTTGTTCAGAGATGACAAAGAAAGATTCTGCTGATATGTTTGGGAGCTCATAATGTTCATACCATGCTCAGTAGATCTGCAGTCCAACATGGATTTCAAATAGGGCATCCTAATAATTTTGTGAGGGCGCCTTGCCTGTAGAAGTCAACTGTATTATCTAATCTTAGAGCTTGTGTTGCTAATGCCACTCAGCAAAAAATGGCTGATCTGCAAGGGGATGTATGGTCCCAAATCTTGGAATGTAAATACTGGAAATGTATATCTACAATTACCTGCTGATTTTTAAGTTTCTTATTTTCAATGAGTGTAGTTTATTGATGGATGCTTTACAGGCCATATTTTGGTATAATGATTTTTTCAGAAGTCTGTTCATGTAATGTTATTTATGTATAACTAATCCTATCAAACAGCTTAGGTGATATAATGCAGAATACAGTGACAAAAGAAAGAAAATATGATACATTGAACAAATCATAATACAGTGCATAAAGTTCACTTTAGATTGCAAAGATTTAAATCCATATAGTTGAAAAAATCTTCAGGAATAAGTGCAAACATTTTTAGTGGTCTCTTCTCTGATGCTTTAAAGAGACATGTTTGCCCAAACTTTGGTTTTTTAAACAAATTATGATTGCAACAAAGTTTTGAAGTTTATTTATAAACAAAATCAATCATGTTGAAATTAAAAATATTCATCAAGTATGTAGCTTGTACAAGCTCAGAGAAGTCCTGCTGTTATTCAAATTTAACACAAAGATGGTGGACCATTTTGCCACATTAATATTCAACAGAAAGGATCCAAAGCATATGTGCAGGCGCTTGGGATCAGCCAGTTTTGGCTTCACAAACTTAGATAATTTCGAATTTTGATACACATAGATACATGCAGAGTATAACAGCTTAAACAGCATTGAGAAAACGTTACCAATAATCTCCTCATTAAACTATGAGTCAGAAACGTGTTTGTTCAACGTCTAACATGGCCACAACAACAACATTTGCACCCACCTATCAGGCAGTAGCTTTGCCACAACTGGCCATCAATTACAACTCTAGACTTGCTTGTCAACCTGCTAAGCCCTCTTTTACACCACTTTTTGGCCGATCCTATTACGAGAAAGCCATAAGTCCTTCTTTCAGATGTGTCATCAGCCACGTTTCTTTACATATGAAGTTTACCGCATGCTCCATTTCCACTGAATTGTTAGCCGATCATTTAAATGTTCTGGCAGAGTTTTGAGTTTTCGGTTTCTTTGTTATTTTTAAACATTCACGTAACGTATAATGCTGGCGGTTGGGTTAACGAAAAACTTGTAACTTTTACTTACCAAGAAAAATACGTAATACTCCTGTCATTCTGGAGTAATGCAAAAATACCTACTATTTGGGCGACCATGTCCCTATAATACTTGCTTTTTAGATGCAACCAAGCAGCTGTGTGAGATAGTCAGTATGTTTGTCTCTCATTCAAATATTTCGTGTTTTGTAGTATGGGCCATTCACGGTGGAAGATGAAAAATCCTGGTTTAGGGGATATCTTGGCTGTTGTAGATTTTGAGTTTTGTTCAACATGCATCAGTTGCCAAAGGATTGTTTATAAAACTTATAAAGTTTTCTTAATGCACATGAATTGCAGTATGTTGGCAGAGAAGTTGTTACGTGGCTGTTAGTATTAAATGCAAGTCGAGTCTCCCTCTTCAAATGCATGTTACTAAGGTGAATCTAACCACATTTATTTGACACACAAATAGCTCGAGGAGTTTTGAGTGTGTCCTTTGAAGTCTGTCGCATGTAGAGCTATGTGACCTGTTCACAGACCAGATAGAATGTGGATTAAGTATGTCACCATGTTATTTAGTGGGGGAGTGTCAGTGTGTCCCATTCGGGGAAGGTTATCTTGACCTTCCAGTTGCACTTCGTTTTGATGTTCTCACTGGAGAATGTTGGTAGTCTTATTGCAGATGTCTATTGCAACATCTAGTTCGTGATTCTCTGCATGTATTGGTTAAATGTGATTGAGCATGACGAGGAACACAAATGAAGCAGATGTGTCCAGAATAAAGTCAGGAAACCGAGGTTCAGTACCAAATCTGGTCCTAGGTGTAGGTGGATGTATACAGTTACCATGGTTACTGGGTTGACATGGATACCAGGCTGTTGATATGACCAAAGTGATGTTCAAAAATGATGCAAGCAAACAGATATATTAACGTCTCCATGCACCAGTTTGTAAGCATTGAGACAATAAGAAAGTGTTGGTAATGTCATGGAGGAACAGACATAGCAAGAGTCATATTGCACAGTGATCAAACTAAATATGTGGAATATTAATTTGTGTATGGCGAACTGAAGAAATGAACACATAGCTATAGCGATACTCACATGGACAACTCTGTTTGGCAGAGCTTATAATGCAGTCCTAGAAGTCACCATATTTGTTTCATTTCTTTCAATTGTTATTGGTTGTATTTTAATGCTGATACATGTTTTCTGGTAAAAGTTCTCAGATCTCTATCTGATCTCTCAGTGTTTGCAGAAACATGTGAAATTCACATGTTGTTTTTTTTTACATCTTAAACATGGATTACTTGTAGTTACAATGCTTTGCAAGGATATTCTCACTGTCAGTTGCACAACTCATTTGTTTATAACCTTCGTATCATACGTTCCTATAGCTTTTATGTACATATCCATTTGTAAATGTACCCACAGAAGTTATATAACATACATATACAGGATAAAGTATGTACATGGATATGTGTTTTCCACATTGATTTTAGCTTGTAAAACTGGCATGCTTATAAATATTTTTCATCAGCCAAGTTGTCTCAAGGGGAACTTACACGTAGAAACTTCATTCATCTGCACATCGTTGGCATGATATGTGCATAATATGACTAGGCTGTTGGTAGCATATAAATGTCTATATTGAAACTACAGTGAGATGAAAGTGCATGCAGCAGGTAATGATGGAGGTGGTAAACTCAGGCGCTGGAGCCCTGATAAGGGGGATTTTGTTCAGCTGGCTCCCATAACATTTAGTGACGTCCGTTTTTGCAAAGGTACAAGTACAGTAGAAACAACAGTTCAAGTATGCAAACCATTAGATTCAGAAATGTTTGGATATGTCATAATTATAGCTGCTCATCCTCTAGTCAGACCTGTTGCCATGCGCTACAGTGTTGGTTAACAGGTTGTGGTGAGAATAAGCACTCCTCATACCTCTGTCTGGTGAAGTGCATGTTGTAACATCTACCCTTCCCATTGCTACACACAAGTTTGTAATGGTAATCCAACCAAAATGATGTTCAGAAATGGTGCAAACATATGAAGAAAGCATCCAGGTATCTGCAGTGTTCGCAAGCGAATCTCCACTTGCCTCGTCCTCTAAAAAATTCGTGTGAACACATGAATCGTCTCCAACAGTCAAACAACCGGACTCCAGAAATTGTGGTTGACTTTACATCAATTAGTAAAATATTATCATTCTATTAAAAAAAAAAATAATTACAAAAAAAAAAAAAAAAGAACAAAATTGCATTGAAAAATAAACCTAGAGACTGAAGAAATCAGGGTCTATTCAGGCTCCAGTATGTTCATTGACAATTAAGATCTGAGATGTCATAAACAAAACTTACTTGAATTTTGATGGTGTGATCCAGCGGTGTTACTCATAATGCTGAATGATGCAAAATTACAGGGCTTGTCCTGTATTCATTTGATATATCTCATGTTGTAATTTGATAGTACTTATAACATGCTGAGAATTTGGCTCAGCACACATTTTGCCTCAGTGGGAATGCAGTTCTTATAATGCCAGAAAATTGAGTTACAGCTAGAAGCACTGAAAGGTCTTGTTAAAGTTGACATTGCTATTAACTTTCAAGAATGACTCTGCGTTGGTATTCTTTCAAACACTTCTTGGGTGTGGCCTCTGGGTCATCTGATAGATCTCATGCATGCAAGTATTAAACTGCCCTGTTTGCTAACTTGGGACACATTTTGTTTCTGTTTGTGTTAACCCCAAATTCCAGCCATTTCTGTAGCCTCAGATCTTGACTGGGTAAACAGTGCCTGTGTCCTGACCTGGATGTTTGAGGCCATGTCAGACCACAGTGTACCTGTGTTGAAAGGCCTAGGGAACCAGCCTGTAGACAGGTTTATATACTGTACATTTGAATGTACATGGAGGAGAGGGAGACCTTACATTGATCACTCATTAGCCAGTGATGTAGGTATTACCTACACCTACATCCATTTCTAGGCACCTCCAGTAAACTACCTTCTTATAGAAATAAATTCATGTTGTAATATTGTAGATATATTATTGGTTACTTTGGCTTTTGTGGAAAATGTATACATGTACATTTACTCAAAATAGTGATAAGTATCAAAAGTGCAGAGGTAACAGATTCACAAAACTTCCACTGTTTGTGAACGAAGTAAGGTGGAGCTCACATGATGTAATACAAAATGTGCCACCCAAAGCTCATTCTTACATAAAACAGAAGAGGAATGGGCCTAGCATTTGACAGCACAATATCTGTGTAATATGACTGTGACGTCTTGTCTGGTTTTGTTGTGAGGCATCTCTATAAATATGTTTGATACTGGGTCCAGTTTGGTATAAGGAATCGCAGTTGTGATATGAACAAAGTGTTTCTGAAAATGGTGTTAAACTCCGAGCAAAGAAAGAAAGAAAGACTAAGTTAATGAAACTTTGGATATTTTGTTAATTTCTTCTAAGCTCCACTGCCTTATGGTATTATAACATGTGGATAACATTATTTCCAAAGAAAGTTACGAGAGTACTGAATTTACCAAGTTTTGTGAAAGATCCCACATCATCATCATTGCAGCTGCATGCATGTCATGCTACGTAAAGTTGGTGACATTTTCACAGATCAGAAATGTATGTGTGTATGGCAGTGTTCATTTGAACACTCCCTGGGAGCTACAAGTACGTTCCTGCAGTACATCAGTATATAACTGCATGACTACATGTGGTTTTGATGGACCTGTTTTACTTCAAAACTTTCTACACCAGGCTTGTCTTTATTCCTTAATACACCCCTCAGTTGTCCACTACAAACAGTTGACCAAGAGGATATAAAGCCCCAGAGCCTGAAGTGGAAGAGCAGTGTAGAGAGAATGAAAGCATAGTGAACTGTGAACCTCATATTTAAGTAAACCAGCTGGTGCTGTACAGGGAGTCCATAGACAACCTTCCATTGTTATCTTGATTCATGAAAAATGAGGACCTTGGTGGAGTAGTTGATAATTAGGGCTCTGCCAACTGTTCCCAGCACCTGTGACGGTTAGTAATTTAGAATAAAGCAAAGAAGCAGTGACTGAATTACCACACTGTGCTATACATTCAGCATATTGTTTCCAGGAGTTCTTTCCCTTTTGTAAGGATGTTCTCTAGAAGAAATGATTTCCTTATCAAGCGTACAATGTAGATGCGATTATTACTTATGTAACCCATTGCTTCAGATTCGCCATACATGTATCTTGAGCGGTACATGCATGTACAGAGCAAATGCTTTAAATGGTACGTGGTATGTTTTTGCTCTTGGCATGTATGCTAGATGTTTTCTTCAATGTCAAGCCATCTAAAGAAGTTACATAGTTGTTACATCTCTGCTTGATATATAAATTCCTCTGACTCATCCCATTGTAAATTTAGACATTGTTTGTGCGGTTTTGTACATCCAGGTGATCTTTGTGAATGAAGGAATTCGTGGGTAGAATTAGACAGTGGCTTCTCTCATTGTTTAGCCATGTTTTCGCAGGGATTTGTCGTATGAGTTGGGCTATCTGTCGGGTCTGGCGTTACATTAAGGCTCAGCTGAAATCTACAGACATGTTGTTGTGTAGACGACCACTTCATTATCTGGGTGTCTCGCATGGTTAAAAATCCCTCCTGAGATTGGTCCAGAAATGTGCCACGAAAACTGGCTAAACATTCGTTTACAGCATTATGGTTAACCACACTGCATTATTTTTGTTTGAGGTTTATACAACTAATATGGTCAGCTATGTTAATGCTGTTGTATTGCAAAAGGAAGCTGGTAAAATACTGGAGGACAAGATTAAGACCCTACATGCCTAGAACCTCAGCAAAGCAAACAGCTATAATTTTTGAATACAGAACATCAAACTTTTCAAGTTACATGTACATGCTCTGTACTTGCTCATTGCATGCATAGAGATTATTATCTTCATGACTCTTTAAATACATAGATAATGTTAAATCAGCTATACATTGGTTTGGAGATGGAAATATTGATATTTCATGAATGAGTGTTAATTAATGTCCATGTTTGTTGCAGGTACCGGTGAGCAGGAACTTGCCACCAAAGTCCTGCAGATACAGTCCAAAAGATTCTACTTAGATGTCAAGCAGAACAGCAGAGGAAGGTTTATCAAGATTGCAGAGGTGAAGCAATCCTTGTAGTTCATTGTGACATGTCTGTCCTAGTGATACTTTTGTGTTGAAGTGATGCATTTGCTTGATAGGTTTGTTTGCAGTTGAATTTCGTTTACTTATCTTTGAGTTGGTGAAAATTATCAGGATTTATCAGGGATTCAAGGTTTGTGTTTTTTACAAAGTGAAAATCAAAGTTTCTGAGAAATTACAGTGTATGTGAACTTTACCCATGACTAAGTTGCACTTTCTGTCTGACATGGTTACATTGATAAAAGAGTTATCTGGTTTGTTTAACATGTAGGGTGAAATTGAACTGGAAGCTGTAATTGTTAGCACCAACAGAAATATAATTTGCCATTTATTTACCACTAAAAATGCAATTTTGTGATTGAAATTTTAGGTTGCTTAAAGTTTTACTAAATTTTGCCTAAAATTTGGCTGTCACTAAATTTTCAACAGAATAAGTCTGTTTGTAGCTCTGTATGTATTATCTTGTAGATTTGTTTTACAGTGTAGAAATTATTTGCTCCACTTGAGCACAATTTGCAAAGCTGTTATAATCTTGCAACAGAAGCGTTTACTGTTGTAATGCATATCTTCACTGCACATTCTGATGGGCATACACAAGGTGAATTCCCTAACTATTCTTTAGTTCTTACCAAAAACATTTAATTTCTTTAGCCCTCAATACCAGTCCAAGCACTTGGTACCCTAAAGAATCAGATAATGGTGAAATCTTAACATTTATGGAGATAGTAAATAGTAATTTGTTACAATGCACTGATGGCTAGATGGTTTTCAGAAGTTAGACAGGATTATAGAATGCTTGAATGTGCCCTGTAATAAACATATTTCTAACCTTGGAAATCAATTGTATTTTTATGTATTGTTCTTGTAGGTTGCATCTGGTGGAAGAAAAAACCGCCTCCTTCTCGCTATGTCCACAGCGGCGGAATTTCGAGACTACCTGACTGAATTTAGTGAACACTATGCATCTCTGGGTAAGTGACATACATATCGAAAGCCATTGCAGTACCACTATGCAGTATTTGCCCACCTTGAACTTTCCCTTGCTAAAAATAAAAAAACATGCAGGAGGAAATACAGCATCATATCGTCAGGAGAAATAAGAAGGTTTAAATTTGTAATTGCTACCAAATATTCTGTAGTCCTCATATTTTTCGTACAGGTTTTAGAGTATAGATTTGATGAGTACCCTTAGCAGTCTCTGTATCGCCTTGGATGCAGTCATTTCAGGCAGGCTTTTTTTTGTATTCAACCCTGGCTATGTGCGTCTTGTGAAAAGTCTTTGTAAACCAGGAGATATGAACTGTGTGTCAACATGCTAAATCCTAAGCTAAGGAGCATGTTATATCTGTTTTTTTAATGTACACTGGAACATGTCTTTCTTATGGATATACAACTTCTTGGTTTATTATCACGACGTTTCGATGTAGATACTAACATCTATCAGGTACTTGATAACGATGTTAGTATCTACATCGAAACGTCGTGATAATAAACCAAGGAGTTGTATATCCATAAGAAAGACATGTTCCAGTGTACTTCCATCCCAACTTCTAAATGCCACTTAAACAAGTCATGTTTTTTTAATGTTCAGTAAAAGAATTGCTATGAAATTCCGGCAGGAGCATACTCTAAATCTGCCCTTCTTGTTTCGAGCTAATTACTTTTTTAGTGTTTCCATTATTGGTGTTCTTTGTGAAGTTTGATATTTTATCACTTACACAGGGCCCCCAAATCCAGATAACCTCCCAGAGGATGGAAAACTCAAAACTGGAATTATGGTCAAACAGAATCGACGATACTATCTTGACCTCAAGGAAAATCAAAGAGGGCGATTTTTAAAGGTAGGTATGGTTTGTCATTAAAGGTTTGTCTCTGTCCCACATTGTTTACCATTGCCATGAATTGTTAATCCAGCCTGCTTAAGCACAGTGCTTAACATACTTCATGCTGTTGAAATTCAGGCACCTTAATTTTCCTGAAACAGGTAGCACTGACAGCCGTATTCACCTTTTTCCTACTGAAGTTCTAATGTACATGTAGGGAAAATGATGTCCTAAACTGTTACTGTTTGGTGTATACAGTCATTCATTGTAGTATCAAATGGCCTTGCTCTTCTGGTCTCTGCAGGTACCACAAACACAGCTGTTCACATTGTCTTCACAGAGGCTACTAGCATGGTAACGCTGCTGTTTATGTTCTGTCGTCAGGTATCACAAACACTTCGCTCAGGTGGTCCTCGAAGTCAAATTGCTATTCCTGCACAAGGAATGATAGAATTCAGAGATGCTCTTACAGACTTGCTGGATGAATTTGGCACAGATGATCAAGGTGAGTTGGCAAATCTGATTTGATGTGGATATGGTGTAAAGTCAAAAATGATTTTGTGTATGATGAGTTTCGCATGTGCTAACTTCGTGTTCTCAAACTGGTTTCGACAAGATGAAGTTGAAAGTAAATGGGAGAACTGCCTTGTGTACGACTGTGTCAGGACAGACTTCTTATATTCCTCAAATAAAATTGACTGGAACATAAATTGTGGCTTTGCCAATCCATTCAGTTTTCACTCATCTGTCAACTTGAGGCAAGGTCCATCCGCTAAATGTCTGGAGGTTGGCTTCAAGTGGCCATGTAAAATTTGCAGAGGTGGTTAGCATGCTAGCACAGTGTAATATTTATTTATTTCTTTCATGGTGTTTTACGCCATGCTCAAGAATATTTCACTTATACGATGGCGGCCAACATTATGATGGGAGGAAACCGGGCAGAGCGCGGGGGAAACCCACAACCATATGTAGGTTGCTGGCAGACTTTCTCAGGTATGGCTGCAGGGGAAGGCAGCATGAGCTGGACTTCAAGTCATAGCGACCACATTGCACAGTGTAATAGACCTTATTGGCATAACGTCTGAGACATACGTAGTGCCTTGCATTGTATGGCAACAGTTGCCAATATTAATTTTTGGCTATTCTCAAGGCAACTTTGTATCAAGGTGATGGTTCTGTCAACTTTGGCATTAGAATTGCAGGACTCCATCACAACGCGATGCAACAATGAAATGATGTCCATGCCATACAAAATCAGACATCCTTCTGGGTTGTTATGCCAAACTCGCCCACGACACAGGTGCCTCTCACCAATGCTGTCGCTGTGAGTTCAAGCCCAGCCAATGCTGGCTTCCTCTCTGGCTGTGGGAAGGTCTGCCAGTAACCTGCAGATGGCTCAGCCCTGTGTCCTCCCACCATAATGCTAGCCGTGAAATATTCTTAAGTACGGCCTAAACATCAGTCAAATTAATAAATAAATGCATGTAAAATTTGCCGAACTATACTTGTTACAGAGGGAAGGGCATTGAAAGCATTGTCAGACAATACTTTACTGACTTTTGACTTACTTTCCAGGGTTTGCAATTCATATTTGGTTACCTTGTATTATATTTCTAAAACCACTGAGCAAAATTGAGTGTAACTTCACGCATATTCATGGTGTTACCGTTTGATCCCCAAAAGTTCATTATAAGTTGTAATACTAATTCCTTTATACTGGATTACCTGGCTCCACCCGGTTTCCGCCCGCCTTAATGCAGTTGTATAAGTGAAATATTGTTGAGTACGGCATAAAACGCCAATGAAATGAATAAATCAAATAAATACTGAGTCAACTGATATGAAAGACTATATGTAATAGCTAGCTAGTTTCCCATATCTGATCATATTGTTGTCAATGCAAAGTAGTGCACTTTTTCGGGTCATTAGTTTATGTTTGGCTCTTTCGATCTTTGAAACACAAGGTATGCTCACTAGTAGTATATGTACATGTATATACAATTCTTAGGATTGGGGAACACTGTTAGAGCAGCTGCAGAGCTGATGGATTCTGGCCAGCCCTGCTTTATGTATGTAATATGTTTCTGTTAGAGGCAGATCTGACGTCCCCAGTAATAAAGTCCAGGAGTTTGGCTTCAATAAATGATGCTCCTTCTTAGTCTGGAATATGATTTTATCACTTGAGAATCTGGAAATGTATGGCAGAAAGTTTGATGAAAATATATGGTATGTTTGATTGAATGTATGTTGGACAGCTCAGTGCATTGTGACACCATGTAAAATGTGACACGGGGGCTGACTTTTGTTTGACAGAGGGCCAAGGGGAACTACCAGGAAGTCAACATTTTAGAGTAGAAAATAAGAAGTTCTTTTTTGATGTTGGATCAAATCAACGAGGAGTGTTTCTACGTATATCAGAGGTAAATGATTTGAAAACCATATCAGAAATGCTGCCTACATACGTTATAGTAGTGATCCAATGAGGTGACAATGTATTTGCCTTGAAACGGTGCGTTTTTAAAATCAAACGAAGGTCATAAAGTATTACTTTGGGTGTTGAAATATCCACTTTTCCTGAAGGATATCCTCCTGCCTTCTGGGAAAACCTAAAACACCTTTAGAAGATTTCTAAAGACTTACGTTATGGATAAAATTTTAGGTTGAAAACAGAATATTTACAGGGATGCGATATTATGGTGGATGACTGAACGCGTTTGGTGGTATTCCTGTTTTGTTTTCTTTATTTGTGCGCACGGCAAGTGTACGTTATACCACATAATGTGTTGATGTGTAACTTCGTTTCAGGTAAGACCCTCGTACCGTACTGCCATCACCATTCCAGAAAGATGTTGGGCCAGATTTCGTGATATGGTCTCTGAGTTTGTGGACAAATCCCAGAGCTCGAGGGAAGGAGGCCAATAGAGACCCTGACGGTGGGAATGTGCTTGGTGATGTCCGTGTTCATGAGCTTGTCATAAAACAAACACAAACCGGTGAGGACAGACAAACATTGCCAGCTGGATGCATGGTGGTGATTGGCGTATGTGGAGGTTTCATTGTCAAAATGTGACTTAAATCCTGTAAAATTATTGACAATGTGACATATTGGTCAATTGCTTACACATGAAAGATAACCAGTAGACAGCTTGTACAGCTCTGTATGTATGTGAGAGGATGGCCTAGTCCAGCAGCCTGTGCACCGTATGGGTGGAGGCAGTCTGCAGGCCCCAGGTAAGCGGACATTCGGGCCAGCAGGCGGGCTGGCCGGTAGGCAGGCGGGGGATGGGCCAGCTAGCGGCTTGACCAGTCCAGCCAGAACGCACACACTAGCCAACATTTCCCCCCACTCTCAGTAACTTACACTAGCTGGTCTTGCCGTCATGCTCTGATCGTCCTTGCAACCATTCACAGCTGTGTTAAGGACACAACAGAATCAGATATCATGTTCAAGTCTCAGTCTGCTTTTTATTTAAGTTAAAGGATTCATTTACATTATTATGGGCTGTTTGATTTGGTTTTAAAGTTAATGTTTGACCTCTTGCTCCATACGCTGTCCCCAGGTCCAGATCCAGTCAGGGTGTGTTCTATATTAGCTGTGTGATATGGAAACTGATCGGCTGCCACATGAACTTGTAACATCACAAAAGCACATTTCCTATGTCTGAAATGCAGACTAGAAAATCAATTCAGATACTGCAGGATTCATTGATGACTATTTGTTGAAAGTTACCCCGTGATTGGTGAATCCACATTTGGGTGGTAGTGTCTTGTTTGGCTATTATTAGTATGGTTCTCGTATAAAGAGGGACAAGGTTTTAAGCCAATCCAACTGGTACGCACCATGGTACATTCAAAAGCCATGTGGCATGAGCAACCATTGGGTACATTACATAGAACTTAACTGTGATGAATGTTGATAATATGTAGATTATAAATTTATATATATGTATAAATATTAAACTATTTTATTGCCAGAACTGTTTCGAAGATGGGGGAAGAAAAAAATGTCTTTTGCATGCGATAGATTTTTACCAAGAGGTGCAAACAGAAAAGTGACACTCTCCAGTCTCCCAGCATGGCAACATGCCCACCACCAGTAAAACCTCTGCTCCAAGCAGCCTTCATACCGTGCTCACTCAGAAGGACAGCTTAAAACCTTGTGCTGAATTCACATCAGCTTTCTCTCTCTTTGTGCCTGGAATACGTCCCCTGATTGTTGGATATGAAACCTGATGTTAACATCCCTCGTGTGATTGTTCTGGTACCAGTTGGCTGTCCCACGTTTGTTCATTAGGTGTTGATATCCTGGACACAGTATGTATTTATGGCTTTGATAGTACAGAGCACGTAGTCAGTGGCAGAGGTACCATGTTTGTGTAGGATTGTAGGGGAGACAACTTCTAGCACGGGGGACATTTTTGTTGTTGGTTATTCTATTGTTCGATCGCCGGTATTAGCATGTAATGTACAGAGTTTTTCTTGACTTTTTGCTGACGCAAGATGCTAGGAGTTGGGTTTGTTGGTTATTATTGTGCTAAAGCAGTGTGTGTGTAATTTGAAGTGTATGGTGACTATTTAGGTGCACATATTTTTTATCATGGTTAATCCCCAGGTGTTTTTTAACTTCTGGCTCCCCTACGCTCTTAAGTTTACGCGCATGACCCATTGATAGGGAGGTTTGACGCCAAGCTGTGAAGATAGATATGAGCTTCAGCAATGTAGCATATCAAAGACCAAATTGGAGAAAAGTGAAAAAACTGTTACAAAAACAATATTGTTGATTTATATAGATTTGTTACTGCATTGCAGGTGTACTGTTACGTACATGTTCGTAAATATGCTTTGTTTGTTATGACCGCCGTTGAAATGTTTAGAGATTGTTGCTATAGGCACAGAGTTGTTCTGAAGGTAAATGGAGCAGGAATAAAATGAGCTAACACGCAATATGAACAGCTATGAAAACCCTGCTAGCTGTTCTGTCTAAACCCTCCATCAGCATTGTTCATTGGAACATCTAATCAGTACCATTCTACAAAGGTATTTGTTTAGTTCGGTAAATTATTGTTAAGTGGACACAGTCTTGATCCACTTTCACATTATATATTTAATGTATTCTACAGGATGATCCGGCTTCGTTTTGAAGGCTTGTTTTTGTTGTTTTTTGTCACGTGCCTTCCTCCAGTATGAGGGGAAGTATTTATCTTAACTCTAATGAAGGCACCATTGTTTATGATGTAAGGAAGCATCATAAGGAAAGCAGAGGTTAGTTCTTATATAATTTAATTGTCTTTTGTCTTTCAAATGATTTATTTTATGTTGGTAATGTATTTTATGGACATATGTAAGTGCTGAATATTGCATGACTGCACACAACCTTGATCTGAAGATGCCTCTCCGCACTTCTTTTGGAGTCCCGGTAATACTACCGAGTTTCTCTTTAAGTCTTACCTTCAACATTGTTGAAGACCTGTCAAGCCATTGTTATGTGTTGAAGCCTATTTCGACCTATTGCTTGTTGTTTTCTGGGCCTTGTTTTCTGTATAAGAAGTTCTGAACTGCTCGGTCCTGGCCGTGGGGAGTGGGACTCCTGCTCTAGACATCACTAGTTTTCAATCATGCAATAGAGGCCGTAATAGCTTTATTTTTGTACCAAGGCCCGGACTTACCAGCAACAATAAAGCAATGTGCGACCATAGCATGAATGAAATACTACAGTATACGTTGATACCACACATCACACACCAACAGAAAACTTGTTCAATTTTTTTTCGTTGTGGAAATTATCATTAAATCTATGATGTTGGACAGTTCTGTGTTGTGTTGTTTCTAAAGTGCCTAAGTATTGCACTCATGGTTTACCTCACATTAAAATCTTCTCTTTCAAGATAGAATTTTTTTTTTTTTAAGTGCAACCACAAGGTTACTAATTAAAAGAAGGGTCACAAAACCTGATTTGTTTTGACTGAGTTTTCTGCGTACGGCTGAGAAGATTTATTTTACAGTGGAGGCCACTAGATTTGGGAGCAATCAGAGTGAATCCTGTTGGATTTGATCTCGGTATTTTACGCCTGCAGTCTGAAAATGTTCTCTCACTCATCTAACTTACTAGTTTGCAGGCCTACATGACAGGTTGGAATGTTGCCAGTAACTTGCCAAAGGTTGATGGTTTATACAAGTAAATCTGGTTTCTTCCGCTCGCTAAACTGACTGTTCTTGTGTAAGTGAATAATTTTTGAGCATGGGACTAAAGGTGAAAAAAAAAAAAAAATGTAATAAATGAAATCAATAGCCCTCTTATGAAGCCTGGTAAATTCGCTTTTTGTCCTGCAGCTCATTCCACACAGCATCTTCACACCTACATGTAATAGTCATCCATTGCTGCCTTCACAACACATGGTATATCTGATTTCTAATTTGTAGTACATGACATCAGACTTGTAAGGATGTGATTTATGAGGAAAGTTTAAAAAAACTTATAAAAACTTGCTCTAATTTCAGCCAACATCATAGGATAAAGACAGCAGTTAGGAACATGAAAAGTAGTTCACCCAACAAGAAGTTTAGGATTCTTACATTATTACTGAACAGCAACTGAGACCCGTACTGTCTGTATCCAGCACTTGATAATTGGGCTGCGTCACGAAGTTTGTTGCACCTGGCAAATGGCCACAGGCTTTGCCAGATTTCCTACACTTGTTAACTTGACCACAATGCAGTATGTGAAAGGTTTAGTAGAGCATAAAACACCAGTTAAACATGCAGACAGCAATGTGTATGAAAGAGTCCTAAAGCCAGCTGGCCTTTTTGGACCAGTGCGTGGTACGGTTTCCATTAATCCGTGAGAAACAGTGAAAACTATGCACTTCTTCCTCACCACCATATGGCCGGAATACTGACGATGTGGCATTAAACTATAATCATTCATTCGTTTAATCCATCAGGACACACTTTAAGAAGCTTGCCCACAAATTTCGGCATCTAAGAGATTTTTACAAAAGCGTGCACATAACAAACTCTGTTGATTCCTCTGGACAGAGCTGCATTTCTGGACATTACAGAGTTTCACTTCACTCAGAATTATTTTGAAGTTTGCCTGACAGAATTTTCTGTGAAATAAAATATTGTTGGAAAACCTGTGGTGTGACTGCATCATTGACAGCAGTAACACCCAGACTGCTCACTTGGCGATTACTGCATCAGTGACAGCAATAACACCCAGACTGTTCATTAGGCGTTTCTTGCATTAATGAGAGCAATAACACCCACACTGTTCACTGGGGGAACACTGCATCACTGAGAGCAATAACACCCAGACTCCTCACTAGGTTATCACTGCACCAGTGAGAGCAATAACACCCAGACTCTTCACTAGGCTATTAGTGCACCAGTGAGAGCAATAACACCCAGACTTCACTTGTTTATTACTGCACCAATGAGAGAGGACCTCCTAGGCCGAGGGGGTTAATGACCCAGGTGCCTCTCACCAATGGGATTGCTGTGAGCCAGCTTATGCTAGCTTCCTCTCCAGCCATTCATTGGCCACCAGCAGTCTGAGAATGGTTGTCGGTTTTCCCCAGACCGCCCAGTTTCCTCCCACCATAATGCTTTCCACCATCGTATAAGTGAAATATTTTTGTGTGCCGCGTAAAACTCCAATCCAGTAAATAAATGCATCAGTGACTGCAATATCACCCAGACGGTTCACTAAGCGATTACTGCTTCACTGAGAGCAATAACACTGACTGTTCACCAGGTGATCACTACATGATTTCGTTTGATTCATTACTGTTCTATAAGAAACCAAAAGTCCCTGGAAAAGCAATAGCCTTTGCCAGATTCATTTATGACACTGGTCAGGTTTATAGGTGGAACAAACCACTGCTGTTCGTCAAATGCCTGACAAGAAAGCTGACAAATCCAGACACAGCCAAAGTCATGAGAGATCGGTACAGAGATCCGACATCTTTGGTCAAGCCTCCGCCAGTCGCAGTTAACCAGCACTTAAACAGTCAACAAGGGCATCTGCTTTTGTACCCAGACACACTGATTCTTGTTTCTTTGCAGCTTAGGTGAATTTAAACCAAATAATACTGTTTTATTTGTACTAATTATGTTTTGAAAAGAACGATTGGGGGGGCTTGTGAATTGGCTTTTCTGGTTGATAACACACAGCTATCCACTCGATGGCTTTTGCTTCTCATATTTAGTCACAGGTAACCAAAGCAAGACTTAAAATTACTAACACTTTACTTGTTTACCAATCAAGGTTCAAGTAATGACATTAGCTCCTGTTGTACTTTGTAAAGATGAACTAAAAACAAGTGAACATTAAATCACCAACACTCTTTCATTTCATATCTTTTATTAATGAAATTCATTTATGTGTGAAAATGGCAATGCAATGATTTGCAGTACATACAAATAGTACAGATGACGAGATGACAAAACTAACACAACCAATGTACAACAACACGCACACCTACCTTGCGCAAAAAATATAAAACGGAACAAACACATGCCTGAGGTTTCATCTGCAACGCCGTTTCATTCTTTTTATAGTGTTGAAACATGTTGTATATTAGCTGTATTTGTAGACAAGATAACTTGTGTAACACACTCAGAATACTTGTGCTTATGAGCTTATTCGCACACTGATGATGGTTACTTTAATGAAGAATTAAGTCTATTCTCAAGGATACCACTGGTTCAAAGAAGTCAAAAAATGGTTGACAGGAAGAGGCAAGTAACTCCAGGCAAGGCTGTGCAGATGAAGACTGCAGACAATGCTTTATCTGTTCACAGCAGTCATCAATCAGTCAAATAACTGCTACCTGTATATCACTTCTCAGCTTTTCGCTAAGTACAAAGCTGACATTCGTAGTATCAAGTTCTTATAAGCCTAAATAATAACTGTACATGATGAGAAAAAACAGATCTTAAACATCAGTTTTGGCACAAGATGCTGAGACTGTATTCATTGTCAGCAAAGTGCAATGCTGGACAACCAGTGACGAAAACCTTTCCTGATATCAACAGCAAAGTGCAGTGCTGGACAACCAGTGACAAAAAGCTTTCCTGATATCAACAGCAAAGTGCAATGCTGGACAACCAGTGACGAAAAGCTTTCCTGATATCATAAGCAAAGTGCAATGCTGGAGAACCAGTACATTTGCAAAATCCTACTCTTAACAACACAGCAATGTGCAATGCTGGATAAATAATTTCAAACCTGTCCACTGATACCAGCTAACTGCAATGCTGGTTTTTGAAGTTAAATCCAACTGCATTGCCTCCCGAAGACCAGAGGGTTCTCTTTCTGAAAATGTAACTCGGAAAACCAATTATTACAATAGTTACAACAGGTGTGTCTTTCTATAACAGTTACCTGTAAACATTCGAACTATTCTTTCAGTTCATGCAAAAATTAACTTTAAACTTGAAGTGGCATGTCTAAGGCACCACACTGATGAGATACTCTTGAAAAATTATTTCTTAGCAAATGATATTTTCATGGCATTGCTAGGTGTGATTTTAAATCCCTGTAATGTGTCCTTGGCTGCTCCAGATTGCAGTTCATTTTCAAACTCCACAAAAGCAATATCATGTCGGCCTGGGACCAATCGAACCTCCTTGAAGCCAGGGAACCTGTGAACCAAAGAGCAAAACTTTAATACTCAGGAGAAAAACATATTCAATATGCAAATACAAACATACTTTTCCTTAAAATGCACTTATCACAAATTGTTTGGGGTGTACATGTATTTCAACCATTATCTTGGTCTCATCACTGTCTACTCCGCGGCAAGCCAGTCTTAATATTGATTTATTTCTAGTGTTGTCTGATGAGAACACACACGTCAAAGGCACTAGATATGACACTCTACCCTCTGAGGTAAAGAGCACACTGGCACCATGCGACAAACCACCCAGTTACAGTATTCTAGATAGAACACCAGAGTATACTGACAACAGGCTGACTTGAACAGGATAAGAGTGCTAGTGCCAGCTGACACTCTCAGCTTATGAAACACACTCTCTCGGCTTATGAGGCAGGATCTCATGAGGCAGACACTCTCAGCTTATGAGGCAGGCTTTCTCAGGTTATGAGGTAGGCTCTCTCAGCTTATGAGGCAGACACTCTCAGCTTATGAGGCAGGCTTTCTCAGGTTATGAGGTAGGCTCTCTCAGCTTATGAGGCAGACACTCTCAGCTTATGAGGCAGGGTCTCTCAGGTTATGAGGTAGGCTCTCTCCCCTTATGAGACAGGCACTCTCAGTGTATGAGGCAGGCTCTCTCAACTTATCAGGCAGACACTCAGTTTATGAGGCAGACTCTCTCAACTTATCAGGCAGGCTCTCTCAGCTTATGAAGCAGACTCTCTCAGCTTATGAGGCAGACTCTCAACTTATCAGACAGACACTCTCAGCTTATGAGGCATGCTCTTCTCAGCTTATGAGGCAGGCTCTTCTCAGCTTATGAGGTAGATTCCCTCAGCGTACGAGGCAAGACTCTTACCTATCTGCTACCAAAGTCTGATTTTTATCATATAGTCTTAATTTTCATTGACTTACCAATAATATATAACATGTGTGGATTAAAAGCATTTAAAGACCACAACATAATTTTATTGAAGCCCACTACTTACTGGTTAAACAACATAGATAACATCATTTCATTGGTTTCCTCTGGCAAGTTGGTCAAGAAAAGAATGTTGTTGGGGGGTTGTTCTGGCATAGCTGCTGGTGCGGTGGTCAAAACAGGCTGGGCAGGAGCTGAGGTAAACAAGAAAACATGGCCAGTCTCAGTTGCAACTATCACCAAAGCACACAGTAATATACAAGTGTCAGCTCTACTATAGCTCATTTTTCACAACCATAGCCAAGTGACTTTTCAGTAGTAACAATGTACATGTAAAAGTCAAAACCTCAACAACGACATCTCAAACCAAGTTTGAATGACAGATGTTAAAACAGAAAGATCTGAAGAAACAGACTAAAATACACTTATCCATATTTCAGTTGGAATTTTGTTGCCTTAACATGAAAATGGATTATTGTCAATTTCCTAACTCATGAGAAAAAAATTTTAAACTTCAAGAAAACTTCAACGCCTGTTCATGCATACAAAACATGTAACATCATACTGTTTTCAGAGACAGTCCAATTAGCTTTTCCAACAGCTGATGTTACCTACTACAGACTTTTGCCAGACTGCGTTTCTTCGGCAAAGGATAACTTTCATGAAAACTGTTCAATGTGAGGTTTGTCACATTCCAGGAAGGAAGAAAAAAGTTACAGGTTTGCATCAGAAAAAGCTATATTGTACAAACCAGCTAATAAAATGTAATGTTCACATTTGTCCGCAGGAGGTGTTTGAAACTGTTCCAGAACATTTTACTTCCTTGGGCATGTTTTGGTGGAGGAAACAAGGTGGAACAATAAGGTAACTGTCATACAGAAGTCCACTTCTGTCCAGTGGATGGCGATCAACAAAGTGTCAGGGGAGATAAACACTCTTCTAGGAACACGCAACGTCACTACTGTTTAAAGTGACACTGATCAGTTTCACTGCTCACCTGCTTGCATCTGTTGAGGGGGCTGAACCACTTGCTGCACCGGAGCGGCGGCGGCTGCTGCAGCTGCTGCAGTGGCCCTGCAAACAGAAATAAAGATGTATCAGTTCATTAGAAATTTGCTTAAACCAAAGTAAACAAAAGAAATTATGAGGGAACTAACACCAATATCACTTCACTCAAAATTTCTTTTATTTACTTGTCACATTTCCTATGTCAATTATGTATGTTGGTCTTTCACAAACAAAACATTAAAAAAAGTAAAATAAAATGTGACATTTGCCATAAACATAAGGGTTATACCACCGAAAAGGCTAGCATAAACTCAAGTCGAAACCAACCAAAGCATTGCACTGGCTAACTTACTTCTGCTGAGCTTTCTTCTTTTTCTTCCCTTCTACAGGTTCATCCTCCTTCTTTCTTTTGGGTCTCTCCACAAAGGTACCCTTCATCTTCGAGATCAAATCTGAGTCCTTCTTGGAATACTGGATTCTCTACAGGGGATAAAGATAAACTTCAAGAACAGTGCTACTTTAGTGCTAACCATAAAAAAACCATCTCCCATCCTCTTTATATGCTATATGTATGGCAGTATTAAAAGAAGAAACATGTTCAGGCATATTGGTTATATACTGTTCAAGAATTAAAACTTTCCAACAAACATGCCAGTGTTCTAAGAATGTGGTTGCAAACTTCAAATATGGTATGTTTTCTAGTGATTGGGGAATCCTGATCATAACAATAATAACAGCATACAAGAAGAACATTATGGCCACAATGCATATTGCATTTACTGAATCCCTGGTAAAATGCTTGTCATTTAATGAATCTGCAGTTGGACAGTGGGAGGCAGTGAGAAAAGTCTGTTCCATTAGAAATGTAATCTACATGTGAGTTGGGAGTAAAAAGCAGAAAACTTCTTTAAATGAGAAATGGTGAAATATCAACAACTGAACTACAGTAAAACAAAAACCCTTCAACAGACTAAACTAGCCATTCTATTTCTACCATTCCACGAACAACTTTGCCTCAAATGAATTCCATGTCAGTCAAGAGACATACTGTTTCTGAAACACACTTACCATTGGCTTGTCATAAAAGGGAAAACCTTGCATGGATTTTAAAGCATTGATAGCACTGTTTATATCTTTAAACACAACAAAAGCTTGTCCCCTCATTTTAAGAGTCTTTAGAGCCACGATGTCCAGAATCTGTCCAAACTGTGAGAAGATTGCATAGAGAGATTTCTTCAGCTCTGGAAAGATAGAAATTTGGAAGTTTACACTCAGCATCAGTGTAAATCATTTGACAGCAGCTTGTTCTTCATGTTGAGCATTGTTTCTATCAATGGAAACAATATTTTCTTGTCAATATCTGTCACACTTCATCAAAGAACAGACATGATAGCGTGACCATTATGAACTAAATATAAAAAGCATTTCAGAAGGGGAAAAGGCAGGAACCAGAAATGAAGTAATTGTGATACAGAAAAATCTGAAAACTAAGACAATGCAAAGCAACATTGTTTTTTTCTGATCAGCTTTACATGTATATGGTTTGGTTTATAATTTTAAAAAACAAAGTGCAGGTTTAATTTCCAAACTGATGAAGTTGTTTTAATCTATAATATTTAGTAAACTTCATTAAAACACAAAGTCTTACCGTCTTTTTTGATCTTTTCATTTAGGTTGTTGATGTAGATGGTGTGATTTGGTCGAATATCCATTGTGCTTTATTTCTGAATTGAAAGTGCAAAAAGAGAAAAAATATTATGATATCAAGAATCATGGAAAATATTTCCAAAACAAGAGAG
Source organism: Acanthopleura granulata (assembly GCA_016165875.1). Lineage (NCBI taxonomy): Eukaryota > Metazoa > Mollusca > Polyplacophora > Chitonida > Chitonidae > Acanthopleura > Acanthopleura granulata. Next base: position 24,272,573 of record JABBOT010000001.1, read on the forward strand.
CAATAGCAACAACTATAAAGCTATTGATGCATTAAATAAGAACCATGTTTAAAATTCCAAACAAACAAGTATCACAAATAAACTAAATGCCATCAAATTTCATGTCTTGGGAAGTTGTGGAAGCACCCATTGACATTGTGTCAGTAAGTTATCACTGTTGGGCCTACAGCTCCCTAAGGCTACAGGCAAATCAAACAGGTTGGGTCCAAATATTCGATACATGTAACCACAGACTACAAGCTATTCAATAAAAGATTGAAAATTCATGTAATGTGATTGGCAAGCTACATCCATAGCCTTATTTCAATAACTGATTTTGAGTATTTTATTCATTATACGTACACACTTTTTTCGTGTGGAGAAATTCTACACTAAGAAAATCCATGCAAAATGAGCCAATACATGCATGAACTGGGCAAACTCTGATAAATCATGTTTGCAAAGAGATTCTTTGTTCCATTGCAATTTCTTTTCTTCAGATTCCGTATCCTTTACAACAAGTAAATCCAAAGGAATTCTCATTTGTGAATTACACTAACATGCACTGTCAACATTTTGACATAATAAACCAAATTATTTCAACCAGGGCATGAGCACCTTTCAGTGGTTGACCTTTCCATGTTTTATCACAGCAATTTAATTGAAAGCATAAACTTCTTTACAATTGATGTAAATTTCAAGATGTCACAGAAAGGTCACCTCCTGCTGTGCATGCACACCTCACTGACACAGACCTAAAGAACATGGCATCATGGGCCGTATTTTCAACTTTGGCTAAGACTTACAGGAGAATGGAGACATAAAGGTAAGCAGCCACTGTGAAATATGAGCACAATTATTTCATCTCTCAGAATTCCTGGGCTTTATGTGTATTCATGTTTCCCCGTGTGTCAGTGTATATAGTCCACCCTTCGACCAGGGTCCTGACCTAAGTACCAAATACAGGTTTATGCATAGCTTTCTCACAGTACGACTATGAGATCATTCATACCCAAACCACTTTGTGCCCAGTCAGTTCATGTACAAAACCCATGTAAATTAATCTTTTCAAGCTAGCAACTGAATATTTCAAGCTATACTAAACATTATTTAACAAATTTATGAGACCTGTCACCATATAAGTATATACTTAGGTAAACTGGCCGTTGAACCAATGTTAACTACCCTGGGTCCAATTTTCGTCATCTCGCGCCCCATGTAGCACCATGAAAGTAAAGTCATTACAGTTTTGCCGTACGTTAGTTTTGTACGTTTAACCACTGATTCAGTGCGTAATCTGTCAAATCATATCACGCTAACCTTTTTCCTTCTTCCTACTGGAATCCGGAGCACATTCAACTGAACTATTGTTTACCTTTCTGTGTTAAACGCTAGCCGCACGCACGCCGAGATACCGGAAGTCTCTACAGTTCGCTCGTACATTGCGTAATAGTCTCGCATACACAACATTTAACTTCTGGTTACAAGTTTGAGATTCGTCAGGTGCCTTCTCAAACTGGACGAATTGGACAATTTAAACCCTTTAAAGACACGTTGAATTATAGTTTTCTTTTCCCCAATTAAATATGCAATTATCTTCTTTAGTTTAAAACAAAACTTAAAAAAAATATAAATTTTCTTTAATTTAGTAGGAATCTGATGGAAGTAAATATTTCAAGAAAACTATCTGTCTACAATTTTTTTTCAGCGATTTAACTACACATTTCGGACTATTTTTGGTGTCTTTTTTCCTACTAAGCAAGACCACATTCTCTGGGACTGACATAATAACTTGGAATTAATTTAATTGTTTCCAAGATCTTCAATGAAAATGTGTGCCATCAACCTGCGGATGGTCGTGGGTTTCACCCGGGCTCTGCCCTGTCTCTAGCTCCCACGGCCATAATGCTGGAAGAAGTTAAATATTCTTTAGTGCGGCGTAAACCATCAATCAAATAAATAAATAAATGAAAATGCGAGTTCATGATAGTAAATTGGGATCTGCACTTACCTTCCGCAGAGTATGACTTTGGGCTAATAGGAGGAAGGAGCCATATAGCGGTTTCTAGTTGCTCATAATTGCGCATGAGCAGAATGCGTCATACTATAGACAAACAAAAGCACCTGGCCATTCATGTTTATCTCTTAATATTACAGACTTCGGCTATAGTCCAGTGTAGAGCTCAGTTCTAATTTTTGTGTGTGTGTGTTTTTCACTGAGTTTCCACTTGAAACAACCCTAGAGCCACATATCACACAGACACATAAAATGCGTGAAATGGGCTGAATTGTGTGTGACTGTCTACTGTTACAATGCCTTCAACACATCCACGAGTGTCTGTTCATTTACCAGCGAAGGAAGTCCGGTCATGCGCAATGGAAACAGCTATCTGGCTTATAAACTGAATGCCAGTAGGCCTACCAGTACTTAGCTAATGACTTTTTACAAGTCGTTAAATGTAGACTGTATACGTAGGCCTACTACATGTAAATACGACGTAGGCCTATTGACTGTACTATCTGGAATATATTATGAACAGTTGGTGTATGGCGCATACATTTCCTGTGATATTACAAGGTGTTGTAATTGCCAATAGTAAACATAAATATCACGAATTTGCGAAATTAAATCTATCATCCAAAGCCTGGCTTCTGCTTTTAGTTAATCACATGAGTGGGGCATGAGGATTGCTGTACTGCGATATCGCAAGTTCTGTTGCCCTGTGATGCAATAAGAGTGAGGTGAGACTAAAGGGAGAAAGGTACGAGTTATAATAAAATAATTATTTTTTGTCTTTAATAATATTTCTTTCTTTGTTCCATATGGTGTTTTTCTGATTTAGTTTCCATGTTTGCTGGCCAATACCATTTTCATTTCCATTCCAAGGACATAATGAAACACCGTCCCAGCGTTACTGTGGTCGCCATATTAGACAGGGTCAGAGGAAGTTGCTGAAACTGCGAGAGCGATCCTGGCCCCAAAATGGTACGGATGGCTTGTAATCAGAACATGTCGATGGTTTTGCTGTTTCATTTTAAAAGTCGATTTATCCATGCACATATCTACAATCGGTTGGTGTCATATAAATGTTCATTTTTGCCTGACATAAGGTTTGGGCTGAGCAGGTCGGTCAAAGGGGGGTGTGCATCATGTGACAGTTATCAACAAATGCCATCCCCGGATCGCCACACTAAACAACACCCGCTGATCCCACCGTGTGTCTAGAAAATTACATTTGTCACACTCGACGAAGTTAATCAAACACTGAGACAAATTGTTACTGCAGTACACGTGTAACAGTACAAAGTCCATAACGCCATAGTTTACGCCTTGTGTTGCCGATTCGTTGCGAACATATTTTTTCCATCACTTTGGCAAACGGATTCAAATTGTTTTCCAAGCAGTTTGTTGGTCTAAATTTTCTATGCTTTCTGACTTTTGTGTAGTCATCATATTAAATGTGTTATGTTGATCAGAATTTCCCTCCACACTGCTTTTAATTTTGATGGTAGATGTAGTTGCAAGAATATTTGATGGGTAATGAGGTACAGTGTGCCATAGTCAGTACTTACTGCAAAGAATTTAATAACAACAAGAAGCTGGCATTTTTGTGTTGCATCCTTTTCTGCAAATCATGGGAAAAATATCCATCCTCAGGACTGTGATATATTGTGTCTCATTTTCACATTGTATCTTTTCTTTGTGGCTGGTCCACTTCAGGAATACATGTTTGTAAATAATCATGCATGCATACTTTGCATTGTGAAAATTGTATGGTGTTTCACCCAAGAAAATAGGTGAAAATGAGAATTAAAAACATCTTCATTAGCTTATGCTGCCAACATACGCTAGCAATGTAACTTTCTACAAGACATGCCGTTGGCCTCTTGCAAATGACCGATTGAAAGGGCTTTGAATGGGACTAGAAAAGAAACATGACATCCTTCAATTAACAGGCATTGGTACAAATTGTTATTGATGGAAATTTTTCATGTGAAAGAGGATGAGCCTTCCACCAGAATATTGAAATGATATGAAGCATATACGAAGAAACAAAACACCATAGTTCAGAAGGATTTTTGATGAATAACACTCTTTAAATCATATAACTGAAGATTCTGTATATAACAAAATTTGTGACCGTAAAATTTTCCTAGTTTGACATGATATTTCTTATTTGACATAGCGTAAGGACATTTATGCTGATAAGATGTCAAGAGTTTGAAAGGGCAGCGTCATTTGTTGATACACGTTAAGCGATTGGTGATGTCGTGTTCATGCATAATATCACACCATTGAAAGATGAAAGGACAGACAATATTTGTTTCTGTATTCTCTGAGGAAACATACAATATCAGTTTTGATACACTGCAATAAGTTTACAATGTAGGAAAGCAATCTCAGTATTTGTCTTGCCCTTAAAACATGGATGTTTTGACACCAAAGGCTCTTTAATTTTCTTAAAGAATTTAAGACTGTAAATGTAATGGTTTGTAAAACAGGTTAGACATATAGAACATTATATGACAGTTCCTAACTTCTTTTGTTTTTGTGTTTTTTTTTATTTTAGAGTTTCTTTGGTTTTGGCCAAAGTGCCGACATAGACATAGTGTTAGAAGGTCAAGACAAGAGAAAAACAGCAGAAATCAAAACTGAAGATGGAAAGAAAGAGAGATACTACCTGTATTTTGATGGGGAGACGGTGGCCGGCAAGGTAGGGGCCCAGTCACAAGACTTCTGAAGACTAGTATAGGAGTACCTAGAACGTACAAGGATTCATGTTCTATATGCTTTCTAATATTCGTCATTAAAAGTGTGTAAATTATGCTCAACCAGATCAACATTCCAAAGAAATATCATATCCGAAAGTATTTATTATTCTTTCCTCTTTCTGTCACCAAAGTTAATTTCTTTAAAATCCTTATCGTTGTATTTATTTATTTATTTGATTGGTGTTTTACGACGTACTTCAGAATATTTCACTTATACGACGGCGGCCACCATTATTGTGGGAGAAAATCGGGCAGAGCCCGGGGAAAACCCACGACCATCCGCAGGTTACTGGCAGACCATCCCACGTACGGCCGGAGGAAGCCAGCATGAGGTCAGCTTGAACTCACAGCGACAGCATTGGTGGGAGGCTTCAGTCATTGCGCTGCGTTGGCGCGGACTGAGCCACAGAGGCCCCCCTTATCTTTTTCATTAGCCATATAAGAAAAAAAAAATACTCTTATCATGGGGAATTACAGTCAGCAAAGAATACTTTAAGGGTGACCTAAACTTGTTTGGGAAGTACAGCTATCTTTTAATTTTGTGATTTAAATTTTGTTAAAATGTGCAAAAACATTGTTTCCTTGCTAGAAAAACTTAAAGAAGTAAAATGTAAATTTGTTCATATGTTCTTTGGTGTTGAGGTCTAAGGAAAGAATGGATGATGTGATAATCTACAACAAGGCAATCTGCTTCTTTCAGGTGAACATCACTCTCCGAAAGGCTGGAAGTAAATTAGAACATCAAGGAATAAAGATAGAATTCATAGGTCAAATAGGTAGGTTTTTTCTTCTATCAACGATAGTGTGGTTTTACCGTCATGAGATTTAAAATCTGTGTGGATATTTTTTACAGTGTAGATTCGTTTACTTCTTGGTTATGTTTTTTTTTTTTCAAGGTTTTTATTAGTCATTGATGATCAGGTTTTTACATTGCATGAGGAGATCCCTTCATTGTAGAAGTGAATTGTCACTTTCCATTACATTTTTTGTAATCTAGGTATACATCAGTTGGCAAAACTTAGGGTGTCTATGTTATATCCATGTATTTGAATCATGTGACCCACCCCTGAAAATGATGGTTGTGGCTCTTGAATAAAAATATAAGGTATAAAACACCAAAAGAGCAAATAAATTTAAATGCCAATGGGGTTGTGGCTTACTGAGATTGTTGTGCTGGCTCTCTGTAACTGTTAGATCCTTGACCCAAGTGTCTGTGTCTTTAGCCCTCAGCTTTTTAATTCAGTAGTTTTTTTTCGGGCCTTGTGAAGAGCATACCAGATGACTCCACCAATAAACTTGTGGATATACTATTAAACACTAATGAAATAAAAGAAATGCACATGTTATTCTAGTGCATGAAAATGGTGTAATTTCATGAGTGATCACTTGTTTACAAAATGTTGATGTTCTCTTCACTCAGAAACTGTTATGCCTCAGCACTGTGAAAATAAAGCCATCCCATGTTCAAAATTAAGGGTCATTTAACTCCTACAATACCTCTGAGCTTCTATATTCTTAGTTTCAGCACAAATCTGTAAAAGACATGAGATTTTTTTTTGGCTCCATTCTGAAGAGTTGTTTAGCCATGGTTTTAGAAGTTGCTAGAATATGGTAGCCTGTATGTGTCTCTTAAATTTCATTCTCATTCATTTTTTTTTTTTTTTTTTATTGTTACTTACAATTTGACAACTTTATTTCATGCAGAATTGTACTATGACCGGGGAAATCATCATGAGTTTACATCTTTAGTCAAAGAATTAGCCAGACCAGGGGAGTTAACTCAGAGTACAAGTTATGGCTTTGAGTTTCTTCAGGTGGAAAAGCCATATGAATCGTACACAGGGGCAAATGTGCGGTTACGGTGAGTATTCACTTCGTTGCCTACACAATTAAAAGTATGCTTTGACATTTTCTAAAAAATCTAAATTTCAGACGTTTTGAATGAGGTTTTTGAACATTATAAGTTGCCGTAAACAAGCTAAATTTTAGCCCACGTTGCACACTTTGCCTGACTTTGAGGGTTCTGTTGATCTTAGAAACGTGTGTTCAGGTCAATCTGGATGGAAGGGTGATGACCTATGTGAAATGTGTAAGCTGTCAACAAAAAGGATACAAAAGTAATAATGTATGAAATTTATTTGCTTCAGAAACTGCCCGTTTTAAGGGAGAAATATTTTGCCATTTTCTGTGGTATTGATTTCTACAAGTAGGAGTGTGATAATTACAAATCTCTCATGAAGTTTTGGCAAAATGTGCTTTATATATGATATTTAATATTCACAGCTATTCCAGGAATGTTCTAGGCAACATAAGGGGTATGTATTTGTGCCAAAAAGTACTAATGTTGTCTGTATATTAGAAGCCGGCCATTGTGAAAATAGCAGGTCTACAAGGTGGCAAATAGTCATGTAGCTTTCTTTAGCTACGTATAAATTTACTCCAAGAAGCTCCAAGTTGTGTCATTATTTGTTGCAACTTATGTATGTCTTGTTACATCTAATGGAGTTTTGGGGAATTTGTCTTTCCAGTTACTTTTTACGGGTCACAGTTGTCAAACGTCTGAGTGATATCGTAAAAGAACAGGACATAGTTGTGCACACATTGTCCTCCTACCCGGAGATGAACAACAGCATCAAGATGGAGGTGGGCATCGAGGACTGTCTTCACATAGAGTTTGAATACAACAAATCCAAGTGAGTATAGCCACTTCATCCTTGCACCTAATCATTTTCAATTCCCAGACTTCAGAAAGGTAGAAAGGTCTCTTGTGTCCCCTCAGAACAAATCATTTTCAAAACACAAACGATCTGATGGAAAGTGTCTGTTTTTCTGTTTTTAAGGAAAGCAAGATATTGAATCTGTTTTCAGATTAGCTTGTGTGAAGCAAGTACAGTACTCCACAGGCCATTCATGTTCTATTAGAGGGAAGCATGATCAAGCCTTATTGGCCGACAATGAAGGTTGTTGATTCCTCCAAGTGATGTACATTTTGCCAGGGTTGTGGTGTCCTCCACACATGAACCTGTCAATATACATTTTGCCAGGGTTGTGGTGCCCTCCACACATGAACCTGTCAGTATACATTTTGCCAGGGCTGTGGTGTCCTCCACAAATGAACCTGTCAGTATACATTTTGCCAGGGCTGTGGTGTCCTCCACAGATGAACGTGTCAATATACATTTTGCCAGGGCTGTGGTGTTCTCCACACATGAACCTGTCAGTATACATTTTGCCAGGGCTGTGGTGTCCTCCACACATGAACCTGTCAATATACATTTTGCCAGGGCTGTGGTGTCCTCCACACATGAGCCTGTCATGGTATGTGTGGAAAAGTCTGGAGTGAAGCATTTAACATCCACCAAATGAATACAATTTACGTAACTAATTATTACACAGAAAATGGTAATGTTATTGGTATGTCTGTTGTAGTCATGAATGACATTTTAAGTTCAAATCTTGAGAGGGCTCACCATGATTGCAGGTTGTCTGTATTGTCTGATAACCACTGAAAATTACATATCTTTAGGAAATGTGAGATGATTTCACAGTCAAACATGATGAGTATTGTATAAATGTGCAAGTGTTAATGTCTGCTGGTTTCTAACAAAGTACTTTTTTTGTTATTGCTCATTGGAGATATCATTTACAAGATGTTATAGTGGGGAAAATTTATTTTCTCCTGGTACGTATAAAGATACGATATATGGAGCTGGCGATAGTGCGAAGAGAGACAACTGGCTCAGGTAGATGTTACCATGAATATGGACATGGGGTCACATTGGACTGGTCAGAGTTTTCTGTGGTCAGCTTGCACCTGTGTTGGCTGTAGCTGAAGAAGATTCTGCACTGTCCAAGATCTCTCTATGTAAATGCGTTGTCCTGGTCTTCTCAGTACTGCCTGGCAGATTTTTAAAATAGTTTCCTAATTGTTTGTTAAACTGTTAAAGAAACAATTTTCCTTAAAAGAACAGTACAGGCAGTTTAATTAACATGACATATCACCTCAAAGATTTTGCTTTGCTCTTTTCTATTCAAGTGTAAATTTGTGTAAAAATAGCTTGAGTGGTAAAACATTAACACTATATGTTTGATTGGAGGCAGTCATATATGGGGAACTCTTGAGCAAAACAGCTTAAGTGAATTATGAACTTGTCAGAAGTTGATTTCGGTGGTTATACCAATAATGAGGACAGACTGTGGCTTGATGGATGTAAGCTTGGTCACTGGCTAGAGCTTGTTTAAGTGGTCTGTTATTAGAAACTGTAGTATGCTTATTGGAGTAGGAGAAAAAAAAATGATAGAAAATATTTTCAGTACATATTTGAAGAGAGCAGTGTCAGTCATTCCAGGTGATGTTTAATATATGTTAGGTTCTTCTTGTAAATTCATCACAACAGCCAAGTACAGAGAAGACCAGGTTTCTGTTTTGCCTGAGCTGTGTGTATGTCCATGTTCGTACGCATTTTGATGTGGTGAAATGATGATTGTAGGAGCATGGATATGTGATCGTAATGGTCTAATGTGATCATGCACTGTTCGTGTCTCATTAGTTGCCTCATAATCTCTACACTGTAAGTTTGTTTTTTTTTCTGTGTGTTATTTTCTAGTGGTTTTTTCAGTTTTTTGTGTTGTTTCTTTCTCTCAGGTATCATTTGAAAGATGTTATAGTTGGCAAGATTTATTTCCTGCTTGTCAGGATAAAAATCAAGCACATGGAACTTCAGATTATCAAGAGAGAGAGTACAGGAACAGGTCAGAGTTGATTCCCATAGCAACACACATGTAAACTTCATTAGTCAAATCCATTTGTTGCTGCTGCAGATTATGTCACACTATGAAGTATGTGAAGATTTGGACTGCTTTGAAATCCCATCTCTGTTTCCATTTTTTTATAATATTCCTGTCTTTTATAACTAACATCAGCCCAGTTTTCAGACTAGCTCTAGGATTCTCGCAGGCCTGTTCTTCATATTTAATGGTCTTCATAATATTAGGAATATAACCAATATCTATATGTTCTTTGCCATTTACATTTCAGTTGTCGCCTTGATGAATGTAACAATGGTTTAATAGTGCATAAAATACAACAGTGTCCTTAAATTTGAAAAATGCCTACTGCACACCAGAGGTACTAGTTGCCTCGAATATGTTTAAACTTTAACAGCAGTGCCCATTCACTTTAAATTGCTTTGGACATAATGAAAGTGTCAGTTGCCAAAATTTCTGTCAAAGCACATTCTGTTGAACGCTTAACAGCTTCTGTTGTCAGCATTTATGTCTATTTACTTGAGGCAGTGTTTTTCTGTCGTGAATGCAAAAGTTATATGCCTTGTGGAGCCCACACCATCTATCATGCATATAGGCATTTGTGTTTTGTTTTTTTTTTCTTCGTCTTTTCTGCTGCTGACTTTTATGTATCTGTATTCTTGCATTTATGATAATTTTTCTTCTTAAATTTTTTTTTGCTGGAATAACATCTATGCATAAAAATCTTATGAATATTTATGAACCGTATTGAAACTGATTGTTTTTATGCAGAATTTATTGGGATTCTGGGATCTAGCAAAGTGGATCTAAAAATCCTTTTTGTATACAATAGTTAACTATAAACGATCTATTTCAGTTTAGCAAATTATTTATCTGTTCTCTGTAAAAATTGCAAAGAGATTTTTTGTTTGATGAATATTGTTTTTCATAACTACGTGTTTCATAACTACATGTTTCTTATATTACAGGTCCAAACACATTCAATGAAAATGAAACAATTGCTAAATATGAAATCATGGATGGTGCTCCAGTGAGGGGTAAGCAGGATTACATGTACATGTCTCAAACCTTCTGTTTACTTAAAAACAGCTGAGCTGGTTAGCACTAGGTGCCTCTCACTAATGCGGTCTCTGTGAGTTCAAGTCCAGTTCATGCTGGCTTCCTCTCCAACCGTACATGGAAAGGCCCCCATTCAGCCTGAGGATGGTTGTGGGTTTACACCGCGCTTTGCCTGGTTTCCTCCCACCATAATGCCTGCTGCCATCGCATGAATGATATTCTTGTGTAAGGCGTAAAACACCAATCAAGCAAATAAATAAATACTTATAAACAATGTTATGGAAACCCTAGACCTAGTTTTACCGAGGACTGTTAGTCTTAAGTCCATGGCATACCAGGCGATTTTGGATGTTCAGTCCTAAAGGTCATGTAGTGTGCCAGCTCTCGCACGGACAATTTCTTAAATCTCAGTCCCCACTATAAGGACTTGTTTGATTTTTGGAATCAAAATTGCTGTGATTTTTTTACTTTCCGTGTTATCTGCCTGGGCTAAATAATCGTGGTATTGTGATGGCTCTGATTTTTGATTTATTTAGGGGAATCTATACCTATCCGACTGTTTCTCAGTGGGTACGAGCTGACTCCTACCATGAGAGACATCAACAAGAAATTCTCGGTGCGTTATTACCTGAACCTGGTGTTAGTGGATGAAGAGGAGAGGCGTTACTTCAAACAGCAGGTATGTCACACGCACAGCTTTAGCAGGTAGGCTTTCTCCTGTACTCAAATCCCTGGGCACTCCAGTGTCGTCTACACATAAACCTGACCACAATAGTATAAGTAAAAAATTCTTAAGTATGACATTAAACAATAAATCAATCAATTTTCTACTCAGGCCGAAGCACTTTTGTCAGGTAGCCTTTGTTTTGTTTGTTTGTTTTTTTTGGTCAGTGAAATTTGTCTTTCCACGGAGTTTTCTGAGCTGTAATTTAACAGAGTTCTTTGCAGGAAGGTCAGGAAGTGAATGTGTAATGTGACTGGGTGGAACGTCATGTCTGATGTCCTTAGCATGGTATTCCTGTGAGGCAGCACCTTGAATACACAGGCATTGGGACCAACTCACTGCCAAGAAACACTGTTATAATATGACCAAAATAAATCATTCCATCAGTCTATGTATCTGTTCACAGGAATCACAACTTTCCTACCATTCAATCAGTCTATAAACTATGAATCTCATTGCAGGAAATAACAATTTTTCCATTAATCAATTCATGAGTTGAATTTTGACAGGAAATCACAATTTTCCGTAAAGCAGAGAAGGTGAGGAAGAGTATTCAGGCACAGTTACAGGAGAAGCTGCCCTCGTTCCAGCCACAGTCACCCACAGAATCAAAACCTGGCGCTGAGGAGGAGAACTCTGGGGAGCAGTGACCCATAGGGACTCAGCCCCTCCCCCCTCCCAGCTGGTGTACATGTGCGACCGTTCTCATCCCTCCCTTATGCCCACTCACAACCGTTGGTCCCCTTTGGGGTGAGAGGCCCCTGTGGAGGGCTAGTCTAGGGATCAGTGGGTGTGTGCTGGCTTATGAGGAACTGCTGACTCTGGTGATGATTTTTGTTAAGTTGTGGCTGTCAGAGCTGAATGCTTGTGCCAGCAGCTGGCTAATCCCACAGACTTTTCTAGCTTTGCTGGCTGGCAGGCTGGAAGTACTGGCCGGTCATCTGTACCTGTACAGTGTACAGTCTGTATAACCTCATCCTGGTCACCCAGGCCTGATATCTGTATAATATTGATGGTACATAGATGGAGAATTTTATGATTATTTAAATGCTCAAAGCAGAAGATGTACACAAAAGAGATGTCAAGGCAAACAAAACCAGAAAAGATGTCGCCCTGAATTTTGGCAGGGGAAAAACAATGCTACCCATTGTCCTCAGATTTTATCCTTAATTGTACAAAATTAGAGTGAAAACTCTGCCATTCCAATATTTGTGAAGTGTGTCAGTTCTGCATGATTCTGCTTTGTCTTTGCGTATTTGTGTGGTTTAATTGTTTGAATGGGAAGACAATGCCATTGTAGGGCTGTCTCCTAGATGACAAGGCCTAGCAGTGGATACAAATGTCCCTGCAGACAGCTGGTGCAGAAACACCAGACTTGTTGACTGCAAACCATATTCGCCATGAAGATGTTAACGTATTCTGCTTCGATGCATCTCTTTTCACAAAAGCACTACAATTTGATCTTACTAAATCATTTGCTAGACCTGCTTGTAGTTGTAGTCGATTGTAATATTCCACATTCTGAATTTGAATGCTAGAAAGGATAGGTGCAAACTCTTATACCTTTAATCATCTCTTACCTTTTGTTTTATATGACACATCGAGGACAATGCCGAAAGCAGCGCAATAGTTTACATGGTTAAAATTGTTAATAGTAATATCATAGGGATCATTGACATGTTCTTCAAACAGTATTGACATAATTTTATGAACATTTTAGTGGATAGATCCATTGTTGCTGTCATTTCTTTCTCTTGTCTCAAAGCATAGATAACTTGGATAAGGAAGGGAATAAATATGTTTGTCATGCTATTAAACCATCTGCAAGAATGTTGTGGCTGGTTTTAACTTGGGGAGTCACCCCTGATCAGATTGTTCACAGAAAATGATACATTGCAATTTCTAATCATGGCAAATGGAGGCTGTGTCCGTGCCTACCTTTGATAATAGTGGTGCGTGTCATTGACCTGTCTGGAAGTGGTTGATGGCATGTAGACTTGTGCAAAGTGCTCCACCTCCCTGAGCCTACACCCAACCCCAACCCTTGCTCTGATCACCACAGTAGTGGTCACATGACTACAGTCTGTTATCTGGCTGCCATGTGGCCAGGTATAGTGTATGTTAACATGCATTCATCTCACTGTGTAAAGAATTTAGCAAAATTTTACGCATGGGAGATTTTAACTAAATTCAAGGTATGTGTGTGCATGATGTTAAATATCGGTGTGAATAACTGGTGTCAGGAGTCTGGAAAGATAACCAGGCAACATTGTTTTTGTGTGATATGCATCTGTATTATCAGGAATAATCAGTCATTGTCTGTTGATGGACAAGATAACCTGTGGTTGATTTCCAAGGACCTCTAACCCTCTGTACAGTTAGCAGCCAAATCCTGTGTCTTACACCAGATTGCATGTACAAACCAATGACACCACAAGGGAATGTATGATAGACAGTATAAATTATGTGAATTAGCCAGCCGTAAACAAATAGAATGTACGGTGTACATTGGTACTGGTGATATATATATATATGAAAAAAAAATAGAGGCCCGAATGAATCCCAACCATCAGACATACAAATGTATATACATATATATACATATATTAAAACATGCATATATAACCCATTGATAAGGATTTGTTATTGATACTAATTTGGTACTGTTGATGTATTAGTGATGTTGCAGATGATGTGGTCAGCTGACCGCTTATTGTTGACATCAGCAGTGTTGTCACCAGCACTGCATGTACAGCTCACAGCGGCATAATCCTCTCGTACACCATTCAACAGGATCATAATTCAGGTTGTGACCGCAATTTTCCAGGTTGAGAAGAAAAGAGCAACTGTGCATCTCCTGTAGGGGTTTTCTTTCTGTTGCTTCGTGTGTGTATATCATGTAGTTCTCCTCTGTGTTTTGATCCGAATTTTGCTTTATGGAAGAAAGGTGGCCAAAATTAATATATATTATTCATGAAGATATTTTGATTTTAGGTAACCTGTTAATGTCATTTGTGTTTGTGGTAATTTAATGAATTGGTACCAAATCACCTTGTAAGTATTTGATTGAAATTAGAAGGCTGTTGACATATTAATACTGTGTATACCTATTACTGGTATGAATTAACATACAGAAAACACAGCACACTGTCAACCGCTGTTAGGGAATATTTAATATTTGAGGATGCTACCCTTTGCATCAGAGTATAAGGTATATTGTATATCATTCTCTGGGGGTTTTTTTGTGTATGTCCATCATTCCATTGTTTTGCTTGTCATTTACACAGTGCTGGCTTTCCAAGCTTTCTATGAAGCAGTATTGAGGCTCTCCCTGATGTTCATGACTCTGCATTCCCTGTATTAACCAACCACTCCTGTCTCACACAGTATGATCTGTGCCCTAGATGGTGGATTTGTCCTCTGTGTCAGCCATTTAAAGTGTCCAAGGCTCTGCGTAGTCCACGTGCCTAGAGTTGTTCGGTGAAGGCACAGTTTATTATGCCATTAATACCAAAACTCCCACACAGTTTTGGAGGAGAACGGCGTGTTTCAGGAGGAAACAAATACAGGTACATGTATTTGGAGAACAGTGTGTTACAGGAGCAAATGCATGTGTAGGGGGAATATCCCATTCACAGCATATAAGTGTACATGGTGGACAGCCTATTCTAGGAGCATCAGCGAGTACACATTGGTGAACAGATAGATATATCTGGTGACCCATGTATTTAGTGTTCAGACTATTTCTGGATGGAGATATATGCATTTTATGAACGGCCTATCCTAGATGTTAGTACAGGTTTGTGCTTAACAGCCTATTTGAAGATCAGATCCATACAGAATCATGGAGGGAGAAGGGCTATTGCTTGTTTCTCATAAATGTATGTATTAAACAAGCCTATTTTAAGGTCAGGTACATGTGTCAGTAGTGTGAATGAAGACAATACAGGAACAGGGTTGTTCTATAATCTTGGGGAATATTTTGCCATCACATTGCCCAAATTTGACAGAGAATCTTGGCCAGTTTAACTGAAGTACATGTATACATGTACTTAGGCAGCCTGAAAACCACCTTGTCAGCCTGGTGACATATTTCATTCAGATTTCACCTTATTAGAAAAGACAATGCACTTGTAAATACTTGTCTAAGAGCTGAGCTAGTCCTCTCAGTGTGGACTTAGTCATTGCCTGCACATTGTCTGTACAGAGGTTGTCGGGTGGTGTATGTAGAAAGGTCTCCTCTATGTAGGCTGGGAATTGTCGGGTGATGTCTGCAGAAAGGTCTCCTCTGTGAAGGCTGGGAATTGTCTGCTTAGAGATCTCCTTGTGTGGGCTCTGTAGAGAGGTTGTGTAAGCTGTGAATTGTCTGTTGATGTCTCCGTGTAGGCAGGGAATGGTCAGGTCATGTATTCACAGAGGTCTCTTCCCTATAGGCTGGGAATTGCCTGTACAGAGGTCTCTTCGGTTCAGACTGGGAATTGTCAGGTCTCCTCCTTGTGGGAGTGGAATTGTCTGCAGAGAGGTCATGTAGGCAGGGAATGTCTGGTGTCTGTACACACTTCAATAAAGCTTCAGTGTATTTAATACCTATGTATGGCTTGTGTTCAAAAATTCTAAACAGTAGGAAAGATTGTATATTATGTACATTTCAGTTAATAAATTCATGTATGATATATATAACCAAATCCGGTGTTTTTGGTTTCCCTCTGAGGTTTAGAGTACAGGGTGTGGAGGAGAACCAGAAATGTAAGTGATAAATGAGGAGAGACACCAGGAAATCCACGCAACTGTGGTTCACTCATCAGTTTTGTTTCAGACGATGGGCATTTGTCCAGTGGGTTCACATCATCAGGTCATTATGTGCCTGTGAAAGTCTGCTGGTTTCCTCCAGCTGTAAATCCTATGGCCATTACCTTCTGGACCTTCTGGAATCCAGCTTTCAACATTAAAGAAATCAAATACATCTACATTTTAACAGAATAAAAACAAACAAATGTCACTTTAAGAGAATTATTTATTTCTTTGACATCAAAGAGTTGCAGTTCAGTGCTTGCCCTCTACGTGTTATTGAACTGCAGCTGAACATGGAGAAAGTGCATCTCAAACCACATCAATCATTTGAATGTCGACACAGTGAAGCTTGTAAGAGATACATGTAAGGGTAATTTTTAGCAATGCAGATGGATTGAAATTCTTGCAAAATGTTCACATCAGTTAAAAGTCCTAGATTTTCACAGCAGAAACATATTATTAATAATAATTTCTGGGTTTCTGTTAATCAATGCAAACGTACTTCCACACCTAAGCAACTGCCCCAACCACATATACTGTTTCCAGTCAATAGGGCAGAATTCTGTAAATTTTTAGTCATATTTATGACTTCAGAAATGTGTGTTTAAAAAAACAACAAAAAACACAAAACCCAAAACAACCATACATATTAATGCATAGTAACAAGATATCCCAAGATGCACTTCTCAGTGACCTTGAGAGGGTAGGTGAGGAGGCAGAACGAAGTTCAGTTTTCACTTCCTCCATCTGCCATCTAACAGACCAGCTTGCCCAGTCCGAAGTACAACAGTTGCCAACATTGTGCCAGTTAAAATAACCGGCTAAAAGGTTTGCACGGATAGGTATAAATATCACATCACTTGCCTGATAATAAATACATATTGAAATATACACAAAATATAAACTGCTGCAGATGTATGGCGTGGACACAAGTTACACTGGACAGACCACTGGGTTTGGGGATAACGCATACATAAACCGATTATGAGGTTTGAAGACTATCCCTGAATGGAAAATAACAAGTCACAAAATACACAACCAGACATATCTTAACAAAAAAAGCCATAAACTGTAACAATCTACTGGTGATAAGCTCTGTACATACTAATTTGAAGGGCTTTCAAATCCGCAACAGCATAAATTACAAAACCAACTGTCATATCTTAAACAAGAGATTTATGTTTACAACATTTTGAACTGAAAGGAAGAAAATATCAAACAGTGACAAACTCCTTGAGTTCTTTCAACAACTCTATTAAACTAAAAGAAGCGTATGTAAATATGTGGGTGTGAAACAAAATGATGACATTCAGTCTTAAACCTATTTTCCTTATCTGGAGACGAGCGCGAACGGTTGGTCTAAACAACAACAACAGAACTCTACAAAAGTAGATGAGAGTAGACAAGTGTGGCTACAAAAAGACTAAGCCCAGCCACCCCTCCTCTCACCAACCCAACCCCCAGAAGTTCTACACAGGAGCAGTACATCGTGCTCAGAGACAGTCGACAGCAGCACACTGCATACTCATATCTGGTTTGTAGTTGTGTAGTCTTTGGCATGAAAATGGCACATGGTAACAGCAGCATTACAGCTTCTCTAAAACTATATATATAGCAAAATATAATACCAGTCTAAATATCTACCCTGCTAAAAGCGACATTATTAAAAAACAAAATACATGTACATAAAAAAGAACGCAAGAGACAACAATTATACAGACGGATTAAAGTCGGGCGTTCATTGTCAGTTTAAGGGTATACAAACAGTGTTGTCTCCAAACTGGATCATAAAACTAGCACTGTCGATACTGGCTCTGTTACCAGGAACTGAAATCAGGGGACTTGGCTACAGTGTTAAGAAACCGGCATGTAGCCCAAGGTTACCAATTGGAGTAGAATGTTTCAGGTGCCAAATTGTGCAGGTCAAGTTAAAAAGCAGACGACGACATCGTAGCTACTAATGATATCAACATAAAAGCTGGATGACACAATGCCATGGCTTGACTGTGCCACCACCTCAAATCACATCATATTGCCCAGCTATCACCAAAGTAAACGTCTTTAATCCAGTTACTTTGCCAGTTCATTCAGGTATAAGCTTTGAGTCATCTGTGATGGTAAAACATAACCAACAAACAACTACAGAAGGCTACATACAACAGATAACAGTTTCACCGAAGCCACAGCTGCTTCTTTTCCTCTTGGTAAGACTACACTTGTCCAGTTTATACAATAAAACATCAGAAATACCAGTAAACATTCTGACACAGCCACTCCACCTCATACACACACACATAACACAACATCTATCACCAGAACCATCTGAGAGGACACAGCAGCTCCAACAACACAGTCCTCTCGTAGACATCTGCAGGCTGTAACAACAGCCACTCAACACTTGAGCTTTCAGCCAAATCATCACAAAAAACAGGAGGCTTTCAACCAGTCAAAGGACGAAGGTCAACTCTCACTTTTTCATCGCTACTCAACATTCCAACTGTTGGGTAGAAACCTCCCTTTGGCATACGGATTTCCTTCTGGCCAATTGTTTTTCCATTTCTCGTGAAAAAGATCTGATAAAAACAAACAAGTAAAAACAGTTATCACACTGTATAAATTCTCAATATTACTGCTTAAGATTACATAATTCACTATCAATACTTAGTATCTATTCTCAATAACTCAAACTGAACAGCTTATTGCATGATTTCATCAGCTGATGCCGGAAACTTTAAGAGGCAATTTTGGCACACTGCACATCCTTGCTTGAAACTCTGCACAACCAACCTTTAAAATGTGAGCTGTTGCCTGCCTTACCTTGACCTTAGCACCATATTCTGCAATGGGTTTTTCCCAGGGCCCCGCCCCTGGTCCCCAGAACTCCTCCTCATCTGAGTCTGACGTGTGATAGTCCTCCAGTAACAGTTCCTCTACATTGGGGTAGTCGGGGCTGGCTGCTGAGGATCCATCACTGTCCGCATCACTGTTATAGTCCCGTGGGAACAGGATCCCACAACCCATTATATCACCTGAGGGTAAGACGTTGGGGTGGGAATTAACTCCAACAAAAAACCACAAAGAAAAACGAGGTTCTACTGTGGACTTTTTGGGCCATATTGAATATGCTGAAGCACAGTTATGTCACAAAAATAAAGAATATCATATTCTGAATCAGCACCAAGTCGCCTTTCAGATGTGCACTTTATTTAGATGATCTGTTAAATGTAATAAAAAAAAAACGAACTTCAGATGAGTTATTTTCACTGGGAATGTCTAGAGGGCTATGGTTCATAAAGTTATTTTATCACTGGACATATTCTTCAACACATGAATTTAAATTTGCTAAAGTGAATCTGCACAGCTCAAGACACTACAAAACTATACATCATGCCAAAGGGTGAACAGTGGTGTGACATATCTCTGTCATGGGTTCACATTTACTTTATGAGTGTGAGGAGTGGTAGCCCTGGTAATTTTTGACGAATTGGAGGTTTCCTATCATTATTTGATATACATGCAGAAACAAAATCTAGGTTTACCTTTGTGACACCTTGGGCCGAATGGATCACCGACTCCACTGCCCACAAATATCTTACCATCATCTGAAGAGATACAACCATTTGCGTAAGCATCAGAAGCACATGTTTCCTAACTCTCAATTAACTCTCAATTAACTCTCAATCGCGTAAGTTCTAAAATCCTGAAGATGAAAAAATCCTCAGAGTAACACTCTAGATGTTACTTAAATACAATCTGTCAGAAAATTGTTTCTCCTCACATTTTTTTCACCTTGTTAGTAATGAACAGTTCTCAAATTTATTTCTTATATTAGCTCTAGCAGGCTTACCCATAGATTATTACCTACAGAGGCTAAGCCCTAGCTCCTTCCTACTTCCTGTAGCTGTATTTAGACAACATACCATGCATAACACAACATAACACACCAAGTCCCTCTCAGTTTGATGTTGGCATCAATAAAACATTTATTTCTGTAGGCCCACATGTCTAAGCCGTTTGTTGTCCCGTGTTGTCCGGTCACACAGTCTCTAGTAAATGCACATGGCTACAAAACTCCTCGATGGTGTATTCATTTTGAAAGTCATTCGGGCCGGTCTGGCCATGTTGATAACTACGTCATTGTTTTGAAGGCGCGCTTTGGTGTCATTCACTTCCGACTCTTGGTCGGTACAGTCCAGCCAGAGCCGTGTACTCAACGAGCCGGCCTCTCAGTCTCAGTTGTTAAGGTCCGCCGACTAACAGGTCCCCAAAACGATGATGTGATGCCAACATCAAACTGAGAGCGACAACATGGTATGTTGTCAAAATACGGCAGCAGAAGTAGGAAGGATCAAGGGCTTAGCCTCTATAGATAATAATCTATGGGTAAGCCAGCTAGAGCTAGGCTTATATACATCCAGCACACAGCAGAAAACAGCAAAAGCTTATTTGTAGATAAAGATGAGTACGTTTTATATGAATTTATATGAAGACAGTCATTGAGACAGACATCTTGTCAGCGCGTTATCACTGACGGACTCGAACTATCTCAAACCTAGAAACAATCAAAGTACCTAAAACAATGTTCAGAAACTGACTGTTACCTGCATGATAGGCTATAGAACCTCGGTTCCACCCAGGGTGTCTGTGCTTTGGGTAGTCCTGAAAAATAAAACCATTCCTGTGTCAGGTAATAATCATGACAACATACATATATGTGTCACCATGGCAGTTACTATCATATTAGCTTAAGATTGTTTTGTGGAAAATAACCCTGAATAGTTTTCTCTTCTATTCAATAAATTTTTTCTGGTATTTTATAGTTTACCTAAGATTGCTTTGGTTGGGAGGCCCAGAGAAAAGTGTCTGGCATAAAGGAGCTAGATAAAACTTGCTGTTCTCCACTGAGTTTCACTAGCTTCAACACAGTGCTTTTGCACGACAGGCCAGCTATTGAATGGATGTGGACCTTATCAGAGATCAAATGTTCCCGTTGGTTTGGTTTGAATCACTTAATTTGTATATTATGTTGGACATAACAATGCTTGAATTTAACCTGGATACAGGTGATTTATTTAGTAACTCACAGGAGAATACCAGCAGAGCCACTGCTATTTATCAGGCAGATCACAATCCCCCTCAAAAAAAAAAAAATCAATCGTGCAACCGTCCAGATTTGGATTTGAAGAAGTTAGATAATGGTAATAGCCATACTCACCCTTCTGGCTAAACCTATGGCTATGTAACAGTTTTCTCCCGGGTCCACAATCTCTATTTCAAAGTAGTGATATGTTGTGTCGAGGGGAAATCTGGCTTGGGCCAAGCCAACGTCTATTATGCTTTTC
Source organism: Acanthopleura granulata (assembly GCA_016165875.1). NCBI lineage: Eukaryota > Metazoa > Mollusca > Polyplacophora > Chitonida > Chitonidae > Acanthopleura > Acanthopleura granulata. The sequence continues at coordinate 24,294,008 of JABBOT010000001.1, forward strand.
CCTCGACCAGTATACTCCAGGATCTGAAAAATATATGGTACACATAAACAGGGTCGGGTCCTTCATATGCATACATTCAGAAAATATCTGTGGCTTTCTACATTACAGATGGTAAAGGACACAACACCTTGCTAATGACAGAGTTGTCCAGTTTGCCACATTCTTTGAGTTCTCCTAATCTAAGAGAGGGGAGGTAGGACGATATTCTACAGGAAAAAATGTGAATTTCAGCATCAAAAGTAATATTCTGAGGCTAAATTTTAGGTGAATTCATTTACCGTTTTCACATTACAACTTTTGCACGATGTCAAACCCTAAAGCCCACTCTATACACAATGCACTTTCATGGCAACTTTCACACACAACTCTATGTCCTAGGCCTCTACCTATTTACTTGGCAACTACCTGCATCTCGCGACGTACTCCTGGGTCTGGCCACAAACAGGTGAAGAAACGGGCTTGTACTCACACTTACACTTCCGTTCAGCTTGACATCATGGAGACGTGACCACTCCTCCTCGCAGTTGTCCACTGCCATGAGGATCACGTCCTCAGCCTGCCACTCCGCATCCAGGTTGAGCCGCACCTCCTCCCCCTCGGAGTGCATGCCTATGGCTGGGTACAGCCCATCCACCGGCACAGGCACAGCTACTTTGCCAATCTGCAACACAAACAGTAGACTTAGTGTATAGGAATACATTTACTTATAATATTATAAAGTTTAGGCATGACCAGTTACGGTTCAGCATGCTTTGAAGTACAAAACCTAAACATATCAGCACATACCCATGAAGATTCAAATCAATAACTTGACGGGAACACTATCAAACTAGTACTGCTGCTCATAGGACAGATAATTACCTATTCTATAGTTACGAGTCAGAATACCGATGCCATCTTCTTTTGCTGCTTTTATCCTATTTCCAGTCTTGTTGTAACGAAGCTAACCTGCACGATAAATATGTTTGCATCTCTAACAGCTCTAGTATGTCTTCAATGGCCAAAAAAAGGTTTAAAACCTTTACCTAAGCCTGAGACATGGCAGACTTCCTTATCAGTTTGAGGATAAACTTAATCTGCACAATTCAATTGGACTGATTGATCTAGTCTCAAAATATGACTCACCTCTTTGCCATTCCGTGTGAAGAAAACCTTGGCTGTAGGCTTGTGACCTTCTTCATCCTCATCTCTATCAAATATAATCCCACAACCAACTTTGTCTCCTATATAGTTTTTTGGACCAAAAACTCTACCAAACCCATTTGCTTTGAACAGCCTGAAGGAAAAAAAAAACACATAACAATATTCATAAAGTGGAATAAGATACACCTGCAATGTGGCATTAAAGACAAACATCAGAGACACCAAATGCTATGGTTACCTATATTCATAACATCCACACATTACCTCAAAATCTGTGGAAACACGTTCGTGTGCAGTGTTCAGCACTGTGAACTTTGACAGCTGCTGTAGGTACAAAATTTAGGGAAAAAATGAATGAAGTATTACAGTTTAACACCACAGTTATAATATTCCAGCTATATCAATGCGGGAGCCGGCCATCACCACAGGTATAATATTCCAGCTATATCAATGCGGGAGCCGGCCATCACCACACATGTACATGTAGAATCATTCACAGAAACTACACTTGTACAGTACTGAGTATGCATTAAGTTTAAGGTGTGCCTTTCCTTAAATATGATATGAGCCTTTAACAGGCTACCATATTCGCATAACAGGCAAGAGTTTACAGTCTCTCACCATTGGTATTTTTTTTGTGTCGCTACGAAGCCAAGGATTCTCAAACCAGCCGATAACAACCCTTGTCAGCAATATACCAGTCAGCAACTTTCCTTGCTCTTATTTTCCAAAGAGTTCTAATGATTCAGCAGTTAACAACAACATGTAGAAAAGTTTCTCATGGCAACCTATCGAGGCTATTAAATTGAAATCCCTTGCAAGCTGAATTGAAAATGACTATTTAGCAGTCGCCTAAAGGCAAGTACTGTTTGTCTGCACAGTCAGTGTGCCAATCTGAGCCTGTGTTCTTCTCTTGGTGACAGCTGTGACACCATTCTCGGCCTCACAGTCAGTGGCAATGTGTCCATGAAAACGTGGCATGTTTTGGCCAGAATTAATTCAATCAAGTCACCCAGGACGCTCTTCATTGTGATAAACTCATTATATCAGCGTGTTGTGTGGGTATTTCGTCTCAAAGATCAATATTTCCACTCACCCCTCGGGCTCGTGAAAATAATAATCTTCTCAACAAAATATCAGGAAATATACCTTATTATAAATCTAACTTATAATATCTATTCAACTCCACAATTCATCAACCAACTGGCCTTGCAGATTGTCCAACAACTGAGTTGAAAGTTGACTTACTTGCCATCGTCTGCATGATATCCCACAGACTCGGAGTTCCAGCCTGGCTGCCTGTCCAGCGGGTAATGACAAGGGACTAGACCAATAGCTGTTAACAGATAAACATAGTGAAACTAATTTGATTGTTCTTTCGTGCCATGTTGCCAAGTCCTTCATTTACTGTACTGGGCCCACTTGCATGAAGTGTTAACAGCTCGCAACTACCATCGCAACCTGCACTGTACATTGGGTAGGTAGATGCTTGTAACGTTAAGAGGTTTTTGTACAAGTGGGCCCTTTTCTGTAAGTCCCAGTGTGTTAGTTTCAACACACTCAATACCATATTATTCTCTGCATTCTTCTATTTATATGTCATCTCACAGCATTAGTGCAGAATTTTGAATTCTGACATCATACCATCACAGATAACTATGGCTATGTATGTGAAAAGAAAATATATATTGTGAAATGACAAGCAGAATGACATCTTCAACCATATCATCAGCATTCCTTGTTTAAACCACTCCTTTTTCATGACCTGATGGCAGACAAGTCAGTGGGTGAGAGGCGATGTTTGGGAGACCAGGTATCAGAGACACCTCATGATGTAAAGCAGGCTTTCGTTTTTGTTTCTGAACTGGAGTGTGATTATCACACCCCTTGCAGAAGACCAGCAGTGTGATTTGCACTCCTACATTCACATTCCTCACACTCTTCATTATTTCAGGCATGTGTTATTAGCACATCTGAATTTGTTTCAGGAGTGTGCCAGGTGTGGGAGTGATAGCACGCCTCAAATGTGAAGGCATGTAAAGTCATCAGTGTATGGAAACACAACGGTCATGTTCTAGGACAACGATGTGGTCCTTCCTGCTTTTTGCCTCAAAAGTAGGCACTAAGTACATAAAACAGAAACAACTCAGTCTTGAGGCAGAAGTTAAGAATACAGATCATCATGTTTCCATGCACATGTACATTATGAAGGTACCGCCAATGTAAATTTGATGCAGGTGACATTTTACCGCTACAATACCAGAAAACTTTTTATGTAAAAAGAATGAGACAGATAACAGTAGACATACTTACCAATGGCCCCAATTAGACCAGTGTCCAGGATTTCTACCTCAAAGTAATTGTTATCTGGAGTGAGCGGGTGAGGGGAGATGTAAACGCCTACTCGATTATCTTCATTAGGAACATACCTGCCAGGAAAAACACACAAACACCATGTTAGTAGCTGCCTTTTTTGAAGTTTTGTATAAGAAAGAATTGCAACTCTTAAAGCAGTAGGATAGTCTGAAAACCGGTACAGCTGAACAAGGCTAGAAACAATAACAAGATGATACAACAAATTCTTCAGACTTTTAGATGAAAAATAAACCATTTTAGACCATATGGCCTTGCTAATTTGTGTTTAAGTACTGATAATATTTATTTTTTTATTATTTATCTGATTGGTGTTTCCATGGTAAGATTATATTACTTATTGAACAATGGTTATCATTTTAGTGGAAGGTACCAGGCAGAGCCTGGGAGGAAAACCACGACCATCCGAAAACTGCTGGCAAATCTTTCCACGTACGACTGAAGAGGACAGATCGGGGACAGTAGAGTTTACCCAACTTATACTCTTAACACATTTGCCATGTTCCTTTATGTCTCTGTCTCAATCTATGATCATCCAAGGATAACAAGGCTTAGGAAAATTGACCATTTATTCAATGTAGTTTCAGGAGTTTATACTGAGATTAGGTACACCACTGCCTGTCTCACCCCAGCACATCGCCCTCCACCAGTATCCTCTCAAATCGCGGCTGTTTCAAAGCCTCGCCCTTTTCCCGGATGCGAAGTCGCCGACGGGGAAAAGCGTGCATGAATCGATGCCGCTGCAGTATCTCCTCCATATCCTGACGGAAAAAAAAATTACACATGTCAACAACTCTCACAAGTTTATATTAAATAAGTCCTAAATGTTTGACCAATGTAATCCATTCTTATATTTTAATAACTCGTCAACTTAAAATCTCATTGGAGATAGAAATAAAAGATGATATTAAGTCCTTTTGTAAACCTGAATATACAGCAATGTTTGTACATGTAAAAATGGCACAGTGACAGTTGGAGCCTTTTCATGAATTCCTTTGCTATCATCAGGGATTACTGATTCACAACATTTGAACTCAAGATCTCAGTGTCACTCAGTGACATCAATCACGAACAAGAACAGTATAATCAAACTGATCACTATACCTGGCTGGAGCTGTAGTGTTACACTGTAACAGTGATATACACCTGATGTTTGCTCCAATATGTCACCATATAAAAGTCAATCACGATGACATTTGATACTTTGTGTGGTAGTGATATTACATTTACCGTCAATTACTTACATTTTGCGGCAGCATTATACCTAGAACATTATTATATCAATTCATTTCTGAAGACAGCAAAACAAAAGTAGCAGGTGATAAAGCACGTGTATGATGTATCTATACAGACATCAAGGAAAATGAGATATGGTAGACTATGACAAAGCAGGTTTGGGATTGAAAAGAAAAACAATTTTGCAGCCACATCTCAGAATGAAACTTGGGTGTGGAAAAGGAGATAAACAGACTTTGTGCAACATTAGAGAGAGTACACAATGCATGAGAATTGTGATGTGGCAATGTTTACTGTAAGCTATATATTCAGGTAAGTTTCATGTTAATATGCAAAGCCATTTTGGAGATACAGCTCTTTGAAAAAAAACAGAATGGAAAAGCAGAGACACTAAAAGACAAACAACCAGAGAGATTTATAAAACAAGGAAAAATAGACAGTGACAGTGAACTACCACGTGCAAAGAGTTCCTCTGAAAAATCATTATGGATGTAAATTTCTCAGAATGGTAGAAAGGAGGCAAGCATGACAGTGGTCATTTAGAAAAACTGTATTTCGTGTAACAGGTAAATTCTAAAGATTGGCTGGATTATTTACTGGTATTTTTGAAGAATGTTATTTGTCGGTGCATTTGAAAGTTATCCCAGAGATTGCTCCATGAAGACATGGACAAAGTATTCAAACCAATATTTGTTTGTATTTTTTGAAAATCATAAGATTCTAGGGTGTAATGATCCTGCTAAGACTGTCATGTCTTAGACGAGCCCAATCAATCAGGCATTGTATAGGTTATGTGACCGTTAATCAGCCTAGCAACGCAGTGAATCTGCCATATTTGAGGACAAGCTATTGCTGACAGGTAAGGCCCTTTAGGCTTGTGAAAACGCTGGACACAGACATAGAACCATGCGGTGGAGTTTTCTCCATATTTTGATGACTTGTCTGCTGATGAGAATGAATAAGAGACACAGGGAAAACAAACATTTTTATTTACTGAAAAACACTAAGGACTTAGTGAACATTTAAACAGTCCATAAAGTGAGTGTGCCAACTGGAAGCATGGAGTGGGTCGATTGGTTGTGTCTCACATTACTGACATTTCACATATTGATGAATCTTGAAGCCCTTTTACCAAACTGACAAGCCTATAGTGAAATATACATAAAGCCAACAGTATATATGAGCAGATGTGTATTTATGAAACAACTGTCTTCATGTACATGTATGTACTGTTATCTGGATAAATTGTAAAAGACATAACGCCACTGCCGCTTGAAGGCAAGAAACCACATTAAGGGTGTATTTTAGTTAAATATGTTGTGACGGAGCCTGTGAATGCATAGGTCTACTTTCATGCATAGTTACTGCTATTCAGCTATGGTACATGTATTTCATAAGCCTAATGCTTTGCACGCTCCTTAAATTTTGAGATTTAACATGTACACAGTACTGTCTATTCTACTTCCTATTGGACAGGCATGCACATCTCCATATCCAAATGGCAGGTGAGCATTTACATTACAAAAATGAACTTCGTAACAGCATGTGTATTGTTTATACAGGTGTCAGCCAACATTGTGGCACCTCGTTTTAAGGGAGGCTATGGCGCATACTGAAAACAATGAATACTGAAGCGATAATGTTTAACAAAGGTGCATACCCAAAACTTAGTCCTGCGCCATGACAGTAATTTTATACCTTGTTGTGTACCGATATACACAACGAAATATAGAAATAATCCAGAATCATGGTGTGGGACTAATGCGAAATCATGGGTGTTTTCCTATCCGCATTTAGACGCTGCTTAGCCTTTATGGTATTGTATGTTCTCCCATCAGTAATGATCAGCCGAGGGCATCGCATAGTGCAGAGGCTACATAATCATAACGTTGTGGTTTCACATTAGAATGAAGCCGGTGAAGTCAACGGAGTATCACAGGAGTGAAAAGTTATCTTATTTAACCGTGACATGAATTACCTCAAAGCCTATTAACCTCAGAACTTGTGAGTTGTCCATCTTTAATCTCGTAATTTCGTCATAACTACTTTACCTGATGACAACTTCCGTGTTTAATTCACATTTCGGAACCGAAACTCGTAGAATTTTCCAGTGTGCTAAAATTAACCCGTCCCTGTGCTCAAACCACTTCCGGGAATCTGACGTGAATATATTGATTTATTCTAATTTATTCATCGTTAAAAATTGAAAAAAATCAAACAGTTAAATTACGGAACAACACACCACACAAAAGAAAGCAAAAACTATTATTTCTTGAGTGAACTACATGTGTCATCTCTATTTCCACCAGCACTATCTCTGCACATGGTCGGGAACTATCTTGGCCTTATCACACGCACATATACTGGTGCATGAGACATTTATTTATAAATACTCGCATTTAAACTAAAAAAGACCTACTGCGTATTACCTTTAACCATTAAAATTGATTCTATCTAGATAAGTACTTTTTTAGCAACGTCCTTTTATCGTATTTTAATACATTATTAGCAATATTTGGACTATATAGCCAAATCACCAAAATGTGAATCTATACATCCGCCTTGCGACAGCAGAGGTTGCTACATTACCCCGGCTACCACCGAGCACATTCTTTTCAACATCCGTTCTGAATGTGGACAAATGCTGTTTGGGGTCAAATAGCCACTGTCCCACTCTTTCTCTTGTAACAAGTTATTTGATTGGATCATTCCAAGCCTGCTCTGCGTCGGGCGCGATGATATGTTGAGAAACATTGACAGCGGAAGTTGATACAGCTGGCAGAAACTGAAAACATCTTCGGAAGATGTCAAATGTTGTCGTTTTGTGATAAAGAAATCTTTCTCCTTCCTTCGATTTTACGGGAAGGATGCATAGAAAGTATGGTAGGCCCCACTGAAGGAAAATAACCAGACATCTGACAATATGCTGAGTGTGGATTGTTTTAGAAAGAAATGCATCCGGAAATTATTCTTACTGGGTGTGATTGGGTTGATTATCGCCGGATATTTTATCGTGAGGCAGAAATCAAAGGATCACAAAGAGTTGGTATCGTGGCTTGATAAACATGGATTTTCACCACACGTAAAAGCTTTGGAAAATTTGGGTATGCTATTTTAATAAATTTATACTGACAAATGCTCACCGAATATAACTGTTATATTCGTAGCAGATTACAGTAACATTCAATAAAATTGTACGCAACATTTCGCGCACACTGGGACACTTAACTCATCTGTGGCAATGTTACGCAGACAATGATGTGAAAAATAACATGGGAAGGCATAGACAGTTACATGACCAGCATACTTCAGACAGTATTCTGAGGACTACAGCTAATAATTACTGGAAAGTATAGTGTAATGGACAACAAAGCAATCTGCACAGTGTAAAAATTGTGAACGTCCAAAAAGCTTTGTGTTGGACACATGTCGCCTTGAAGCTGAGTGTTGTATTCACTTTCAGGTTATTTAGACAACATTGTCACCTTTGTGTATCCCCGGGGCACTGCACAGTTTCCTCCCACCATAATGCCGACATGCATCACATAAGTGAAATATTCTTGAGTATGGTGTAAAACCCCATTCATATAGATAAAAAAAATAAATAAATCACCTTTGAATCTATTTCTGTATATTAAAGCAAATAGGCGCAAATTGAGATTGGCAAATGCCTAGGTGTCTTAAATAAAGCAAAACACTTTGGAGCAGGATCATTTAATTTATTCATGCAAGTTGGATGTTCTCCATTTTAATTTTGAGGACCAGATATCCGATTAACATAACACATGTAAGTCAGATTACAGCAAGTTGTGACTTGTATAAGGATATTTACAATCCCCATACAGGAGGAGTTGGAAAGGGAGGTAATTAGTAAATTACTGAGAACTGATCGATTGATGGTGTCCTCTGCATTGATTGAATATCCCACTTATGTGCTCACATTTTCATACCCTCTGTCAGGCTTGTAGAACAACTGTGTCATTCCTATGAATAACTATGTCTCAGTGTGGGGGAGTTGTTCCATGAAGTCTTGGTTGTATTGTAGTCCATCATGTATGTGATTACCTCCCTTGCCATCAGCTGGCATACAGTTTTCCAAAACTGTCAACTGGTTGTGCAATGTGTTTTATATACTTGCAGGCCCCAAAGCTGGAACCCTATTTTTATTGTTATTTTTTGTTGTTGTTTTTTTTTCTTCTCCTCCCACACAACTCTGTGTTTGTAGAATTACTGTTACATTCACAACTGTTAACAACATACAGCTAACAGTTGATGGGAATTATAGAAGAGATATATGCCACCTAACTGTTAAAGACAACGCGTAATACTTACCTTTGCCAACATGTTGCTTCGCAATACTGACCTTCATTTATCTTCCTCTTAAAAAAAACTTAACCAGTTGAACTGAAATTGGGAGTTCCATGTACATATCATGCCCTGGGTAAACTGCTAACGTTGAGCAGGGTTGCCATTTGAAAAAGAACTTTTGAATTTTGAAATAAAAATTGACACACCAGATGTACAGTTGTCTTTTCCCCATGCTGAAAGCAAATCTGGTTTTGTTTTTCAATTGTGAGTTGAGACAGTTTGTACCAAGTTAATTTTGTATTAAATGAAGCACCACAGATTGTGCAATAGTATATGCTCTATTAGTCATCATTTTAAAGCCATAAAATTACAAAAGAAAAAGACATTTGTTTGGACGTTTGGTGGGTTGTTGGGGTAGGAGGGTGAAGAGACTATAGTGCTAGTTGGTTGTAACTGAAAATGAATTAATACCACACATATGGGTACCCAAAATATCAAAAAAAAATTGGTAATTCATGTATTTTAGTATGTATTTGATTGTTTAACACCATAAATGAGAAGGTTTGATTTCTCACGTATGAGATGTTGTGTCCATTGTATATGTGGAGGAAGCCTAAATGGCCAAAAGAAGATACCAAACTTTTGGCAGGTTGCTGACAAAATTTCCAACATGTGACATAAGATATGGACACCATAGTGGAGGAAGACAAGTCATCTTTGATAAACATAAAAGCACTAAGAGCGAGGGAATCCATGAATTCCCTTTCCAAGGCTGAATTTGAACTTTCACAAACATACATCACAGCAATTAAAAAGCAAGCCTCTCTTGTGCAACTAAACCAACGTACAGCCCTGCCAGTGTCACATGTCAAGTATTTTAAGGCTCCCCAATATTTAGGAGCCAGTTGATTACAAAAAATCTTAAATGTGGTATATTTCTGCTTTTGAAATATGCTGATATATGTATTACGAATTGTAGGCATGTTATATATTGTTATACAATATAACGCCACATGTTTGATGACAGATTTGATGACAGATGTCACATTTGATATTCATTTTCATGTTTGCATGTCCACCATGTTAGATGAATTGGTGGAGTCAGAGTGTTGTGGAAGTTGAATTATAACTACAGTAATAATTTTGCAGGTCATGCCATGAGTGATTTATACAATTTCATGTTGAATTCTATTGAAGTCATTGTTATATTTTGGCTTGCAGGTGTCCACAATCTGGATGACTTAATTCTCTTATCAGCTGATCACAGCTCTTTATTAGAAAGTGTGGAGAGACAAAAGTTTGAGACCATTTCCTCTGAAGTTTTTACAAATGCTGTCAAAGAACTAAGGAGTGTAAAAACCCTTGAATATTGGCTGATCTCTCAAGGCTTGGGGATATTCACAGATGTGTAAGTTTCTTATTGGTTATTGTTGTGTATCTAAAGCTCAAAGCTTTTATTCCATGTAAAAGTTGAATAGGCTTCTTAAGCCTGATATCCATGGTCAAGAAGCATGGAAACAGTAATAATGTAAGGTGTGAAAATTCATGTTAATACTGATTAGGTAGCCATTAAACATAAGGAAAGGAGGCCAAGGGGTTTAGCGTACCAGCATGGCTTAATGACCCATATATGTCTCATCAATGCGGTCGCTGTGAGTTCACATCCAGGCATACGTGGGAAGGTTCACCAGCAACCTGTGTATGATCGTGGATCTCCCCCTGGCTCTGCCCACTTTCATCCCACCATAATGCTGGCTGTCATCGCACATAAGTGAAATATCCTTGAGTACGGCCTAAACCACCAATCAAATGAACAAATAAATAGAAGAAGAATGTGAATGATCAACAAACAGACACTAATCTAGATTTTCGTAGAAGTTGATATGTTGTATGACATCACGTAAGTGTACATTCCTAACTGAGTTAACTAAGGATTTAGCATGAACTCAGTCCAGTAAATCCTCTGAAGAATAGCATGTAGAACACAAGCTACATGTAGTTCTGTTGAAGAGTATGTTATATATGTACATATATATTAAATACATACATTATGGTTATATCCATTTTTTGCTCCTGATGATGACATAATTAAATGCTCAAATAGTGAGTACAATTAAAGGTCTCATTCTGTGAGTTAATACACATTTTTTTCACACACATCCAGTCTGAAAGATGATTCAGAAAGTTGAGTAATTGCTTTACATGTGAAAAGTATACTTTTTCTGCTGCTTTCTGCTTTTTACATGTGCCAAATAGGATTAAGATTCAAATAATATTCGCCTAAACAGCTGAGGAGAATACTTGATTACCAACATTTTCAAAATATCAGTGTGAGTTGATCAGAATGTTGGATTTCAGATATCTTCTGTAACTTAAATGTGACTTGAACATGCTATATTTGTAATATTCCCGTTGGCATCAGTGTCAGTTGAACAGATCTGCTTTGAGGATTATTGAAGATGTCTTCGACATGATGTTCCAGTGATGGCAGCACTTTGGCGGCATGGACTTGCCCTGCTATAAAAAGACACACCATATCTACATTCTAAAGACTCCTGGTCGTCTTATGACTGAAAAATTGTTTAGTGTGACGTAAAACCCAAGCATACATACGTACATAATTCCTCAAAATTCCTTTGAACCAAGACATGGTGTGTAAGAAACATTGAAATGTTTTAATATTCACTTTTACTGTTTCATCGAGTTTGTATGTACAAACACTACCTGTTTTCAAAGTAACCTGCTGAAATGTAGCTTTGCTTTCTGTTCCTTTGCAGACTGGTACACTCTGGAATAAATAGCCTGGAAGCATTGCGTGATGTGCCTGACAAAACCCTCCAACATTTAGCCCAAAAGGTGGCCAGATCTCAAGATTATTCCGTGTTACAACATCAGCTGAAGCAGTTGAGGTTCAGACATAGTCTAGTCGCCTACTATTCTACACAAGCAGGCTTCAGTGCTCTGGCTGCTCAGGCTAAATGGACTGTGTCGAGCATTGGTAAGTAATTAGTAAATTGCTTGCATCATTTGTAGGGCCTTGGTGACAGTAGATCGTCAGTTGCGAATGTGCGGCCGTTTCTCTGTCCTAAATGCATTGAAGACCTCTTGTCTACCACCATATGAAGTGTAAGTCTCTACTTCACGTGCGATAAAGTTCATCAGTTACTTGCCAGAGGTCAGTGGTTTGAACCAGTGATATCCTTCTTCCATAAGACTGAGTACTCTTTTTAAGAGAAAAATAGTATGCATCTGATTGCCTCCACCCATAAGGCTGACCACTATCATGTAAGTGAAGAATTCTTGAAAATGGAGCTGAAATGAAATAAATAAATAAATAAATAAAAAAATAACTGGTTGAATTAACAATACAGCCAGACAGAGACTGTGTGACACTTCCTGCAAATCATTTCTTGTGAAGATTTACACTCCCTTAAGGTTTATCTCCCAACTCCCTTTCACTTGTGACAGTTGTATAGTTATAGACGTTTTGCATGTGAGCTTTGCATATCTACCACATATAGCTTGCCAGCTCAGTCATAGTGGAGCTGTACTTACAAAGGGCTTACATGGCGGCTGTATTACACAATATGGCTGCCAAAAAACAGGTCCCCCAATTTCTTGAAATGTAATGTTTTATATAAAACTGCATTGGCATGGTCTTCAAGCTTAAGAACTTTCAGCTTCATATTTTTAACCAGTACAGGTTCCATACCTGTATATACAGATTCAAAGTAAAAGATCACACAAAACTGAAGTTATGGTGAGTGAGAAGACCATTAAAATTGTATCTGAAAATATCTTCTCTGCATTTTTTAGATTTTTTGGATCAAATATAATGCATTGTGATGTTTTGATTGTATGATGGGTTTTATGACCATATTGATAATCTGGTTCACCATTGACCTCAGGCAGAAATTCAATCTCACATTAGCTTTTTTACACACAGGCAAACATTGCAGGAGTACACTTCTCAAGAACTCCTTCAGCAGAGCTAAACATAAATGTGTGCAAAATGTTCTCTGATGTCACCGGTAAATCAGATTATCGATATGGTCCATAGAACCCTCCGTACAAACAAAACATTAGACTGCGTTTAATTTTGTGAAGAAGAAACAAGTCTGAAAACACTAGGGAAGGACTTTTCAGATATAGTTTTTAATGTTTTTTTCACTCACCATAACTTCCTTTTTTGTGTGGTCTTTCACTTTAAGGTGTTGGTCCTTTTACACATGTAGTTTAGGGTGGTGTCTTAGTAATCGAGACGCTTGCCTCTCATTCTACCCTGCTGTCAGTTGCAGGGCCTTTTAAACAAGCATGACCTTTCAGACAACATCATTTGTGTCACATATTCTGTCATGCTGTTTATTTCCACTATTTGAGCATTTTACTTGGTTAGGTGTATTTGACATTATCATTTATATAATGGTGAAATATCAGGATTTCCTGTAGTGCTAAAAGTGTTACTGTTATTGCAATAGTTTATAGATATCACATGTGTTATAGGGGGCCTCCACGGCTGAGGCGGTTAGCGGACCAGCGTGGGATAATGACCCAGTGCCTCTCACTAATGCAGTCACTGTGAGTTCATGTCCAGCTCATGCTGGCTTCCTCTCTGGCTGGATGTGGGTAGGTGCGCAGCAACCTGTGGATGGTTGTGGGTTTCCTCCAGGCTCTGCCCAGTTTTCTCCCACCTTAATGCTGGCCGCCGTCTTATAAGTGAAATATTCTTGAGTGCAGCATTAAACACCCATCAAATTAATAGACAAACACATGTGTTATAAAAGTTTCATTATTTCACAAATTCACAGCCAGACACCATGATGTGGGAAAAAAAAGACACTCTATTTCATGCCATTCCTGTTTGAGCTCATTGATGTGACCTACATGTATACTAAGGCATGCTTCTACATTCCTATATCCTATGATTATAAGACACAAAATCATACAGATGCAGCTTTGCAGTGGCCTAAGCTTGCTGGTGTTGTGTCTAAAAGGTGTTGTGACCTCTGTGATAGAGCAACAGCAATGTGGAGCACGGTGTTATTCCAACCCCAGCTTCAGACAGGAAATCATCATTATAATTTATTTCCTTGCTTCCACTGTTCTCTTGGCCTAGGTGATAATAATCAGTTGATGCTACTCATGTTGTGGTTTGACCCTTAGCACCCGAGAGGCTGGTTTTCCAGCATGCTTTTAGAACATATATACCTCAGAGGCCCCTTTCCCGGCTTATGACATATGACATATTAATTTTAATTACTAGTGAGACCTGGCTGGGTCATTGGTTAATGGAGTATTGCATCTAGGAGATCATTGCCTGTGGGAAAGTTACTCAGTTTATACTTGCCAGAGGAGGTGGTGTTTACTTCAGACACTCTCGTTTCCTCCACCAATAAATCTGATCGCACTCCTACAAGTGCAAAATTCTTGAGTAAGGCATTAAATCCCAACCAAATGAGCAGATAATTCAAGCTAGTTCATGTCAAGAGGCTTAAGTAATCAGTGTGCCTTTTGGTTGATTTGGGTTTCCACAGCCCATGACCTTGACTTCAGGTGGGCGGGCATCAAGTATAACTCAAAAACATAAAGATCTAAATTTGATTTCAGAACATTGCTAAAAAAATCACAGAGGTGAAACATTGTCAGATTTGAATTTGTAATTTAAAGTTGCTCCCTTTTCTGGTAGTCTGTTAATTAAGAGAAAAAAAGTCATGACATTGAAACTGGGTTTGAACCCAAAGCTGTGAAGTATTATATAAGATGAGCCTAGTATAAGAGACCAGCAAGGAGACCATGCAGCTTTGATCTTTTGCTCATACCCCGTAACAAACAATATAAATACTAAAAAAAATGCCGTCGTTATTTTGATGCAGTTTTACACAAAGCCCTCATACTAAGAATATGACAAAATTCCGGCCAATTCTGAAAATTGATTTCGTCATAATGTAAAAAATACACATCATATTAAAAAAATAAAGCACAACTTCAAAGGCCATATGTCAAGAAGGCTTAGAAAATGTGTTTTTTCAATTAGTGCAGTATATAGGTAGCATGCAGTAAAGGTCACGTGACCGCTGATCAGCCCAGCAATGCAGTACATCTGCCATGTTGGACGACAAGCTGTCGCTGACAGCATGGTTAGGGTCCGACTAGGCTCAAAACGTAAAACTATGTAGTGTGGAGTTTTCAGCATGTGGTATTTGAGATGAGTAGAAAGAACAGATACAGGAAAACAAACTCTGTTATTTATGGATTAAGGAGTGATTTGCCAGCACTTAGCTCATAAAGTGGGCATGCAGGCTGGAAAAAGGTCTGATTGTGTCTTATATTATTGACATCTGGCATGTAGAGGAGTCCCAAAACTCTTAATTTCCCCAAATTGATAGGCTTATAGTGGAATTCAATAATCATGAAGCCAATACAAATAGGTCAGTGTGTATTTATGAAACAATGTTTTTCATCCATAGGCCTGTCGTTATTTGGATAAATTGTAACTTAACAAAATGCCATTGTGATTTAATTTGTATTTCTTGTGACAGGCTCTGTGAATACGTAGATTTATAAATATCCATAGTCCCAGCTATTCATAAAATTTATGGTACATGTATTATATAGGCCTAAGGCGGCCCCTCTGCACACTGTGTAATGTAACTTTGGCTTACATGTATATCTCAGTCTTTGTCTTTCAAGTAATATAGACAAAAACAAATAAAACAGGTGTTAATGTGTGTTTTGTGTATTGCATATCTGTCTATGTCATCTTTTAAAGACTTTTAACATAGGCCTGTTGGGTGAGACTGCACCTGCAGACATCTTAGTTGTGCTATCTGACTATTTCCAGTTCCACTCTCCCACACAGTGTCAAGAGAGGTGTTCAAGAAAGTCATTCTGTACATGTATTATTGAAGTACTTCGAGAGTTAAAATGTATGCAAGTCTGTAGTGCTGTTTATTCTGCTCCATTCTGGACAGACCTGAACGTCTTTTAATGGTACATGAGCAGGGTATTCACATTAGAAAACTGAACTTCATAACAGCATGTGTGTTGCTTTGCGTCCTGGGTGTCATCCAAAATGAGTCATCAAAAAGGCTATGACGCGTATTGCAGGCAGTTTTTAGAGTTGACCTATTTTTGCACTATTTTCCTTTGTCTGTCAGAACCTGATTGACATATGGAAGTTAAACCTTTAATATAGGGAATAGGCCTTTATTTGTAGTAACAGCCTATAACATTTCAGCCTTTTCGGCTCAGAGGTTATTGACAAGATTAAAGTAGACAATTCTAAGCTTCCAGCTTTCGTCTTGGAAGCTTAATAATCCTAACGATTCTAAGAGGTTCCCCCTCCCCCACTCCAGATGGCGTGGACTCCTTAATTTTAAGACAAAAGGCCAGTGTTAGTGTGCAGTGAAAAGGCCTCAAATTGTAGTAAAATCACATGGTCGAACTAACACTTGTCTGTTGTGTTGGGAAGTTTCTTGTTCACTTGTTCAGGCTTGCTCTTCTTTTCACATATGAGATGAAATAATCCTGAGTGTGCAATGTATTTTTGGGGGCTATTTCTTATCATGGGTCTAATGCTGCTTGGAGATTGCTTTGTTGATCCTGATTAGTAAGCTCATTACAACCTCTGCTGACATATCTTCAGCTTTGATGTCTTGCTCAAGCCACATGTGTTCTAGCAAGTTCTGAATGTGATATCCATTGTGTTCTGTACCAGTATATCGAGATACAGTCTAGGGTAATTGAGAAAGAGCTATCTAAATGCAACAAGTAGAAGTATGAGAGTGTTTGAGAGTGTACTAAAAATGATGTTTCCAGGCCAAGAAAAAGAAAAAAAGAGTCATCAAAAGATGCATAATTGCAACAGTAAATGATCAAAGATTGTTGATAACAAATGTACATGTTCAGGTGTAGTTGCCTATAGTGTTATTTGGAAAGGAGTGCATTGTTAACATGGTATATCTTTGTGTTACACAGTGTTACATTGGCCATGCATCAGCAGTTTTGTATTGACTACAACTATATAATCAAGTGCCTAGCTGGGGATAGAATGAGAATATTGGCGTGGGTATACAGCATGCACCGTTGTCTGACTGCTCATAAGTCTGCAGTATGAACTGCCACCGACGCTTTGTTGTACGGAGCACGGACTTGTAAATAGCCTATGTAACGGGCTGTCTCCGCTCTTCTGTTTGGCTGTATTGATTGGTTGTTGTTGTATGTTCCGTGACTGATTGGCTGTGGTCTGGTGCTTTGCTGTCTGACTATAGTAGTATTACACAAGGATGGGGCCTTCTGTTCCCCTGTTGTTTGCTTCCTGTAGTTCTCCGCTAATCCAGGTCAGTCAGAATTGATACAGGTCACTCGTTTTCTTGATATGCTTGTCTTCGATTTGCTGAACCTTGACTCACTGTGGTCTCAGCCATTTAGTATCAACTATAGCATGTGCATTTCTTTATGGTGAGCCATATATCGACGAAAGATGCTGTAGAGGTCAGTGTTTTCTAGTGGGATAATCAGCCTGCGTTGCGGTTACCACATGGCTTACATGCAACTTCTTTCCAGTGATCTGGCACTGCCGTGCAGTGGCATCTTTCCCTATATTTAATACTTGAGTGTGATATTTAAGGTATGGTATTTTTCTCCTCTTCAGTGCTTTTATATGCTGCATGTTGTGTTTCAGGAGGTGTATATGTATATGGGCACATAATTGTGAATATTATACACCCAATTACATACTGTAATCAAAATTTCTTTAAATTATATTCAAGTGATAATTTTAATAAACGCAGTCGTGAGCACCAACCCTAGGACTGTAAGAATCAAATTTCCAACATGTTTATGCTGTATATTGTTTAAGTAGAGGAATACCCATTTTCTGAAAAATATGATTACAACTAACTGTACGTGTACATACATTAATGCTGGTTGTGTATGAATAGATTCAGTGTACACATTTTATTTTGGTTGCATCATTTGATTCTTCAGGCAGTTAAGATCACAGTGAACTGTTTTGGGGTTTTTTTTTTTGATTTTTACACAAAAATATTTCAGTATGACATAACATTGTTATTATATGGTGCAGTAGGGTCTGTCTGCCAATTACAGATCTATATATATAAAATGAATGAATGACCCTGCCTTAATGCCACTGCAGCACTATTGCGGCCATATCATGGTGAATGACATATAGAAAACAGGATTACATTAACCTGCTGAATTTTGTTATTAGGTGGTCTTCTTTGAGAATAAGATACATTTATTTAAAAAAATAATGATATTTGGTCAGTAAGGTTATATTTAAACATTGATTCAAACATTTTAAAAGATAGGCAAACAACTGCAAAACTGTGCATTTGGTTCCAACAGTGGTGAACGTCCCTATTACTGTCTGCATGCAGAGTTAGAGAACAGTCTAACTGGTTGTAATAGGATCTTTAGCTAGCCAGTAGACTGAGGTGATGGATAATGATTGAAGAGGCTTCAAGACTCAGTCTTACATGTAATTGTGTAGTTTCATACGATTACCCCAAATTTGTGAAGCCATAATTAAAAAGGAAAAACAAACAAAGAATTAATCCAAATATTACATTATCAGTTTACAATAAACTGCCCCCTACCCCCTGGCAAAAAAAAACAAACTCTGCTGGCATTCAGTGTGGTATCTTTAAAAATGTCGTTATCACATTTAAATACCAGTGAACGGAAATAATGTTGCATTGTGTTATTGCTGACTGGATTAGTACATTGTGCACACAGACAACAAAGCCATATCTTATATTACATTCTTATCTCATGATGATCTCTGAGAATGTGTAAATACATGTACACAAATTCAGTCTGGTGACATATATTTAAGATGGAATAAGCAAAGTTAACACTACTACTTAATTTTAAATTGGCAGACAGGCAGTGAGCAGGTCCTGTATGCATATGATTATATATTTGTTAAAATTGGAAGCTAATATGTAGTGTTTGCTAATAGCAATACATTGTTATGTTGTGAAAAATGGCAGCATATGTAGAACTGTGAAAAAAATTCTAAGGGAAATACATCATTATGCCTTTCAATCTGTTATGGTAATGAAGACAGTGTGTATTGTGGAAGCACATCTGCTTGAAGAGCTTGCCTTGGAAAGTTAGGGGTTTTGTCGTGTTGGATTTTGTGCATACTCCAAAAAAGGATCACTTCAAATTTCTGAATTTGAGCTTGATTGCTCAAAATGCCAACATAGGCCATCAGTCCAGGGACCAATGGGGATAACAGACAGACCTCCAACGAACTGACTTCATTACAGAAATCTAATTACGAAAGAAGATGCAGGGTACAATATCGACCGGATTAATCTGTAGGCAAGAGCAATTCATCAGCTTGTTCAGAACTGGGCTCAGCGTTAAAAATGTATATGCATATTTTGACATTTGATTAAGAAAAGTCCGTAGATCTTGAGTAGCAAATATTCGGGGTATGAACGTTAATTTACAGGGTATACCAACGGTTGGCCAATTATATGTCATGGTATATTAGTATAAATTTGACTTAGTATAGTGATTTCTCATTACATTTAATTAACTGTATTGTATGACAAAGACGAATATAGTCATGTAGAAAAACTTCTAAGCCAAGTGTTCAACATTTCGTATGCTGCTTCACAAATACTGGTACATGTTGCCATATTTATGAGATTTCCAGGCAATATGCATTAATGTAAATGCATTTTCCTAGACCTTGTTGCACAAATGAACCTTGTCCTAAGAGACAACCATGTACATCACATGTATGTAAATAGACCCATTATGTATACATTCTAAATATACGTGCTTGCAGTATGAACCTAATAATAAGTTCTGTGTAGCTGGGAATGTTTTAATGGACATTATAACATGTAAAGCGGTTGTTATTTTTCAAGAATTTCATGGTAGTGGTCTTGTCCTTGTAAAACTTATGGTCAAATTTATAATGTGGTCCTCTAATTTTTTATTTTAACATGTACCAAAACTCATCGTCTCCCCATGATATTAATGATAAAGTATTCAAAACAAGAACTTTGCAGGTGAGAAAATTGTCCAGGTTGTTATGGATGACTAATTAACTTGTGAAACTGCTGAGGAAGTGTTGTGGTAGATACGTGTAGGCTAACCTTCGTGCATCTCCCTACATTATTATCACTGTTGAGTGACTGCAACAATGACAATTATGAAACCTGCATCATTAATTCATTTCCATAAAACAGTTATGCAAGACCTCCAGTGAATTAAGTTATTTTGCTGACAAGAGTAAATATGAAAACTGCATGTTCTGGCAGTGGTTTGAAGAGCATTAAGCCCAGATGCTGAATCTTGGTGTACTTCCAGTTGAACAGTCTTTATTGACAGTTTTTTAACCCCCTCCACTTGTTTAAACATGAATGTAAACAACGATGTAATTCTTGTCCCCACCACCTGTACAGTGTTTATCACTGAGTTTGCCTGTAGCCAGTCTATATCTACGTTTCTATCAAAAGACTGTGTGTCCAGGTCATGTGACCAATTTAACACATGAGAATTTGATTTCTCTCTGGCACAGTTGCAGTGTTATTGGAAAATCAATAGTAATGTTGGTGAGAAGGTTTTTGGAGAGGGTGGATGGAGTGTGCAGCTTTGTCTGGCAGTTCCTCCACTCCACAGTCCAACATGATGCTTGTCCGATTTGCCAGTGCCTGCTTAATAGCACGGAAATAAGGGCATTTAGAGCATTTTTCATGGCTGTTTATCTTACAAGCGCTTTGCTCCTCTTTCTGTTTGTTTGACTAATGCATGGCGAATTTAATCCAAAAACAGCATGGGGTGCTAACCCTTGAGACATGTTTACTTCATGATTGAGATAATTCTTCCAAAGTTGCACTGTGTCAACACGGTGTCGGTACCAAACTTTGCCATGTATGCATTCTGGAAATAAAGTGTGTGATTCTGTGAACACATCCGGCTGGCCTCTGGTTCTCTCTGGTGTGAAGACAGGCAAATAATCCTCCGTAATGGCTGTGTAAGCCTATTGATTTTACGAGAGGAGGCCATTAAAGTGTCCCCTAAGCAGCTTCGCCCCTGTTCACACATTTTCTGCAATTTGTCCTGGTTAGATTTAATAGTCTACCTAGCTTCACTGAGGCAATGCTGTTTCCTGATTTGTTGTGTGTGGCTACAGGCCAGCATTGATCTGAGTGACTGATACTCATGTTAAATACCCTAGTTTAAAGGGTAAGCAGACTTGCCACCTTTATGGCTGAAAATCTTGAAGTAGAGTAGAAATAAAAACTTGGAACTTTTGTCCACATATGGTCCTTGAGTCATTTGTACATACGTGAAGCACAACCAAGATTAGATGACCCAAAGTTTCATGAAATGTGATGAAAGCATTGACTTTATAAGTTGCTTCAGATCACTGTGGGAAAACTAACCCAATTTGACCCCCATACACAAAATTGGAAGCATTATTTTTCACATGAACATTTCATGTGTCTACAATGAAAATGGAGTGGTTACTGTCCAGATATGGTCAGAGCCTCTGTGGGCGAGGGGTTACCATGTGGGCGCAGCACAGGGACTCAGGAACCTCTGTCCAATGCAGTGGCTGTGAGTTCAAGTCTGGCTCAGGTGGGATTCGTCTCCATCTGTACGTGGCAAAGTTTGCCAGAAATCTTTGGGTGGTGGTGGGTTTCCCCCAGGCTCTTCATTGGTTGCTCCCACTGTAATGCTGGCCACCATAGTATAAGTGACATTTTCTTGACTACAGCGTAAAATAGTCAAATAAATAAATAAATCCAAATATGGTCATGGCTTCTTTACTGGTTGCTCTGGTCAGTAAACGTCAACAGAAATGGTATTTCATTATAATTGTATATTGGCTAAATTCATTAGTTTTATTTTTTCACTGATTTCATTTGTCCTTACTTGAGTACACCTGTTTCAGTTATTTACCAGAAAGTCTTCATTGTTTCTCTAACAGAGTAAAAGGTAGTTCACAGGCACAAAACCCTGTAAACCCCTGACGACGTTGGGATAAAGCTGCTGATTATTTGATCTTGTGCTAGGTTGTCTATATATTGATCTGAGACATTATATATTACCACATGTGTATGTACATGTTTGACCTTATCCCCCGTAAGTTGTACCTTAACAGATTTGTGATTTGCATGTTAATAAATATCAGACCTGGTATATTTTAATTATGAAGTGGTAAAGGGGCAGAGCTCCCTTCCACTGGCACACTACAGTGCATGTATGCGCCAGTTCAATCCCACAGGTGGACGTGGAATTTCTAGCTCTCATTCTTTGTGGGACTTTAGTGACAATAAGTGGTCAGCAGTGTTTGTGTGTCTGTTTGCATGGTCTGACACTTGTTTTCTTCCCTAATATGTGGTGCGAGTCTGGAAGTTGGCAGTGATCATTGGTATACCATGAGCACTCCGTTTCCTTCACTCATAAAGCTCGTGGCTGTCAGTGTGAGTGGAAATGTTTTGACTAAGACATTGAGCAACAATCAAATAAATATTATACGTTTTGACTGCAAAGTGTTTTTTTCTTTTTTTTTTTTTTTTTTTTGTTTTTGTTTCAGTCTGGTTATTTGTTTTTCCGGGAGCATTACTCGTCACAATGATGATCTTTTGTGGAGGCCTGTTTTCTCATCGCAGTCCTCATGTATCCAAGGCTGCCATCCTCGACTATTTCAACCGGCGCTATCCTGCTCCTCAGTACTGCACAGTGAAGTGGGACTGGACGGAGCCACACACTGTGGGTGGCACACTAACATTCCAAGTACAGGTACGCACCTCAATAATGACAATATTTTCACACAGACCATAAGATTGTCACATTGGCCTAATGTTTGGAGCATCTGTATTGCATTTGTGGGACATCAAGGCTGACTTCACACAGTTTTTTCATACCAAGAACACAAAAATTGTACTTATGCGAACTTCCCATGTAGTTGTTCATGAAGAGTACAGAGTGGTTTGAGTACACTGACTCACACTCAAGGATAATATTTGGGCAATGTAGAACAGGTTTATTGGCCAACACCTGAAAATCATATAAACTCAAAATATCTATTTCTCTGTGAGCTTTTAATAGTGTCCTTCTCTTGTTACCTTTTTGTTCTGGATACACGTTGATTTATAAGAGTGATTTCAAGGCATTGCTAGCACAGTCAGTGGTAATTGCATTAGCTGCTGTGAATTAAAAGACAAGAATAATAATATATAAAAAAAAGTGTGAATTAGTAAAGTTGAAGACTTGTTCCTGTCTCCTGGTATTTTTCCATTCTATTGTGTGACAGGTATTTCAGAGAAATGGTAAACCATATCCTGTTTCAAACGGTGACAATATCCTAGTGGAGATAGTGCATCAGGGTGTTAAGGTGGCCACAACAATGGAATATGGAGGTTCCGATCCCACCAGCGCTAACATTGCCAAGGTCTCCTTTACTATATATAAGAGTGGAGAGTACCTCATCTCTATTTTGATTGGTGGACGGCACATCAAAGGAAGTCCTTTCAAAAAGAACTTTGAAGCTGGTAAGTTGTGTATGGACAGTGTTAAATAGGAAGGACTTTCCCTTTATAGTATATATGCGTTACTAATTAATTACCATCTTAGTACATGTATATATACCATACGACAAAAATATCAGGTATTCTATAAAAATTGAGGGGCATTTGCCACCCTTGGTTTTACTGAACAGTGTCTATCAACAGTGTGCTTATCATTTTACTGAATAATGTCTATCAACAATGTGCGTATCATTTTACGTGATGTGACACACTAAGAGTTTGTCCCACGACTTGTATTGTGCTAATCTTCATCGTGTCTGTAAACATCATTTAAAATTCAAAATGATGTACTGTCAGGTTTTAGTTATGACATAACCAGTTTAGCTGAATGGAACTGACTAACAAGTTTAAATTGAAAAATTTCAAAATGCCCCACACCAGCCTTATGTGTAGATGCCAACTTTGTATTAGTAAGAGTTGACATTTAATATGACACAGTTGTAACAGTCTAACCATATCCATTATTCATTAACATGTATACAGTCGTGGTTTGCAGAAATATCAATATGAATTGTACTATCCTCCACTTTTTGTTTAAAAAAGTTTATGATCAAGGGACACATACAAAGTAAATGTGTTGACTGCCAAAAGGACAAGGCATGTGTTGAGGTTAATATGAGCTGGGTAAGTTGTCTTAGCACTGGATCCGTTCTAACCAGTAACCTCTGATCGATCAGTGAGGTTAATATGAGCTGGGTAAGTTGTCTTGGCACTGGATTCGTTCTAACCAGTAACCTCTGATCAGTCAGTGAGGTTAATATGAACTGGGTAAGTTGTCTTGGCACTGGATTCGTTCTAACCAGTAACCTCTGATCAGTCAGTGAGGTTAATATGAGCTGGGTAAGTTGTCTTGGCACTGGATCCATTCTAACCACTAACCTCTGATCGATCAGTGAGGTTAATATGAACTGGGTAAGTTGTCTTGGCACTGGATTCGTTCTAACCAGTAACCTCTGATCAGTCAGTGAGGTTAATATGAACTGGGTAAGTTGTCTTGGCACTGGATCCATTCTAACCACTAACCTCTGATCGATCAGTGAGGTTAATATGAACTGGGTAAGTTGTCTTGGCACTGGATTCGTTCTAACCAGTAACCTCTGATCAGTCAGTGAGGTTAATATGAACTGGGTAAGTTGTCTTGGCACTGGATCCGTTCTAACCAGTGACCTCTGATCAGTCAGTGAGGTTAATATGAGCTGGGTAAGTTATCTTGGCACTGGATCCATTCTAACCAGTAACCTCTGATCAATCAGTGAGATTAATATGAGCTGGGTAAGTTGTCTTGGCATTGGATCCGTTCTAACCAGTAACCTCTGATCAATCAGTGAGGTTGTAAAAGATGAATCAAATTCATCAATATACAGATGAACATGGTTGCACATTGGCAGTATGTTATTGATATTTTTCACCATAACTGTGTGTACATTTATTTATAACTAATATACTAATTTAAGCAATAATACCTTATTGATTTGATATTCTTTATTATTTGATGTTGTTCAAAAAGATAATAAAAGCTGTGTACAAAGTAAGCGCTATGAAGCAAGATTAGCAAAGTTGCAGAAATGTTGCAAGGGTTTCCCAGGCTGTTTTTTGTCTCATAAATTTCTTGGGGTCTTGGGAGTAAATACTGAAGCGATTGTTTACAAAACATTTTTGCGCAGATGGAATCACATAGCAGATAAAATGACGGATTTGGTTTCAAGAGGAAATTGCAAACTGTCAGCGTGATATTTCTATCCCATGATTTTCTGAACAAGATCCTAACTTTGCTTTGTGATACATGTGGATCCTGTTATTCTTCTGAGCAGCCAGATTGGGACATATAATGCGAATTATTCATTTTTTATCTTCCAGTAGGAAATCAATGATCTGGGAATTAAACTGTACATGTATATCAGGGTCCATATCAGTGATGTTTTACTGAGAAATTAATTAGGTATACATGTGGTGTTGTGAAAGAATACTAAGTCTTCGGAAGGATGCTTCTTGAGCCACGCAGCTTGACCCCAAATGCTGTACAGGGAAAGATAGCTTTTCCAACATACACGTAATTATGCCAGCAATTTTGCAACAGCCGCAGGGCTGTGAGGTAGAAAAGGGTCTTCGTGTAGGCACACTTGGCAAGGCTGATTCCCCATTGAACACAACCAATTAATAAGGCCTGCAAGTGCAGTTTGGTATTTTTGCTCCCAAAGGGTGTTGTCTACAAGTCTGTTTGTAAGGTGTAGTATCCATGAAGTAACATAACCGTTATCCTGGCCAGATGCTGTAATATCCTTTGATGGCTCAGCTGTTGCATGCTCCATTTTCAGACTTAAATATTGACATCTTAAATAGTGTTGAAAGACAACCAGTCTTGGGCTACTATAAGGCCAACTTTGCTAATGGTTCAGCAACAGCCTTACATGTCAAGTTGTTGGTTACAATACAGTTGCTGGAATAATGACTGTGATTATCTACATCTAGGTTTTCTTCTCACATAAACCCGATCACCATCACACGGGTGAAATTTTCTGGAGTATGCCATGAGTCACCAGTCTGATGAATAAATAAAAGACCGTCCTTGTAGTGAATTAGGATGATTTACCTGAAAACTGTTCCCAAGAAAAATGTGACATCCTACTGGTAAAGAATGTACATGCACCCTTGACTTGGTGTGATAACGTGATTGTTTGCGATCCAATAGATGCACTGTGCATTTCCCTGATTGGTAGATATTACAAGCCATGATTATTGGGCATTTTGCCAAGGTCATGTCTGATTTCTACCACCAGAATTTATAGCATGTGCAAATCTATCATCATTTGAACTTTTATGCATGACACTGTCTTTGCTTGTACAGTGGTATACATTGTACATGTATTGAAATTCAGATCAGTTTTTACATGTTGGCTCCAAACATTAATATGAAGTTTGAGATTGTTAATATAAAAACAATAGGCGGGCATAAATCATACAAGTGTATCTCGACAGAACTTCCAAATGCAGGAATGTTCCAAGAGTAGTGATTTTGACAGAGTGGACGTCAATATTTTTTGTCCAAACATTTTGTGAGTGGGCAATCAGTTAGGCTTTAGAACAGAGCCCAGGGGACTTTCTGCTGAGCTCTGGGCAGATAATTCTCTGTGAGAGCGGTAGTCCACTGATTTGCCCCAAGACTTGTTCCACTCTCTCTGCAAACAGACAGAACTTCTGCCAAATGTGATTGGGCGAATCTCATCCCCGGAACGTTACATGTGCTGTTATTGAACGTCAGATGTACAGGCATGTCCTCCACCGCTGTAGGATGCATCTTTTCCCAAGCACTTAATACCCATAGATTTCAGAGAAGCCGTTCCTTGTACCCCTCTCTGCAGTGATGGATGAGGACTGATTTACTATTGGATGTCATGATGAATGCCAGAAATCCATGATGTCCCTTGGTTGTAATCGGTACCTTTGTTAGTGGCACAGTTGGTGAGAGAGCTCTGTGGGCATCTGATATTTGAGGATACAAACATCATGAATACAAATCCACGATGTCAAGCAGTTTCCAACATATTCTTGTGGTAGTTTATAGTTTCTGAGGCAATTCTGGTGCCATTGGATACCAGGACATAAACCAAAATCCGAAATGTCTTACTAGTTCGCTTTTCCCTTTGTTTTTGTGGAATTTGACACCAGTGGCATCCAGTGTCACTGTGGCACTGCAGAGTCTAGTGTGAGTTTCTGTGGACTTACTAATACAGCACAACATTTTGAAGAAAACTATTTTGGTGTGCAGCTCTGAGAGTAGGCCTTGTGATATTCCTGTGGTATATGACCCTCACACGTGTAGATATATACATGTATGTGTCTCCTGTATCGGGAGTTAAACCCGCTCCAACGTTCTGACTGGAGACAGACTCTTATTGGTCATGTTTCCATTTACCTGTGGAAGTAAGGAGGTATACTATGAGGTTTTTGACCAGGTACAGTGTTGCTCTCAAAGGAGAGGTAAGTCTATCAAGTGTTAGCCCAGAGTAGAGAAGAGAGTAAATACTGTGTATGACAGGGATGACAAGCTTTATAGCTTCTCTATCTGCACAGAACAATGCTTGGAAGATCTGGAGATGTGTATACTCTTGCTGGGGATTTGAAGAATATGTAGTTTTAAAGCCTTACTTTTTATTTGATAAATGCTCCCTACACTATGTCTCTGACAAATGCTGCTAGCTAACAAAGAGGACGTACATGTATATGCATATAAGGCAGGGAAAATTATTAATCAATCCTGACACAATGAGATGTTATATGTGCTTTCTGTCTGTTTCATATTTCAGTTTAGAGACGCTTTGTGTATAGAAAACCTCAGATTCAGGTTCATGCATTTCCCTGGATGTCAACACATTTAACTCTGTTATGTATGTCCTTTGGGACCATTAGCCTGGCTGACTTCTATGTGTTGATCACTATAAATATCAACCGTTTGCATCCTAAAAAGTGGTACTTGACTGGAACTGACCCAAGGGATTTATGAATTGTAGATCTATATCATGCAACTGCCAATGTACATACATGTGCTAAATATCTAGATGGCTTTAATGGTAGTGGTTAAGGCTTCTCATTTGTACTTAGTCCAGATTTTGGCAGTATAAACCTAAACGCCAGAATATGGTACAATATATTTGTCTGCTCAAGATTTTGAGAACCCCACAATGACTAACTGAACCAGTTTCAGACTGGTTTGATTCGGTGGAATGTCATATCTGGTTTCATTCCCACAAGAGCTTCGGTAAACAGCAATCCAAATAAAGGGTAGAATTAGGGACTCAGTTCTGGGTATGATCAATGGAATTCAGTTTATTCCATTGTGCTTATTCTCTGACATATACTGTATATGTGCATCAAATGGAATAAACTGTAATAATCTGTCCACAGGGCCAATTGATGCAACAAAGAGTGGCTTCATGAATTACAGTTCCACGGTGGTCTGCACTAAAGGAACTTCTCACCCCCTCACCATAGAGACAAGAGATGCTTATGGTAACCTATCAGCATATAAAGCCGGCCAACATGATTTCTTTAAAATCAAAGTTAGAGAGGTAAGCCACTAATTAATGTTCTTTGCATAGCCTTATGTTAAACAGTTCAACACCAAGCAGTGCTTTGTCTTCAAATACATGTATTTTTTTTTGGTACTTCTGGCCCATTTCAGCAATTATTCACTTGTTCAAAACCACTGTCATGCATGATGCTGTATTTTCAGTATTGAGCTTTCTATTATGAATTTATTTTTGAGATATCTTTTCCAAATTGAAGTACCTATGTCTTGACCCCCCGTCAACCTAGAACCAATATCATGAAACTCAATTTGTTAAACAAGTTTCAAGTTTTCTGAAAAAAATCACACCGCCTTTCAGTGATTTAACTCATGTAGATGCCTTTTATGAACAAAGTTACAAAAAAACTTGATGTACAGAGTTCCCTTGAATTGGCAGCCGGCTTCAAAACCCCCTATAAACCTGCTTGCAAGCTAAAATGACTTCATGTGAACACCGTACAGAAGATGTACACCTGTCTCCAAACTGAGGTGGCCTTAACTCAACCACCTGCTTACCAGCTACGATAATTTCAACTTTATCCCCTTGACAGCCAATATAATCTTCATAACAAACAGTGAAATAATTTAATAAATCTGTGTACTCGTTTTAATAGTTGTTTCTTGTATTGTTTTTTCAGGCAGGTAGTAACCAGAAGTACGTGCCCACCACCCAGATCATCTGTGATCCCCAGAGTAAGAGGTTGACCATGCACATCCGCCTGCACAGAGAAGGCTGCTTCCAGGCTGTTGTCACTTATGGGGATGTCAAGCTATGCAATGGAGACTTCAACATTCTTGTCCTTAGTTGTAAGTACTCCATCATAGTGTGTATTTAATCAATTCCAAGGTCTGCTTTCAAAAGTGGGAGGGGTTGTTGGAATCATGAGATGTGGCATTGAGCAGGAACTTTCTGGATTCCCTGCTGTCAGTGTTCATGGGTCTGTAGGGGATGGTGAACAATGCTTGTGTGGCCATTTGCACAGTCTAAAGCCAATTGACTGTAAATTACATGGTGGAAAGTCAGTATCTTACCAAATGTTGTTGGTTTTACCTCATGCCATAAAGTGTACCGTAATCCTGGAAGTGTAAAATTTGTGAATATTACAGTAGATGTCAATCAAATAAATGGAGAAATTTTGTGCACAAAATTGCAATGGTATTTAGTCTGTTAATCCAACATTTTGTGCATGACAATGCTGTAATGTAGCTTTCATTTGGCTTGTACATGTATTCTTTGGTATAAATGTTTATATATGTACATGATGTTTTTTAAAACATTGCCCAGTGTGGTGTAATGACCCAGGTGCTTCACCAATGCAGTCGCTGTGAGTTCGAGTTAAGCTCATGCTGGCTTACTCTATGAACATAAGTGGGAAGGGCCGCCGGCAACCTGGGGATGATTGTGGGTTCCCCCCAAGCTCTGCCTGGTTTCCTCCCACCATAATATTCAACGCTGTCTTAATAAAAATAAATAAATAAATAAATTAAAACATGGCACATGATAAATTAGAATAGGGTCTTTTTATTTCATATCTCTTTTGTTTGGTGATACCTCCAGAAACCCAAATTAATAATTTATTGATGTTATTATTGAGCCAATAATTATATATCCCACCCTTAAAAAAAGATTTATAGGAAAGTGCTGTTTATATCAGAAATAGAATTGTTAATGTCATTAATTGTATGGAGATGTGCCTATTTTATATGTAAATATCATGTACATTGTAGAGTCATATTTACTGCAGAGTGAAAATGAGAATGGCCTGCCAGTGTAGTGTGTGTAGTTATGAAGCAGAGTGATACAGTGGAGTGTAGATGATACAACTGTGCTCAGTTGTATCAGCCTGTTTCTGTGGTGTTGCAAGCTATAGATCCTGACACGTCCACTGATTGGGGGCTGGGGACGCATTGTGCGGTGAACGCTTTGTGTGGTAAAGCCTACCGCAAAGATTGAATGAAGGCCCCTAAGCAAGTATATGACAGTGATCTTGTCCAATTTAGAGAGGCGAAAATAGATTTTTGGTGTGATTTGGCACAAAACCAAATCAGTCAGCGCCTACTTCCTGTTGTTCTGGAAGTTCCTGTGCACTGTTCCCACAGCTGCCAAAAACAACCCATGTTTGAGGCTGGAGTTTCAGATAGTGCTCCATTCATGGTTTAGGGACCGTAATAATGATAACCCATTAGGAGATGTGTGTGAAGCTACATGTATGTGGGCATACGTGTGGATATCAGCTCATGTAATGTTATACTCGTATTTGCCCCATTCCGGTACCAAAGAGGAATAGAGGTTTATACACCAGAGGTCCCTAGTCTGTGGTCACGAATCTGCTTTACGGAGTTTTCCCCAAAAGGGGTTCGTTGAATACTTGAGACATCATATTGATACTTGAGATCAGTCCAAAGAATTCATGTATATAATTTTGACATCTTTGGTCAGCATTTAAATAGGGCAAAAAGATTCCACAAAGTCTGTACTACACTGCTCCAAGTCACAGTGTTATATGTCAGGTTTTGACAGAGGTTTGCATGTCTTCCTCCTGGTACAAGCTAACACCAACATTATACGGCAGGAGCATTGCTGGAAATGCTGAAAGTACAAAGAAACCAAACACAGTGAAATTTTGCCTTCATGGCCTATAACAAACTTTCCCTTGGTAACCAGGCATGTAGGAGCATGCGAAGGAGGTTGGAAATGCAAATGTATCACTGTCCTATGAAGAATATGATTTAGATTTGTCTTGTATGGGAGAAATAATGCATTCGTACTATTCTGTTATGTTTGTGTATATACATGCATGGCATGGATGTTAGAAAATTTAGCTCCTAAATAAGTTTCTCTTTCAGGGATAAATGGATGATCCAATCTCAGACTGAGGGAGTGAATATTGCATGAGAAAACCCGATGGTTTACTGATACAGCGCTTCTTTACATAAGGCGGCCAGAATGTGTGGCTTTTTTTGTCTTCCTTGAGCTCATGGAATCTACAAATGTGATCAATAATACAGCTGTGGGGATTTGGAGTCAGAGATCTGCCAGTTTATCACCTTCATCCTGGCACTTTTCTGTCATATGACATTTGTTAGAGCACAGACGAGGAGGCTGCCCAGCACACAGGCCATTGAGGTGGGGATTTGTCTGGCCATTGTGCTGTTATTAATTGGTTTGGTCTCCTCCATTTGGCTGTGTATCAGAATGAACCCCCAGGTCAGGTTGATGTGGGACAGTCAGGAGATGGCAGTAAGGTGATAGGTAGGCTCATCAGTGCCACTACACTCATACCTCATGTTATTATCTGTGCTTAGATAATCTACAGTTCCCATTCATCTTCAGTCTTTGCCCTCTCTGTGGCTTTATGTGGGTAACTGCCGGAGCATGTTCATTGTTGGGAAGTAGTTGGAAACCATGATACCCACATTATTTTATGTTATGCTGTGTTTTTCAACATGATGTAAAACTGATCACATTTGTATTACATGTATGTGACAACTAAGTGACATTACAGTTATATAAAATATAGAAAAAATAAATAATATCCTTCCCTCTTCTGTGTAAGTGCATGGTTGTGTTGGAAAGTTTTGCTGATTAATTTCAGTTAATAAATAGCATTAGCCCATGACAAGTGAAGTCCATGATTACCCCATAACTAGTGAGCTGTATGATTAGTCCATGACTTCCGAGGTCCATAATTAACCTATGACCTGTGAACTCCATGATTAGTCCTTGATCAGAGAAGTGTAGGATTAATCCATGACTGGTGAGGTCCATGAGTAGTCCATGACCAGTGAGGTCTATCTACATTCAAAGGACTTCTTGACATCATATGATTGAAAAATTGTACAACATAAGACTCCAGCATACGTATCGGTGAGGCCAGTAATTAGTGAATGACCAGTGAGGACAGTGATTAGTCCGTGATGGGTGGCCAGTGATTTGTCCATGACCAGTCAGATGCCAATGACTAGTCCATGACCAGTTAGGCGAGTGAATAGTTCGTGACCAGTGAGGCCAATGATTAGTCTGTTACCAGTGAGGCCAATGATTAGTCCATAACCAGTGAGGCCAATGATTAGTCCATGACCAGTAAGGCCAATGATTGGTCCGTGACCAGTGAGGCTAGTGATTAGTTCATGAGCAGTGAAGCCAGTGATTAACCCATGACCAGTTAGGCCAACAATTAGTCCGTAACTAGCAGGGCCAATGATTGTGTCAGGACCAGCAAGGCCAGTGACTAATTCGTCACCAGGAAGGCCAATGACTAGTCCGTGACAAGTGAGACCAGTGATTAGTCCATGACTAGTAAGGCCAATGACTAGTCCATGACCAGTGAGGCCAGTGATTGGCCTGTGAGGCCCATGATAGCCCATTGCCAGTGAGGTCCATGATAAGCCTGTGGCCATTGAGATCTGTGATGAGCCCATGGCCAGTGAGGTCCATGATTAGCCCAGGACCAGTAATTTAACCCATGAACAATGACGTCCATGATTAGCCCATGGACATCCCAGATTACATGTGGCCCATGACCAGTGAGTTCCTTGATTAGCCCATGACCGGTGAAGCTTATGATTAGACCATGGCTACTGAAATCGTGCAAGGGGAATCCAGCTTGTGATTGTTTATTTGAAAGCCGATATTAGGAAGAGGTAAGGTTTGTGCCCTATATAACCTGGCTGTGACCATTAAGTTAAATGCTCTTGAATACGACCTTAAGCACCAGTCAAGTAAAACAAATGAATCATCTCTTGTGTGTGGATAATTGTTCATTGATTTCCTTCTGAATGAAGAACGGTGTCAGTGAAAGTTGCATAGTTCCTGTGGAAAATGTTAATAAAAAAATTAGGTTTGAAAAGGCATGAACCATTTTGACAACTGCTTTTTTCAACTTGGCCATAAGGCATACGTAAAAAAATATTAAACAAGGATGGAAGAGGCAGTTTCCTTTGGAAATAGGTACATGGATTCATTTCATTGTTTGAAAATGTTTTTGGACAACAACATGTATCTATGGTGTATTTTTTATCCCACACTTAAGTGGAAACACAGGATAAGATATTAATTTGGATCGATTCATCTGTATTTCTGCCAGTCTTTCATGCTTTATATTCCGTTCAGCTGTTGCTTGAAATGTTTTCATGAAAATTAGAAACTTCTGATTAAATTTGAAAACTAGTCAAATTTGTGCATAAGTTTAGCATATTTAATGAATGTTATTCTCATTGGTTGGTGGTTTCCATGCAATACTGTTCATCATTTACTGTCAGACTTTATCAAAACTTTCCAAGCAGATACATTTGGTGGTCCCTTAGTTTGAAATCTAGTTTGACCTGTACAAAGGTTTGGCATTTTGAACATGGGATACAAATTCTCTGAATTTGTTTGATTTTCCACAGTTCTGTCTGAAGGCCTGATGAGCCCAGCAAGCCTTGGGGATATGGAGTAGGACATGTGCCAGTTTATTGCCTTTATACTGGCTCTTTCCTGGTGGCTGACATTTGTTAAAGGCAGACAAGGTGTCTAGCCAGTACCCTGCCCCCTTTTAGAACTGAATTTGCCTGTCCATTGTGATCTCATTAATTGGTTTGGGCTTTGGTATCTGATTGGGTTTTAGATTTGTTGCAGGTCAGTGGGGTGTGGGGCAGTCAGTAGCTGATTCCGTGGGGTAAGGTGGACCCACCCAGTGCCAGAGCACTTGTTAAACATGCTGTTATCTGGGCTTGGGTAACTTTTCCTTATTGAAGTTATCTATCTCTCTCTGTTTCTGTTTCCTCCTTGTCTGTAGCATGAGATGTACATGTATGTGGATGATGTCAGGTGCTTGGAAAGTCTTTACCACTATGCCAGCTGACAATCTGTATACTACATAAGAAAAACCCACCACAGCTGAGTAGATAAAGAAATTCATTAATTTGAAAGCGGTGCTCAAGAATATGTTTCATTTGAACAATGATTTTCAACCATTTATTACCACAAAGGCACCTGGAACAGTGGATGCAGCGGGATCTCGGCATTTCCCTAGCTACCGCCACTGCTGGACTTGAACCAACACTTTGTGTTTCCTTGACCTGCCCTTGCTAAGGGCAGTAATAATGGAGATTACACCACTCCCCATTATAATCATGACTTGCTGGGGTGTATAAAACAATATTTCATATTTCAGTTGGCTTTTATCACATATCAAACTTTGTATGTGTTTTTTTTTTTGGGGGGGGGGGGTGGATGAGGGTGGCCTGGTTTATGGGTGAAGGAAATTTACCAAGAGTGAACCACCAGCCTTTGTCAGGTTTCTAACAAACAAAGCAGTGAGGTACATGTATGTCCAGGTACACATGTAGATGTATGTTAGCATTTAATATTACCTTGGTGATACAATTTATGGAATATGGCTCCATCTACTGGAATAATGAACATTGCAGCAGTGAGAGGTTTCCTTAACAACAGCAACAAAAAATACAGATTGATGCTTTGGGATGTTTTTTTTCTTCACAGTGTTGCTGAATGCTTTCTTCTCGGCTCATTCTCCAAGTGCGATCAATACAGCTGTTTAGAGCTAGGATTTAGAGATACCTTCTTAAGTTCTGCCTGTGTATCATCTTTACATTCTGACTTTGACTTTTGATACACTGATATGACAGTTGCTAGTACTAAGCCTTGAACCCTGCCGCATGCACCGCCCAGTGTTCTGTTTTGGGTCCCCACCCAGATTAGATGTAGGTGTATTAAATTGCAGCCTGAGGGCTGTGGGGCTGTTAATGGCTGGCTGTCAGGTGAACGTTTGCCTTGTTAATGTCAGGACAGTGTGTTATCAGTGCCTAGATGATTTATAGTTACATGTATCTTTTCATCTTATCTCCCTTTATGGTGGTATTTAGATACATGTAGCTATATGTGGGAGTGCTTTTCCGGTGTATACCCATATATCCAGTTTGACTACATATCATATAATCAAGGTTATTTCAGAATCAGTTCCCACACCTAAAATCACACAGTTTTTGATTTGGAAAGGGTTGTCCATTTTGATTTACCATGCTTTGCACAGCATCCAAAAAATGCACATTTGTCTGCCCTGAATGGACTTGAAATTGACAGTGAATTTTTATGAATAAAAAAAAAGAATAGTTGATCGATGGTTTATATCACTTCCATTCTTTTACATGTGACATCCATTATTGCCTGTATCAGTCAACCATTGCTGCAAGCATGATCAATATAGAAGGCTTTGGAGATCTCTCGGTTTATCATCTTGTAATGCTCTATGCTCATTCAGATGTTCAGGCTCTGTCAAAAATAGTCCATGTCAAAGCACAGACAAGGAACCTAGTCAGTTTAAGTAACCCACTGAGAATGGACTTAGTTCAGTATGGTTTTATTACCTCTTAGCCAAAATTGACATGGAGGTATTGTTGCACGGATTGCCATCCATATGTCTATTTCTCAGTTTCTTGAATGCCTATAGCCACTTTGACCAAACTTTTTACATATGTACATTCATTTAAGATTACCAAACTTATACCATATGCGCACCTACTTGATTATAAATGTAGAAGACATGAGTCAATTGTTTTTTAATTTCCCTTAACCCTTCTTAATGTTGTTGAACCTCCAGTCCCTTGCCTCCAGTACCTATTACAGTTTCAGTTGATTGAGGCATGCAAATTTTCCTCTAGTTGGCAGACCTTTTTGTTTCAAATTTGAAAAACATTAGGCAACTGGTTTGGTGAGAACAGGTGATTGCTAGTGTAGCTTGGGGAAGGGTATGGTATTTTCAGGCTTTCTTGGCAAACTTCAGACTTCTGACCATTAATATCCATGCCTCTTTGATTGTGACAGTCGTTTGCCAATGCTTCAAGCGATCGACTTCCCAGTTATAGATATACCTGTCACATATGTGAGCATTGATCAGTGTGTGACTTCTAATATGGGTACCACTGTACATGTATATACATATATTAAGTGTTGCATAAGTAGTGCTTGACCAATATTTGAAGAAAGCCTGAGTGGTTAATTGACTTTGATTGTTATCAGCGTGGAACTGGATCAGTGCTGGGAATAGAATTCCCACATCACTGATACCTGTTATTGGCTTTCATCAGTATCAGGGTGCAGCCCCTAATATACACCTGCAGCTGGGGTTATAGTTGAGATTTACATTGTCTAGACACAGCATCCAGAGATATGTTGAATGTTCAGTTGGCTCTATGCCCTTTGATATGATGCTGTGCATCCTGGTCAATGTGTAGCACGATTTTAAGAGAATTTAATTGTATTTTATTTGTTCCATTATACAATATTGCCATTTGCTGTGGCTGGCAGGTTGGGATTAATTAGATTGATCTTTAGGCAGGTTTCTGTTAGGTTTTCGGTTGTTCTGCCGAGGTAATGTGTCAGGTTGCAGGCTCAGTCAGCCCATGTAGGTGTGAATGAGTCAGTAGCCGGAAGTAGGGTGATGGAAAGGTGAGCTTACAGTCCACTTTCCTATTTGTCAGCTGTACACTTTAGTCAGCTTCTGTATTCCACTTTAGAACTGGCTTACATTTCAAAGTGTTGACATTGTGTGCTTTAGCCTACCCTTAATCAGTGTCAATATTAAATTTGTTGTTTTGTCATTCATTCAGCTGATGACACAGCTCAAGTATGCAAAGCGCTTGCCAAAAAGAGTCACAATCTGTGGTACGAGGCTCGTCTGACCTCCTGTAACCAAGAGATCTACGAGAAGGCCAAGAAGGTTTATGTATATATTTCCCCTAAGGTAAGAGGCGCAGTGCATGCATCACAAATATCTGTGTTAGGCCCGATGTAGACACATGTATCTGAATGATCGGAGGACATTTAATGGGCCGACGTAGACACATGTGTCTGAATGATCGGAGGACATTTAATGGGCCGACGTAGACACATGTATCTGAATGATCGGAGGACATTTAATGGGCCGACGTAGACACATGTATCTGAATGATCGGAGGACATTTAATGGGCCGACGTAGACACATGTATCTGAATGATCGGAGGACATTTAATGGGCCGACGTAGACACATGTATCTGAATGATCGGAGGACATTTAATGGGCCGACATAGACACATGTATCTGAATGATCGGAGGACATTTAATAGGCCGAGGTAGACACATGTATCTGAATGATCGGAGGACATTTAATGGGCCGACGTAGACTCATGTATCTGAATGATCGGAGGACATTTAATAGGCCGACGTAGACTCATGTATCTGAATGATCGGAGAACATTTAATGGGCCGACGTAGACACATGTATCTGAATGATAGTAGGACATTTACTGGGCCGACGTAGACACATGTATCTGAATGATCGGAGGACATTTAATGGGCCGACGTAGACACATGTATCTGAATGATCGGAGAACATTTAATCATGTTAATCAAAGCAAGCACAGGTACGATGCAAACCACAGATTTATGTACGATTTCTTTGGAGGTTGACATAAGTATAACTTTGTGTTAGAAGTAATTTTTTTTTTCTACTTTTTCAAAAGTTTTTTAATTCACTTCAATTGTATGCATATTCATATTTTTGTTTTGTTTTTTGTTTTGTCTAACAGCAATTAACTCTCAAGGAATTTTACTTTAAATTTATTGGCAAAAAGCTGTTCACTTTCCGAGTCTGTCCATCTACAAAGGTGAGTGATTACAGTTGATGACTCTTACTTGTGAGTAGTGGCGACACTAAGTCTTATTCTTCAGGCCTTTTCTGTGAGTTCTGCTGACACTCAAGAAGTATGAAAAGCCATGCTGTTGAGAACACTATTGCTATGATTATGTTGCGTCAGTATGTACAATGTAGCAACTGATGTGAATGACATTTGATCTAAGATCAAGTTGATGGAAACTTTAAGCTGTCAAGCTGGAGGTTATTAATTGAAACTTGATGTTAACATGACAAATCCACAATAGGAGTTAACCAAGTAATGCATTTATGTTCATATAATATGTTTTATCATTTTATTATCTTATTGTTGCTACATGAATGTCATTCACAAACTATGACATGATGGGTATTTATTGTTTCAGTTTCATTTTAATGGCTTTAACAATCAATATGAGGCCCCAGTTTTCACCATAGATGATGGCTCTCAACCACCTATAACTTTAGCTGCTAAAGAAAGAAACATTATAGCTGCTACCTTCACCAACTTCTTGCTCAAAAATATTGGTAAGATGACTATCCTAATTACTCATCCTGTTTATGTATGAAAAAGTATATTTTAATGTGATGGATAGATTTGTAGGTACAAAGATATATTTCTAGATAATCATTTAAAGGTGGATCTACATGTGCTTGGTCAGATTTAGTGTTGTAAGTTGTAAGTAACATATAAATATAATCAAGATGTTTGTGTGAGCAATGTAAACTTAAATGGCAGATTGAAGAATTTCAGTTGATTGCTTTCTGACTACCAGCCTGCTTTAAATCCCTTTTTTGTGATTTTCTAGAACCTTTTGGAAATGTTGATGGGATAATATAATACCTGCACATGTACCATAGTGAATAAAAAGGGATTTGTTATTGTATGAATACCCTGATTTCTCAACCATTTTGCATATGAAAGAGCAATTTTCAGTGCAGTTTGTACACATTTTGAATTTGATTTGGAGACAAAACTACATTTACTGGACTGGCCAGTTCCAGGGCTTCACAAAAAATATAACTTTATCAGCCAACACAGAATGATGCCTTCAGAATATGCTTGAATAAACACCTTGCAAACATGCGGAAAGGTTGAAGAATTACGGTAGGAACCAACTGACAACAATAATCACATGGAAATTACTGTTTTCAAACACGATAACAGTAAAATAGGATATGAGAAGTAGTTCTGTTACCTCTAGGCGAGCTGTCATATTCATGTGTTTCTCTCTGTCTCTAACCAAAATATCTTCACAAAAAAAGAAATTTGGTGAACTACTTGTGCTCTATTCCAGTAGGATGTCTATTGGAAATGAGTACATGTATGTATTCATTGAAAACCACTATTCTTCCATCAATGTGGCATGCATACAAGTATCAGAAAACTTCTAGAATATGACATATGAAAACTGTTAAATGAATACACATACATGTAAATAAGAAAAATGAGCATTGTTGTATTTGTCTTGCTTTCATTGTATCTCCAAAACTATTGGGCTAAATTCTGTAGAACTTCATGCATTTGTTTAAAAATGGCATGAATAGGAAACACAGAGATAATGTCAGTAAAAATTGTATGTGTTAATCTTCAGGTGGCTCAGAGACTTTTCAGGACAAACAAGGTTTTTTCCAGCACGAGATCAGACAACTTCACATCAAGCGTAAACACAGCGGGATACCTGTGAAAATTGACCGATCCAAGCTCAGATACAGTGTAAGCAGTTTCTTGATGTGTTGACCATGACAATCAAACTAATTTATTGTGCAACTGATTAGTTACTTTCAGATAAGATGCTCTGAATAGTGATTGAGCAATAGCATGGTGTAAATTGCTATATCCTAGTGTGTGTCATGATCCCAAGTGAGCAATATGCTTTTTGGTTACCAGTGTATTATATAAAGTGTGTAACACCATGAGTGACTAACTCAGATTTAGTGCCACATTGTGTAATAACAAAGAATTACTAGTAGATCATTATGCCGTCATTTCTTTGTCCCCTAAGGTGAATGTATTTACATGTCCACAGATAGTCTCCAGTTTTGCCCCAATTAGTAATGCTTTAGTACTTACAGTATGTTAGGTCCTTCTACTATAATAATTTTAACTCCCCTTTTGTATTGGTTTGCTGGTCCTCTATTCACAAACTTTCATTGACCAGAAAATATGTTTTCTTTCACAGTCATATAAGGCTACAAAATCCTTTGATTTACAAGACTGGTGTAAAAACTTTGAGATCACGTTTCAGGGAGAAGAAGGTAGGAGCTTTCATCAACTGTTGTATGTCTGAATAGTGTGTGTTATAAACACAGTGTGATTTGTCATATTTTTAATCTAAGAGGAGCGTATAAAAATAAAACTTGAAAATCATTCGATATGTGAGAAATGTCTGTCACAGCAATATTTCCTGTTCAAGACACATTATAGTGATCGAAAAACCTTATTAAAAAGGGGAAAATCATCTAGATTGGACAAAATAAAAACAGGTGGGTTTTCACTTTTGCTCTTTTTCGTAGGTTGATGTTATTGTTGTTTCACCTGTGAAACATAAAGTAAGGTTGACATGCCTTAATAAAGAATTTGTATTGCATAAAATAGATATTGAATTTGTTTTTCCATGCTGTAACTAATGTGTTGTTGTTGTCAGGTCTGGACTGGGGTGGACTGAGGAGGGAGTGGTTTGAGCTCCTGTGTACAGACCTCTTTGATCCTGCGGAGTCAGGGCTCTTCACACGGTTTACTGACTCTCCTCAGGCCTTGGTAAGTCACACATTCACGGCCCAGAATACAATCTTGCATCCATGATAAAACAACGTGAACATTCCAATCTGCATAATTAATTTGATTTTGTCTGCACTTTTCTCTTTTAAATGAATAGGTGAACTGTTCTTTTATATTTATCATTTTCCCCATGATATTTGAACAATAACCTTGAGTCTTATACACAAATAATGTCAAAAATCAATCAATAAAAGATTTGTAAAAGCAGATAAATATTCATATCTGTTAGGCATATGTTCTTCACTCTCTACATGTGTAATTTGCTTTTTGCAGGTGCACCCAAACCCTCAGCGGTCCCCTGAACTGAAGCTGAAGTATTATGAGTTCGCTGGGAAAATTGTGGGCAAATGTTTGTATGAGACTGCTCTGGGTGGGACCTACAAGCAGTTTGTCAAGGCTCGTTTTAGCCGCTCATTTCTGGCTCAACTAATTGGATTGCGGATAAATTACAAGGCAAGAAATTTCAATTTCTCTAATTCACCCCATCTTTCTGTTTTTGTAATGTTCACACTGCACATCTACCTCCATGAATGCTAGAGTAAATAATGTGTAGGAATATGACATCTTTCTGACATGTTCATTTCCTAAAGGGTAGTGAACATTAAGTTGAGATGTTAAATAAAGTACTAAATTTTCAACCCTTGGGGTTTGACCACCAGTCTATATCATCTCTTGTTAACTGTTCCCCACAAATAAGACAAATAAAATATTGCTGTTGGTGTTGAAACTTCTAGTTTTAATTTCTAGTTCGATATCATCCTGGCATCCAAACAAACCTGTCAATGACCAACAGAACGTTCAGAATCAGGAAAAGTGAGCAACTTTGTCATAGATGAAGTTTAAGGTCTTCTGCCGTAATTGTGCTGACAGAGTTATAGCCCTTTACAACTCAAACCAGGATTCCCAGGAAATAGAGTTTTGTCAACACAACTGATGACAGGAGTTTGAAAACAATTTCAGTGAAGTTTTTCCTGTGAATTTTTATGAGTGGGGCTGTGTTTGACCAATTTTGGGCTGTAATTTTGCCCCCCAGGTTAATGGTAGTGCCAAATCGACTGACGGTGGAATGAAGTTGTAGTTGACCAGCTGTATTTACGTGTTACAGCAATGTTCTGGAAGTTCTTGTCATAGAAATTGTCTCCACAATTGGTAGTTTCTCACTCAGCACAAGTGCTTGGGCCCCAGATCTGATGGCTCATTGTTATGGCTCAACATATTAGATAGACCAGTTCTGTGCCCTTGATTCTTGTGGGTTTTCTTTGATTCATGATAAACCAAACCTGCTTTCAGTACAAAACAAGCTCTACATTTCTAACCGGGTGCTTAGGGAGGTGGGGAATATTTGAATACTCGGTCTCATTTTCTCTTAGAGTATTTGAATGTTTCCTATTGTTCTTTCAGTATTTTGAAAGCGATGACCCTGAGCTGTATGAAACCAAGATCAAGTTCATAGAGGAGAATAGTGTGGAGGATTTGGAGCTGTACATGGCAGAGGAGGAGTATGATGACTCCGGCCGTCTTGTCAAGGTACATGTACATGTGTCACGTTTTAATTAGACTTATGTTAAGTTGATGTAAAGTAAGTAAGCGAATGTTTAGTAAATGGTGTAAAGATCTGGAAGAAATGAAAAAATGCATGTTAAACAATGTGTTTATCTGTAATTTTTCCACTCTTATAATGTACCGGTATTTGCAATATCTCATAGCAGTGTTAGTATGTGAAGAGAAAAAAATTATGATAAATGTATTTAGGAAAAAAAGAGATGTGCTTAAAAAGAAAAAGTTTTATGAAATTCAGCACAACTGGATTTCAAGTGTACTCGAAAGATATCAGCTACTTATCATCCGTTGTCATTCTTATACAACACTGGTAGCGGTTGTAGAATTGATCAGTTTCCATTACACTCATGATGATTGAAGCATACATGGAGTAAGAAAAATAAAAGTTTGCAGTGTTGACTGTAGAGAATTGAGATGGCATGTACATGTCAAAATGTCCACAATCATGTTCTTTTTTATCAGATGATTGACCTTGTACCGAATGGCTCTAAAGTCCGCGTGACAAACAGGAACAAGCTTCAGTACCTGGACCTACTGGCCCAGCAGAGGTTAACCAACAGTGTGAGGGATGAGGTGGAATACTTCCTCAGAGGTCTCAACGAGCTCATCCCAGACAATCTACTCAGCATATTTGATGAAAATGAGCTGGAGGTAATTCTATAAATCTGTAATTGACCTCAGATTCCGTCCATTTTTTTTCCAGAGTGAGGAAGTGACGTTGATCTTACAAATGTAGTTTGTGGTTTGTTTGGAAGGTAGGTTGATGTCCTGCTGGCAAAATATAAGTTTCAGCATAAAAATTAATGTTTTATGACTTAAAAATTTCTCATTTTGGGGTGAATGTTTATTTCAAATGCAGTATTTCATTTAGTTTACTCTGTTCTTATTTAATTTAGTTATATGACTTAAGTGGCACATTTCTCCGATCATTGTTGAATGCACATATAAACTCACATTATGCCATCATGGTAGCTTCGTGAAGCGTGTGTTGGATAAAACTTATGTATTAGAGGATATGTTTTCACAATCTCTTTTGAAATAATGGGTATGTAATCAAATGGATTTTACAATGTGCACTTGCTGTAATTATAATTTATTTTTAAACTCTTAAGCCAGTCTGTTTGATTTTTGTGTGTAAACAGTTGTTGATGTGCGGCACAGGGAACTACAGCATATCCGACTTCAAGGTGCATCACGTGGTCTGTGGGTCCTCCTCAGCCTTCCTTAAGGTTAGTAGAGAGCTGTCATTGCCTAAGGCCTGTCTTAAAGTAAAAGACAGCTCATGACAGAGGCACTGTCCATTACACAGATTATAAAATACTCTCTTGAATGTAAAAACCTGTTTGAAATTGTATGAATTTGTTGCTGAATTATCTTCGTTTGAAGTGTGGAGTATTGTGCTGCCTGCTGGGGATCTGAAGGCCCCTAAGCTTTTAAGCTTTTGAAGGATTGACCAATCAGAGAGCTAGGGGATATAAGCTGTGATGTTAATGTTCTGAGTTGTCTGTCAGTGTAACATGTAATGACATAACACTGTTTTAATGTTAAATGTTTTAATTATAATGAGTACATGGGTGAACAGCACTGCAAAGTATTTCCAGACCATTGTGTTGTGGCAGGAGTAAGTTTCTTGATAATTTGTAACTTAAGTATCTTAAGTTACAAACACAATCCTAGCAGCTTACTACAGTCTCAGGTGACAAGAGTGTTGTACGTTTGGAACAGTTACGTCATAGCCCAATTAGAATAGCTATGTGTCATGCTAGGCAATGAAGCACAGTGAGATGTCAATTTCTGCTGGCGTAGTAGCTGTTAGAAAAAATACTTTACTGAAATAAACATAATATCGTCCAACCTTTTTGGCAACCTTAACTTAGAACATGAGCTGTCTTTCACTTTAAGAAACAACAGAACATATATGTGGGATATTCTCAAGAACCATGGAAACAAGGCAGCTATAAATGTGTTTTCTTCAAGACTGTTGGGCAACAAGTAAATATCTCTTTCCTATCAGAAGCAGTGAGCCTAGTAACAGAAAGGAGATGGTTTTTGATATATTCAAGCAGTCATTTTCATATGTTTAAGAATGTCTGTGCTTTGAACAAAAGATTTATTTTGTTTCTTTAGTTGATTGTGATTTAAAGCCGCACTCAAGAATATTTCACTTA
This sequence comes from Acanthopleura granulata, assembly GCA_016165875.1. Lineage (NCBI taxonomy): Eukaryota > Metazoa > Mollusca > Polyplacophora > Chitonida > Chitonidae > Acanthopleura > Acanthopleura granulata. The sequence goes on from JABBOT010000001.1 coordinate 24,338,883, forward strand.
CACAATGCCAGTCTGTTTTCTTTTTCTCTTTTCGATTGACTGTCAAGGGTTTTGCATATACAGAGTGGCTGCTCTCTCACATTTTCTCCAGGTGTGTGTTTTATGATGTTTTCTTTTTCTCTTTTCGACTGACTGTTAAGGATTTTGCATATACAGAAGGGCTACTCTCTCACACTTTCTCCAGGTGTGTGTTTTATGATGTGACAGGTGCTGGACTGGTTCTGGACAATAGTGGCCAGCTTCACAGAAGAACAGATGGCTCGTCTGCTACAGTTCATCACAGGCAGTTCACTGCTGCCCCCTGGTGGATTTGCGGAGCTTAACCCCAAGATTCAGCTGACTACTGCTGTGACGTATGGGAATCTACCCACAGCCCACACCTGGTAAGCGTCACTGAGAAGTCTGTGGAATTTATTTACGGGAGTGCATGAGTCTAATATGATGTAAATTACATATATTCTATAACATTCTGGAATTATTTCACACCAAGCCTGTCTTTTAAATGGCACACAGTGTGTGTTAGTCGGCCTGTGGTCTTTGAATATGACATATTGGACAAAACTATGTCAGAGATATATTTAGTATTTTACAACCAAAATATAAAAATATCTTGTCACAAAGAAATTATATTTAGGGATCCACACTGGTTCCCTGAGGGACACCTCTTAAAATTGTTCGGATTATTATTTTTATTATTATTATTATTCCTCTTATTAAATTGCAATATCTGCCAAACTGCTGAAGGTAGAGAATCCCAACTTTGCAGTTTTCATAATAAACATATGAAGCAACTTTTGATGGTTAGTGTCCAATGGCCAGACACGTGATTTAGCAGCAATTTTGAAATTCATTGTTAAGCTTAAAAAATCTTCTTCTCACAAGTGGTTATACCTTTCGGTAGGAAATTCCATGTGCTATTTCTAGGTGGATGACCCTGCTTAATTAACCTCACACGTTAAATTTGATATGCAAATTAGGCTGTAATTAACCTCCGAAGTTAGATATAAATTAAGTCACCTCTAAATACTGCTTAAAATGATTAACCAAACATACTGTCTGGTGCTCCTTGTCAGGATTGCAAATCTGCAAGAATTAGTTTTTATAGTTTTTAAGTTTTTGCCAAAAAACCAACAAAAATTTCTCAAAACTCTCCCATTTAAATAACATGGGAGCTTTGTGCCAGACTTAACAAAAGCATTTACTGTGCTTTGGCTGGGTATTCTGATTCTGTCTGGCACCAGGAATAGCAGATCAACAGCACAATCTCTCTATACATGTGACTGAGTCAGGTATTTGAGAGTACTGTTTATCTTCTTTTCACTAGCTTTTACCATAGCCTCAGTGGAGGGTGTTACTGGCATTCTCAGGTTCAAATCCAGATAAATCTCGGCAGTCTTTTTTCTCTCTCTTTTTCTTTAAGTATCGTGAAATTATTATGCACTGCGGACTGGTTATAGCACTTTGAGGTTCAAATACAATCTATTTCTTATCATTTTTACATGGAAATTTTTTCCCCACAAATTTCATTTCTCAACCTGGCCTACTTTGGACGCCATATTGCCATGAATAGAATGCGCTGGCGTATCATTTTCTCAAGGGTTTATCCAATCGAGCTGAAATTTAAAGTGCAGACAGAATATGTCGAGGCAAATTATGTGTGCAAACATCATTTACTTATGTTGAAAACTGTGGAAATGCACTGATGAAAGTTGTCACGTGACCAAAAATTTTTGAATTTAAATATTTTAAGTATGCTTCCTGATGTAGATTGACGTCCTGATGTTTTTTGCCTGAGATGTATACTTTTGCAAAAAAGCAAAATTTCACCACATTTAGAGGTCACATGACAGGAAACCGTGATAGCTGTAAAGCTGGACATCGCTGAGTGCAGTTTACTATGAGAATGAAGATTATCCTTGCTACGCTCTGTTCTTTATGTCTTTCGTTATGGGCTATTGGCAAAAGATCAAAGCTGAACTGCTCCCAGTTTTAGTAGTAGGTCCATTGTACATGATACCTGCTTGTCACAGGTTCAAATTCAGTTTTTTCTTGTGCAGTCTTTTTGGTTTTCTCTCTTGTGTATTATCATAAAATTGTCAGGGGACTACCAAATAGGTAAATAGGTAATGGTGTGGACCCCGTTAACGCTGTTAGAGAACAGCTTTGATTCATCTTTTTTTTCATTTTTAGTTTACTCTAAATATCATTAGTATTGTCCATGAATGAGCAACTCTGGTAGAAACTGTCGCCTGTAACAGGTTGAGTAATTTGAACCATGGTCTGTCCATTTTCAGAACACAGAAGATATGCCTCTTCATATACCTATTGTACATGTATTTCATGGCTTGAAGGTTCTTCAAACTGAACAGTTTGTGTGTATATTTTTCAGCTTCAACCAGCTGTGCCTGCCTGATTACGACAGTATAGAGCAGTTCCACAAAGCCCTTCTGCTGGCCATTACAGAGGGAAACCAAGGATTTGGCCTGGTGTGACATTACCACTACACATTAATGTAACCAGACCTTTCCCTCCCCAGCCCCAGTCTTATGGTCCTCGCTGGTGTGACTTTGCTCTGACCATGCTCTCAAGTCGCTTTATTCCAGCACTCTCTCCAGATTTTTTTATAGTGCGACGTTCGAAAATACCATTAAATGTTGATTTTGTCTTATTTGACCCACAGCATGTTGGTCAGGTCTGACTGTACCCTCAGATGTTGATTAGGTCTGATTGTATTCTTGAATGTTGGTCTGGTCCAACTGTACCTTCAATTATTTATTTATTATTTGATTGGTGTTTTACGCCGTACTCAAGAATATTTCACTTATACGACAGCAGCCAGCATTATGGTGGGATGAAACCGGGCAGAGCCCGGGGTAAACCCACGACCATCTGCAGGTTGGAGGCCAGCATGAGCTGAACTTGAACTCACAGCTACCACATTGGTGGGAGGCTTCGGGTCATTGTGCTGCGCTAACACGCTAATTGACTGAGCCACGAAGGCGCGCGTATCCTCGATGACAATTGTAGGATAGATCTGACTGTCTCCTAAAATGTTCGTTAGGTTTCACGGTAACCTTCAACCTTAGTACATTGTATTAATGATACTTAATTGCTGTAATTATTTAAGCTTTTTAATGTAAGTTTATTTTGTGTATTATACTTAAGCACATTTTGTGATGAACATTACTTCTAATATAGTAAAGCACTTGTTTGATGTATATTTAGTGAAACCTTGAGCTGGTTGACTGACTCTGAATTAAATATTGAAGTGCATAAATTACATTCACTAGTGCTGAATGAGCGAGAGTACTTATGTGAGTATTATTGTACAGAACTGGCAGTTTTCACTAGTGCTGAATGAGCGAGAGTACTTATGTGAGTATTATTGTACAGAACTGGCAGTTTTCACTAGTGCTGAATGAGCGAGAGTACTTATGTGAGTATTATTGTACAGAACTGGCAGTTTTCACTAGTGCTGAATGAGCGAGAGTACTTATGTGAGTATTATTGTACAGAACTGGCAGTTTTCACTAGTGCTGAATGAGCGAGAGTACTTATGTGAGTATTATTGTAACAGAACTGGCAGTTTTCAGAGTACTCCTGATGTTTTTTTCAAATTAGCTATACGACTGTATATGACTGAATTCTGTGCACTGGGATAATTTTTATCTTTTCATATTTTTAAGCATAGCATTTGGCTTTCAGTGGCTATATTCTGCTACAATCCCTGTTCCTCAGCCTGATTTTAGTTCAGACCAGTCAATCAGTGAACAGAAGGAATGCAGATGTTGTGTTGTAATTTTACATTTGATCAAGGTTCTACAAATGGATGAGACAAATGAAATTTGGCTTGTCCAGAGCTGAAGTGTACTGGTATCCATTTGAAAAGGCAGTTAAGCCATGAATCAGTTTGTTTTCAGACTTAAAAATCTTGTATTCACATGTTAAAAACTCCTTGTATTTTATGCATGTGGTGAAAAGGAAATATCACTGCAGTTACTAATACATGGGAATGACGTGTGTTTGTGATTCCACTGATTGTCACATCAGCAAGTTCATAATTTTGCCACATTTTCAGGAAGAAAAAAAAACCGTGCTACATTCTGGTATAATGAACTGCTTTCCTGAATGTATATGGTCAGCAAAATCATGTATCATTATCTCAGTGAAATTGACAGATTTGATGACATTGGATTTTGTGAAATGACCAAAGGAGATTTTAAACTGTCACTATTATTGATCCATAGATACATGTATTTGTTTTATGATTTAGGCCGAGATAACCTGGAACATGGAACACACCAAGTCAAGTAATCAAGTGGTATGCACAGTTCTGTCAAATTATTTTGTTGGTGACTTCTACTCAGAAATATTATACATGTACATTGTGTGTCGATCCACTGTGCTGGTGTTAAACAGAAATTGGAAGGAATAGGGAGTGCTTTGTGTTATTGAGAATGTCAAAAACATGACCACGACTGTTCAGGTACAGTTAAGCTGATACAGCTTCAAGGCAAATGAGTGCTGACAGTTATTCAGGGTAACTTACGGGCGCCAGTAAATTCAATGAGGAGTTCAGAGATAGTTGCTATTGCCTGTGTAGACATTCACTCAGTTCTTTTTACTCCTTCCATAGTTTAATGGTTGATGTTGACCGCATCACAATTTGGACAGTTTTTCTGATGTATGTACGTGGCATTAACTTCAGTGTGAATCCATGTTCAATTTTATCACAACTTATACATTTTATCAAAAATTTCATTCACAACTGAGGTACAAATTTATTCTGAGAGTTTTATTGATGTTTTGAGGTTTGTTTGTAACATGCTTAGTAATTTTTTATCACCTTCATTTGCCTCTACAAATGCACTTTTCTGTGATGAATATAGTATTTCAAGATGTTAAAAGAGCTTGACTGATCCACAATACTGTTTAATTATTGTGAAACTTAAAGCAAATGGTCTTAAAGAAAAAAAAATTCTTAAAGCGTAATATACATTTTTTCTTTTAAATTAATATTTACATGTATGTCTGCTTTTGCATGAAAATGTGCCTGTGGTAGGTGTATGATTTATTGTATTAATTTATCCATTGCTTCTACAGGAGAGCCAATATTAGGGCGGCTAATCTTACTTCAATATTGATGTATTAATATTGTTGTTGTTTGTGCCATTTCTGTTTCTTGTTACCTTTTCTCAACCATCACATCTATAAACTCTTTGAGGGCATGTAAAAGTTGACAGAGTAACATCAAACACAGTTTATATGGATAAAACTTCTGACTTATTATATCGCAATGTGTCGATGTACATTCTGCCGTCGTTGTCAAGCGAGTGAAGATACAACCAAAACTATAACTTATATAGTATAAAGTAGGCATCGGGAAAACAGTATGTATTTTATTAATCTCCAGCCATATGTGCATACAGATATATGAACCAGTATTATCTTTAATAGGTCTTTATTAATGTATAGTCATGTGTGTATACTATAAGTTATATCAGAGTGTTGCCTCGGGAACTGTTTGTCATTCGTGGGTTCATATCTGGTGATAATGAAATAACAATCAGGAAACTGTGATTGTAGAGAGCCCAAGGTTTATTGTGTACTTACATACGTATTCCAGTACTCGACCTGTGCATAGAGATGTCTGGCGATGATACGCGGGCTGAGAGGAAGGCGTAGCTGAAGAGTCCATTCCAGATTCAGTGGAGTATACCTCTACCAGCCGCGATGCCGTGTTTCAAAATTCCGTCGGAAAGATTAATATTTTCACGAGCCTGAAGGGCGAGTGGAAATAATGGTCTTTGAGACGAAGTATCAGCTCGTATACCCACGCGCATGTATGTCAGAATGAAGAATGAAGAGCTTTCCAGACGACTTTTGTTGGATTAATACCGGTACGTCGGACAAAACACGCCGCGGATTTACAAACGCTTTGCCACAGACCGAGCGGCTGAGACCGACATCACGGCTCACGTGATGAGAAGGGCTCAGATCGGGGAACTCATTTTGCAAGGGTTTGCAATTTAATTCAGAAGGATGCTACAAAAACTTTTCTACAGGTTGTTGTGAAATCATTTGAACTCTTTGGAAAATAAAGGGAAGAAAAGTTACTGACTCGTACATTGCTGACAGGGTTGCTATCCTCTGGCGCGGGAATCATTGACTCGTCGCATACAGCAAATATATCGAAGGCACGAGACTATCGCTTAACTATACGGTAGCCTATTAAAGACAGACAGACCAGTCGGAGGCCTAGAATTTTCTTTGAATGGTGATAAGTGTATATCATGGGGTCTTATTCATTGTTTTCTCAATATCTGCTTCATAGTATATAAGTTATCATTTTGGTTGGTTCTTCATTCACTTCGCAACGATGTTAGAACGTACATCGAAAGCGTTGCGGTATAATAAATGAGAAGTTGTTCTCCATATAAACTGTGTGATGTCATCTCATCTATGTTTGTGGGAATCAACATTGACAATATTCCTCTGCATTTGTAAAACGGGCCATACAAGTAATCAACAGCATGAAGTGAGATGACAGTCAAATCATTTGCTGGAGTCTGTATGTATATCAAATTCCATAAATGCTGGGATTGTAATATTTTTACAAGAATCAACACCAGGAAATTTGTTTATGAGCAAATTGGCAATAAACTTGTCTAGCATGTGGATAATGTACATGTAAATGTTGCAGTTAATATCTGTGTATAAGCCAAGCTGTTCATTCGGAGATTTCAAATTCACTTGATGTACAACTTGTATTAAATGATATGGATACATATTGTTTTGTAAATAAGTGCGAGAAATATGCTTTAATTTCTCAGGCAAATTTATGTGATACTTATCTGTCTGTTGAATTAAGTGATTGTGATATTTATGCTTTCTTCTCTTTGTCAAAATTGGTATATAAAGCAAATGACATCATGCAGCCAACTACATGTATATGGGACAATACATGAATACGAATATTTGCACATATGCCCCTCAGTTGTACTGTCTGTACACTTACATACACTGTACGGTACCTATCACTTTTGTCATAAAATCTATATAATCAGTCTACACCTGGAATCTTTTTATATTTGTCAATCTGACGGCAGCAAGACTACTTTAATACGCGACTGTGTAGCTCTGAGATTGTTGGCCACAATAACAGCTTTGCAAAGCTTGTAGTTGGGAAGAATGAAACAGAAAGCCTGCTGGTGAGCTTCACCAGCCTCCTTATGCATTAAGGTACTTGAAAGGATACAGAATCATGACTAACTGGCTAGTGTGAGTTGTATCTTAGGTACCCTAAATGACCTCAAATTTCGTTGATAACAAAATGAGCGTTTCGCATGGTTCGAGAATGCTGTGGGTCTTACACAGTTCTTCTGAGGTTTGATTGGGAGATAGGATGATATCCTGCTGGAAAAATAGATCTTACTGATTGAATGAATGTTTCATTGCATTACTTTGCCTCTAAAAGTGCAGTTTTTGGAGTGAAATTTTCGGTCATTCACAGTACATCAGCAGAGTGACTAAGGCTGCTAAAGTATAAAGTAAGTACATAGAAAATCCTCTCTCCAGGTCGGCCAATCAACACTGATTCTGTATCCCTTTAATGACAGCGTGCAGATTCACACCCTGCCTTGGACATAGAATATTCTTACTTCATGTGTGGCCTCGGTGTCAAGATGCACTCGACAACGTTCGTATGGCCTTGTGCAGTCTGCCTAATGTGCAGTGACAACCACTTCTCTCCCACCAATATGGTGTGTTTATCTATACGTCAATTGTGGGAAGGTCATAAAACACACCGCAATCGTATGAATTAAAAATTCTCAAGTAAGATGTTAAGCAACAATAAAATAAATCAATGACATTATGTCTGACGTCAAAGAACAATACAGGTGACAAAAATCAATGCCTGATAAACCATGTTTGTTGTACAGAATCACTGCTCTGAAGATCTTGACACATCATCAACCCTAGATACAGAATGTGCGAGAAAGTTTATTTCGCCAGTGTTTAATGCCGTACTCAAGAATATTCACTACGGCCAGCATTATGGTGGGAGGAAACCAGGCACACCCCGGGGGAAGCCCACAAACACCTACAGGTTGCTGACGGACATTCCTACGTTCTGTTGGAAAATTTACCAGGGAATATCTTCCTTAACTTCATATGTCTTGAATAGGGAGGTTTTGAGTTCCAACTCTTGTCGCTTAAGGTAAATAGAGTCCATCTGTGTCATGTGATTTGCAAAAAATGTCCGGCAATTTTGTTCAATTTAATTTACCGATCACCTTTCTTGTACGGGAGGTACAAACGACCTCTCCTTCAATCAGCTGCTTCTTAAATTAAAAAAACTTTCCGCTGCTCAACTCCCTATCGTTCGTCTGGTCTAAATAACTTTTCCTGACATTTTCTTAGACGGCCATGTTGCAGTAAACGTAATCAGAAACAGTTGCCTAACATTTTTGACAGGTTACCCTTTGTTACCTTTAGCGATAAAAGAGGTAGAACTGGAAACTCCCCTATTAATTAAGTACGGAAGCATTGCATGCTGTGGGCTTTCTGTGATACCCCCTGGTATGCAGGACGATCATGGGGTGCCATCAGAACTCTAGTAATGGACCTTAGGCTGGACATTTTTCTAAACTGTCAACAACACGCACGAGACCCAATCAATGTCAGTATTTTTTCTACATCCTTACATGGCAATGCTCATTAGTTTTGGTGCATAGATTAACTTGCAATTCCGGTCGATTTGGACCTTCTAAAATGTTATTGTGTGAAAAGAATATTGCTTCATAACGAGAGTGACATTTGCTGAAGCATAGAGGTAAAATAGAAGGAGACACAACTCGCCCGGTCTGTCCTTGGAGCCTTTGTATTCCGAACAGAACCTCCCGTGGCTTAGCAATGTTTGATGTACAATGTACGATACCGCGCGTCAGAGCGACTGCACGAGCGGTTGTCAGCGTGATCTGTCAATATAAGGAACGCCATCATGCGCGCGTAGTTTCAATAAAAACCATGAACTCCAAATTCTCTGCACAACACATGTTTGGTAAGATCACATTTATGAGACTACATGGGCATTTAAATCACATCGATAGGACTTTTTTTTTCAGAAGTTAGAACGCCCAAAGAAAACCATTATTTATTCAGCTATCGAGGATATGTTCTGGTTATTCAATCGTTTTCTGGTCAGTATCGCTCTTTAAAGTTATGTTTTGCAGAAAGTATTAGTTAATGGTAATTACCTGGAGCTGACGGCATAAGGGTATCGTGACTCTTTTTTTTTTTTTAAATGACAACTGAAAATTGAGAAAATTTCTTCACCTGAGGCTGTGCTAGCTGTCCGCTATGTTCGGGTAGCAGCGCGGCTTATCGGGGTGAATGTGAGAGCACCTCCGTCGGTAATCTGAAGGGATTGGCTTAAGTAAAAACACTGACCCGTTTCAATCGGACCCCATTACACCGCCATATGATGAGTTACCTACGGATCCGGCATTACGGGACATATATCAGCATCACTGTGGGCTACCCGCAACAATTTCATCGCCGTAGACCTTTGCAAGATGTGTATAATTTCCGAATCATGGGACTTTATCCTCTAGACACGTACCTAGAACAGGTGTTTCGAAAAAACCCAAAATACTGTGAGGTTAAAGCCCGGGATTATTTACAAATTTACTTAATCTATACAAGAAGCCTTCTAGTGTGGTGAAAGATATGGCTCTATATATACGCCCGTTCTTTTATGTGCAGGCCTTGTCGTAAAGTGTTTCTCCGCCAGTGGGAGTTCAAACGCCATGCGCGGACCTGTGAGGGAGTCATCAAACGGGCGTACCCGTGCGGCGTCTTTAAAAACAACCCCATTGTTTCGAAGAACTAGATGACGAGGCATTATTGATGTGGTCGAACACGAAAGATATTTCCCCTGCCGAGCCTGCTTTGATTTTGAAGCTTATCTCCAAAAATTAGAGCATACCACCGCTAACTGCAGTAAAACCACAGAATGGATAGCCCGCCATATTCCCATGAGTGTGTCTGTTAATAGTAACGTTCCTGGATATGACAGCCCGATGTGTTTCGTGTCAACGAGTGATCCTCACACTTTGATTGAAACCATGATGACATATATCGGAATAGCGATCCCATAAGCGTGTCTACAGGTCAGTTGAAATTTTTAGACGTGCGAAATTATTTGGCCTCAAATTATACTTATGATAAGTGGGTCAAAGCTTATGAGTGTCAGGTAACCAAAGGTTGGTTTTGTTACACCTACGTGGACAGTTTAGAGCGTCCAGGTGAGACAACTCTGCCGCAATGTGAAGCTTTCCACAACGACTTGCGGCAGGAGGTGTGTTCTCAAGAAGACTACCGAGCTTTGCGGAAAGTGTGAGAATCACACGGGATGAGGACACGCCTAGACCTTCTGATCTGGTACAATAACTTGAACGTTATCCCGTTTATGGAGGCTTTGGGAAAGATGGCAGCGTTTTATCAAACTATGCGCATGGATATTTTTAAAGACTGTATTAGTATTCCGGGGCTGACTTCACGTTACATGTTTGAACATCTGCCTACTTACTTCTCGTTAATAGGTCAGACGGACAAGGAATCGAAACCACCCCGACTGGCAGAACAGTGGTTAGACTGACAGGCAGCCGAGCTGGGGTGAACATCCGTCACCGCCTTAATGACACCGAAAAGAGGATCGGGGACAGGCAACTTCCTGTTGATGGCTTTGCTCAAGGTAATGTATTATATCATATATATAAAATAATTCTACATGTATGAAAAGGTTTCGTGAGCGTAGCGTTATATGTATATATATATATATAGACCTCTATATGTAGGGCGGTTTCGAATTTCGGCGTCATGAGTTTATTTTACATGATCAATACTTACATACGTATGCTTGTACCGCTCCAGTTCCACGGATGTTACTGGCATTTCCACGGGTGTCATTTCAGCTACACTACAACAAAGCGCGGTCTTACGCCTGAGGAGCTTCAAAACGAAACAAGTGATCACCGATCTTACTTCTATCATTGGAAATACGCTGTCACAAAGATGTGTGCAAACTGACCTTTCTCTTCAGGCATTTCTGCGACATTACTACACCCGGCCTTCGTCCCATCTCACTCAAGGTCAATTATTAGAATCAGTTATTGAGCAGTGAGTGTATGGCTTTGTGACATTCATGTTCCCCAAGAATGATTATCAACTTTTGCAGAATGTCCACCCATGTTTAAAAATGCAGATGTCACCCTAGACGATATTGGGCCCACTATGGAGTAATTCGCCAAGGCCAATCATATGATGACCCAGTCCCGTCGGATGTTAATGGGCAGTATGTTTGGATCGAAAATTCTCTTCGGGACGCCTCTGCTGAGTTGGTATTTGGCTCACGAACTTGTTGTGACTCGAGTGTATCAGGCCGTCCAATATACACCTCAAGCCTGCTTTCGTACCTCTGCCGATCGTGTTACTCAGGCGCGGCGTGAAGGTTGTGTAGATCCTATCAAGGCGTTAATAGGTCACACTATGAAACTGTTGAGAAACTGTAAGCCGATTACCAACCAAGATCGCCATGTGGATGTGAAAGTGTACACGCTACAGAAGGCTCGCAAATTGCTCAATTCGGACTCGCGTATTAACATCGAAGAGATCGATGAGGATACAGCGAGGTGACGTGCGCCAAGAAAAAAATCGGGCATAATTCACCCTTGCAGTGCGAGTGCATGTTTTACCAGTATGCCAAACTCCTCATGCTGGAATTCTAGTATGATATTATGGCTAAATAATTCGATCCCATTCACTTTTATTGTGAGATGGATACAGATTCGGCCTACATCGCGTGGTCTGATCCCGACTGGGAGTCCATGGTTAAACCAGAGTTATGAGAAGTTTATGAGGCTGAGTGTGAGCGCTGGTCACCACGGCGGAATTATTATCAGCACGACAAACCTACGCCGGGTCTGTTTGAAGTAGAATGGACGAAAATGCCATTATCGGTTTATGTTCCAAAATGTATTACTGTTATGGGGGTGATAGCGGAGATGAGGACAAATTTTCATGCAAAGGAGTGAGTCGGCGAGGCGTGGAAAGAGACTTGTATCTCTCTGTGCTTCGGGAACGACAAAGTGCAGCCGGAGTGAATCGCGGCATGCGTGTACGAGCGCATCAAATGTATTCCTATATACAGTATAGGAACGTTTTTACGTATGTTTATGGTAAACGCAAAGTTTTGCCAGATGGTGTAAGCACGACATACCTGGATATTGAGAGACATTTGTAAATAGATTCATATTCCGAAGTAGATAGATATTAGCACAAGAAAAAAAGTGCAACAATAAAAAGAATAAAGAGAAAATCTTTTCTTTGGTGACATCTCATTTTTATGATTTTTTTTCCAACAATAAAACATGAAAAAACAAACAAGCCTGATTAACTTGTAATTTCATTGTGTCTGATTAATATGTAACTTCATTACAAACAAGTCTGATTATCATGTAATTTCATTCAATTATGAATTTTTTACTATCCTCATAAAGACATACATAGTTTAATCAGCGAAGAAAGGGGGGTGAATACCAAACATCCGGTCTATCCAATCGTATACTAAATGATTATTGACATAATTAGTAGCGGAATTTAAGTTTTGCATAAAAGAGTTCATCGCTCGTTCTATAGCTCGGAGAAATACAAAATATAAACAATATTGACCGCACACGGCGGTATCTAAGCATTGTACAGGGCAATGATTCCATTCTCAATGGTCTATACCAAGATTTTAGCCACGTCGATACATCTTTGCGCCTGGGTGGAAGGCCATAAGAGTCAAAATAATCCCCAGACAGGTTACGTGCGGTTTCCGTGCGGTTTCCGCGTTGTCTATGTAGAGTGCAATCCAATGTTTGCCAAGTACATGGGTCCGTGTTTAAAATATATAAGGCAGGTCGAGATGGCATCCGTTTAGGTAAATCGTTCCAAGGGAGCACACCTTGGACCAAGTCTTGTGTATACGGGCCGGTTTGAAGACATTGTAATAGTTGTTGGTTGTTCATGACGTCAGGTTTTTAGGAGTATGAGATGATTATGAAGGTCGTGATTTCAAATCCCAATGTGGTCAGCGTTAATTTTTTTCTCTTTGTTTTTCTTTTAATTGGTGAAATCACACAACACAGTGCGGATCTTGTCAATCTCGATAATGTCCTGAAACTCGGCGTAGCAAATGAGGGTAGTGGATACGAATAGGGGGTGGGAAATTCGCATTTACAAGCGGAGATCGCCCTTCTGACCGACGTTCAACTGCTGGTCGTTGTGTTGGCCCACAGTCAAATCAAAGGCGAACAGAGTGTACCCCGCTACGAATTGGGCATATTTGATGTCATTGCCTTCATCCAACCCAGCTTCGCCCATGGTAGCAAACAAGTTCATATAAGAACGAATGTAATTGTCGGCACTAAAACCCGGCGTGAGTGGCTAGGCTGGTATCTGACGTCCGTTCATGTGTAAGGCCACGCAGTTTATGTCACGGTGGCTGAATTCGAAGGAATTTTCTGTGTATCGTCCGTTAAAGATCGTGTTTTGTACACACCGTATGATGAGGCGCTGGGGAAGACTGCCTAAAAGTAGGCTTTGCTCGTTCACTGTAGTATGTCCCTGAGCTACGCTGAAATACTTGGTCAAGAATCGGGTACTTGGCTGGGGTCTTCTTCAAGGCTTTCAATTGCCCTAGCGGAAGCTGGGGGTGATTTTCCGTACAAACATTGTCACTTCCTCAAGGATTGTCTTGTAATCAGCCGGCTCCGCATTGTCTCCTTCCCCATGTTGCGGTGATGATATAATTGCAAAAGTGTCTGCGCTCAGGGTCAGATGCACTCGAACCGTGACATTGTTCAACAAATAGCAGTCTTGTAGAAACACATCACAATGCAATCTCTCCATTATATCAATCGAGCGACTTGCTGCGGCCAGCATCCCATGCTCCTTTAAAAATGCCTGAAACGCCTTGTTCAGAAACTCTTTGGCTTCGTCTCTTTGCAAATATAATGGCTTTCGTTCAGACTTGAAAATCCTTTTAAACGCATCGGTAAGGTTGGTACCTGTCTTGGTAGGAATGAGAACTTCCCAGGCGTATGTGGAGAGAATACCAATGCACGTAAGTAGGTAGGTATTGGAATCATTGTACTAGGCTATTTCACTCACATCCACCAAATCAGCTTGCCACTGACTGTCTATCCTCCCTACTATAACTCTGTTACGAGGGTAGTGTCGGCGAGCTGGTTGATGAAGCGTATACGCCTCCTGTTCGGTTAACCAACTTTTTATACGGTCACATGACACCGGGAGATCGTGCTGACGTGCTGCCCGCAACAAAGCTCCTACCCCGCTATAAACAGCTGGGCTCTGTGAGTTATAATATAACTGTTCTAAAACTTTAGCGACGGTATCCTGAGATTTTATTTCTTTGCCTTAGTATGGAATCGAACCCTCTCCCGTCGGCGGTGACTCATAATGGATAGGTACGGTATTTTATACCCCATCTCACTAACCACCCGCAAGTATAAGCGCAAGTGATACAGACAGCCAGTTATGTAAGCATCCAGTTCCTGAGAGATATTGACTCGGGTTTATAGACTGTAGCTGACGACTCCCGCTGTAAGGCGAGGAGTTTCGGTATGACTTCACGATAGTAGTATTTACGAATCGGATTAGGATTCTTTAGGCGGTCACAAACATCTTTGGTGAATACTCGGAGAATAGCACACCGTCCTTCGTTCACAATGCGGTCTTCAAACATAGACTACACTACATGTTTATATATTCTGAGATCAGTAGCTACATCGACAAGCTCTTTCCAACCGAAAAGCGTGGATTTCGTAGTAGGAGTGTCATGTCTCTAGCCGGCCAAATAGTAATGACAAACTGTAGGGTACCACACGTCTTATACTATTTTTCTTCTTTCTGTGTTAAAAATACAAAAGTCCCATCCTCTGCATGCGTCTATAGATATATGACCGTATCCGAGGAAATTTCACTTTTCAAGGGAGGCTACCCTTAGCGCCATATACCACGTAAGCAGGAAGAACGTAGGAGGTGAATAACTCCGAATCAACCCCAATCTTAGCACGTGATAAGTAATAATAAACCTCAATCAGGCCAACACCAATCATGTGGATAAACCGCTAAGTCATAAAACTAACACCACGAACCATACAATAACAAACACTTAGTTTTCCATGTTTTTTTTTACTTCAACATTAAAAACACACTGGATAATATTTATAGTGTTCAACTTTCACTGTGCAATATGTACAGAGAGAGAAGACAAAAAAACTCAGGAACTGGAACTATTTTGGGAGGGAAATTTAGCAAAATGTTTTCACAAAATCTCAAA
The DNA here is from genome assembly GCA_016165875.1 of Acanthopleura granulata. Lineage (NCBI taxonomy): Eukaryota > Metazoa > Mollusca > Polyplacophora > Chitonida > Chitonidae > Acanthopleura > Acanthopleura granulata. The sequence goes on from JABBOT010000001.1 coordinate 24,354,295, forward strand.
ATTCAATAAATCGTCCATGTAATGGCTCAGCCTTGCTATACTCTCTGTTTCCATATGCCCAGTGTCCTGGTACCGATTGACAGTTGTCACATATGTGTTTCCAAAATGGAAACTCGTACAATTTCCTACATTGAGTATTCTTATATTCCTTCTACGACGTGAGTTGAATTGAAATCACGTGGGGGTCAGGTTGGGGTAGGTGGTCTGAAAATAAATAAATAAATAAAAATAAACATGTACATAGTTCAGTATAAGGTCATATGACTCTCCACAACAGTAGACATTATACCAGGAAACACTTGTCTGTAAATTAAATAAACATGTATTCATACATAGCTGAGCGAAATCAGTTAATTTTTTTTCAAAGTACTTACTTACACCTCTTCCTCATCTTCATCCCATCGTCCTGTCAAACGTTGCAAATACATTTTGCTCAAATCTGGGTTATTTCCTGCACATTACTTGGAGATAATGGCGAACGTTACCTTCGGGCCATTCGGCATTTTTAACTGCATTCTGAAAATCGACGCTCACCTTAGATTCATCTAAACGCAATGCCTGGTCAATGGTAATTTCACTCCCTACATCCATATACTCCAATGGCTCCAGACACGGATGGCGACTTTGGCTGGTGTGGTCAACGCGGTAACCTTCACACTGCTCTTCCCTTACTTTACTACCTAGGGGAATCATATGCTCCATCACTTTGCTCCACATCAAATTATTTACAATGGTGTTCTCCGAGGCAGTGAGAGGAGTTGGAGGGGGCGGGGAAGTGAAACATGTGTTGGCAGGCTGGGAAACCGCTTCATCTGTTGTATCAAGCACTCCCCTCACACGATGGCAAGCCTGGGTCGGTTTCCAGTTCGAAAGGTAACACCGCCCTTCGTAGGATAGTATCTTCTCTGTGTCCTGTATTGCGTCCACTGTTTAATATTTGCGTACCACAATCGCTCCCCGGTTTGTGGATTCTGGCGCATTGAAAAACTGAGGAAAATATCCCCACTCAGGTGAAACAGCGGTTCCGAGGGTACGATAATCTCTTCACTAGCCGGTATAGGGCTGGTTACTGTTCCGCGGTTTTGTGATTGAAAGGTGTTTTCAAACTCGTCCCAGGCATCCACTGGAATGGCGATACTGCGCTGAAAGGGTTGGCCGCCATACTGGAAGAAGGTGATTTTATTTTCAGCGACTCGAATACAACACCCACTGAAAATGTCAATATCGTGAGTTTTTAACGAAAGCTTCTTCTTGTTCCATCGGGAAAGTTTAATCTGCTTCTAATGCACCGGCTGTGCATCCGTTGTCTCTTTCTCCGCTAGAATGGTATTCGTGCCACCAGTTGTTGATGGCTTTTTACTTTTCGGCATAGTGAAAGCAATTCAGGCAGTGCTAACTTGTCAATCTGAAGTCCACAGGTGAAGTGATAGGTGAGCCGTGGAAACAAACGGTTTTATATAAAAACTAAACGAACGCGCTCGTGGAGAACGAAATGTCATACAATAGCACGTTTTCTAATTGGGCGTCCCTCTCCCAACATCTGTCAGAAGTCATGCACGCATTTGCTCGACAGGTGGCGCAGCAAAGGTTTCTCTTTGGTTCGCGCTGGATTGTACATTCTAAAAATAACACTATCCGACCGATCTCTGTATAAACACCAGCCTTATATTTCACGCTGTATTCTTATATTTCTGTACCAAAAATAAACCACTGATAAAACTCGACACACACGATGAAAGCCTACGCCAGTCTCTATATGTACGTATGACCGTATGTATATTTTATTAGCATTCAATCTTATAACGACATCTAACAGAAAAGTCGAAGAAACACACTGTACATACAGGGACTGAAAAAGTTCCCTCCCAGTCCAAGCCCAGCGTCACGTGGTACGTCTTTTTCCCACATGCCACATTACTATATATTATGTACGATTATCGATTTTTTAAGGTCCGCGCTCGTTGGCCCGCTGTCGAATACAGCAGAGTCCACACAAGTCGGTTGAAATGTATAAAAACCTCCCGCGCTTAGCATTTCACATCTCACCCACAGCTATGTAGATGGACCACGTCCTAAGACGAGCGAGGGAATATGCTGTGGCTTGTGTCGTATATGAAAGAACACTCCGTCGCTACATCAGCGGCGAACCAAACTGTGCCGAACTGGTCATCGATATGGGTAACAGTTAGTCCGACCTGGGAGCGCCTAGCCTTCGTGTGTTGCAAGTTAGAGGCGAGATTCTTACCCGTTGTCCATAGCCCGACCCAGCGGAGACTGAACAACCCACGGTAAAAATCTCTACAACGGCCCTTGTCAGGGCCATCAAATCTGTTGAAAGTGATCTTTCAAATCTGACCACGAGTCTGTTTTATGTAATGTCTCGTTATTTTTTGTTTTTATGTGATTGCCCATTTAGTTATAACAAACTAAGAGCAGCCCCAACTTTTCCATCATTCTTAACTCTCTCAAACTAACACAATCCTCGTTTTTTCTTTACACACATGATGAAACCCACACCTGTCTTTATCTGCAGGCATGACCCTATGTATGTCCCCGATGAAGAACTTTTAATCTCAGCACAATATAACACGTTTCCAGATAGGTTTTGTTAGTTTCATACAGTTAAACATAATATAGGCGAAATCGATATGTTAGTAAAACACAGGGATTGAGAGTTCATAAGAGTGTTCACGGCATGATTGCTATCAACCAACCAGAGCCGTGGAATTTGTTTTCACTTTGGTCAGCACTCTAATAGTCTGCATCCATACAGCGAATTACACCTGGGTTTTCATGTGGATATAAAACAGCACTTGTGTCGTTATGCCTTTAATATTTTACATCCATACCGAAAAATTATGTATATTATGGATCTATATTTTCTAATTATTAAGGTTATACGTCACTAGAAGCCGATATTTCACGCTGTATTCTTTTATTTCTGTACAAAAAGAAACCGCTGATAGAACTCCGACAACTGTACGTGTACTTTTGGTATAATATAAAGACAATACCCCTAACTGGTGATTATTTTTGTTTAGACAGTAAATGACTGCTTTAGGGGACGCAGTTACCTTGCGCATTCCAGGTTTGAAGGTATATGTACGGATCGATTAATCTTTGTGTTTCTGCAGACTTAATAGTACGAAATTTTTCAAAGTTCTGTTATAGCCAAACGTCATTCATGCCTAAATTTTGGAAAATATATCCGATATACTATCCATCGGTGTCCATATAACCGTGAGATAGTATCTGATAGCATGATTTTACGAAATAAATAATTTGGCAGGTTATACTATATCTTTTATTCACCTAGTACTAACCGCCTCCAAAAGGGAACCATTTCTCTTTTGAATAGCAACACTCAATCCCCCCCTCCCCGTTGTTATAGCTGAATCAAGGTAGTCTGACATGGATTCTGTCCGTCTTATAAGTATTCGAAACATACACAAAGGGGCCTCTGAGCAACGCGCCACTGGGTGCCGAGTATCTTCCACAAGCTACTCGTCTCGATAGCGCATGCGCGATGACCTAACCACAGGCCAGATATGTTAATCCGCTGTTAACACAAAGCTCGAGTCCTGCTGTGTCGGTATCGAACATTTAACACTTTGAAGGACTCGAGTTGTGCCCTCCTACTATTTTACCGCCATGGCTATATGAACGAAAAAAACAAAGAAAATTTCTTTGATTACGGTGTAACATTTCTTGTATAAGTCGGACCCAATACTGACATATTTATAATACTGCCTCAGTGAAATGTCATGCAGAAGACAACCTAGGCAGTTACATTATACTGACACCCAGCCAACAAGTACTTCACCTATTTCTCTTCCATTGAGCACCACGAGAGGTAGTGCCAAGACAACCATGTTAAAGTTTTAGGTGCACCTCGATTCTGAATTGAACCAGACTCAACTACATCACCGACGCCAGTTGCTGTTAGGATGGTTTACACCTTTATTGTTGGTAATTCATAAGCCTTTGGAAAGCCTTTTCACAAAACTTGACTGTACTCTATGTCACCAAATCCTGACAAATGTGAGTGAGGCCTTCAAACCCTCCATTGCCTTGCATGCGGGTTATAATGGCACATTTTCAGTGTGAAGTATCTGCACAGTCTTTCTTCAGCTTATATTGGAAATGGAGTGATATCAAACCTAATATTCAACATAGGTTGCCCAGGCTCAGCAAAAAGTTAAGAGAACATAAAACCGGCTAGATCACAGCTATCTACTGCCGCAAAACACAGAACGAAACTAAAGATGGGAGTAAATTGTAAGGAATATTTAATTGTCTTCAGGATGCAATATTACTTCTTAGAACAAATCCATTTTTCTACAAAATTCTCAATGACTGTATCAGTAATACAGTGCAGAGGGCTTCTTTCACAGCTTCGTAATCGTCTCAAACCCGCTGGCTTCTACTTTGTCAGTGTTCCTTTATGTCAGTGTTCCTTTACAGTGGTTTATAGTCTAGCTTGGACTCCAGCTTCTTGTTGTCTGCCACCTTCCTTACAGCCTTCATGAAATCTTCCTCAATAACGTAATCTCTCTCAGCTCGAATAGCAAACATTCCTTGAAAGAAAAAAAAAAGTAATCAAAGTAACCTGTCCAGCACTTATATTTTATTTGCATAATCAGCTGCAATTCTTACATCTGTAAGGTTTTCCTCTAGCTTATTAAACTGCATAATGTCAATCATTTTACTTCTCCAGAGAAAATCACCTGCTTGTGACAAGTAAATGACAAATTTTCTCACATTGCACAAAACTATTTTGAAACTTTACAAAAAGCATGAAGTATAAGTTAGATCCAGCCCTCAGCTCTCATAATCACTGATCATTGGCTGAGCAGATATCTCAGAGTCACATCAGATCTGGAGAGTAGCAGAAATTAGTGGGGAGGGAGGAGACTGGGACAACAGAGACAGAATAAAGAGGAGAGAATGAAAGAGATAGAGGAGGAAAGATATCCACTCAATGGTGCCTCAATAGCTATTTCACATCATCGGGCCTTTCATTTTATCCTACAAGTGTAATATCAGGCTAAAATGTGTTAAAATTGAAAACCCTCTCCTATATGATAAAACTGCCTTCAGAATTTGGTCTAGTTAGTTCTCAACTCACCTGCTTCTGTGCACACATTCCGTAGATCAGCTCCGTTAAAGTCTTCTGATAACTTCACCACCGCTTCCCAGTCTGCAAATAGGAGACAGACACAACTATGACCACTTTTGTCATCTCAAGTATGTACACTTGTAATGTCGAATACCATGATGCTGAAAGCATGAGAGCTATCGTCCTGGTGCAACATCAGATGTCACTTACGTATACAAACATACACGGTCTACGATTATCTGCACACTAGTTCCTGTATCAGCCCAGTTCACATGTACTTCCCATACAGATCCCACCAGCATCTACTTAAAACCACACGCTCAACTTCTTATATACTGGTTCATTGTCAACCGTTCACAATGACAAAACATGTCAAACCAGCTTGTCCAGTTACTACAGCTAAAAACAATCACTCTGTCATGGTGACATGAACTGACATGCCCTTAATTCCCTTAGCACCTTCTATGGCATGGGTGCTTGGACAGTTGGTTATCGATGGACTCACAGCAGGGTCACCAATTCATTGCACAGCATGTCATGGGATGGCCTGGTTGATTTGGATTCATGAAATCTTTTTTATGTACTCTACATTTAGATAGTTTCTGACATTTTTTATAAACATCTACGGGTGCAAATAAGCATAAGCACCGTATCTTCATCTTACACAGTGAACATGGCGTTAAAGGTAAGGCCTCATCACCTCTCAGATGCAGTGATGCCAGTGACACAGATGGCAAATGCCATCAAAACAACTATGAGAGGAGCAGTGGACAGGGGGCAGATCATTTAGCCTCTTTATAGGACCTAAACCCAATTTGTCATGGCCCTGAGTTCCTCCAAACCTCTCTTCTGAAAAGTTCTGAGGGAAATCAGACAAATATGGATATTGCACTCTCAAGACCATCTAGCAAATACATGTATGTAAACTCTTTTCACCTTTTTTCTTTAGTAATAGCAGCATTAACACTTCACATTCACAATCGCCATTTTCCAATCACATTTCATGAATCTTTCATGATGTTTTACTACAATCAATGTGTTCAGATTAACTATATTATATGCTGTTTCTACTTGATCACATTCACTGATTGTCCACTATACAGTATGTATAAATGTTTACCTATTTCTCCATGTTTGGCTATTGGGGATGCATGGATTTTCAAGATGTCAAGTCTGGCTTGTTCATTTGGTAATGGAATTTCTGAAAAAAAAAAAAAAGACATTTCGAGGTATTTTGGGGTTTGAAAATGTCAGCTATATGGCTAAGAAACCATCATACATTGCCCTGTAATGGACAAATATTACCAGTTCTATACAGTCACAGGCAAATGAGCTGGAGCTCTGACTCTAGCTGCAGTGCACAACGATATGTCCGAGGATGGATTATATATGTATTTCGTATTGTTTTCATCAACATGTATAACAACCACCCCAGGATGACAGCAATGTCATACAATCAAAGCTGCCCCTTTAGGCACTGACCTTCCCAGAACATTTGACTTACACTGGAAGTTAAAAAAAGCCAGAGTCGAACAGATGACATGCCTCGGTTTACTGCACCTGACAATAAACATAGCCAATGACTGTTACAATATTTTGGCTACAAGACTTGCTTGTGTTTCTGTGTTGTTTTAGCACTCCACTACAAAGAGACTGGACAATCCCTGTGATGATCCTGTTAAAACTTACCACTCCATCCTCAACCATACTGTACAGTGCCAAACAGAAAACGGGTAAATGCATTTTCACATGATAAATCTGCTTTAATTTAAAGTGCAATAATTAATTTAATAAGCTGACATTACACACAATGAGAAAGTGAGAATGTCAGTTATCAGAAAAGAAAAAAAGGAAGAAGGCCAGACACTGGTGCCACCATGTCACAGGTGAACTTTCATCTCAGCACTGTGTGCCACCTTTTGCTTTTTTTAATTTATTCTTTAGTGTTAGAGTCAAATAGAGGTAAAAACCAGTTTTTGCTATAGGAATTGTTGGTTGGATTACCTATTTTTCTGTCCAATCTGCCTGGGCGTAGGAGAGCAGGATCTAAAGTATCTGGTCTGTTGGTTGCCATGATGATCTTCACCTGACCTAGAGCATCAAATCCATCCATCTGATTCAACAGCTGTAACAAGAATATACATGTAGTCCCTTAGTTAAGATAAGTGTTAATTCCGTTGGTCAACTTTTCCACCTAACATTTACATCTGACTCAATCTTTCAAATAAATAAATAAAGAAATAAATACTCCATTTGCTTGACTTACAGGCAAAACTTTGGGCACGCAGTAAAATTGTTTCATAAAATACAGCCATAATTAAGCTTTATGCTAGCCTTATGGAATTTGAATATAATTATACAAATTTAACCCATGTATTTCCATGGACTTCAATTCGTAGAATTTCTTTGGTCCATGGCATTTCATCAGTCAATTTTACTGTTGGCTGAACCATGTTGTCTACTACAATTACCCACTGTGATTACATCTACCCAAGATCCAATAAGTTAACTGATCACTAATCAACAACCTTTCGAAATACAACAAGCACAAGTGCTGGGCTGTATTACCTCCATTAAAGTCCTCTGTATTTCTCTGTCAGCAGATGTTCCCTCGGAGAACCTGCGTCCACCTGTGTAAATCATCCAAGAGCAACATTATAACACAGGTGCAACAACGATTTACTGTTTGGCAAATATCCAAACAACTGGTCAGGGGTTACTGCTGAACATCAGTTAGCCAGACAGGACTGAGTAATAAAATCGATTCACAGTGACAAACATCAAACAGCTAGCCAAAAGTTTACATACAAAGATGTTTTCAATGAATGATTATTATTATAGTGGTTTCAAATGGAGCAGTGCCAAAATTTTGGTTCATTCTTCATCTCTGATTGCATCTGTCATCAGTAAACATCTCGACACTCCATAGTTAACTTTTCATTATGGCTAATATTCTTACCAATAGCATCAATTTCATCCATAAAAATGATACAGGGCTGGTGGTCTCTAGCATAGCCAAACATCTCTCTGATCAAACGAGCACTTTCACCTATGTACTTATCTACAATAGCACTGGACACCACCTGAAAAATACATTGTTTACTTGTAGCTCTAACTGGCAAGATTGACACAAAATCAGGGAGATAATAATTCATGGACCTGAGACCCGGGAAGTCATGTACCATGCCCTAATCTAAGGGTGAAAGGCTAAGTAAAATTTAACATGTTTTGATTCCAAAGGGCACTTCAGAAGTCTGAATTGGGAGATTTTAATCACTGCCCACAAAAAAGATTACTTTTAGTCCAAAACAACAAAGGGCGAAGTCCAGGGATTGGACTCTGAATTAGCCTACATTAGGCTCTGTACACATGTTTCAATCACTTTTCCTTCCTACAAGGTTGTCTGGCTAGACTTGGTGTAAAATGAGATTAAACACTGGTTTATTATTTGCCCTCAGCTCTCATAATCATTGATCACTGGCTTGAGTGGACATCCGAGAGAAAGAATTCAGTGAAGGGGGAGAAGACTTGGACAACAGCTGAGACAGAATAAAGACAGGATGGGGGTGAGGGGAGCAGTGACTTTGGAGAGAGAATGGAAATCTCACAGATATCCACTCATTGTTGCCTCAACAGTATTTTCACATCACTGGGCAATCAAGATTTAAGAGTTGCTAGTAACAAGATTGTCTCCCCTTCCCCAAGTGGGCCAAGCTGAACTCTGGTGATGCTGAGCAAAGTTTTGAATGGAACAAGTCAACCCTGACTGGATGTCGCATAACAATAATAATTTCTACACAATTTGTCACAAAACAACATACTCCATGAGACAGATAAATAGAGCAAAGATTAAAACACAAGTTTGAGACTTACACTTCCATAGTTAAATTAGCTGCTGGTTTAGAGTGATAAAGACAGTCAACTATGTTAGAATTTGTCTACTGATTCCTCTGCGGGTGACAACTCATACCTACAAAAATGCAAAGATAAAAGAAAAACAACCAAACACACCTTGAGAAAATTAGCTTCCAACTGACTAGCCACAGCTCTAGCTAGGAGAGTCTTCCCCGTGCCTGGGGGCCCATACAACAAACACCCTTTGGGAGGGGTGATGCCAACACGCTGAAACAGCTCTGGGTTCAATAATGGCAGCTCTATCACCTGTCAAACAAATACGTGTCATGGTTAATGTAATAACTAGTTTGAACACAGCTGCTCAATTGCTGTAACAATCATCAGAAATCTTCAAGCAGCTATGAAGTAATGTACATAAACGTTTAAATAAACAGCACACACATTGACCAAGATAAAGTTTCCTTTGGCAAGAAAAAGGAGTTGACGCAACAACAAGGTGTTGTTTTGCCTACCTCTCTCAGCTCTCTGATCTGCTCCCCTAAGCCACCAATTTGGTTGTAACTGATATCCCCTGGATCTTCATTGGACATATTGTACACCAGTGGGTCAACTTCACGAGGCAGATACCTGAAAGTGCACATGCAAAAAACTCACACAAAATGACAACTGCTTGTATGTTTTGAAATGTTAAACTTTAAAAACTTGTCATAGCATGCTTTGAAATGGCAAGAGCTAGACAGCATACCTGTCTAGCCTCAAGATAACATCAATACCATGTCAAAGACACCATGTGGCATCTTGACATGATCAAGATCACCCATTCAGTACACTCTCACTTGGTCTATCATCACTCAACCTAGCTGTAATCTGCAACTGATTATTCATTTTAACACATGACCAGTCTCAGAACTGAAAAACTAAGTGACCAGCTATTACACATGACATAACTACGAGAATTTCTCAATGGAATACAGATATCCAAATTCCTCTGAAACAAATCAACAAACCTCATAATTGTAAGTGTGGTCATGTCCAAAGCCACTCTTGTGCCAGATTTGAGTTTAGCCTTGTCCAGCTGTCGACGACATCCAACAACATACCGTGGACCATTTGTGGCTTTTACAATAACTGTGAATAAAATTCATTCGAATGGTAAAACAACAGAAATAACAAATTCTCTCTTGAATTTGCAAAAAGCAATACACTGGACTTGAATTTTTGTGAGAGGAGTTGGTGATCACAGTGAAGGCATATATAACGCGAGTAATTCTAATTCTTCGGTAACCAACAAATCTCATGTGAACTATTAATGGATAGCCTTATGTTAAGTTTTTCATTCAGGAGAAACCAGGTCACTTGATTCAGAAGAAACCAGGTCACTTGATTCAGAAGAAACCAGGTCACTTGATTCAGAAGAAACTAGGTCACTTGATTAATTTAAAGTAAAGGTATGGTAAGGCACATTTCACCACTGTAGAGTTGTTCATGACCAACCAAAGTAGCTTTCATGGCTGACCCAAGGCCTTACGTCTGCTGCACTGTCTGAATATGTTGCCACCTCCAAGAAAAGATATACTCACATTTTTCTTCTGTCAGCTGCTTTAAAACCTCACCCACAATCTATAATTGTAAAAATGTTACCATCAGATCATTTTATCATTATATTCATGATATTATACAATTATATGACAGCAATGAAGTTTACAACAAAATGCAATGAAATATATCAAATTCACACACATTAGCAAACCACAGCTAATTTCCATGCCTAAACATTTTGCACAGTATGTGCTATTTGGGTGTTAAAATGTGCCCAATCATACTCATGGCAGGGTTTTCACAGTTTTTGGGTCTATAAGTTCATGACTTTTCCAGAACCCTTTACAATTATTAATACACTGTCAAATACGTTTCCTACATTCACACGACTAAGATACATAAAGTTCAAATTTCCTAAATTTACTGAAATGAAAATATGATTTTTTCTTCAGCCAAATTGAGTAAGTTTCTATTTTTTGTCTTGAGGAGACTTTTAAATGTCCTTTTTTCACTTGTACACTGAAGATTACACACGTCTGACTGTAACAGCAACAGGCTTATTGTTGTTGTACTAGTACTTGATTTTGTGCGTTGTAAAATTTATTGATTTTCCAGATAAGAGCACTACTTTAAATTATTTAAACATTCTGAGTTCTAAATAACAGTACAGCTGTCCAATTTTAACTGTTCTGTTACCGTGCCTTAACTTCAAAATGGCTTGCTCTATCTAAAACACACAATAAAATAGTAAAAATGCATAAATTAAGAACTTGCTTAAACACTTTTTTGGACTGCTTTTTAGAGCTCCAAAAAATTGTGCTACTACATTAGGTTCTAAACGAAAATTCCTATGAAACATCTGATTTGAAGTTGCCGAATTTCTATATCGAACCTTACATTATAAATGATATAACATCTACAGGTCTACCATCAACTGATTGAGCATGCTAAGTGTAGGTGGGCATACACAGCGCCATCTGTGATGTCATTTCTTGATACATTTACCTCCTATAAATCGCTTAAAGCAGCTTTTTTTAGTAATAAATAAAACAATGCGGTTTATTGTTAAGTAACAGCTTAGATCTACCTGTGACGTGCAGAGAGGCAACAGAATTAGAGTATAATATGCAGTAATGGTCTTAAACCTTATGTTGGATACAAAGTTCTTCCTCTGGGTTCTAGAACTGACTTTTTTTCTCTGTAAAACACTATACATTGAGCCACACAATTCACTGAAAAGTTAGTGTAAAAACACTCTTTTTGTCAATTTTTCCATGACCTTACCATAAATTTAATAACTTTCAAGACCTGGAACGTCAAAAGATAAATTTTGTGTCTTTCTAGGACTTATAAAGTACTGCTTTAGTGTCAAAACATCTGTTTTAAAAGTAAGGTGAAATCAGTTTGAGACAGTCTGTTTTCCTAAACAGTAAAAAAACTTGCAGAGTATTTAGACTGATACTGTAATGCATCTGCCTGATTTGACGTCGTATGAGGAATATTATCACGTCAAACATGGAAAATTTCACACACAGCCAAAGACTTTTTTTTTTTTTTTTTACGGAATCTTCAGTTATAATGGCTAGATAGTGTTATTCATAGCTTGATAAACCCAAGGGCTGTGAAATGGGTCTATTGCTCTTCTAATTTTATTCCTCTTGTAACTAGTGACCAGTTGTCTTCAATAATAATTCGTTTTTCTTCTCCAGGCACAAAATGCCTATCCGTTTTTGGTTCCGTAATGGGGGGCCCAGCAGCAGTACTTTGTACCATTTTATGTCGAACTTTTCTCACCCAGCTCATGACATTAGTTTAAACACAATACACTGCACTAGAACATCATGTTGTGATATACTGTAAGACTGAAGACATTCTACCTATCAAAACCTTGCAAGTCCTTACCATTTCTATTTGTTCAGTTAGTGTGAGCAAGTCCAAAATATTTTTACTATTTGTACCACTGCTTCTGAGTAACAATAGGTCAATGCAACACATCATAATATGTTTATTATAAATTTTTGTCAAGCTTGTATCATGTGTATTGGCAAGATGCTAGCTGGAGGCTTTGGATCCTTCAAATATACCACCACTGCTTGTAACTGGTGAGGGGTATCAGCTAAATGCATTCTGTCAACTCAACACTGGAAACAGCTGATTGTGGTTTTCAGCTGACTTGAAACCTTGCACAGAATCACTCAACTGCTAACATCACTGTTACCGAAATTTACTGTTATACATAAAACCCCATAGAAAACACCTGATCAACAAATGTAGTAAAGTCATATGAAATGCACATGTACAGAAATTACTCTCAAATGAAATGAAACGAATTTTTCAAAAAAGTTTACAGATTCATTATTCAACATCAGAGCTAACAGTTATTTCATTTGTTGAAATATGATTTGTGAGGATGGTGAAGGGGCATTTTCAAGAATCATATACATGTCTAACAAAAACCGACAATTCCGCAACCTGCAGATGGTCTGAGTTCTGTCAGGCTCTGTCCGGTTTTCTTCCACCATAATGCTAGTTGTTGTCGTATAATTGAAATATTCTTGAGTCCAACATTAAACATCAATGAAATAAATAAATAAATGAACTGAAAATCACATATTTCTCCAATGCTCAACATTTAACATCATATGAAGCTAGGCGACACATTCCTTTCAGTATAGAATTAAGACTGTCCACAAAGCTGCAAATGTTTCTGAATATTTGTTTAATAATATGATCATAAATATTCTATAACAGCAAATACAAATGCCTGCAGGCACTCATATGCACAGAACCACTGTTTAAGTTACCCTTAAAGTTACCCTTAAACAGGAGGCAAAGAGAAAGAAAGGCCAAAACCTGCATGTTAGCTTTGCTAGGAAACCATGAAAGCATAACCTGTCTACTTTTTCGTAATATTATTATAAAATAAAGTTAAATATGTTCTTATCACCTTATCACATTAATTCACCCTATGAAGCTTATCTTTGATGTGATGACTAAGAAATGACAGTTTATATACGGTATATCAGGGTGTTCACTTGTCACCAGCAGGTGGCGATTTTCGGCTGTTGTAGGTGGAAAAATTGCAAGCTACTAAAGCTCATTAAAAAAGAAAAAGTAATATGGCGTTGTTGTTGTTTCACTCTTGTGAAAGAGAACGCTTGTACACTGTACAAGTCTCATTTTCTCATGTGTGCTATATCTGTGCTATGTCTTGTGTTTATCATTTAGAGGACAATACTTTATTTTGTGTGACAAATTTGATTATTTAGTCTTCTTGAGTTACAAAACTTGCATGTTTTCCAACCATGAGCAACACCATTCGATGGCTTTCAGATACAACATTGCATAAGTTGTACTATGTCAGAATTATAAAATAACACTCTTAGTCCATCTAGATAGACGAACGCCCCCTCTATCCCGATTTTTACTCTAGTCCATTTCGTTATTCTCGGGCAGTAACTCAAGCCGTCAGGTAAAATGGCATACCCAGTGTCTGATAATTAACTTCCACATCATTCTTTATTTCCACCATTTTAATGACTACCCAAGCGCTTGATTGCTGCAAGGTACGCCTAAATACAATTAGGAACTGTTAAATACATCCATGTAAGCTATCTTGGATGATGTAAATCTTTTCGATACATGCGCTACCACAAGCAGTCAAGGTACCAACTGGTATGTGACATTTACCGTTACCAGCTTCAAAATAGCGCAAGCGCATTCTATAGCCTTTCAGACCAAAACTGAAAGGATAATAAATGAAAGCACCACTGCAGACATAATTATACGTTTTATTCAATGCATAATCACTGCATATAAGTCCCAATAAAACAATGAAGAAAACATCATGAAAGGAAGCTAATATTTGACCATAACACACAGTCTATTTCCCTAAACGCGCGGACATCGAGTACTTCAGTGAAAATACTTCCGGAAATGTCTCCACATTTTTTTATGCCTCTATAATGGGCCTCTGGTGATTCTCACTGTTAGACCCATAAAAATCCTTTAGGAACCATAGTGTAAGGTTTGCTTTATAAAACTTCTTCATATCACTTTAACATTTCTACCCAGTTCTACTGTAACTGAATAAAGCTTGTAATAACTAAGATTTACTGCGGCTGGTTAGTTACCTGTCCAACACTCTGCAGTGCTTTCAGATCATTTTCAGATTTTTCGTACTGTTTCGTCAATTCTTTCAACTGCTCACGCACTGCAATGAAAATTTAAATTAGTTCAAGCTGTTTCGAGGAAAGAGCCAGAACCTATAAAAGCCCCACACTAATAGAGCAAAGGGATTTGTAGTTGGTATGCTTACCCGAGGTCTTCAAGCAGGTAAATGGACATGGATCCAAATACCTGAAACTTTTCAGCTGCCTCAATCTATGTACCAATTATTTAATATGACTGACGTCACAGTGTAAATCCAAAATGTTTTCACTGTATTAGAATTCCTTGAAACATTTTAGTAATTTTGGCACATTGACAGTTGCCATTTTTGATAGTCTGATCAACAACAACGGCACTGTCTCCACTGAGACAGTCCCTTCAACGCATTTCCACATTCTATATCAAGTTCTGGTAAGTGAAAGTGGGCAAAGGGTGCCACGGGCCATTGGCTCCTAAAAAATCAAAATATTAGGAGCCATATACCAAAGGAGGCGCCATAAATTAAGAACTTTTCAGAGGTTCACAAAAAATCTATTTAAAAAAAAAAAAAATGAAACCTTTTTTTTTTCATTTTATATTTTTGGCACAGTGAACAGGTCACTGTGTTTTTCGTACTGTTGAAAATGAGCCACAGCGTTAGTTGTTAATTTTTTCCTCACTGCATGATCTACATCATCTGTTGTTTCATCCCAACGTGTTTGTACAGGAGGGCTGTTGTTGTTGCTGTAACTTTCATCGCTGTGCGCCAACACAGGAAGCGGCGAATCAGTGATATTGCGGTTTGACCTTTCACTATCATAATGAATATGATGCAACTCATTTTCTCCACCATCTGCATTTACCAAGGAGCTTAGTTTCAGTTGTTTTTGCTTTGCTGCCATTTCTGGATGCAGAATTTACAATGGTTGCGGTCCTCTAGGGTAACAGCGGCGAACTATTTTACTAGGTCATTGTTGAACAAGGTAACATCCCGGCACTCAGAACATTTCTCAGGGGGTTCAGTGAAGTTGCATGAAGTTTTTTAATTCACTGCCTAACAATACAGAAAACTGCAGTAGGAAAATGTTTGAAGTTTATACATGTATCTCTGAGCAAATTGAACAATATCTAGAAATGCCTATGGTGACAGTCCATGAACATCTCGATAAATGGCGAGTAGTTTGAAGAAATTTAGGGGCCATTCTTCTACAAGAGATACCAGGTATTTGTCACAAACAATTTCTCTTAACTGAGTGTACTATTTGGTGTAATTTCACAAAATTCTCAACCCGTGTGTCATGCCTATTTGTATTCCATCTAGAAGGATTCAGTGTGTTAGTTTAAAATTGTGCTGTTCATGGAAACACCAAATCCACCACCACCTCTCCAAAAATTCGCAGCAGATTTCCAAACACCAACTCAATGGAACTGCTTTCGATGAGGTCATGCAAATTTTCAAAAAGGGCAGTCATCAGTCGTTTGGCATGTTGGAAGTTCTCACAGTTAATATGACCACAACACAGAAAGTTAATTAGTTTCATTGGTGACAGTAATACACGAGAAAGATAGTATTCAAGATACAATGGGAAAATGACATCAAAATGCGCAAAAGACGTAAGCTGGACCGCCACTTAAGTCTCATGGACTAAGGGTTTGGAAATCTGCTGCAATTTTCTTTTCTTAGGTGCGCTGATAGACTCAGTGTTACAATGAATGTCAGAATTTTAGAACAACTTACTGACGGAGTCAACCTAGATGGACTAGGGACTGCAGATTTGGTAAACTGAGGATGCTGTTACATCACGTGTCATAGGATACGCCTACAATTCATTAAAAAAAATCTGATTTTCAAAATTAAAATCTTAGGAGGGCCAAGGGTCAAGGGCTAACAATAGACAGCAAACTACAAATTACACCCGAAATCAGACACACTCGACAAGTGTTGTTGTTGTTCCGTGAATCAGCGTTTCAGAACGGCTTCACGATTAGATTATTCCAGGCCTCTATACAGTTTTACAGAAGGAGACGGGCCATAAAGAACTTACTCTCTTTTAATCTCGCTTCCAGCTCTTTATGTTCAAGCAATTTCTTTCTATAATCTGCCAATGCCCGTTCGCGAACACTGTCTGTCGCAGGCACTGCTGTGGTAGCCGCCATGTTTTCTTTATGCCTCAGTCTTCTTCAATACACAGCTTCCTTCAATGGTCAGCAGCTGTCTATGCACGAACCGGAAATCGATTGACAAGTACACGGAATATCCGCATCAAGTGAGTTGGGCGTAGCCATGAACTCGTTATACCGATTATGTGTGGAATCTTAAATGAAAAGACATATGAAATAAAAAATCAACTTTAAACAGGCAGAAAACAGTAATTTGCCTCTCCAAAATTAAATATGCAGAAAACAATATTTTGCATCTCTAATAATACATTTCACCCTATTTGTATTAAAACACTATATAGGTCGAGATATCTGTGATCAATCCCGGGTTGGGTCATACCAAAGACTAAAAATGGTACTTGCTGCTTCGCTTGGCGCTCGGCACTGAGATGTTAGAGTAAGGAAACAGGACGGGTCGGCCGAGTATCACTATAATGTGACTGGATGGGGCATCATGTCTGGTGTTTTCAGTACAATGCGCCAGTGGTGGCAGCACTTTGGCGGCATGAACTCGCCCTGTGAAACAGCATGTAAACATTCTAAGGACTCCTTGTAGCCATATGACTGAAAAATTGTTGAGTACAGATGTCGTGTTTATGTGTTGTTGTTTTTACTTTACTGGGCATGTAATGAATGCATGATGACAGCTTTTGTCTGAAACACTAAAGCCAATAAAGCCCCTAATGACTATATATAGACCTATAATACACACGGAATCTGAGTGGTCGCAGCGACGGGAAACAAGGAATCATATGTGATTCGCCTAAACATTGGTGGAAACATATCTTCATTTCAAGCATGAAAGACGGATTTATTTCACTTCAAATTTAAACTTTGTGTGCCTGAATCGATCGAGCTGTAACGAACACATGCTAATAAACAGATGATATGCCACTAAGGAGAACACCACCATAATTATGTGTCTTTGGCAGTATGATTAACTTTCTTTGTCATAATGTCATTGGCGTCGTCATTTTCTGACGAGGGGGGTGGGGAGGTCTGCCTTGCTACAGTCAAACATTCGAAGGTCCAAACAAAGGCGAAACGAGTTAACGAGATAACTAATGTCCATTGCAGCGGAAATTCATCACATCTTGGATGGGGTGGAATCGTCAATAGCAAAAGATATGAAATTTAAAAAAAAAAATATATATATATACTGGCAGAAAATAATATCTGGCGTCTCCAATGTTAAATAGCCAGAAAACAATATTTGGAATCTCTAATAATACATTTCAACCTGTTTGTCTTAAAACACTATATGTTAGGAGATCCCTGATCAGTCCCGGGTCGGATGATATCAAAGGCTTTAAAAATGGTACTTGTTGCTGCCTCGCTAGGTGCTCGGCACTGAGAGGTTAGAGCAAAGAAACAGGACTGGTCGGCCAGGTGTAACTATAATGTAACTTTGTGGAGTGTCATGTCTGGTGTCTTCGGCCCCAGAGGCAGCACTTTGGCGACATGAACTCGCCCTGTCATAAGGGAATAGAGCAAACATTTTAAGGACTCCTTGTCGTTATATGAGAGGAAAGTTGTTGACTACGACATAAAACCCAAGCATGTATACATACATAAAACACTATGTAAACGTCTAAAAATATTTTTGCAAATGATTCCTGCAAATGGTGTCGTATCGAGTGGCGACTATTTGAGACATTAATTTCAACACAAAAGAGGAAGAACAGACTCTATACATATGAGGGAATATTAGCCTACATATTTATACACAGATTTCGTGTTTATGTGTTGTTGTTTTTACTTTACTGGGCATGTAATGAATGCATGATGACAGCTTTTGTCTGAAACACTAAAGCCAATAATGCCCCTAATGCCGATATATAGACCTGTAATACACATGGAATTTGAGTGGTCGCAGCGACGGGAAACAAGGAATCATATGTGATTCGCCTAAACATTGGTGGAATCATATCTTCATTTCAAGCATGAAAGACGGATTTATTTCAGAACAAATTTAAACTTTGTGTGCCTGAATCGATCGAGCTGTAACGAACACATGCTAATAAACAGATGATATGCCACCAAGGAGAACACCACCATAATTATGTGTCTTTGACAGTATGATCAATCTTCTGCGTCATAATGTCATTGGCGTCGCCAGAAATTTCTGACGAGTGGGGTGGGGAGGTCTGCCATGCTATAGTCAAACAGGAAAAAGTTCAAACCAAGGCAAAACGAGTTTATGATATATGCCCATTGCAGCGGAAAGTCGTCAAATCTGGGAAGGGGAGATGAAGCACGGGACGTTATGTAGGTCTAATAGTCACATGTATCTAATATTTCAGATAGCTGGAGACGCGTCTTAGAAGATTTCTGGTGACGAAGTTATGACAGGAAGCCGGAACTTGTACATTAAGCGTTAATCCCTTATTTGTTTGTTTTAATCACAAAACTCTTAAATATTAGTTAACAACACGGCTGGCCAATATTTCGACACTATTTATGCCATCACCAGGAATGGTACTGTAATAAGTTGTATTGGGTTTTTTGTAGTGCTACATATACAGTCCTATTGTTAACCAGCCAGTAAATGGGACAAAAATTATAAGCTGAGTGAAAAGTGAGTTGCCAAACAACAGTTTTCAAGCTTGTACATAAAGTATTTCTGTATGTACCAACAGGGTTAAGTTTTCGCAATTCGCAATGAAAACAATGCCAGTTCACGAGAGGCTTTCCTGCAGACCACTGTTCAAGGGATTTGCCCTTCTAATAGACCGAGCTTCTTTAACTAGTAGCGTATCAACATGACTGGCTTTGCCTATGACTTTACAATTGTTTACCATTGTTTGAACTAGGTTTTTTTGTTATATGGGCAAGCCTTCTGATCGGTTTGGCCAGTTTAAGAGATCTTGGTAATGTTGGAATACTTCACAATTATACATGTTTGTGATCGAGTACTATCACCTGTAGCATGTTGCATTATGCAGTTGAGCAAAAACCTGTCTGTTTCACCAATATGCAAGCTTTTACAACCATGCATTGCACGTAATTTCATACACATTAATTTTTGTAACAGAAAGGGACAGGGTCTTTGTAACACAGAATGAAGTTACAACTAAAAGTCATAGGGGGGCATATATAGTAACTTACTGATTTTATTTACACAACTAGGTACGATTTGTTCTCCAGGTCTGCTGACGAATGATATGTATAGGGACAGCCAGATTTGTGGTAAATCCTTTTCCGTGTTCTTTTGTCACTAAAGCTACAATGTTTCTTTCGGGTTCAAAACAGGAATTAATTTATATACTGTTTGTTTTCTGAAACCATTCTACCTCGAAATGGTTTTTATGGTTTTAATCTCAATCTTTCAAAAGTTTTGGAGCGCTACAAATTTGGTGGGCTCTTGTAAGGAGTGAACCGATCTTGGACATTAATATTGGATGATATTAGCTAACAATATGGGCCAAGTGTGGACACTCCATCTGTCTCAAGGTTAAAACAGTTCGTTATGGAGCAGGAATGAAGTACGGGTACATTATCAGTAATCAGCTTCATAAGGCCAGACTTCTTCAAACTAGTGGTAATTAATTTCTGATTGTAAGTCTTGTCTGAAATAACATTCAGAATCTTTTCAAAAATCGGAACGTTTGTAAACTTTGATTCGTGGACATTAAAGGAGACTTATCGATAACCTTGTTTGAATAGGTTTTGGGGGATCTTTCTAATGAGCATCTTTCTAATTCTTAAATTTTGGAGAAACTTTACGTTTGCTAAGGTTAAATTTTATTAAAGCAAGGTATACAGTGCCCGGGAGCCTGTCTTAAAGTAATGTTGATCTAAAATGCAATCAATATCTGCTTAAAAACAAACTGGACTATATCTAGCATGACATTTATTTTTCGATCAAGTCACCATGCAGAGACAATTAAAATCTACTTCGCCTCGAAAGGAAGCAAGCTCTTAAAAAAAGTAGCCTACACTAACCTAACCTCGCAATGAAACGGACGCCCAAGATGCCGATATGTACAATTGGAGGTATCACTAACGAAAGTCAATATTGGTTTTGATTCTACGGACAGATAAATGCAACAAGGTAATCTACCGTCCTAAATATTGATGTTACACTGAACTGGACCTTAATTTTCAGCCCCCCCCCCCATCTCTCTTTCTTTCTTTCTCGTTTTTTATTTATTTATTTATTGTTTACTACAGAACGGGGAGGGGTAACCTGGCGACATTTATGATATCCTACCTAGATAGGCCTAAATATATAACGGCTTTGTTAACCTCAAAAACCGATTTTTAGAAGAAGCTGTCTCCATTTATTTTACAGGGCCTACTTAATTCGAATCTTTCAGACATTTATATCACCTACAAGTAAGAAACTTGTCCCGCTTTCTCAAAATTTATATTTGTAACAATTTCATTTTGGGTTGTTTGTTTTTATTGTTTGCTAATCTCTGTGTGGAGTTGCTATGCATAGTGAGTTTGCATTTCCCGCCAAATCTCGGTTGCCATATTTGCACGTCTACAGAAGGGCATTTGGACCGATGTGCATGGAATGCTGTATTCATACGCTAAGGTGTCACGCTTATAGTGATTATGAAAAGCAAAACTGCATATGTAAAATGTCGATTTCTAAACAATGTAGTTGACAGTTTACAGATTTTCTTTTCATTTTGGAGGTAACATAGTAGCATTTCTCGTTTGCCATCGAACTTGTTTGTTAAGCGGAAACGAATCCGGCGCGGTTGACTGATATCATTGACAAGACTTGTCAAAGTCCAGCTGAGGTTACAACCACTCGGCTGCGAAACTATTTCGACGACGTTAATTTCTGTCAATTTAATTTCGTTGTATCCTTTGAGTAATCAAGGATGGGGGTTTAAGTTGGCGTTGTTGACGGGAAAGCATCTGAAAGGCCCCCCGAAATGCTGATTATTAAATCAGACTGACGGGGCTGAGAAGACACTCCGGTCCGATCATGCCGTTTTCCTGGGATGTTGACGAGGTCGACTTCCACAAGTTAGAAGACATTGGGGAGCAAAAAGACATTTGTTTGTCGCAGGTAAGAGTGGCACTGTCAAAATTTACGACAATAGCATGTAGTGTCTGCTCTCCACAGTAGCCTTGTGAATCAGCATTAATAAACGTAACCAATTCGTTCTGTGGATCTGTTTCCTGCATGTACACTTCCGGTGGGATTACATTATATCTAGCTGTCAGCGTCACGAGGTGAACGTAGTACATACTGAGTTAGAAATCCAAGATAATATTAATCGACAGGGGAAGCATCTGTGAATGTCAAATTAATTGATTCCACCATTAACTGAGTTGCCAAGTACCCCCACAAAGTCGTAGCACGTAACAGCACCCACCATTATACTAAAATTGCGTCATGAACATCAAGTTAAAAAGTAGTTAGGAAAAAAATATATCTCTGATTCAAGTGGTGCAACGGCAAGAGCAGTAGTGTGACATGAGATGTAACGTGCCATTGTCTGAAAAAGGATATGCTTTATGCAATTACTTCAGATAAGTGATGCCATCATCCTAGTTCAATTAAGGTAAACATTGAGGTTTATTTTCAACAATTTCTGATATTTACCTTCCTCAGTGTTTATTCAGCGTGTTCAAAGATCAAGTCAGTCCATTGCCGAGGCCAGCATAGCGCAACCAAGTTGGCCCAATGTTGGACCTAAAACGGCAGCACACGTCGAGTTGTTGTGGGAATTAAGGAGAAAAGGATCTCTATGATCAAACATGCATGTCCAAGTCCATTTCAGACTCATTAAAAGCAGAAAATGCAAACGAATGTTGGCTTGTTTCTTTTTGAAACAGCTTCGTGCTGTCAGGGCTTGTCGGATGTATCCAAAATCTGGATTTTACATATACCTTGAGCCACGACTGGAAATTATTATTTTTTGTTTCTTCAGAGTAAGTTTCCAAATGCCATGTACAGACTTGTTTCTTCGTTTGTATGTATGTATAGTTACTGAGCATAAAGCACTGACAAACTCATTTACTTCAGCAAACTTCGATCAGACTCAATCTTACTTCCCTGCACTGTTGCTGAAGTAAGGCCTACATTTTCCTCCCTGCGGCTACTAAATCATGCCTACAACATAAATTATGTTTCAGTGTGTGCATGAATCAAAACCATAGAGTACTTCACTACTTGAAAAACAACTCGAAAGGTTTCAGTCAAGGCATGCAACTGTCCCAGTAGTCAGCTATTCACAATTTCCAGACGTGGCTTCAAGTACAGTCTGGAATTTGGATACATCCGACGTGCCTTGACAGCACACAGCAATTTAAAAAAGAAACAAATCAACATTCGTTTGTAGTTTTCTGAAATTAGTCTGAAATTGACATAAACATGCATGATTGATCATAGAGATGTGTGCTCCAGTTTTAGGGTGGATTTGAGCCCAACGTGGTTGTGCTAAGTTGGCATCTGCAATGGACCGACTTGATTTTTGAACTCGCTGATTAAATGTGGAGAAAGGTAAATATCAGAAATTGTTGAAAATTGACCTCAACGTTGAATTTAATTGAACTGTCTTCATCGACAGTTGTCACACATAGTTATATTGTATTTGAGAACTAACTGGTAAGAAAAAAGCCCATAAGAAAAACTCTTATTTCAGTGGGCTTTTTTTTCTGCCATTGACATGCCGTTAAGAATTTTCTTACAATGGTATGGCAACCTGTCTGGTACCCTGTCTCTTAAGACTGCTGCATTGCAGCACACAAGTGACATCAGACCAGATTAAAAAGAATTCTGCTACAGTGGTGTTGGTGACTATTTGCTTTAACCATGTGAATGGCAGAAAAAGATACATGTAGGCAAAAATTAGAGCTTGGTGGGATTTTTTTCCAGCTGTAAATTCTCAGATACAGTGTACAACCATCACTGACAGTTGTAGATGAAGGTATTGTTTTTATTGAAAAAATATCAGTCTTCAGGATTTGGGCACATTGCATCTTGTTTCACAATGTGGTTCTTGTGATTGTTTCACAAATCAGATCTACTTATTTCCAGCTTGAACTGCATGTAGTTCAAAAACCAACAACCTTGTCAAAATGGACACTGAACAAAGGAAAATCTGTGGATAATATGATATAAATTAGCTCTTGAAGGGGCTTGAGGTGCCTTGCTGGCTCAGATGGGCCAGTGACGAATGAGTTTGTATGTTAGGTTTTCAAGGGTAAGAAGTATATCTAGTACCTGGCAAAAATTAATGGTTTACTCTGGGCACTTTGGTTTACTTCACCTGAACCCTGACCTGAGTGGAAAACTCTTCAACATGATATTGAAGACTCAGCAGTCAACAGTTGTGTACATGAAAAATTTTAATAGATGTATAGCTATGGCACTTGTTGTCTTCCCTGTATTGATTGATTGATTGATGTTTAACTCCGTCCAGCAGATTTTTTTCACCATGAGACAGCTTAGGAGTGGTGGAAAGCAATCTTTCATTAAAAGAATATGCCTTGACTTATTATGTCTGTAAGTATTTATTTAAGAAAAGGAAACAGTATTGTAGGTGAAATTTTCTGTTTTATGCAGTCATCTTTTAATTGGTTTAAAAGCTGCTGTTTGGAGAATGTGAGAGCAAATTGGTATAAATGTGTTATTGTTTCTGTTTTACAGGTTGTAGGCTTGGGGAGTGGTGTATTCTTCAATTCTATGCCATTAGTAGTGATGGGGAAGTTCTAGATAAACCAACCTGTGGCCAGTCGCTCTGCCTTTACAATATGGTTCCTGGTGGACATGAAACAGCCAGTTGGCAACAGAGAATGGGCTTATATTGCTTTGTGCTCAGCACTAATTCTTTGGGAAGACGGATGAAGCAGATGTCTGCCTTTTGTGCTCACATCTGAAGAATCTGTCTATCTCGATGAAGTATCCAGAGGGCAGAATGTCTGTAGAGGCCTCCATGCCGATTTCTGTGCAGAGTTGGTTTGGCCATGAGCTGGAGATACGGGGGATAGACGCTGTTGTCTACACCCGCTACATAATCAGCCTGCTCAAACAGGATCGAGTGGAACTGGACCCAGGGGAAGCAGATGCAGATCATTTGTGGGGCAGAAAATATGATCTGCGAAGGATTCGAGGGAAAAAGAACGAAAAAAAGAAAGGGCAGGGGGCATCAGAGGAAGACCTGAAAAAGAGTGCCGCTGTAGAATGCCTGATGGCAATGTCAGATGAGGTGAGGCCCTAGCTTCTCCATGTTACCCAGAACTTGAGATGTCAACACAGCTACAAAATACATACTTTTGATCAGATCTATCACAAATACTTGTTTCATGATAACACAAGAGTGTTGACAGATACTGATTTTAGTTGGCTTGGTTTAGTCTTTATTTGTTGTAAATGTTAAGGCATTTTGTTTTTTTTTTTGCAGGCAACTGACATTGAAGAGCTTGTAGAAGAACTTTTCACTCGCCTGAAAGAGATAAATGCTCAGAAAGGTATTTTAATAGCGATGTGCAAATGGTTTCTGGATTTCTGTTTGAAAGGGAAAGAACATAAACCTACAATTCCAACTCTAATAAGACACTTCTTAAGTTAACAGAAATTTGTTAAGCTAAAAGTTCAACATTTAAAGAAAGAGACTGATGTCAAGCAGCATAGACTTCATTTGTTCCACAGAAGTACTTCTTCTATGAAATGAAATTAAAATATTTTGTTTGTTGACAGAAAATTGTGAGCCTCCCACTGATCCATCTAATCAGGAATCTTGCCCGGAAGGTTCTGTGACAGCTTCTGCTTGTGAAGATCCTGCAGAAAGGTAGTGACATCTAGAGTATAAATGATATGTTAGGGAATGTAGTCAAGTATGGTAGATCCACAGACACATGTCCCATTCTTCTATAATCTGCAGTGCTAACTTTGATCTGTAGATTGTTGAAAAACATTTGTGACTAACAATAAGCTGTGCTGTGAACCAAAGGTAACCTGTATGGCAACCTGTAGGTTTCCTCAGTGTAAATATACTCTCAGAGACTCAGACAGATAAAATGCTCTCAAATCTGAATAAAAGAATAAAGTTGATATTTTTAAACTTAGAAAGCACTGTATTAGCAGCATCTAAGTAGGAAAAGCCAAGAAATTCAGTGACAACGTTATTTCTGTCCCACTGTCTGCAGTTTTGAGGTTTTAAACATAAACATGTTTGATTTTTCAAACATGGGAAGTGTTCAGTCTATCTAGATGGAGTTATTTTTAATTCTGACTTTCATTACAACTCTGAGTCCATCACCAGTTCTCAAAAATATTGCCACAAATCTCTGAACGTGAAGTCGATAGACACAAGTGGCATTCCAAGTCACCTCTCCTTCATTTACTACCTTTCCTGATAAAACTAATTAACTCGTAGCCATGTGGTCACAGTAGCTTCGAGAACTTCAAACGTACCAAACAGCTTACCACTGGCAGCAGTTTTGAAAAATCTTGTAACCTATTCTTGGTCCTTAAATGTGATGGAGTTCTGGAATTGAAAACATCTTGAAGACTATGACGTTTTCATTGCCGTTTTTGTCAATTTTGAATACAGGCAAGTTTGTGTGACACGACCTCATCGAGAGAAGTTGCATTGGCTTCGGGTTCTGAGAAATGAGGTCATTTTTTGAGTATGGATGATGGACTCATGGTTGTGATGAATGTCAGCATTTTAAAATAACACCCTGAGTCCATCTAGATAAGGGTGTGATGAATGTCTGAATTTTAATAACACCCTAAGTCCATCTAGATGAACCAGTAAGTCTCCTGGTCAAACTGAACCCCCTTTCTACTATTCCTTGAGCAACTGCGATTGACAACGAAATTTCGAGGTGTAGAAGAATTTCCATTGAGTCCTCTGCCTCATTCTCAAACACCTTCTTCCACAGCATAAGCTGTCTTTGATATTTGTATTTCTGGCGGACATTTTTCATCACTTGTTTCCATTGTCCGAGCGACGTAAGGCCCACCGTTACAGCTGTAACAGCAGGTGTCAACCATCAAGCCAGAAGTCTTTCACTCGAGAGCCTCTTACCTGGTCAGCGTATATTTAGTGTGTTAGCATGGTACGGGCACTGTTTAGTATGGGACTTCTGGTAGGGTAGGGATGCCTGCTGGTGAGAGCACACTAGCCCATCAGCTGTTTTCACTAGCCTCGGACCAACAGACATGCGTCCACTGTAAGCACAAATAAAATAAACATTACAGAAATACCATCTCGCCGCCAACAGTGATTCTCCACTTGTTTTTCGTTAACATCATTAAAAATTTATGGGGAACTATTTTGTTTTTTTGATAACCGATGAAAGGGTGCCTATGTTGAATTTGGGGAAACCTGTAGGCAAACGGGTTCAGCTATTCGCCATAGTGTCGCATCCTTGACATACACCATTCATAGGCTCATCTTCAGTTTTGATGATTGGGTGTTTGTGTGTCTGTTCATCCTGCATATGTTAACATTTTTCTTTCAGAATGCTGCTATTTTTCCAGTTCTTATCTAATTTCAGCAAAATGTGGTACATGTAGCTATTCCACCAACAGACTTGATCTGAAATCAGTGAAACTTTGCACCAGTATGAACTATGTTAAGATATGTATGTCATAGTATTTTCAGTATTGATTGTCTGTTGTCTGTTATACTGCCTGTCAGCCCCGCTTTCAGTAGCCCTTGTTTCAAAGTGCTACTTCTCCTGTAATTTTTGACTTAAGGCAAACTTTTTACAAGTAACAAGTATACATAATTGGTAGTATCATTTCTCAGTTTTAGTTGAACGTCGTCTGTTATGCCCTCTCTTCATACAGTTTGTTGTTGATTTCAGTGAAACTAGCAATAAATGTAGTCTTATTGTTGATGATCACCAAAATACATATTTTTGTAATTGACTCCCTGATAATTTCGTCCCAAGGAGTAGAGCTACAGTCTCATCAAAGAGCCTGTTTTCTGGGGTCTCTGCTGAGAGTCTTTGTAAGCATTGTGACTTAAGTAGAGCCTAAGAATTTTGTGAAACATAAACATATTCTGGTCTTGAAGCGTGTTACAAAGGAGTAAATGTCGATTTCCTTCTTCCCTGAAGTTTTGATGTATATCTGTTTCAGGTATTATGCAGCATTCCCAGCTCTACAAGGTCATGGCAGTCAGACTCAGATTTCCCCTTCACAGTGTGACACAAGTGTCTGGAGTAAAAATCCTATCACAAGCCAGCTGAGTGAGCCTTCACAGGATACTCGAGATGATGCGAGTGAAACTTGCGGACAGAGAGGATTAAGTGAGGCGAAATCTCAAAGAATATCTCAGAAAACTTCATCAGGGAAAGAAGGAAACAACAACCACAAGAAATCTGCATCAAATAAGCCCATCAGTTTGAAAGCCAACAAACATGGCCATCATCGGCAAGGAAAATCTAAAAAGGACAAGGGTCTAAACAGAGCAGCTAGGTTATTGAGTTGGCCACCAGATGTCCCCAAGAAACCAGACAACCAGAGAAACGCCTCCATGCATCTGCATGCTAACCACTCAAAGGCACGAAGCGTGTCACAAACAAGGGTTGGACATGCAAGGAATGAAGATGCCTGTCCTGGTGATCCAATAGCATCTGTTCAAAAAGGCAAGAAGCAGAATTGTCGACCATGTTCTCAACACATGAGGGGCTTGAGTTCTTCTGTCAGCCCAGAGTTGAAGGAGCAGGAGTCCTGGTACACTCAACCACTGGATGGTATTCTCAGTTCCATACCAGACACCAAAGGTCGACTGTTTAATCGCCATAGTTTGTCCTTATCTGACCAGTTCAGCTCTGGCCTTCCAAGTTCTGTGGAGTCTTCGCCACCTGACTCGCCCAATGCCCTCATGAAAGCCTCAGTGAATGATGTATGGGATATGGGAGATACTGAGCAGTTCTCAGCACGCTTAACAGAGCTCAGCCTGCCAGCATTCTTCATGACCGGCAATGATATAGACCATGTGATGCCTCAGCAATTTACCTGCTTGGAACAAGAGTCTTGGAGTTTCCCCTTCCCTGACACTCCATGTTTACCTGGAATATCTGAGCCTAAGAATGTGACAGGAGCAACATCTACCTCATCTGGCTGTCCATTGGATCCTATTCCTGCACAGCACCCAGATATTAGCCCTGAGGCAAAGTCAGACGTAACAGCAGAAATCCATGTTAATCCAATACACTTCTTGGATCCTCTGGAAGAACCTTGCAGTCAGAGCTCTCCTTCACAGTACAAGGCATGGGGTTCTGTACCCTTGGAAATGGAGGACTTTGTTCCAAATTTGTCTGACACCTTTGTTCCGTCACCACCTGGAAGCTGGGCGTCTCTCAAAGATGTCAAAAGGTCCTCCAGTGATGTAACCTCTCCTGTTGATGGACAGCCCTATGACTTGGCAAGTGATACAAGCCCGAATTTCTATAGCTTATCACAGCTTAGCTCACCAGGCGTTCTGAAGCCTTTGGCTGAAGAGGCCCTGTTCTGTCTTGGAGATGATTTTAACTGTTTTCTGTCAGAATCCTCTGTTAATTTATTTGGAGACTTGAGTTCAAAGCCCAAGCAACTCCCAGTTCCACCTACTTTCCTGGAAAACTCTGATTTCTGGACCTTTACAGCTCCTAAGAAGCATGGTGTGTTTTCAGCGATGCTGTTCACAGATCTAACTTCACCACTGCTATCAACAGATCATTATTTGGTTTCAAGCCCGTGGTACTGGAGCCATTTTCTGGATGATGCCAGTTTACAGAAAGTTTGGGACAGTCAGCATCACCTAGCGTGCAAAGCCTCACCTGTGGGGTCTTCCTCAGTATGGTTTGGAGCAAAGACCTCTGATGAGCCAGTTTTGGAAGATACTTATTTACAGAAAGTCTGGAACTCGCAGCAGTACAACTGTGTAACTTCTCCTCTACAGGTTTCTTTGCTTGGCTGTGTTCCTGAAGACCTACCCCAGCCCTACATTCCATTCAGGCTACATGATAATAAACCAGTTACAACAGAAATCACTGTGGAAGATCACAGCGATCCACAGGACCATGACCAAAGCAACAGTATGTTACAACCATGCAATACATTGGGGAAACACCCTAGAAGTGTGTCCTTGGAAAATCTTTCAAAAACAGCATGGGAAGGAGGAAATCTGGAAGACACCACCCAATTGTCCAAGAGCTTTGAGCTGGTGCCATCAGAGCATTCAGCCTTTGAGGATGTTGTGCCCAGAAAGTTGTTGCATGTTTTAAGTGAGCCTATCATGAAGTATTGCCAGACCAGTCCTAGGCTGGGAGCCGGAGACTGGGATGAACAAAGTCCAATTGAGTCAGAAGTGAACACAGACTCTCAAGAACATTTGTTTTTCTCCTCGAAGACGCACTTCAGACCCATCCAGACTCCTGAAGATCAGACCCACGTAGCTTCTCCTAACGAAGGTGGGGAGGTTCATCTGAAGGACTTATTTGGAGGTCATACGGCCACATCTAAGACCCCGTATCAGGCTTACATGGGGGTGGAGAATCTTGAGGCCTCATTCATTCCCAAGTTCAGGGTCAAGAAAAGCAGTGGAAAATATGTACAAACCGGACAATCTGTGGAAAATGTGGAAAGTGTAGAGAGAAAAGATGAAGAAAGTGAGGAGGTGATTGATGACAAACTGAGCATAGTACTTGAGGTTCTTGGGGATATTGGAGAGAGCTGTGAAGGGGCTGTGGCCTCTGAGTGGGCAGATGGAGGTGCGTCGGATGACAGCGATACGGTATCAGCTCAGTTCTCTGAAGAGGAGTGGAACCTGAGAAGCCTGTGGAAAGATAACTCAGAATTAGAAATTACAGAAAACGAGCTCATATTTCAGCCCACCTTGCCCAATAAACCTTACCCCATCAGTATATGGAGTACTGGTGAGGACACTGAAATCCCACCGCTTCCTAAGATTGACATGGTCAATCACACATCGTACTGGCCATCAGCAGATAGCCCAGAGGAAAAGAGTACAGAAGGAGGCTCAGTCCTATTGAAAGCCCTGGTATCTGATAGTTCAGGGTGCTTAAATAGCCCACCTAGTGAAGACCATGATGAGGATCAGAGTGTCACAATATTTAAGTTGGACCCTGATGTAAGTTGCTGTTGTGAGTTAGGACTTTTTTCTTAACCAGTAGTAATCAAAGTGGTGATGTTGTGCAGAACTTGAGGCTAAATGACTTGGTTGCTTTGTCTAAAGAGAAACCACAAATGAGCAATACAGGCATGATTTTTCAGAAAGATTATTTGTATGTATATGGAACAATATGGGGCAGCCCTCAGAAGGAAAGCTAACATTATGAATCTTACAAAAAATTTCTTGACATCACAACCTGAGCAAGAAAGTTCAAGGTCAACATGAAAATTTGGTGTGTTCAGAATTGAAAGACACTGCTAACAATAATGACCTTAGAGAATTTTGAAGTCGGTGTAAAGGAAAGTTCAGTATGCTTATGAAAGGTTTTCATTTTGGTATTTTGAAACATTTACTGTAAATCTTGAACCTTTTCAACCACTAAAGCATACAGTGATTATCCAAATAGTGCAAGATTCATAAAACTGTGCAAATTATTTCCCTACACGTCATAGTTTTGTCAGAATGTTTCAAAATATTGGTTGGAGAGGTGGTTGAAAAGGTTGAAGAATTAGGGTAACTCTGTTATTTTCAATTGTATTTTTCTTGTTAGCTGCTGAACTGTACAGAGTTTGCCCCTCTACCAGACCAAGCGGTCTATTCCTCGGAGCTGGAGCATAAATGGTTATACTCAGAAGAAAACACAAGTGATGTTTCTTCTGCAGATCACAAAACCAGAAAGAGTAAGTGATACAAAGTATTGAATTTTCAGATATAAAGAACAGAAACTTGTGTTGAAGTTTGATTTATTGTCACAGGCATATATATACATGTATAACTATTAGTGTTTTTTCAACCTCAGTGATTGAGTGAATAAGGCACTATAAATTGAGTCCTGTAGTTCTTGTGATTAATCTGGCTTACACTCCCTAAATTTAGTTCAAGGGGATACGAGATGACTGATCTCTCACTGTTTGTGGAGTCATATTTACAATTGGTGGACAGTGCTTGTCCGTCTGTTTGCATGTCTAGCTTTTGTTGAAGACTACTTATCTTCTACCAGTATGGCGTGCTTACGTATGTATTGTGGGGCGGTTGTTCAGTAATTTGCCAAAGGGTGGTGGTTTACCCCAGGCGTTCTGGATTCCTCCGCCCATGAAACTAACTGTCTCTTATAAGTGAATAAATGAATACCAGATGACCGGCAAGGTGTGATAGTTTTCTCTGAGACGTTTTAACTTTGTCCAGCCTTGAACCCATGTTCTGCTGCTTATGCCAGAGAAAAAGAACATGCTGTAAAATTCACACAGTGCACTGCAGTGTATTATTTTTTCCTCATTCATCTCAAAGTGGCAGTAACATAAACATATGCATGTGTATGCCTTTTTATGCATTCTTTTTTATCTAACTTTTTCCCATTCAGGACGGAACTGGAAGCCATGCAGTTTTTTTCTCGAAGGTCATTGTAGGCGATCTGACTGTAAATTTGCGCATGACATGTCCAGTATCACATGTCGCTTTTGGGAAGATGGTGACTGCTTTAAAGGCAGTACTTGTCCTTTTTTACATGGCTATCCAAGGTGAGTTAATACACATGTCATGCAACATAGCAGTCCTTGTCTTTTCATTTATTTTCCGTAAGAGGATGACTTTAGAAATATATTAAACCATATGCTAGATTAATGCTCTGCAGAACTTCTTCCGTTGAAAAATCCATGTAGGAATGATTACAGGTGTGGTTTATGTTGCTAGAGACAGGGATTAAACAGGATATGCAACAGTAAAGCCGTAGAAGTGGAACAGCTAGTTAATAACTAATAGATCCACTAGCCTGTTTACACGAAGACATAGAATGAATTAACCTAAGATACAAAAATAGTTTGTTCACCTCGGAAGGACAGTTAATTTTTGTTGTGTGAAGAAAGTTCCTTGAGGGTGAAATAAGTCAGTGAATATGGTAGGGTCTCTTGTCTCGGGTATAAATTTCTTTTGAACATTTCTCCTGATAGCTTCCATTTGTATAGCACTTCAAAGAAAGGATGTCCTCACCTGGTAACTTCAGTATGGTTTAGTGGGGCAGAATTGTATTAATAAATGCCGACCTCTTCTGTGCCACAACGGATATCATTAGCTTTTGACAAACAAGATGGGATCTTAATGGATCGGTTGACACTTGACCAAGTGCACCAGGTTCTTGCCATAGTTTGGTGGTTTTGAAGGCTCTATATGCTGTCTTCAACCCATAACCTGAATGTTGTTTATAAATGATGCAGCACAGGTGTAACAATTTCAGATAAGGTAAGCTGAGCAATTAAAATTTGTTTATTTTGTGTACAGTCCTGTTCATCAAAGTAAACGTAGATGTATGCCTTTTGATAACAGTGAAAATATACTATATTTGACCAACATTTTTTGTGCATGACCAAGTGACGTGTACACTTATGTGCTTCCATTAAGAGTTTCATTGATCGTATAGAGATGTTTTTAGGAATGCTCAGAATGTAGGATGAAATTAAGTTTCAACAGCATAAATGAAACTTTGTATTTCATAACCTTTGTTTTTGTACCTTTTGGGACTTATTTTTAGGGCAAATACAGTACTTATAGTCTTCCATTAAGGGTTTCATTGATTTTAGAAATTTGTTTTTATAATTGCTCAGAACGCAGGATGAGACCAGGCTTCAAGAGCAAAAGTAAAACTGTATTTCATAACCTTTGTTTTTGTAACTTTTGGGACTTCTTTTTAGGGCAAATACAGTACTTACACACCTGGAACTGGTTCTAATTAAACTGAGATACTTGTAGCAGTGCATTAGGCTATGCATCATTGTAAACCGAAATTACCGATGAAGTAATCCTGGCATTTCTTTGAAAAGTCCTATTTTATATATATGTTCTTAGTGATGAGAGAGACACTAAGCCTGCAGACACCAGAGAAGTATCATCTGTGAAGAAAAGTGAGGAATTTCCAAATCTTTCAAAATCAGATGTAAGTTCTTAACCACATCTATATGCATGTATAGTTCCTTACTTATTGAGTCATTCAGGGCTTCTGCGGCTGAGTGATTAGGGTGCTAGTGCAATACAATTACTTGGGAGCCTTTCACCGATGTTGTCACAGTGAGTTCAAGTCCAGCTCATGTTGACTTCCTCACTGGCCATACATTATAATGCTCATTATATCAGCGGATATACCTCATCATGCTTTATGTTGGTACCTGAGGATAAAGGTAGCCGCCTTCTTCGTTAAAACAGCCTGGTGACCCATTTATCAGAGAGCCAATGAAACAGGCGAAATGTGTTAGAGACGGGAAAAATCCATACACAAAATGTTATTAGGTGGTCTGTGTCATGTTACCCAATTTAAAGCTTTAATAACATGACCAACTCCACATATGAGCAGGACAAGAGAACTTTAAAGGAAATTAAACAAATTTCAACATCAGTAAGCCATAAAACTTTTCAGAAAGCTGGTCTGGAAAATGGGGTGACATTGAAATAGGTTTGTGTATGCGTTGCAGACGAGCAGGGGAAATGCACTTTAATGGACTTGATCAACTCAATGTCAAAACAACAACAGTTAATTAACCAATTTGTTTGGCATGCATGTTGGAATGTTACATCATCCTTAACATTCAGCCTCTTCAATACATTACAAGAGGATAAATTTAGTGCCAGTTGGTTTCCATCAGTTAGTGTGATGCAGAATTTAATCAGGGATGTTATTGCTTCTGTCTAGGAAAACATTCTTCAGGCTACAGCTGGTATTTGTTTGCCTCATGTCATTGGTTGACACAGCTGGTACAGTTTGTAAATATTCATGTCGGGGAATTCCCCTGTAGTGACGATCGCCACTAACAATAGCAGTGAGTACTGGCGAAAAGCATGGCGGGCTGTGCCCACTGATATGAGCGTACCGTATATGGGAAGGTCTGCCAAAAATCTAGGGATGGTCATTATGTTCCCATGGGATCTGCCCAGTTTCCTCCCATTCCCAACCATTATGTTGGTCAGAGTTGTATAAGTAAAATATTTCTGAGTATGGTGTAAAATTCCAATTAAATAAATAAAGAAATCAAGAGGTGTTGCCATTTTTTTTCTCGTCGTCATATTAAAATCCATATTTAAGTATTCAACGGCAATTATATCAGTACTCATTGATGATATCCAGATTTCAAGGAGTTATGTGTGACATATCGTGACAAAAATTAGTGGTTTGCTTAACCTCCAAAGCTGACGTGGGAGTTTGACATGCTGGCTGGCTGGGTTCTATTCATAACATAACCAGTCAGTCCAATCCTGAGATGAGAGGTCAACATTGGCTACTATTATTGAATGTTTTTACCATATTGAGGTATATTTTTGTTCATTGGATTTGTTGTGTGTTTTATTTAGATGCCGTCAGAGGAGAAAGCAAAGGCTGGTTTGATAAAAGCAGTGAGAACTGCTTTAAATAAGAAGACTTGGAGTACACCTGGAAACCTGAGGGGTGTTTCAAGAGAAATCGAGAAAGATGAGAGCGAATTCATTCCAAGGAAAAATTGATTGAAGCAAGAAGTTGTTACTGGTTATATCTTCCTGTTCACTTGCAGGGGTTTTATTAATATTATACCATAGGAGTGCAGTATTTCCATGGTAAAAGTGTTCTGTGATTCATTATGATATAAACATGTTGTATTATAAGTAGACTAATGCGAATGTTGGGTCATTGTCAACACTCCTCAGCCAATTATAATTGGGCTTACATTTGCTACTCTAAAGTGTGAATTAAAGTGGGAAGACTACTTGTCATGAATACTTTCATGAGTGTGGATGTGGTCAGCAGAAGATTTCCATGGCAAAGCATCTTCTCTTTGTGCAGCATGAGATGTCTGTTAGTGACTCTTGATACAGCTATCTTAATTAGTTTGTGGTTGTCCAGTATCTATCTTGCGAACATTCATCAGTTTTTTAGTTTATCAGTGTTTTAGTCCATGTCAAGGTTGCCTTGCCAGTCGTCAAACCAGCTTCATTGACCTTCACACATGTGAAGGAATTCACTGGAAATTTCTCTAATCTCATTAAGTTTGGACCAAAATGTAAGGCCTACATTTCCAGGTTAAACTAGCAAGATATGAGGTATCCCAATTGCTATGCCACACAAGGCATGGCTTCAGACTTGGCGTTAGGTAATTTTAGCTTCCCTCGCTCTCACTGTTTATGGGCTTTGGTGGCAATAATTGCTTGACATAATTTGGTTCACATTACAGGTGAGAAAGTTTGTGAATAACTTGAGTCGTTTATCAGTGGTAATTCACATAAAACTGACAGCCATTGTTTTAGTGAAAGGTTCTAGAGTATAATGTTCTACAACAATCGAAATGAATAAGGTGGTTGTGATTTTTGATGGATGGGGAGAGGTAGGGATGCACTGGTGATGATTGTTACAGCAGAGAAGTTTAGAAGGTAGGCTTGAATACCCAAGTTATTGAAGTGAGAGATAATGTTTCCTCAGGTTTAGCATGGCATTGTTTTCACGGTTATAATTGGTCGAGGAGGGAGTGCATGTACCATAGGTTTGAACATGTACTGAAAAGCAATAAGTCCTAGAATTGTATATGTTCTAGAAGATTCAAAGGACAAGAGTATCATGTAGTTGTACATGTAAATGGTTGAATTGTTTAACTAAATATGTTAGTTTTTTTTGTGTACCACAATCCATTATTGTTAAGGTCGTTTGTATGTATATCCCCAATATTTATATGGGGAAAGGCCTATACTTGGTGAGTAATTGTTAAACATACTAACTGTTGGTTGCATTGTAGTTAAAACAATAATGTTTGTAAGCCCCTGTTATAAACAACAAACATTCTTCCACATCTTGGCCTGTTGATTGGAATTCTGGTGGCATGGAGTGGTGTGGTCTATGAGAGGAGAGTAATATTACTATTGACAAAGTCATTCATGTCTTTTGCACATTGATTGTTAGATGATGAATCCCTCTTTGGCCTTACAGCTGGCTTCAACAGAGCAGTGCATCACTGATTGACTCACAGAGCCATGTCTATAGTCTGTTGTAAGTATGGTTACCATAATGTGAAATCATTTGTGTAGTGACTTGCATACGATCTCGTTCTAATTAGATTGCTGTTGTTTGATGTCAGCACATATTACAGATGATTTGGCCTAGGTCATAAGGTTTGATGTATGTGAGAAAAAAAATGTGTATTTCATGTTACCTGGTTAATGCTTGTGGCTATTGAGCTCCAAACACAAGATCTCTGATACTGAGACATATAACAACCAGTTTGGACATGGAACCTTACTAGGTCAGGGCACAGGTTACAGAGTATTTTTCATTACTGCAAGAAGTAGTATTGTTTAATACAGAGGTACGTTTTGTGTGTTGGGGGAAATTGCATATGGTTACAGAAATAACACTGTAACTAAGTCTTGATCAGGTTTTATAAGCTGATTTGCCAAGATACCACTAAACTTACAGTAAAGCATATCTCATCCTTTTTGTGCAACACTGCAGGTTGTATTCTTGTTATATGTGTAGATACCAAAGATGATCAACATCAATTGAATTGACTGTCAGTTTTTCTTTAGTATCATACACTTTAGTTCATTCATGTGTAATTGAAAGTTGAAAACAAAGTTGACTTTGTTGTTGATTAACAGTATGTTTTATGATCTTATGTGGCAAATATGGGTTTGCTGAAGATTCTGATTACTGGACACTTAAAAATGAATCAGACATCCAATTATAAGGTATATTTTCTTTCAGCTCTCAACGAATTGAGAGATCAATAATACAACTGAACAGTTTCCAACAGTTTCTGGTGTGGTTGCTTGGTTTATATGGGTCCGATCTAGGAATCCAGCATTACTATGCAATTCATCAGAAAACAAAGCCCCAGTTACACCCTAGGGAAAAACAACACACTTTAACATGGAAATGTCAAAGGCATAAAATAGGCAATCAAACTGTTGTTCACCAGTATATTTACCGGTTACTTGTATTTCTTTCATATGTGTGTGCTTGAAGTGATTGTTATTACATGTGTTTTGAAGAGCACAGAAAATTTAAAGCAAATATGCAACTTGCAAGTTGTGCATTATACTAGAGAAGTACTGGGTTTAGGTAGATTGTAGTTTTAAATTAGAAGATGTAAGGACATGTAGTAATTGGAGTTGTCTCACAGACCATTGGGTCATCGCTTTTTATATGTAGATTGACATACCATGTTGTGAGATGTTTAACACTTTTTTAACATTGACTAGCAGCTCTGTAAGTCACTCTGTTGGTCAGTCTATGAAATTTTTGACACCCTATATTTTAACATTGGCCATTCACATAACAAGGGGCCTCTGTGCAAGATGATCAGAAAACCACTGCTTGTTTGCTGGACGTCATAGCTGTTTAGTATTTGCAATAGTTTAACTGATATGTTTGTAGTTGTTAGTATACTTTTCCAGTTTTGTGATGACTTCTATTCTGTTGAAAGGCACACTCAGTGATCATGCCATCTGGTGGTTTTTTTCAGGAGACAACCTCCAATTTCATTTTCTGACTTTTGAGTTCTAGTTGCGATGGCTGCGTGGTTGACATACAGTGGTTTGTTTGGTAACTGGCGCGATGCGTCAGTTTTCTCTGGCCTCAATGTAAAAACCTTATCCCAGTCACGCAAGTATAATAATCTAGAGTACCTAAAACATGATGAAAAGAAGAGAAAAAAAAAATCAAATAAAATACATAAATCTACTCTGTTAAATTTCTTTATCTCTCACTTCTCAGTGTATGTGCTTATACACCTTTGATTTTCGAAAAAAAAAAGACAATCACATTTCGATAAAAACTAGTGACTTGTCCAAGCTTCAAGGAAAGTAGTCCCGTGAGGATTTTATTTTGTGATATTAATTAGTGACTTTGGAATAGATCATCAAGTCAAGTGTTGTACGAGTGTAATTGATGCCTTCTCTGGCGTACAATAAATCAAAGTCTTACAGTACATATCCACTGAACGTAGCTATGACTTGGCTTTTGTGTAGAGCTTCAAACTTCAGTGAACAATTGTCATGTAGCTCATAGAGTGCTTTGTGAGTACAGGTACATGGTATTAGTATTATTGTGGGTTTATTTAGATGTGGTTAATCCCAAGATAATGTCGTGAGAGATGTGTGTGTGCGGACGTGTGTATGTGTTGGAATACTCTTGGCAGACTGTAGCTCCCACAGTATAACATGATGGGAGATGTGCTCATAATCCTGGAGACGTCTGTTAGGTTATGAACTGTGCACAAAAGATGCTTATATGTAAAGTGGGAATTTCTTTATGGGTGTACAAGGATGTGAGGCGATGAGTATAAGTTGATGAATGATGAAGAAAATGTGAAAATCTTTTGTGTGAGATTGATTTATGAAGATTGAATTATATTTGGGTAGTGTGCTCTACCTAGCTCATGGATGTGGTGGCGTTGTTGTTTAGGCGACTGCTTCTGTCGTTCTACTGTTTACATGTATCATCTTCATCCACATTATCATCAGCCCACCCCCATCATAATTTATTTGCAGTTGTATAATTGTGGTTCTTTATATTCAATGGTTTGAACTTTAAAAACATTGACCAGGTCATTCAGTATGATTTGACACTGGTGGATGTTTGTGAAGGTTTGTTAAATGCCATTCAAGTGAAATGCACTTGAGTGGACTGACGTTTTGTTTTTATTTTATAGAGGTCTATGAAACACAACTGATGTAAATGTCTTTGTAAAACCACCTTTTTTTACAGCAGTAAATTGTTGTATGTGTTGATTGACATTTTTTGCATAATATGGTGTTAGGTTTTCACTCGTGAAAATTTTGCGAGTCCATAGGAATAGTCATTTGCCTGTTATGGCAAGTTTATGGTGTATGACTGTCCTTCCAGACATGGCATGGTTTCTTACAGAATCTTAATCCTGTTTGCCAACATTGTGGTAAAAAAATGGTTTGTATGGTTTTAAAATACAAATAAACAAAGAAAAAAATATAAATAAAGGAAAAAAAATGTAACCAGTAATAAGCAAGCCATAGAATCCTGTGAATGATTGTTAAACTGAATGTGCTGTGTTACGTATTTTGTCAATAGCCTTTAAATGGTGACCGATTTTTGTTTAACAAAAAAAAAAGAAATCACTATGCATTGTTTGTAGTGTAGTACATGTATTGTCAGATTTGAAAACCTGAATTGCCTGTCTTAGCAACCTTGTCTTCCTTCTGTTGAGTCTAATGTGGAGTATGTTAGTATGTACACGTTACGTACTTTCAGGAGCCCAACCATTTAATAATGTCTGATGTGGACATTATGCTTTCTTATTTAGGATAGCAGTTTTCCTTTGTTAGTGCATTGTACAGCGTAAACTGTATTGTCACATCACTCACTGTTGTTATATTTAGATGCGGTTTTCCCCCTACTGAATTATTTTTAACAGAAATCTGTTCCATCCATATGTTTGTGTGATACATGTGTTTGATTCAGTTGTTCTATCTAATTTTTTTTGGCTTACTCTACAAAGCAAGCTATCTTGAAAAATGCTTCATTTTGCTTCATACTAAGGTTAAATATTACATGGGTAATGTTCTGTCGAATTGGGTGGAAAAAGAAACCAATTTTTGTACCATTTAGCCTATGTACATGTACGTGGATAATTTCTTTGAAATGATTTAAGAAGGTACAGATCTGTTATATAGCTTCTTTGTGTTAAAAAGCTATATATGTGTGTGTGTGTTATCTGTAACAGACAATGTAATTGTTTTAGTTGTTGTATGGAGGGATGTATGCATTTGTCATTGACAAATTAGAAAAACATAAAAAATATTTAAAAATGAAAAGGAAATTTCAAATAATCGAAAATATAATGTACACTGGCCAATTTAGAGTTTGGGTCCATGAAAACGCATGCATCAACTATTGCAGAGGAAAAGAAATAGCAATTGGTAGATGTGTTTACAGACCTCAAGTGGTATTTACTCTACCATTTTTTTCGTTCGATTTTTTCTCGCTTTTTTTTATGGTAAAATTTGAAGAGATGCCTGTATGTAGGCCTGCATATATACTTTTCCAAGAGGCAAACCCCAAGCTGGAACTGAAGAACATAGATAAGGGTACATTACCACATGTGTAAATTTATTTTCTGAAAGTTTCGAACAAATGTAAACAAGAGCCTAAAAGTTGTTAAACAAAAAAAAAAAAAAAAGTGATGTGGAATATCAGTTAGCATCCAAGCAAAATGTGCACTACCACAGGATACTGTCGCAGATTCTGTATATCTGTATATGTGAACTTATCCAAGAGAAGTATCTAGTCATGTATTGCTTCTGATATGACTCCAGAATGTTTTGAGAGAATTTAAACCGGTATGATGCGAAATGTCAAGTGTATGAAAATAAAGGAAAGTTCATCCACTCTTTAAAATGACTCCACTTTGTTATGAAAATCTCGCTGTACAGTGTGTGCTGTGTATTTCAAGATTTTAGCATATCATAGATTGCTCAGGAGATTATGGAACGTAAACATGTGTGAACACGGTTGTGCCATTCCATTCCTTGATGTGAGTTCACTCCCGGCCTGAAGGTTACACATGTGCAATTCGACCAGTTGGCTCCAAGTTGATGATTGCAATGGCACCAATTGGATAATACTGCCACACAGGCAGTCTGGGTTGTTGATACACTATAAATTTCTATACTGTCATTTTACACCCAGTTAAAATATACCAAAATTTTATATGCTTTGGATACAACTGAAAACATTTTGCCAGGGGGACATTTTCCGGTGGAAGTTACCAAGGTGACAAAATCCTATAACGTCACCTCCAGGAGCAACAGCTCAAAAAAATGGTGGTTAGGCTATGTTGATTTTTTGATATGATGTAGAGAAAAGTCCAAGCTATATGTGATGGTATGGCATACCACAACGTGAAAGCTTGGGGATATATGTTTTGAGGTTTGAAGTTGACAAATTTACTATATAAATAGTAAGGAAAATCAATGCACTTGTGTAACCGTAAGACAGAGCATAGTTAGATTTCCCTACTCTCTGGTTCATTTGGATAGTGCAGTTAAGTGGTCAACCATTTGTCATCCACAAATATGACATGCAAGTCTACATCAAGAAAAAGGACAGTCAAGTAAGTAGCTTGCCAAAGCTCAGTGAACAATTACTAGCTTCCTCCACTGTATCGTTCAAGTAAAAAGTTCATTAATACAGTATCGTGGCCTTCAAACATCAATCATTTAACACAATGCATTCCTCTAAATCTGACATATCCATTCATTTCTAAGTGGTTGGTAATGATCTGGATTGCATAGGCATCAGTTCCTCTCACCAGTAATGCCATGTTAAAATAATGAGGACCATCTGTGATAAGCTTTATCTAGTCTGAACCAACCAGCTGAATCCCTCTAGGCTACTATGGTTTCTGTCAGATGCTGGCCAGGATCCCTCTACTTAAAATTCAGACCTGGCTTCAGATATAGCAGGTGCAGATTCTCCACCCGGACTTTTCGCAAGGCCTTAGTGGCAATAATGAATTGATGGTTACTCAGCATTACTCAGCATTCATTGAAAACCACGTCTTCTGCTTGTCTGTGAAAGATCGATGGTTTACCCCACTCATGAAACTGGCTACCATCACACAAGTGACAAATTTTTTGTATACTGGCATATTGTTGAAATCAGTGTACCTTTTAGCTTGCAGCCTTAACTGTTACAATAAGGCTGAAATGAATCTCAAGTACCGACGATAAACATTAATGAGGAATCTCACAAACTTATCTGAAGTACCATAGGTTTAAGGATACAAATCCAAGGTGTAACATTTTCATGAAATGATCACTGAAAGTTTATAATTTGATGAAGCAAGCCCCACACCCAGATGGGTTTTATACTGAACCATGATTGCCTTCAACCTGTCAACCTGGAGATGTTTTAATATACAGGCACCTACACAAAGTATTTAGCTACAAATTTTCAGGACAGTTTTCTTGGTTTGCCTCCTTCAAATTTCTGTGATCAGCCCAGAGTATGGCGCTAATCATGGCACAGGATGTGATGACAATGTTATGTAGTGTGAAGATAAACCTGGGACTACTATAACTGTTATATTAGTACCTGGATAAACTTTGAAGAGGTTAGGTTACAAACTGATTTGTCTGTTGAGGTGTCAAGGGTTGTTTCCCTTTAAGGACGACTCTCTAGCACAAGTGGAAGATTTCTTCCAAACCGTCTTTCCAAAGCGTACAGTCAAATGCTGGTATTTTTCTTGATTGTTCGTGA
Organism: Acanthopleura granulata; assembly: GCA_016165875.1. Lineage (NCBI taxonomy): Eukaryota > Metazoa > Mollusca > Polyplacophora > Chitonida > Chitonidae > Acanthopleura > Acanthopleura granulata. The sequence continues at coordinate 24,397,460 of JABBOT010000001.1, forward strand.
CTGAGTTTCATGAATGGATAATCGAATACTGGCACACCGGGGCTGGCGGATCACAGATGGCCTCGTTGGATCATTTGAGATGCTAAGGTTAGCAACCTCTGGTGGCATTACATCACTGACAACAACAACAACCAAACTGATGACACCCAGACAGTGACATGTCACTTGTCAGTTGAAAGGCTGATCGTTGATACGTTGCATCATTTCCTAATAACCAAAGGGTTAACATGCTTTATTCAAGTAGTTAAGTAAAATTACACTGAGAGAGCTACAACTACAAACTGAATTTTTATTGTGGCATTCAATGTGTCGACGACACACTTCTGTCACAGCCTTTCATTAGCCCCCAGTTTAATTAAATCTCTGATTAAGATAGACTTCTGTCTTAGGTTAAATTAGACATTGAGGCCTGTTAACAACAATTTATGATGTTTACCTTCAGCAATTGTTGAAAATAGAGCTCAACGTTAAATTTATTTAAATAATTAATTTAATTGAATTAATTAGCCCCATTAATCTTCAATTCCCATTTTCTTATATGACTCGCAGCCAGCAATCTTGTTCACTCCGGTTCAGGAAATTGACCTGAAAATAAAGCAATTCTTCATCTAACATATATTTCTGTGTAGATTGGAATGTGCTCTTTTTGACTGTGTTACTTTGATAGATGTCCAGACGGCAGCTTATGTGCTGCGGTCATTTATGTGTGGCCGACCCCAGTCTACACTGATCTTTATACCTGTCCAGTCTATCATTATGGCCAGTGTGCCGTCCTTCAAGGTCCTTCTGGAGCAGGGTTGTCATGCACATGCGTGACTACCAAAGCCTCCTTTCCAAAATGTATATAAACAAACCAGCTCGGCCTATCTCTTAACATTAGAGTGAGGACACTGTCGCTGGTTTTTCTGCAACTTTTGAGTTAGTCACATTATAGCATCTACTTTTCCATAAAATATCTGCTGTTCTGTAAATGTATGTCTAGGAAAAAATGAAAGAACTGGGGTAAATAACACAAAAAACAGTGAAAAACCAGCACTCGTGTGCTCACTTTAATGTTAAAAGGTAGGCCAAGCTACTTTGTCTATGATGCAACACGTAGGTACATGTAGTCACACATTAGCTGTCTTATCCTTATTGATGAACCCTTTTAATATGCACAGTTTCTAGAAGTAGAACCAGAGTGGCCATTTAATAAGCCGTCTAGGTATTTCACCTGTGCATGGCTGACATTTCTTTGCTTTGGGACAAATGCACCCACATTGTCGCGTAGGGCTACAATTCAACAGGTTTTGTGCATTGTATTTGAGTCTATGACATGCACCTGAAAATGTACAGAGATTTTAGCATAGTTTCGCGTTCAAAACTTTAAAAAACAGCCCCCCCCAAAAAAACAGATCTGAACTTAATCCGGGCTTGTGGCTAATGTCTGTTATTATAGCATATGTGTAAATGGCCATGTGGTTTTGTTGATTTACATGAGCCATTATGCATACTGTTACACACACGTAATTGCTATCTGGCCTATATCCATGATTGCTTGGGTGTTTTAGTTCAGCCACAGTCAACAGAAGAACATATTCCATTTAATAATCTGATGCATTTGCCTTAGCAGCTAAATTCAGAACACGTAAAATGTGAGGCCTTTGGAGCAGTTAGAAGTTCTACATTCCGACATTTCAGAAGTGGAATATCGTTGATCATGTGATATCATTGACTAGACCATGATGAGCTTTAATAAATTTAGACAGAACTCAACAATTGATGCAAACGTGGTTCAGCTCTTTTTAATTCGTAAACCAAATGATTTTGCTTGCAGTTTGATGGATAGGATCTTAAAAATGATATGGCAGCTAAACTAGGTTACAGTTTTGAAATGAGTTTTTGGTCAGGTGTTGATACACACAGCATATTTATACACGTACAGCATGTCGATATTCAGGATCTTATTTTTTCCTCCTGATCTAGGGCTGAACAGGGCTTGCGAGATGCCTGCAGCTCTGGCAACCGTGAAAGTCTTCAGGAGATAGCGAGGAGTTTGCCAGTGGAGAAGCTGGATGAGGTGTTATCCAACGGGAGAGATTATCCCACCGGAACTCTGCTGTGTGAGGCTATCCTATGTGAGCAGCCAGCCATCCTGCAGGATTTAATACAGCTGGGTTGTGATCTGGAACAGGAGTGCTCTCTAGATATCTTCTTCCCTGTTCCGTTCGTTGACACCGGTAAGAATAGCTAACATGTTAACCTGAGTGTCTTCATTGTCATGGTTTCAGGTATCAAACAAGTGAATGGTGACCAGTTGACATATACGGTAATTAGGTGCTGGGTTTCAGAAAGGCCAAAAGCATATCCTTGTTTCTACCCTAAGCAGATAAGTAAAAAAATGCTTAGGGTATTTGTTGAGAAATCTTTCACAAGAAGTATGAATAGAAGAATTCTATGAAATATGACATCCGTGTTTTATTCAAGAAACATCACTTGTTTTGTCATATTTTGTATTGGATAATTTAGTTTCTTGAGAGCTTTCAATCACTAGGCACTTCTGCCAGAGTTTCACTAGACCTTGACCAAACACTCTGTTCAGTTGTTTAAATTGTGAGGTAAAACAGAAGGATTGCTGTATTAGTCTTCCAATAAATAACAACAGTAGGTTAGCACCTTTTTGACTAACTGAATAATATATTTTTAGAAGTTTTCGCTGGCAGTGTGTTTCAGCTTTAATTTGCCAGGGAAAGCTGAAACATTCTACGTTATGCCGTAAAGCACCAAGCATTTTAAATAAATTACTGCTGTGTACCCAACTGGTGTTTTATGTGCTTTCCTGGTAGGTCCAGCGCTGTGTGTTGCGTGTGCCATTGGGAATGTTGAATGTGTGTCTGTGCTGTTGAAGGCAGGAGCCAGTGTTAATCATGCTGGGAACTTTGGAACGCCCCTCATGTCAGCCTGCAAAGACGGAAACACCCAGATCATTGATCAATTGTTGGAGGCAGGAGCCAAGGTTGATTTGACATCGAGACATGGTAATGGGCAAACAGCCTTGCACATTTCTTGTCTAGCGCATGACAATGTAGACAATGTCCATACATTGATAGCGCATGGAGCAAATGTCAATCATAGGGACCAAGATGGCCGTTCTCCAGCTTTCAAGGCCTGCATGGGGGCAAATTGCTCTGTGGCAGAGTTACTTCTTCAACATGAAGACCTGGATAGCTCTGTTGAAGAGCAGATACAAATGTTTTGGTTGTTAGGATCAGAGTGTGTTTTAAAACTGGACAATCAGTCACTTGCCATCAGGTACTGGAAGTGGGCAGCTGTGATGGATAACACTTTTGACATGTATCACAACAGGCTAGCCAGTAAATTGACCAAAGCTCAAAGAGATGCTGGTATCCACAGTGACTTGAGGACCGAGGTGGATTTAGATACTATGGCATCTGATCCTGAAAAAGTTCAACTCCAGGCTTTGCTCTTCCTGTACCTGGTGTTTGAATGGGGTAAGGAAACGGTGGCCTACTTGACAACTCAAATGAGCTTAGCGTTATGCCAGCAGAAAGCGTGGCTAGCATGCCAACTTCTCATGTTCAGCGGTGATATGGCAGACAGAGTGAACAGCTTTGACATGGACTCTGTCTGTGAGAACATTAGCCAGACGGTTGAGGATTTACTGGAGCTTTGGCTCACAGAGTCCTCGCAACCTCCTCCTAACCAACTGAACCTCATTCTTCATGGAATCCTCAGCCAAATCACCAAGCTCCTTGAAAAAGTCCTTCTTGATCCAGGCCTAGCCACCACAAAAGCACTGAAGAGGTCACATCTCCAGCTGAGTCAAGGCAGATGCAAGAAAGACCGAGCAGAGCAGCTAATTGAAGCCTTCCTGGGTGTGTTGAAATATGGACTTCAGTGTGAGGTCAGAAATCCAGGTACCAGTGACGTTTATCAAGAAAAGGTGCGAAACCTCGGCGGACTTTGTCAGTTGCCCAGTTCCATAGCCATGAATTTGAACTCCACACTCTGGAAAATTGTTGTGCATGGAGGGCCGTGCTGCAAGTACAGCCTAGGATGGCAGCACCATAATCTGTTCCCATGTGTACAAACAACTGAACTATTCATCAAATGTGGACTTAACTTCAACTGTCTGGACAAGAAGAAAAACACACCACTCCATAATAGTTTGCTATGTCAAGAACCCTCGATAGAAGTAGTTCGTTTGTTGGTAGAAAGAGGTGCAGAGATAGATCTTCCTAACAAGGATGGTGTAAGACCCTGTGACATCATTGTTAAAACGCCCAGATATTCCTTATGTGTCGTCAAGCTTACTTCTTTAAAATCTTTAGCGGCACAAGCTATTGTTAAGCAGCAGGTTCCATTTTCTAAAAGCTTACCAACAACTCTTGTTGAATATGTTGAAGCCAGACACGTTCACAAACCTTGGCTAGGTATTTGTGAAGTATGACACTTGACTTAAATGGCACCAAAACTACTGTATAATTATTTAAAATATATACTGATACCTTTTTTTGGCTGGCATTGAAAGTAAAATTTGATATTTTTGTCATCTGCCTCTGTCATGAATCCCAAATACCACAAATGAATATTGGCAATAAAATATGAGTTCATTTGTATTACCTAGCGTGAAGTTTCAGAACAATTTATGTGATAATTTTGAGAAATTTGGAAAAATCTGGTCAATCCAGTAGAGGCTGATGGAGGATTCTGTAATCGGATCAATGTGTCCATGGGATGAAATAGATAATATTACAGATATTTTTGTCAAGCTGCTCAATCATTTCCATGTGTTTAGTATTAGGAAAATTTCCATGCATGTGATAAAAAAAGTATCCAGCAGACAGCAGACATCAGGGCACTTCACCTGCTTGAAGCAGCAGCAAGCAGATGACGGGGTGAAAGATAACATCGGAAGGGATAAAAAAAATGAACAACACTGGCGAATATTCTGTGAACTACAGCTGATAATAACCACAAATTACAGTATGTTTTACTACAGAACAATCTGGATAGCATATGTAAATTATGAATGTTAACAAAGCATAGTTCCGGGGTGTTAACATCCATGTGATTTTGACAATGTTTTCACTGCCGTGTCTGCACGAGCAAAGCATGTTGGGGTGAGTAAAACCTGTAAAATGCACGGATATCTGTGGTCTCGAATAAACTTTCAGTGAAGATTAAGGATACAAGAGTTCAGGTGGAACATAAATATGACTTAATAATGTTTCATTTACACTGAAACGACCAGAGTTATGGGAGATTTAACTGGGCAGGGCCAAGTACCTGCAAAACTACTGGCATAACTCCAGAACTGAATCATGGAGAGGCGTGCGATCTCATTCCTCAGAGAATAGTTATCTAAACATTGGGAAGCACAGAAAGCTTGTCAAGCCATGACCCTTCACGTTTCACTTGTGCTTGATGAATTTTCAGTATAATGTGATGCGTCGTTTCAATATGTGTTGAAGATTAAGAATAAAGAACTATACTGCCGAAAGTCCTTGTGTCATTTTTGTCATTATTTTATTGTAATCTGTTTCATACAGCTGTGGTTGTATACCTGTACATGTAGATGTATATAGTTCCAATTGATCGATCGACGGCTACGCCTCCCAGTTTATCCCCAGCCAGTGGGGAAGCATGATAAAAATACCTCAGTGGGAGCAGAGAACCTGTTCGGCAGACTACACTACTCCGAGCGTGCTATTGCATAGAAGCCACAGCAATCATTCAAAATGCAGAAAATTGCTAATATCTCCCAAAACCATGCCAGGATATTAAGTAAATAGTGTAACAGCATTGCTGAAAATTTTATGAAAATTTACATATACAATAATAAATGAAAGAGTTATGTTTTTTCAAAGCAGTGTATGTAGCCCAATATGGAGATTACTTGTTTGCTACACCGGTGTATATAGCCAGTAGGTACCCAAGCTGTTAATTTAGTCTGCGTGGTGTATGTTTGATCCTTGAGTTTTTGTGTAATGAGTTTTGAAACTAGCTACTTATCCTTAGGCTTTAATCCAGTTTTATTTTTCTGGCAAACAGTGGGAATAAGAATATATGACCAAATGCCTGTGCTTCACCATGCATGGGATACCAGTATCAGTTAAGAAACTTGTGTAAAAGAAAACTTCTGAGCACACCAGCTTATACTGAAGTGAGTTCCTGGGAATGTCCCATCCGCTGATGTGGTATAACGCGTCAATGGTGGGACTTCCCGCCCTTGAAACGAGTGAGCATGACCAGATACAATTGCTCAACGCCACAGATTTTCAAGATTTCTGTCACCCTTTGGCGTCTAATCTGTTGGCTAATTGTCTTAAGCACACTCTAAACAGATGAAGACAAATCTGCTAAATGCTGCTGCAACATATTTATTATTTGCAAGATATGCCTTATGCCATGTATATCCACAGGCGTCATGTTCCAAACAATATCCAAAATCACCTGCACAACGACCTAGGAATACTTGCTGAGCATAATGCAAAAGCGTAGATAGTTAAAAAAAAATGAGAAGTCACATGTCGTATATTTCGACAAAATTTTATTTGTCATCTTCAGGAAGACGTAAAGGGTAACACAAGTAGCTGGTATGTATACACAAATCCAGTTATACATACCAACAATAGAAAGCTGCACAGTAGATTCACCTGGCCAATGAAAACACCAAAGACTGTGGAGGGGTGTTGGGGGTGGGGGTGACAGATAGTATTAGGAAGGGATCATGTTATACAATATCACAATCTGTGGATGCTGAGTTAACAATCTAAGTGTAAATAATAATGTAATAAAACTGACAGCAGGGTATGTGAAGTAGATTAGAGACTATTGCGATGCTGTAACAACAGCCTAATGAAAGTTCACACCGTTAAATACACAATTGAGGAGTAAGCAAGGGCTGAAGATGAGAGCAGGAATGTCAACCCATTGAGCACTGAGACATACACAGTTGTGTGTATGGCATGTATATATACTGTAATTAAATGAAATAAAAACTAAAACAAGAGTAAACAGTAAACAAATACCTAAACAAAAGTTAGAGACGGGAGTTTCAAGCGAAGTACAACAGGAAATTTAATAAAGTTAAGTGGAGGAAATATGTCGATGGTATATACCTAAGCAACTGCAGTTCTTTAGATGCTTTAACGCCACTGTTTAGACGGATTATTGCGGCGAATGGCCAGTGCCTCTTTGTATAACAAAGCATTCCAGTTGTCACTGGTGTCAATTACTCTGGTGTTAAGGAGAATGAATGAACAATGGAAGCTGTCAGGCAAGTCATTCAGCCAGTTTGGAAGGTCCAAAAGATCTTTATAGTTTTAGAAATTTTCACAGGAGTACAAATGGGAATGAACTTTGCTGTTTCCTTCTGCATGTTCTTTCAAATTGGTCAGAAGGCAACGTTCTGTTTTTCGAATGTAGCAAGCGTTGCAACCTGGACAGTCAAACCTGTAAATCACATTGCTTCTTACCTCAAGCAGTTTAATCTTTGTGGTTAACAATCAAGCTGCTTTTTGTGGTTTTCCATCTGATTATTGTACAGGCAGATTTTGTTAGATAACGTTTTTTCATATAGTGCTGCGGTGGTTTTTCACCCTGTTGTCCAACATAGGGAAAGGATAGCCATATGATAGGGTGGTCGTCATCGTTGGGCTTATCCGAATTGGAACGATGCAGGTGGTCAGTGAATTTACTGATAAGACATGTTGCAACCCTTTTCGGAAAACCATTCCAAGAAAGATACTTGCTGCAGGCCTTATATTCTTGACATTGGATGCCTTTTTGGTCCCTTACCTATACCAGAGTGGAATGTTGATTTACACTAGTCCTCGTCTGTCAGTTTGTAACGAACCCGTGCTTTGGACTTCTTTTTAGGAACTTTTTCAGTCGTCATATTGAATTGAAACTTAGAAGATGGCTTGACCATGACAAGTTCTGGTTCAAGTTTCCGGCCTGTTTGATTTATTTTCCTTTGCGCAACCCCGACTGGACTGCTTCACTGAAAGAAACTTGTAAAACTTGTACAGTAAATGCCAGGAGATTTACCCTTCTGGTAATGTACATTTTTACTTCATTTTATTGTGTATATGGTCAGTGCATTATACGCATATTTTCATTCAGTTAATCAGATAGTTTTGTTCCGTTTCCACAGCAGCGTTCTCTTGTGTTTTGATATCATTGATTTTTTGACTCGGAAGTTTACAGAATGTGGTGATGCATTTATTGTCTTGTAATTCTTTGGCTTGGCTAAGTATATTCCGTAAGTAACTAGCGTAGTGCAGTGATTTGCATGATTTATCAGGGGTTTATAGAAGTTTGAATTAAAACTCAATACCTGGTTATATGTATTCACTTTGTGTTGTTTTGCCATGAAATATTCACAATTTTACAAAAATTCAATTCGAACATCTCAAAAATCCCGGAGCGCACTACGAGTTATCTCCCTTGTACGGAAATCTCCATGACCAATTGGGTGACTAAAGACGGCTTTTGTGGCATCGGATCGACGGATAAAATCAAACATGACGAACAATAAGTTTTTTTGGTCTCTACCAGTCCTCGCTAATAAACTTGACCAACTTCTATGGCTCCAGATAGTTCCGTTCTTGACTTTACAGTGGCGAAACTGACCGCGAGCGCACACAGTCTGGCTGGTTCCTTCCCCCTACTGGTAAATTTCTGCTCTGATCGATGGCTAACAGCGGTAAAATAAATCACGGCATAAAGCTAAAGAATAACTGGTCGCACATGCAACTAAAAGTTTGATTTCTGCAACCCAAAAATTAAATCTCTCTTTTCTGATTGTGTAAACTTCCATAGCTGACTTACAGCGGTTATTTTTTGGGCTGGACATGTCACATTCACACGTGTATTCGCACGTTTTACCAACATTTTCAAGTCTTACAACATGGGTATATGAATGCTTATCAAGGTTTTGCACTGTGAACTAGGTCTGCAGAGTGCTGGGTTGTATGAAAGTTTAATCAGTCATACTGCCATAAGCCGAATCGGCAGTGGAGCCTTCCCGCAAGAGTAACGGTGTTTGGGCGAGGCATGAGTGGGTGCCCTCGCAAACCAACGCAAAAAAGAAGTGATTTCCGCAAGTCTCTACACCTTAGAATGTTGTTTGTTAGGCTCGACGGCAACAATCCGATGCAGGGCATTGTGGTTTAACTTAAGATCAAAGAGGAATCCCTCTCGGCCTACACGGGAAACTCTATTCACGTATGTTTTGTGCGAGCAAAGTTCAGAAAAATTACGAAGAAAAATTGACTGAAAAGGGGTCGCCGAATTGTGTATGTCAGATGTGTATTCTGTAGCGACTACTGGAAATCGCGTCTTTTTACGTTAGTTTGCAAGAGCACCCACTCATGTCTCCCTCAAACAGCGTTAATCTCGCGAGACGGCTCAAATGCCGATTCGGCTCATTACCGATCGCGAGTGAAACAACAACATGTACGAGTCAAGGAAGGTCAAGTCGGCTTTGCTAACCATGAAAGCCTTAAAGGCCCTGATTTGGCAAAACAAAATGACGACAGAAGTCAAGGTGCAGTCAAAGACAATGACCAGGCAACCAGATAAATTAACAAAGGAAACCATTCATGCAAGTAGATGAACCCCCACAGGAGGTCGGTCGGATTATTTCCCAATTTACCCTCTACATATGGCCAGGTGCTGTGTGGCTCGTAAACCCCTGTTGTCACTCACAGTCCAGCGACAATCAGCTGGGCGTTAAGAGAGCTACAAATCCTCAAAATTACTTGGCAAAACTTTTATGGGTGCAAGGATTTTCTCTGGAATTTATCTCATTAGTTATGGGTGTTCCACCCACCTGAATGCACCACCTGCACGTGCGAATACGAAATATTTTTCGCCACTTCCATGCGTTTTAAATGCACGTTTTCTTTCGTTCATGGCTCTAAGATTGTCTGCCAAACAGTACTTGTAGCCATTGAGACCCTGCGGTAATGATCTCTACATCTTTAGCCTCTCTATTTAAAGATACCGGTAATTGTAAAATATAACCCCATCATCCGGGTTAGAGAGTATCTATATTTTCTGATTTAGCGGCATTGATTTTTTTTTTTTAAATTTTATGTTACCTGTAACTTGTGAATAAGGGTTTCTAGTTCCTTGACATTAACCATTATCAGAAATGTCAATGTTTTAAAACTGTTGTTGTGAACTGGAATGTTTATTTTCAGAAGTAAGGACAATATTTCAAGAAAATTCAGGTAGTTAAGAGAACATTCATTTACATGCATTATTATTTTCATGTAAAATGTTTCAAGATTTTTAATTACATTTACTCTGTCTCAACTGATTTTTGTTTGTATGTTGTGTTCTTGTGATTTTCCCCCAACCTTTCAAGTTCATTGTTTTTTACATTCCTTTTCACTGACTGAGAATTACAGCCACAATTCCCTTAATCCATTATGTCAACAACACTGCATCATGATTCAAGACTGAAGTATTGTTGAAAGTGATGTCAGCACCAATTGCTTCAAGTTTTGGTCCGAATTATCATGGTTATAAGTTTTAGATCTTCACGGATGTCAACAATGTTGGTGTGTGGAAGCTTTAAATAATGACACTTACAATTCATGCTTGTTATCAATTAGTAAGATATAGTTTGAAGATCAGCTTGAGGTCATATATAGACACTTATAATTACTTCAGTTAATGAGGAATAGTGAGGTACAAAAATATTCAATTTCGGTACCTTAAAAGGTTGGTGGAAACAAAAATGAATTCAATTTCAGTTGAAAGAAAAACTCAATTTCTGCTGAGAGTAGTTGTTGGTTGATGGAAAAATGACTTCTATGAACCCCTCTATATTTATAGATATATATATATATATATATATATATATATATATATATATATATATATATATATATATATATATATATATATATATGCTGTTGAGTATGGTGAGTAACATACTTTGATTATATTGTATAAGAGTGGTTCCCCCTGATTTGATTGTCTATGTCTCTGTCACGTCATGCACGCTGAATAAACTGTTCCTAAAATATTGTCTCCTACTGGGCATTTTTTATCAGTCAGGATTACCCATTTCGACGGGGGCTGTTTTGCCCATCTGCGATAAATTTAAGGCATTTGTTGCCCAGTTTTTGGACTGCTACTGTTCTTCCTGTGACTTGGTTTTAAGAACTATAAATCCAAACAATTCCAGTTTTCCATTTATCAAAGAAAACGAAAATCAGTATCAAGAAATTGGAAAGGACAGTCTAATCACAGTCTGTGTTGTGATAATTGTGACACTGTATGTTGCAAGGGTTATGAAGCGTCCAACACATATGTAAGTTCTGCAAATTAATTTCAGTTTATGGAATTAAACAGAGCCTATACATATATATATATATATTGCCAGTATGTGAGCTTTAAGGGGGTTATACATTTTAGTAACCCTGGTTTTATTAATAGAGTCTGCATTAATTCACAAATTCTTCCTACATGTATAGTAACTGGGCAAGGTCAGAAGAGAAAATTAAATAGTTTCCGTCACTCAGTATGGATCGCAATGTACGTACCTTGCTGCCAGACTATCTACATTTTACTAAGAATAAACCTAATATTGGTTACATTATCGTGTTTCTCCTTGGTGAGAATAAGAAATGAATGGGGCTGTTAATGTGAAATATGCACATATATCCATGTATATATGGCTCTGTTAATTATCGGTTTGATTTTATATCTGTATAATTCGATGAACAATTAGGTCTATACTAATCTGAAAGCAGTTTGTGTTGAGATTTGTATTTGAGGTTAACATGTCTTTCAAATATATTTTAGTCATTTCACGAAGGTTTTCGTTTCATAGAGGACCAGGCCTACTATAGATCTGCCTCTTTACAATGCTATGCCCATGACACCAGACACGATGCCCTTAGCTTATGCACCCAGTTATGTCATACTGACCCATTCCTTATGTCGTTTAAATTGGGCGACAGTCACTGTACAGTACAAAAGCCACCAGCTTTTTAATCTAAACAGAAAACACAACACTAGACCAAATGCATATATGTATCGATAAAGAATCCTTTTCGTAATTCAGGAGACGTCACTTTTTATTTTTGTGGTGTATGATAATCGAGATCTCGCCATTCAAAGTATGGTAAAATGCCCACATGCAATTTTAACCAATGAAGGGCGAGATATTTCTACCACCCGAAATGACTTCTGTTTCCGGTGTGACATCGCCCGTCCCTACTTCACCACTTTGCCGTACAGAAGTGGTGTTAAATTCGCTGTTTTCCATGTGATTACGAGACAGTTCTGATATACTTAGAAGCCATTTGCAACAAGAAAGTGATAGTGGAACATGTCTGGGGTTACTACCCAGTCTTAAGCAGGATTCCACAGTGCATGACCTTAGATTGCAATAACAAAGAGAGCCGTACTTCGCCTATAAAGGAGTTTCTAATACTGAAGAGTGTATACATGCAGATGACGCAACATTGTGTTTTCAGGTCTCTTTAAAATGGCCTCGTAAGAATTTTAGATTGAAAGGTAATTTATAGAGTTACCAAGCAAGTCAGAAAAAATGCCTAACCCTTTTAGGTCTGCATGGACTCTCTTCTGGAATAACTTTGGTTATATTTTTTGGTGTCTTTTCTTTTAAGTATAAATCAACCATAAATTGAATCCTGGACCTATGCCGCATTCCAGGCAATCAATCCCTCCCTTCACATCGCAGTTGCGAGATGTATCTTATGTCTATATATATCTTTTCAATTGAGATGTAATAGTCTGTTTCCGTCCCAGATCCTAAAGTACAAAGCATACCTGTCATATGTATGGATATGTATTGGAGGCTGTGTAAATTTCTACAGCACAAGTGTCCTTGTATAACAAGTGGCGTTGGTCAAGTAAAGTAGGCGCTGCCTCCACTGTCACCTTCACAATGTCAATGGTTCTCTCATATATGCTTCGCGGCACCCTGAAAGCTGGAAGGAATGACCCCTTGCTGGTATATAATGAGAATGCCCCACTGCGCATGCATGTGTTTCTGAGAATTACAGTGCTTGAAAACTAGACAGAAAAAAAGTATAAAACCAGAAGGACAAAAATGGATGCTTATACACAGAGTGGATCTTGCAATAATTTTCAGTATGTGGTTTCATATCATAGTCCACATTTCTTTTCATGCAAATTCTTGAGCAGTCAGTCGATGGTGCAGCTGGGTATTCTCCCGTGTTATATGTCCACACAAAGCCGTGTCATATATATAGATTATATATAGAGATGATTACTGCATGATGAATAAGCTCATTAATTTATGCAGTGACATGTTACAGAGTAATAGGATCGTGCAATTCTTCGAACTATATATACATGCACACCAATGTGGTTGCGATGTGTTCCAAGTCCAGCCTATATAGGTTTGCTTCCTCTCTGGCCATACCAATACCCTGCGCGTCTCTTTATCAAGCGGATCAACCATGCCCTTCTCTCGAAGTCCATGACATTTTCTTGCCGCCTCCAAATTCCACAATGCAGTGTTATTACAAGGGAGGCTACTCCGATGGTGTCACTACTGTTGGATGATGGCAGATACAGAACAATAATTTATCGCTGGTGTAACAGTTTTGGGCTTGTGATATATTCTTGAGTACGATGTTAAAAACTAATCCATCAAAATAATAAGTACCTCAAACCATATACATCTTGCTGTAGTACATATACAGAGGAGCAGCGATGCAGAATTTCTAGAAATAGTGCATTAAAATGCGACATTACAGTATGAATTGACTAATTTCTAGGTTGAATGTGAAAGACGTGGCTTCATTGAAAACGTTTTTTTATTGAACGTTAGGTTCATACCTTCTTGGGGTAATCTTTAGACAAGGATCCGTATCTATGCATATGTATCAGCCTAGTCACCCGCCCAATTTAGTTAGCTTTCGCTGTGTAGCTCTCTGTCTGTCGCCATACTTAAAAAGGAGAACTGCAATTCTCTAGCTAAAGCCACGGCAAAAGTCAGACATTCGTGCATGAAGCTATCCTACAAGTGCATGGTACCTTCGAGTTCCTGGTGCCCTGCTTCTAAACTGACTGGGCGATCGATTTGTGAGATACATGTATATTTATGGCGCGTTCTATTAGGCCCATTTTATTGACCTAACTGGACATAGATGTAGTGTATATAAACAGTTGTTTTGTGAATCATGACGTGCACTTGAGTAATTATGGCTTCATTCACTGCATATACGCGTGCAGCCTCCACGAAAAACGATGGACAATTCCTGTTTTACTGCAGATATAACAGTGTACACGTGGTGAATGAAGCCATTATCTTTATTCTAACACATTACCCAATCATATACATTGTACATTAATTGTCAGTTTTTATTCATATTCCTATTTTTCAAATTGATAACCATTCACCCCTTTATTTTGAAGACATTTCCCTTGCCTCTGTCGTTCCAGTGGAGAGTTCACGTAAAACAACAACAGGGTCCATGTTTTTGTATATTACGACGTCATCCTGCTGAGCTCAGAATGGAACATCATGAAAGAAAATGTATCTGTTTTCGAAGTCATAACATCTGGGTGTAAAGTACTGAAAATGAATGTACAAAAGTGATATCTATAAACAGTACGAGGCAGCACTTTCATCACTGAAAGAAGTCCTGATATTTCGCTGTTATATAAAGTATATGAATGATAAACGTAATCTACCGAGTAAACAAGTTCAAATCCCTATGTTTGCAGAAGTAAACAGAATAACAGAGTATTATTCCGGGAGGCAAACGTACTAGCCAGGATGCTGCGTTACAAAAGACATGCAGTCCATGTGTTTGAGAGGTCCTCTCTCTTTGAATAATATGAGTGTTTGCACACCTTCCACAATTATCCGCAGGACAGAATTTTCTACATTTCTTTAATTTTAAGGCTGCTCGTGGAAATAAATGGCTGTAATTTTAACCCCAGGATGAAGGCGAGCTAAATGACTTCTCACTTGTTTTGCATTTGCGACTTGTGTAACATGAAGGAATTGTTTTTACATAAACTGTACAGATTTTGGAAGAATAACACGTGTTTATACATTCACATGTAATGCATGGTACATGTACAAGGAGTGAAAAGCATGAAGGAGAATGAGCGGCTGGCATGGCAACATAGTTCAACAGTTGGTATATTGCCATAGTGTTTTGGTTTGTTTTGTTTTTTGTGAAGGAAAGATAGGAGACAAAAAGATGAATGTGGTTTAGATGACTTTCATAAGATGCATTATCTAGGATAGGTATAAACAAGCTGTTACAGTGTAAATGTATTTTTCCCATTGTTGCCATGGCTCATACTGGAACTCTGCCTATGCCTTGACCTCCACAGTCTTTAAATTGATCAGTCATAACTACAAAACTGAAGAATGCAATCATTTAACCCTGAATTATCTAACATTATGTCTAACCCATGGTTCAGCAACGCAGACAGTCATAGATTGCATGGCAGTTGTTGATGTTATATTTATTTTCATACGGGCTGACGGCATGTGCTGCACTAACGCATCCTACATTTCAATGTCGCGGTTGGAACAATCCCCGGCCGCTGAACGCTATGACGTAACTCGCTGACAACAGTGTTCTGTCACGCGAAGATGTTTTTATGAATACTGTTACTAACATGTAACACTGAGTATAAACGGCTGTCAAATGTGAGCTCTCGCAGGGTAAGTTAGCTGACTCTTTGGTCAAGCCACGTCGGTGAGGTAAATTGTTAACAGCTGGCTAAAACAAATCCATCTGGCTATAAAACAATATACCTTGGTTATATAAACATATTTACCTAAATATATATATACAGTTTTATGGCAACACGATATGGGCTGTGTACGTCCTGTTGTCACGTTCTGAGTCTTTCTGAATATTAACACCAGTTGCTCCATTTCCCGCTAACCACCACTTAAGTAACCTGTAATGGGATACCGGCAGAAGTCCGAAGTGGGACACGTGACGTCATTTTAGTGACGCTGAAGATTCTACTGCAGCATCAATAAGGCAACGTCACAGTGAGCAGAGCATATACGTCATAAATGAAAACATTCTCTTTTAAGTTTGGCGTTGCGTAACAAAGGGCTTATGGCGTAGAAGTACTTCACGGTAGCGACACCTGTTGGGAGAAAAAAATCCGCCGGTACCCCCATTCCGCTGGCGCGTCCAATGTTACAACAGGGCCCACTTGCGCGAAGCCCTCTTAACGTTACAAGTACGAAACTACTACGTCGACATGCTAGCACCTTGCTCGTAACGTTAAGGGGTCTTCGAGTAAGTGGGTCTCTGTGCAAATGATCCCCGATACCAGTTGATTCAACTTGACACTGGATTTTCATTCGCTTTAACTTATGGCACAATGGAAAGATCAAGCAACCATGCACATACGATGTCCCACCATCCTTTTCGTGATAACCTTTATACTTCCCGTTTCACTCCATTCCCGTCATGACGTCACAAAAAGATTGACAATTTGTAACAAATATGTTGGACATCCGGTTGACCTACTTGCCACATTATTGAATGTGATTGGTCCAATACGCCTTCTTGATTGACAGTTCGGTCTAAATAATCAGCGGTTTCAAATGTTGCGCAACTTTGTTACGCTACCACTATATGGCGATACACAACAAATGCCTCTCGCAGAACTGAAAAATTCGTGATAGAGAGGCCAACAGGGCGGTAAAGCATGCTCACGAGTTGAAATCAACAACTTGAAACGAACTGTATGCATACAATAACAATGAAATTTACCAGGTAATGAAATAAATCTAAGGATACATCTAAGTCTATCAGGTCTGTATTGAGGCCAGTGACACCGGTTGTTGGCACTGCAGGCTAATCTATTGCCTATTCCTTCAAAGAACTTCAATATTATCATTATTTTATTATACAGGAATATGCCATGACCAGCTGTACCGGCACTCACGGAAATAGGCGAAGGATCCAAACAAGAACCACATTAACATGGCCACCTGACTGTGAAATGGTAAAATGTAACAACGAAAGTGATTCCTAACGAATGAAATAACACTTTGCACTCGATTGTACAAGTAACGGTAATAAAAAGATTGACTGCTTTGTTTATACATGTACTTTATATTTGTTAGAGGAAACGATCGATCAAGGCTATGATCTGGTGATCAGGAGATTTTATTCTTTTAGAAAGAAAGTCATTGCAAATTTCAAACGCACACAACATACTGTTACACGTAACATTCTACAAGCTATCCAGCCCTCCGGTGTTAAACTTGAAACAGACATAGTCCGGTGTTGAACTTGAAACAGACATAGACATTGATGACAATATTGACAGTGATTCGGATAATTTTGTGTGACCGTTTTACCGCCCAGTGATGCAGCACACACTGTATGTTACTCCGCCGTATATTGAAGAGTCGCTATCGTTAAAATTAGTGTGTGATTAACAAAGTTAAAGAACACAAACTACTGAAAGTAATATTCGCTTTGTCATATATTTGTTCTGTGGTGTAAAACGAATAAGCAGATACCGCTGTGCACTATTTTTATTCGCGCATTTCTTTTACATTGTAATGGTCGAGGCCGCCATTTTGGGAGAAAAGGGCCAAGAGACGCAGAGCAGAGCTAGGCTTATTTATATTAACGAAAAAGGGCGATCTCTTCAGCATTCTAGATTTTGATTTGTGGAACATGAAATAAGTTAGCACCAAGGGTTGGACACTTCCAGGAGGTATTCAGGTGGAATTATAAAGGTAAAACTTGTCGTTGCTTGTCTAAGTCATCAATTTCTGTTTTGTGCCTTTCTTAGATTGAACGGATATACATTGCAGGTGGATAGTCGCGCAAAGAATGCGTTCCTAGTTCCACACTGGTTTGAATAAGACTGGGAAAGGACGAAGTTAAATTTGTTATCGAGTAATGTGTATATGATTTGAATGTTCAAATGGAATGCGGAAGCGAACATCGGAGATTTTCCGATCTGCGCTACCATGGTGTTGACAGAGTTATCTCCCATATGGCCAAGACAAATCAAGATCCACTTAAAAGTTAAGGTAGGGGAGGCCTGGGCGGAAGGGTGGGAGAGTGGGGGGGGGATGCGCTTCAGTTTGAGTCCCCCCCCCTTCCACCTGCTTGTAACCATTGCTAATCCAGCATTGCGATAATGGTCTAAATTCGTCACAACAACTTGTCTAGCACAATACAGTGGACAAGGGAAACACACATTATTAAGATAGCCAAGTATGTACATGGCGTTTTGGTATACACCACAGTGCCATGGTTTCATGCAACTGACACACCATGACGACTCAACACTTGCCTCTAGACTCCATACCAGTTTCTCCCACGAACCTCTTACTGTCTCCTATCTCTTCTTCGGCCTAAAAAATTCTGGACTGCTAACATTCCACAGCCATGGTATCTGTGCAGAAGGTGTTACAAACTGCAGACGAATTGGGGCCTCTAGATTGCACTGTGGTATAGAAGTAAAAATTGATATTTTTTCTGTTCTTCTCTCTTTTTTTAAATATTTTCCAGTGAAGTGCAAAAGAAGAAAAACCTTACACAAAATAGGGCCTATAATCTAAAGGTTATGTGAAACTTTTTTTAAAATATGCATTTTAGGTTGTGCCTTAAAAATATGAAGAAATCTTGCAGTTTTCTGCGTGGTATGAAAAAATGGCTTGACAGAAATTGTCGATCGTAAATTGCATCGATATCTGTCAAAACCAATCCAAATGGTGATCATAGATGAGGATGAATCAGTACATCATTATCAACTTGGACAAGGTAGCAGCTGCAGAAACATGGGGGATCCCATGCATTAAACTGGAAATTCATTTTAAAACCCATTTAGATCATTTTAAGGCAACAACTTATTAAATTTCGATTACTAGATTGTTACAAGCAAAATTCTGCATGTTGAATAAAGTGCTGTTGTGTCTCTCATCACCAGGGAATTTAGATGAACAGTTTAATTGACAGAGAAGGTTTCTCAACCCTAACAGGGTTGTATCGCAGATGTCGTAGCATTTTTAAATTTTGAGATGTTCACTGTACCTTACATTGTGCAAATGCATCACTGTGGCTTTGTGTCATGTAAAATCTGCAGTTAAAAGAATCTTTAGTTACTTTTATCTGTCTCCCATGATAGCTTTTGACAACTGATGAATTGTTCTACTACTAAGAATTGCCAGTGTATTTATTTGTCAGAGGGAGATAACTGCATTACTATTCTTGCTCATTCTTAACAGGCCTACAGATGACTTTTTGAGACAGGTTGAGGCCAATCTGACAAATTAAAAATCTCATTCAAACCCTGTGTTATTGGCAGGTACAGTTTGCCGGGCACCATTTGGTTTGCACAAAGTTGACAAGATGAGATTTTTATGTCTTCAAAAGGTTCAAATTTCTTTTTAAAAACTCTATATCAACATATCAGAAAGCAATGCTTTTCATCACCTGTGTATCACTCAATTTATTTCTTAAAAACTCAATGCAACATTTATCTAAAACTCACTTTTGCGATTTTTCTCCTGGTTACCACAACGAGAAAGGGGCTAGAAAAACCATTGTGAGAGCACCAAAAACAAGTTGAATTTGATTTAGTTTATACAGAAAAACAAAAAAGTCTGTCTTGCAATCCTACTGGCACGCCAGATTCTATTTCATATCCTTCCATGGGCATTTATAGGGAATTCTTAGATTCCCGTGCATTCATTGTTTTTGGTTCCTTGCTGACTATAAGCAGTTAAATGTGACAGTGGGTCTGTTTCCTTAGATAGACTGCATGTCTTTAACCAGTCGTGAGTGCAAAGTTAGGAAAATACAGTGTTATGGCAACATAATACATGATAATATATAATAATACATAATATGACTTGTTCATTCTTTCTACAGGCAACATGGTGGTTGAGGGAAACCGTGGCATGCCTTCCACAGGAATGACCTCAAAGGAGCTGGCAGAAAATGATGATTTGGCCACCAGTTTAGTTTTAGACTCCTACCTAGGTTTCCCGACTCACAAAATGAACACAAGGTATGTTTGGTTATTCCTTCCAGTCGGCCTGCTCCATTTGTAATACTCAATCATGTAGACGTGTCATTGCATGTTCAGGAGACCAGTGATTAAATGAGCTGAAGATTAGTATAGAAGTCATTTGTTCATTGAGTTGTACTAATTTAAAATTGTTCTCCAATTTCACAAGGAACTGGGTAGAAATATTAAAATGGTATCAAAGAAATCCTATGCCATAGAGCTTACGCTATGATTCAGAAGGATTTACAAAGAACAACACTGTTTTGTCCCTGTGATTAAAGAGTCCTTGAAAACAAAATTTTCAGAATTTTCCATTAACATTTCCTGGAGTGACCTGATAATCTATGTTATGTGATGTTGAATAAGGCAGATATGACATTCAGTCAGCAGCAGTGCTGGAATGACATCCAGAGTATTTGAAAGTGCAGCATCATTTGCAGCTATACATCAGTGATGGGACAGGTGATTTTATGTGTTCGCATATAGCGCTCCACCAGGCAAAAGTGAAAAGGACAGACATCTTTTGTTTTCATTTTGTCCCCTGAAACATACAGTAGTACCTTTAATGCGCTGGAATTTTATTAGTCAAAGAAAGCAATTCAGACTATCACAGTTTTTATTATTTCACCTTGCTTTTATGAGGCAGAAGTTTGACAGTGGTATAGCTCTTCAGTTATGCTTCTTATAACAAATGAGTGCCTAACTATATTCCAAATAATTAGATACGTCTACATGTGTACAAATACAGGTATATATATAAATGGGTTATAAACAATGCCTTGTCTATGCTTTTTGCACAGATTCCGTCCAATAAAAAAGCAGGAAGAGTTGAAGTCAGTTGTGCAAAACTTTATGGTGGAACAGAACTACGAGAAAACTTTTAAGACATTGACAGAAATGATAGAAAAGACACGGAATAGCTTTCTATCAAAGTCTAAATCTCAACAGGACACCTTCAAAGAACATGTAAGCTTTGATTTCTTGACTTTTCAGTGTCGTAACCTCTTGCATTTAATGGCTGCATGGTAACATTGAAGTAATGACTTTGAAGCTGTTTGCGATAACCTCTTTTCAGCAGTACAATATGAATATTTGACTTGAGCTTGTGATAATGGAGCTGGGTTGAGGTCTTTCATGACTGTATTTGTATGTAATTGCTTGTTTGTTATTAATATGTCTTGGTATGTAGTAATGTTTTTCCATTATTACTTAACAGGTCTTTCGTTATTTGAGGATGTTTGATCAAAATGCAGGCTTTGAAGTGTTGCCTTGTTATCGCTATTCCATGGAGGGGCAAGTGGGTGCAAAGATCTGTGCTACAAGAATGTGGTGAGTGTGGCACTATGATTTTCACTGCTCACAGAACAGAACAGAACAGCTGATTGATTAAATACATGTAGATATAAAAGGCTTGCTCCACCATGCTGCAAGCTTCACTTTGAGGAAAAGATGGATTTGCTATGAACCACAACTTACTTCTACTGTTCTTTACTTCCTGTGTAGTAATTTGTTTGCATTCCCCAATGGAGGACGAGAAGGAAATCCAGGAGATAGTTAACTGATTTCATTACATGTGCTTGTTGTTAGAACTGCTCACTAACAAATGCTAGTGATAGTTCTCACAACCTGCCTGCATATTGTATGTTTGTAAAGTTTGGATTGTAACAAGCATTTCTGAGATTTTCTTGGTTAAACACGTGACAGCCAAATATTTTTCCGTACATGGCAGGCAGTATAGACAAGGCAGGCGTTCTTCAGGGGAGATAACTCCTCTGAATGAGCCTTGGCCACAAGTTAACACCATCTTGAAGTGGCTGATGGCAGAGGACTCGCGATAAAGACACCAAGATACCACATCTAAGACTACATGTAATCTCAAGGCAAGTGAGGCATTGAAAGATTCCCACACCTAAAGAAAGATCAAGTGTTGAAACTTTGGGACCAACTTGTTATGGATTTGTTGGAGCTGAATATGTGTGTATTTAACCCACACATGTTGATGTAATTTTTGGTTTGCCGCACTTGATGACTCACAGCCTGTTTCTGGGACCT
This sequence comes from Acanthopleura granulata, assembly GCA_016165875.1. Classification (NCBI taxonomy): domain Eukaryota; kingdom Metazoa; phylum Mollusca; class Polyplacophora; order Chitonida; family Chitonidae; genus Acanthopleura; species Acanthopleura granulata. Next base: position 24,419,561 of record JABBOT010000001.1, read on the forward strand.
CTTTCCCAACCAAGGGATGGTTAGTTAATACATATCTATATGGGAATAGTGCTCATCATTTTGGGTATATCGGTTTGGTATATTGTAAACTGATTTCACTGATCCCATATACATCTTGTTGACTAACTTTCACTCTGAAAAACCTCACACTTCAAATTGCTTTTGCAGTGATATATAAAATATTTTGATTATCTCATGTCTGTATTACAGGAAAAGTGGCGAAAAGATCTCAATGCTGGTGGGCTGTATTGCTGAGTTGACAGAGGACGAGGAAGACGACTTGCTGAGACCAGGTGTCAATGACTTCAGTGTGATGTACTCCTGTAGGAAAAACTGCGCCCAGCTTTGGCTTGGTCCTGCTGCCTTTATTAACCACGATTGTCGGCCAAATTGCAAAGTATGCACATAGTTCATTTATTTTCATTTTCTTCTTGTTGATGCCTATAAAGTCCTGTTTTTCATAACAGTGTTGTACAACGAGTAGTATTTTGACAAGGTCCCAATGTTTTATACTGGGTAAAACTGCGTGGTAAAACTTTTCATTTCTTAATGAAGTGGGTAGCTATAAAAATGTCCATTGCTATCCCCCACCAACTTAGAAATTATTACCAGGTTGTCACATGTCCAAATTATGTAGCTTCAAAACTAAAGACTTCAAAGAAAAATGTCAACAAATGGTGTTCTGAAGTGCTGGGTTGCTATTAAATAAAACTTGTTCATGTACAGTGAAACTTGCCAACGCCGACGCATCTATAAAACGATCTCTTGTCAATACTGACCATGCCCCTTGCTTCGCTATTTTCTCCATCAGCAACCTATGTTATGTTATTGAATACACCAAAACTTGTCCGTTGTGAATACCAACAGGGATTTCTAGTCCCCATTGTATCTAGTGCATGGTAATCCACACTGTATACTCCGACACAGCGTGCTGACCGACTGCTCCTACCCTCTGCCGTTATCACTGCCAGAGGTCAGAGAGGTGTTGTCAGAATAGGAGATAATCCTCCAGTATATACTACAGGTTATGGTCACATTGTTTACTACATTTCATTAAATCAAATATGGCTATCCGATCTGCTGCAAAACATCACGTGGAAATGAATCCCTGATGTATTCAGTCTTATGACGCCTTCCCTAGTCCTAAAGTGACACACACCATTGGGAAATTTAGTTTCAAGGATTTCCTAAGATGGAAACAGTTTTACCATGACTTGACGAGCATGAAAAAAATTGCCTATGTGACAAACAGCGCCTTCCAGTTACATGCATGTTTACTCATTAGCTTATTCTTTTTTCTCCATTTAGGTCTACCGGCAAGCCTATCCTCCACACATTTAAAGAAATAAAAGCTGGGACAAAAAAAAAATTAAAAAAAAGACAACGTAATTCACCTTTGCTTGCTTGCACAGAGCTTTATTAGCGACACATCTGCAAGCTGTGTACAAGGAAGTACTGGTAGTTGTTGTTGCTGCTGCACAAGGTATATTCCAAAAACTAACATCTTGTCAAAACCGACATTTTTTTGCGGAACTGGGCATGGTCGGATTAGACAAGTTTTACTGTTTTTGTCTTTGTGATGTAGACTTCTTGTTTTGTGTTTATACATTGACTGCATTATGTGTGTTTTTGTTTTTAGTTTGTGTCAACAGGAAGAGATACAGCATGTGTGAAAGTGTTACGGGATATTGCGCCATCAGAAGAGATCACTTGCTACTATGGAGAAGACTTTTTTGGTGATAACAACTCCCTTTGTGAATGTGAAACCTGTGAAAGGTACCTATCTTATAATGGCACTTGCATTTGTAGGTGTAGACTTATTGTGCTCCAGACATTTTCCTTCCACCCTGATGTTTAATTCTCGCAAAACTTAGGACAGGTTAAAATTGACTCTTGCATGAAAGTATTGGTAAAGGCATAGCTCCATTAAAGTCTAGGTTGTCTGTCACACAAGTTTTATGATAAATTTGGAAGCTATGCTACCAAGTAGATGCTTGATATAGAGTTTTGTAAGTGAAAGAAATGTAAGAATTTTTCAATTTTTGTTGCTATTGAAAGTTATCAGCAAAGAGATTCTTTGCCAAAGATGTAGTAACTTTTGTGATCTGTGGGGAATGATGTCCTGGTAGATTTGCAGAATATCTTGCCCAGGTACATCAGGTCTTTGTGATATCTCCGGATATTTTAGAGCATGTTTTCTTGGTAGCTGACGTCTGTGTAATGTCCTCATAGAATTTACAGCTTGCTTTCTTTGCGCAGATGAATTGTCCATCAGGATCTCGTAGATTTTACAGTATGTTTTCTTGGTGCAGATGATTTCTTTTTCATGTCCTCATAGGTTTTTACAGCTTGCTTTCTCTGTGCAGATGCAGTCTTTTTAATTCTCGGCAAATTTTACAACATGTTTTCTTGGTGCAAACTTTTATGAAATCCTGGTAGATTTTATAGCATGCTTTCTGAGTGTTTATGAAGTCACCAAGTTATTTTATTGTTGGCTGTTTCAGACGGAAGACAGGAGCTTTTAGGCCAAAGAATCCTCCTGGAAGTCCAGAGCTAGATGGGTACAAACTGAGGGACACAGATGATAGACTGAGTCGATTAAAGGCCAAGGCAGCAAGCAACAAAAATGGAGCTTTGTCATTCTCAACCTCCTTACATCCTGCTTATGGTGTGTTATTGTTGTACATATATAGCATCTACTGTAATTTATTTTCATCTGGATGGTAGGAAAATAGTTGTGACAATTTGACCAGAAATATATGATAAATTGCAAAGATTTCTTTCAAAATCTCTGGGATAATCTATTGAAGATGTTGGCAGAAATTTTCTTCTGAAAGTGTAGAGATGTGCCTTTGTTTAAGATAAAGAACAGAAATCAAATTTGTAGATTAGCTTATAGTACAGTGTGCTTTGCACATGGCTTAGGTTGACTGAATATTACTTTAATGCATTCTGAACCTATTATGTTTTCCTTTTTGCAGAAAATTGGGATTCGAGAGACAATAATTTACAAAAACAGGCTCATCTGTTGAAAGCAGCAGAGCTGAAGAGGCGTGGCATTACCCGTTATGATGCTGAAATTTTACTGTCACAAGGCCTTAAACTGCCAGAACCAAAAGTTGTTCTGGGTAGAAAGTTGCCGGCCTCAATAGATCGGCATCACACTGTGAAAGTAAAAGAAAATGATGAAATTGCTCTGACAGATCGCTCTCCAGCTAAGAGTACGCGATCAGCTGTCAGTTATGGTAAGTGTGGTGCCAAGCAGGCTTTAAGCTTCAGTCGTAGAAGAAATATGAAATCTACAGCAGCACGGATCAGTAAGAAAACCACATCCCAGGACTCTCCAACACAGTCTAAGGTTAAATGTGAACAGGAAGGATCAGAAGGATCAGCAGACAGTGAACTGTCCTCTTTTGTAAAAGAGAACGTAAAAGAGACACCGTTCGATTCGCAGCAGATAGAAAACTCGGCTTCTAGTATAAAAGGCACTGCTGGCAGTAAGCCTTGTGTCGGTTCTGCAGGAAAGCTGGCTGATCCTCCTGCCAGGGTTAGTCCCCGGACACGTAGTAAACAGAACGGCATGGACAGCCCTCTACTAGGAATATTAACTTGTAGCGTTCATGGCAATCAGGAAACAGAGACTCAGAGTGGCAGCACTCCAGCTAATCCTGCTCTGTGCATAACTCAAAACTTAGTGTGTGAAAGCGAGACCGCAACCTCAATTGCTCCCTCTTTGGTTAAGCTGCAGGGTGAAACAGAAGTTTTATCAGAACACTGTGATAGCATAGCAAAGCCGGAGGACAGACTTGTAGAGACAGGGGCTATGGAGACATCTCATCAGTCTTATGTTTTAGATTTAAGCTGTCCCCAGTCTTCACAATCCCCGAGCCATCCTCAGTCGGTCCAAAAACAGGACACTCCTGCTGAATCAAACTGTGATTGTCTGAGTCCACCAAAGATTAAACCTAGCAACAAACGTAAGTTCAAAGATGTCATATATGCTAGCACATTACACCATGATTCCAACCTAAAAGTCCCAAAGATAACTATTCGAATGACAAGAGAAGTGGAAAATGAAGAAATGAACAGTGTTGTGAATGACATGATGAAAGATGAACCAAAGAAGAATGAGCTTTTCCTCAGTATGGATGACACAGACAGTCAGGGGTGGGAAAGCAGTCATTCAAGGTCACCTCATAAGAAGAAGAAGAAATCAAAGAAAGACATTCGACATAGTAAGAGTGGTGTCATCAAACTGGAGGATAATGATGATGACAACATGCTACACATTCAACCTCAAAGTTTGTATTCGTCTGTCCAGTGCAACAATAACAATACTGTGGACAGTGACACAGCACCTTGTGTTAAGAGACTTCGTTTAAAATTTGGAGGAAACTCTATAGCTATCACTTTGCCTTCAGTTCAAGACCAGATTTAAACTATTTATTCCAGAAGTAACTGTTTTGGGACCTGGCACAGTGCAATTTTTAAACTTTTACCAAATTGTGATTTGAACTGAGTTGCTTGTGTTTACATGTATCATGACATGCACATATATGCCATTAAATCTTGGTAGATGAGCTGTAGGCCATACATACATATGTTAACCATTGAGTAAATAGTCAATCCTGGTTTCTGATATTCAGAAATACTAATTTTAATGAAGTGCTATTTATGACCTCTGAGCTGTTAAGAACTTGTGAAGTATTTTTATCCCTAGAATCATCCTCAGCTCATTTTCTTGTTATTTTTAGCTCGCAGTAGTTCTTTCTTGTGAACGGAATTAATTGGAAAGTTTTTCAGCATGCTGTTCTGTTTCAAACTTTTGTCGAAATTTCCAGATGTTACTTTGTCCTGTTTGTGACTGACCGGAACAGTGTACATGTAGATTTTTCTCTATGTATTCCATTAATACCATTAGATTGATCAATTATCAAGATTACTGATACCTAGAAGACAGGACAGTAACATTTGGAATTTATCCTCTAGCTGTAGAGGTAATGTTAATGAATTTGCCTCTGCTGTTCATTGAACCTTTATTTCTACAGATTCTGGGAGTTAATGTGGTGAAAGGAATTGGGTGTGGTTGAATTTCCAAAATTGCTTTAACTGATGAAATCATGTTTACACCTTTCAAACTAACCCTGTCATTTGTGAATATTGATTTTATCTAATAAGTTTGCAATATTTCATAAAGGGATTTCAAAATTTTTTCTTAATGATGTAAGCTTTCTTACCATTACTGATGTAACATGACAGGAAAAGGTTTTAAGATATATGTTATTTTTAACACTACATGTAGATGTATCATTGTCATGGTTCAAAAATTTCAGCATATTTTCAGTTGGTGTACAAGTGTGTAAAGATGTATGAACATATGAACTTATGAAAGGGAATTTTAGATAATCAGTGTCATCAAATATTTTAGAAAGTTCCAGTTGCTATGGCATGCAGTGTATTCAGTTCTTCATGATAATCCCTGTGAATCTCTTTGGCCCATTATTCCTCTCTGCATTTTTATTATTAGCCACATATCGAGCCACAGAGATGTGCATGGTCTAATTCAACAACACCTGATAAAAGATTTGTGCATAAGGCATTCAGTGAGTCTAAAGGCAAAAAATGATGATTGTATCCTTTTAGATCATGTTTTAATGTGCATGCACTACTGCAGGTATAGTTGAAGGGGAAGAACTGTTTATATTAAAACAAAAAAGTGCACATGGTTTTAAAGATTCTGTTGAAAAACAAGTTTTAGGAACAAGGGTAAAGTGGTAAATGTAAATTATTTCTTAACCAGTAGTTGTGCTTGTCGACACCTGCCCTTGCAGTTAAAGAAAAATAAGTTTTTAGTACATTAGGTTGTATTAATGAGATGAATTGTGTATCAAAAACAGGGTAAAGGTGATTATTACAGCATTACAAATACTTAAAGGCTCATCCTGATAAAGTGTGCAACCTATTTATCATCGGTGATTTGAAGTGATTGTGGTAAACAGTTTTCATGCAGACAAGAAAATCTCTCAAATATTTCTGGCTCCGCTCATCTTTGCTTGTGTGACTCAATCAAACTGAAGAAACGGGTTTAGGTAGAAAAAAAAGCTGTCACTGAATTTGTTTACCTACTCGATACTTAGTCCTTCCAAGAATTACATGTAAAAACTTACTCATTTGTTGCGTATGTTTATGTAATTAACTTCCAACAGTAGTTTCTCTTCTGAATTAACCGCACATGAAAGGAAAGTTTTATCTGTAGGCAGGGCATGTTTCATTTGTGGTTGTGTCACATCCTTGGGGATCTTATATTGAGGTATTGGCTGGTGTCTGTCCCAGACCAGTACATTCGTATTTGTTGAATTTGTTTAAAAAAAGATACAATAAAACACAAGGTACAAGAACAGTGACCTTCTAGTTTGTGTTGGCAAGTAACAGTTGGAACAACGGGGCTTCTGTGGCATATTTGTTTTTCAGCTTTGACGTGCACTATATTCCTCGTATCCTCTCAAATTGATCAGAACTAATGTAGTGTGTTTGTGAACCCCAAAGACTTATGTGTCATATGCATGTATTGGTGAGATAATGCTAGTACAGCTGGTACAATAAGCCTTCAACTCTTCCAAAGGCCTTTGTGGCTGAAGGGGTTAGCAGGCTAGTGCACGGTAATGACCCCGACGCCTCTAACCAATGCAGTTGCTGTGTGTTCAAGTCTAGTCGAAACGGGTTTCTTCCCCGGCTGTATGTGGGAGGGCCTGCCAGCAAATTGGGAATGGTTGTGGGTTTCCCCCGGCTTTGCTCGCTTTCCTTACACCGTAATGCTGGTGGCCATCGTATAAGTCAGTGAAATAGTATTGAGTCCGGCATTTAAATACCAATGAAATAAATAAATGAATTCAACTCTGCCAGCCACAGCCAGATATAAACCCAACCTTTCAGATGTACCATCTACATGTAAGCTGGTGCAGCTCGAGCCACTAGTGCTTTGTTTTACAAAGCAGTCAGAAATTGTGCCTGGCGCAACGTCTATGCTATCATAGATGAGATACATCACCATGCGTGGTAAAAGTGCTTGGCATAACATTTGGGGCAGCTTTGTAAGACAGGCCCCAGCTCTGTCCGCTGTAGTTAAGGGTAATCAGTGGTACATACATAAGCACCTTATATGGCTGTCCCTTCTTTACACAAAACTGTTCCAATGCTCCGTTAAGCACATTTACCATGGTGATGTTATACAGATAGTGCATGTCTTGGGATAGGATATCCGGAATTGTCAACTAAAGATAAGTGATGTTCTACGAGAAAAGAGCACGAATATGAAGAATAGGTGACACGGGGGACAAACAATGATATTTGCCTATGCTACAACATTGTAGACTCCGACGACAGCCCTGGATTCAGCTAAGTTACAGCTTTTTTGTGTGTAAATTTTCGATGTGAAACTATTCTTGAAACTCTAAGGTGTGCCAAAGGTTTAGATAAAATGCACGACATATTTGTATGTTGAATTCTGTGTTACAGCCAAGAGTAACAAATCTTAACACAGGATCACATGCTGTTATTTATCCCCTTGAAGACTCGCAGGGGGTTCAAAACGGTTACATATATTTGGTTGGTACTCACAGCATTCAGCTTTTCATGGTACATCACTGAGTACAAACCATCTTTTGCTCAGCCAGTCACAAGCAGGTGTAATCAATAGTGTGTGGCAATTTTATACTTTCGAGTGGACAGTCACAATTAATAACTGATGTTAAACCTCTACCAATGACAATACAGACATCCTAGTAACTACGAGAGCTAGATGGTGTGCGGAACAAACCCTGGTGAAAAGACGACAGAGAAGTAATATAACATATATACATAGAAGCTTGTAATAAAATTAAGACACATGCGTAAGGTAAGACGAGTTTAACGACAGAAAGAATCAGGGCCCTAGTTGCTGCCTGATACTTCTTGTCAACAAGGTCACCGACGTGTCCTGTAGGCCACAGTGTAGGCGCCGCCGTAAAGGCCCAACCCGGCCGCTGTCCTGTGGCCCTCTGAATGTCCGGCCCGTCCGCGGTCAATGCGGCCCCTTCTGTATACCTGCGGCCCAGCCGCGGTCCCTGCTATCGCGGCCTGACCACAATGCACACGGCCCCCTGTATGTCTCCGGCCCAGCCGTGGACCCTGCTATTGCAGCCTACCCGCAATGCACACAGCCCCTACGAGCAAATACCTCCGGTGAACACGCTCCGTGTATCCACACCGACCCCGGTGTGCGCCGTAGATCTGGTCCCGGCCGCCCACCCCTGGTCACAGCTTGAAACTCCTTGGCGATAAACCTCGCGGCCTTCCCGGATGCGTCTGAATTGACCGGCTTACATACCCTGCTGCTCCCGTCTAGCAGCACTTAAGCAGTTCAGCCCTGATCAGCCTCCTATCTTGCTGCTCACGTCAGTGGTCTTCGATAGCAGACCTAACCAGCCCCCACAGCAGCGATTTGCTGCGCTTATACACACTCCACGAGAAATTGAACAGTCCAGGAGAGGGACCTTCTCCTCTACTGGATCATACCTTTCTAACCCGTCGCGTTCTGCTTGTCGCCCCTTAGCGTTGTCGATTGCTCTCTCCGTCCTGCTCATTCGTCACATAACCCACGCCTTCGACACCAGGCGTCCTCGCCGTCGCTCGGCCATGGTTACGTCTTAACATAAGAAATTCGAAATATCCCCCGGTAACTTCCCAGGACTTCATGAAAACCAATGAACTCAAGGAATAAACGGATGGCTTCCGTCCTACTTTCATTCATTCATGCAAGTTAGGTTTTCTCAGCGTGGTGGTGATCCTTCCACTTGCACGTCCCTTTGGATTTCTTGCTTACCTGAGCACAGGCGATCCTTCCACTTGCACGTCCCTTTGGATTTCTTGCTTACCTGAGCACAGGCATCCCTCTGGAAAGTGGTCACAACTTTCTTTCGTTGTACTTTAATGAGAGGTGGACTCACTGAACGACGAGATGCCTACGATGCTTCGGACATCTCGTCGAATGGAATATCGGCTTGGTTCGACCGTGGTGGTGAATCTTCTGGGCATGGTAATAATATCGGTTCATTCTCCAGAACCATGCTTGCCACTGGCGATGCACCCGGAGTATGCGGCAGAGGACTTCCTCTCTTCGACAATTGGTTTACGGCGTCCACCGAGATAGTTGTGACACACCGCAATGTCGCCATGCGATCATCTGCGTTAAGAAAATCTGGGAGTGATCTGATAGGTACATGCTCTCTCCTGCCTAATGGGTATGCCCGCTCAGCTGGCCACTGATGCCTCACTGCCTGGTGATCCCACAGGTGTCTCCTGTGTTGATATCTCTTCTCACAGTAAGGGTAGAATGTCTTCTCACCGGCTGTGTTGTTCATTTCGCCTCGTCTGGTGGCCTCAGTCTTTTTGGACTTGCCCATCTCTCCTGCGGAGAAATATGAATCTCTACTGTTTTCACAACAGCTAAAGTCACCAGAGGTACAGCGGAAGACAAAGTTGTCAAAGTGAGCCGGTCGACCTATAACTCGAAAACGACTCGTTAAAGTCGCACAGGCTACATCTTCCCTGGTGTCAGGTAAGCATACTGTATCAACCGACTGCGAATGTGAGATGAGGTAGGGAGCTCGATTGGGGAACGGATCTTCATCGAATCTTCTGACTTTCGTCGTACAACCTTTTCTGACGAAGCAAACTGTGACCCAATGTTTTACGGGCTTCCTCGTGGACCAGGAATAGGTCGTTCTCGAGACTTTGACTGAGGATGATATGCTGTCGAGCGAGTCTTCTAAATCTCAAGCGCCCTACACATTCCCCTGAAAAGACGACTTTCGAACTGCCTGCCTTGGTTGAGGTGCAGAGCAGTGGAAACGCTCAGTCTAGATATCCAATGATCAACTATGGCACTGTCTCGGCCTCTTGATCTGGCAAAGCGACTGCTTCAACTCACTTGGTAAACTGTGACCCAGTGTTTTACGGGCTTCCTCGTGGACCAGGAATAGGTCCACGAGGTTTTGAACCCAATCAACGGGGGCCACGGCATCGACGGGGGACTGCGAACAACCAGTTGTACAGGAAGGGTAATCTCCCTACCGAGCATCAATCTGTTTGGACTGTACCCTACTGAATCATGCTCCACAAACCGATATGGCATTAGCACCAACGGTATCTTACGATCCCAGTCACCTGGAGAATTGTGGACACTTCCGTGCAACATCTGGGCCAAAGTCCCGTTCGACTGGGTATACTGTCGAGCGAGTCTTCTAAATCTCAAGCGCCCTACACATTCCCCTGAAAAGACGACTCTCGAACTGCCTGCCTTGGTTGGAGTGCAGAGCAGTGGAAACGCCCAGTCTAGATATCCAATGATCAACTATGGCACTGTCTCGGCCTCTTGATCCGGAAAAGCGACTGCTTCAACTCACTTGGTAAAATAGTCACCTATAACCAGGATATAGACATTGCCATTGAAAGTTCTAGGCTATGGCCCCAAAATATCTACAGCAATCCTTTCACCAACACTTCCGGTCATTCGACCACGATGTGGGCCCCGGGGCTTCTTTCCAGAAGTCTTCCGCCAAATACGTGTCACATGACCGACACCATTTTCGGATATCACTCTGTAACCCAGGCCATATGTATGACTGGCGAATTTTTCCAATCATCTTTCTCACCCCCCTGTTACCACCAGACGGTTGGTCATGACACTCAGTCAAAATGCGTCTTTTGAGAGACCTTGAAATTACGAGAAGCCGGCGTACACCTTAACCGTGTTTGCCTATCCACTTCCGAATCAAATGTGGACCTTCTATTGCCAAAAGACTGAACTGCCCCCACAAAGCTTTGGTCACAAAACCGTAACCCCGTACCTCCGTCCATTGTGGTTTACGGCCTTCTTTTACTCCGCTATATGACATGTTTAATATCTTGGTCTTCCCGCTGAGCTTGAGCTAAATCATCATTCGGGACCACCGCTTCCACAATATGCTGGCTATCCCCTGCGTTGATCGATTCAGTTCTCCCACACTGTTTGCATGGACGTCGATTTAATGCATCTGCATTAGTGTGCCACTTGCCAGGTCGGTGCTCCATTCGAACTTGATACCCTGACAGCGCCTCAATCCACCTAGTCACTTGTTCCTTGGTCTCCTTAAAGTTAATGAGCCATCGCAAGGATGTATGGTAGGTTCTCAGCAGAAACTCTTTCCCATACAGACAGTGTCGGAAACTCTTCACAAAGAACACCACCGCAAGCAGCTCCCTTCGGGTAACACAGTAGCCCTTCTCAGGATTGGTGAGCACCCTGCTAGTATAAGCCACAACCTCTCACTGTCTCCCTGCCTCTGCGATAGCACGGCCCGATTCCAGTATTGCTTGCATCCGTATCTAGAATAAATTCTGTGCTGAAGTCAGGCATCGCCAAAATTGGCGCAGATGCCCACCTCTCCTTCAGATCCCTGAATGCTCCGTAAAATGCGTTGTTCCACACAAATTCGCTGTTCTTCTTTGTAAGCTTGTGAAGAAGGGCTGCAATTCCAGCAAACCACTAGACGAATCGCCTGTAATAGCTACAAAGCCCCAGAAAGCTACGAACCTCCGTCTTGTTCGTCGGTATAAAGCACTAGCGTATGGCTGCAACAGTTTCCGGATCTGTCTCAATTCCGTCGGCAGACACCACGTATCCCAGATACGTGACACTTTTCGGTCCGATCACATATTTTTGTGGCTTCAGCTTAAACCCATATGTCTTCAAGCGCTGGAACACCTCTTCCAAGCGAACAAGCATTTCTGTAAAGGTTCTACAGAAGAAAATGACGTTGTCTAGGTAAACTAGGTAAGTTTCATAGTTTAATCCTAGTAGCACAGCTTCCATCAACCGCTCGAATGCCCCATGTGCGTTGACCCCAAAGGCATTGCCTTAAACTGATACAACCCTTTTCTTGTGGCAAATGCGGTCTTGTATTTATCTTCTGGCTCAACCTGCCAGTATCTAAGCATCAAATCAAGGGTACCCCACCACTTGCTCCAGCCAAGGCATCGAGATAGCCGTCAGTTATCGGCAGCGGGTATGCATCCTTCTCGGTGACTTTATTTAAGGCACGGTAGTCAACGCAAAACGTCATTTTACCGTCTTTCTTCCTGACTAAAACCACGGCTGACCATGGACCCTAGGAGGGTTCAATAACCCCTCGCCGTAACATGTCGTCCACATGCCTATCCACTTCCAGTTGTAAATGCAGGGGGCTCGTCTTGCTGGAATGCGATTTGGCGGAGCAATTCCAGTCTTCACAGGAGGGCGCACTAGCGTGGCTCAACCTAAGTCGTCATCGTCCCTTGCAAAGAGATGTGCATACTTCATGAAGAGATCTTCTACCAAGGTGGTTTTCTTCGAATCTAAACTTCGTTGAGATCTCTCAGGTATCTCCCTCGTGTGCTCCAGAGAAGGTGATTTGCCCTCTTTCATGAGTTCTTTCGCGTCCACCGTTCTCGCTGCAAACGAGTAACCGCACAAGATGCGTGCACGAACCGCTACTGGGTTTTTTGAGGGATTCAGAAACCGCACCAGTACTTTTCCCTTTGGTGTAATTGTCGAGAGTGTCCTTGTCATAACTACCCCGATCTTTTCATTGGGCACAGTTTCGCTTTCGACAATTTCTCCCGGTAACCCACTCTGAACCTTGGCTGAAGTAACCATCTCTACCCCTGGGGGAATGGTAAAGGTGTCTTGGGTCGTCATTCGATGGCAACCAAATGTTCCGATCACCTCGCACTGCAAATACTGTCCAGTTATCTTGACCCTGTGGCTTCAGTGTCAATCACACATGTATTCTTACTCTGGAAGTGGTAGCCTAAAATGGCATCGACAGAGATACCACAAACCACCAAAGTTTGTTCTCGTTTCCCTCCGTCCAGGTTGATGAGAAATTTACCCTCCCCGTACACGGGCATATCCGTCCCATCTCCGATGCGCACGCCTTGCAAAGAAGACACAGTGAGTGTCGGTCTTGTCTCAGCTTTCATATCTTCCCACAATCGCCGACTTAAGAGAGAGAGCGAAGCTCCAGTATCAACACAACACAGAGCTTTAATCAACCCCATCGTTGCAGAACGATAGAGCCCCGCTTCAGTTATCGTGGGCAAGAACCTTCTCTTCGCCGTGGGGGACGATGCCTTTCTGTTGTCGGGTTCCCTAGGCTCTTCCTGTCCAGGGCAGTCACGTTTGAGACCTCAACTGCTGCATATACTGCTTCGTCAATCGTTTTAGGGTGCGTTTGCCAGAGGTTAAATCTCAAGTCATCACCAACGGCCTCCAGAAACTGATTTCTTGCCAGCGTATCCTGTAGGGTCTCTCCCGCTTTAGGATACCCCATCTGTGTTAGCCTGACCAACTCGTGGGCTAATACCGGCTGATTTTCACCTTTACCCCATTATCTAGCTCTGAACTGTGACTTATACAAGAGTGCTTCCTTGAAGCGATCTAAATCTACAAACCCTGGAGTAGATTTCAAGTTTGACCTCTGCCAGTGATAACACAGACATCCAAGTAAATGTGAGGGCTAGGTGGAGTGCGGAACAAACCCTGGTGAAACGATGATAGATAAATGATATAACATATATACATGGAAGCCTTTAATAAAACAAAGATACATGCGTAAGGTAAGACGAATTTAACGACAGAAAGAATCAGGGCCCTAGTTGCTGCCTGATACTTCTTGTCAACATGGTCACCGTCGTGTCCTATCGGCCACAGTGCAGGCGCCGCCGTAAAGGTCCAACCCGGCCGCTGTCCTGCGGCCCTCTGAATGTCTGGCCCGTCCGCGGTCAATGGGGCCCCCTATGTATATCTCCGGCCCAGCCGCGGTCTCTGCTATCGCGGCCTGACCGCAATGCACACGGCCCCCTGTATGTCTCCGGTCCCTGCTATTGCAACCTACCCGCAATGCACACAGCCAGTACGTCGCATTGTGCCTGTCGCCCCTCAGCGTTGTCGATTGCTCTCGCCGTGCTGCTCATTCGTTATAAGTCCGTACCATCTTTAACTCTGCCAGTCACAACCCGGTGTAATCACTAGCGCATACGTTTCACCATCTTTAGTCACAACCCGGTATAATCACGAGCACATGCCACCTTGTCCTGCAACTCTGTGCCAGACACAACCAGGTATAATGACTAGCACGTCACTGTTAGCTTTGTCATATACAACCAGGTGTAATCTCCAGTGGGTGCCACCTTTAGTTTTGTGTTGGTCACAACCAAGTGTAATTATGAGCATGTCACCGTTAGTTTTACACAGCCAGGTATAAATGACAAGCACATTCCACCTTTAGCTCTGTCCGACACAACCAGGTGTAATCACCTGTGCAAGCCCTCTTTAGTTTGTACCAGCCACACCAAAAGGCAGTCACTGGCACATACCATCTTTAGCTCTGCCAATCTTTAGCTCTGCCAATCAATCAAGTATAATCTCTAGCAAGTCACCTCTGCTAATTAGGAACAGGTACTATCACCAGCACATACTGCACTGGGCCCTCGTTTACAAAACTGTACATAATAATCTTTTATATGAAAAAAATAAAAGAAATATGATATGATATATGAAGATTTGTGCAAGTAGTTGAAGTATGCTTCACCTTTTTTAAGTCACAGTCTGGTAACCATATGATCACTTCTCAGCTATCGCCAACAGCCTAGTCTACACCACTTGAGCCATCCTTAAAAATTGTCTGTTGGGCATACAATGAACCTATGAGAAAAAATAGAATCAATCGGTAAGGAATTTTTTTTATTCTGGCTCCGGAAAAGGATAGGGATTTTAAAGAAAATCAACACATAGAGGAAAAAAAAAACTTTCACCAAATACACTTTGCCAGTAAAATCTTTTGGGTTGGGCCCTTTTAGAAGGGTCGGTCAGGATACTCTCAACAAACATATTTCTAAGGATGGCACCCTCGTTTTGTAAGCCACAACCAAGCATGGCTTCTCCTTTGTATCACCTTTCCATCAACACAGACAAAACACCTAAGGAAAGGTCATTTATACCTCCCTTACACAGCGAGGCAGGTGATCGGTAAATTAAAGTGAACAAAATTGCTGGGCATTTTTGACAAGTCACTTAACACAGTTGAACCCTTTTTACCTTCTGCAACAAAAGAGTTAAAACTCGAAACTCCCCTATTCCGTTAGTCTCATCTACTTATTTGATTGGGGTTTAACACCATTCTCAAGAATATTTCACTTATATGACAGCAACCTGCATTTGGTAGGAGGAAACCAGGTGGAGTTCAGAGGATATCCACGACCATCCCATAGTTAGTCAAATGGGAACAGGAGAATTGTTAATTCATACAATTTGTAGAATTTAACAAATCACACCATATGAACATGGCTTATGGAAGACTGTTTGTCCTGTTTTTGTTCGACAAGTCAATACAACAATCTGAACTATCATAACGCTGCTTTTGGCAGATTTCCTGATGAAAGGTGGTGGATTCCTCCCTACAAATAGTGCTACATGTACTTGCTTTCTTGGCACTTCCTCATGGAATATGATTAATGATCTAAGAGTCTGCCCAAATGGGCTCATTTACAGAGGTAAATAAATGTGGTAAAACAACTTCTGATGTCGAAACTTACCTTTGAAACAACCCCACAAATCAAAGATCAACAGGATTCTCAAAATAAGACAGAACGTAAGTTATAAAAGATATTCTAGGTCATTTACCATTGGCCAGGCATGAGACAGCACCAAGAAGATGTCAGCACTGGGACCTCAGTGCATGGTGTAAGGCCATGCATCATGACATATGGTACCCAAAATAATGCTGAAAGACGAAGTTATATGAACTCCTAGCCACACACATGAAATGACATTACCAGTCTTCAAGTAAGAAAGATTAGGTGTCAACAGGTTTCCATGATCTTGTAGCACGTTTGACAGTGACAAAAGTACTCTAATCAACCTGAGATGGTTGGAAGTACATGTAACAATAAATACAGTATACTAACTGGTGCATTCAAGAGACTTTAATATGTCAAAAATCCAAGACAATCTATTACGGCACTGTGACTATACCCGTTTCTGTTATTGAATTATCTTCACAGTTTGCCCAGTAGCTCAGTCAACTATATACATATGGTTTTGACATTCAAATCTAAAAAGCAGAGAAAAGCAAGGGGTTCAACTATGTGTAAAACGGAAAAAAAAAATTATATATATATATATAAACATTAATGCTGAGCTCTAACAATTTACTGTATCTTGCAACAGCCATTTACGTTATCAGATCATTCGAGTAGGTATCTTTACTGCTTAAAATAACTTTTTTTACTGCAGGGAAACTGTATGGTTGACAATGCATTTTTAGCCATGTGGCCAAGGATCAGACTCCATTTATTTGCCTGGTTTCAAGTAGAAAAGCTGAACAAGTGGGTCAAAAGTAATAATCTTAGCACTGTCAACTTTCTGATACATAAAAGCCACATTGCTGTACTAAAAATAGTTGTCTTGGTCTGCATGGCAGTAAATTTGCCATTATGACTGACACTATAACTGACACTAGGGAGGCTGGCAAGAAACCATGAATCTTACATACTATGTACGAAAGAAAGTCTTCACTCTGTCCAAATTAAATGAAGGTCACTGAAAAACATCGAAAATTCAATAGTTCCAGACTATCCAGGACTTCTCATGCTCTTTGAGAAATACTAACACTTTCAGTTTTTAGCATATTTATAAGGCTCAATTACATCTGAGAAAGTATGTACATCAAATTCTGTTAAGATCAACATAATAGTTACAGGTTCAAACAACAAAGCAAAAGAGCCAAGATCTGCAGAATTTCCATCCATGGCAACACAGTCTCACCAGTTCAACAGTGTCTTGGAAACAGGTAATGTGAAGACAGTGATATAAACTCAGCATTGGTAGTGGCATTTTAAGAGACATTGATGCAGAGCTTGTAGGTTGACCTGAGTTTTCTCTTCTACATTACATTTACCACTATCACCGCTGAAAATTGAGTAGGTCTATTTCTTTGTAAATCACTTACATATATATACATACGTGGGCCTAACACTAGCAGATAGTACTGGCTGTATTATTTGTCACAACTTCACTGAAGTGCATAATTATTTTCCATCACATTCACAGTCCATATCATATAAGTGGTTTAAAACAACAACAGGTCAACTTCGCAGTTCACTGTACTTCTTATATTCTGGGATTGGCACTATACTCTTCAAATATGTCTCTGATTTACGTCGAAAAGACTGGACAGTTGGTCACAATGTAGCAAATCTCGTGATGTATAGCAAATGACCTTGATGCTCAGTTAAACTGAAAGAGGTCATCTTTAGTTAGCAGCAGCATCTTTATCCTCGTTGCTCTGTTCTTCCTTCTGATTCTTGATTTTGTAATCATTCAATGCGGCTTTGATGGCATCTTCAGCAAGCATTGAACAGTGCAGTTTTACCGGGGGGAGACTTAACTCCTTTGCGATATCAGTGTTCTTGATCTCTAGTGCTTCGTTCACAGACTTTCCTTTGACCCACTCTGTAGCCAAAGAACTGGAAGCAATAGCAGAACCACATCCAAATGTTTTGAACTTGGCATCAACGATTTTGCCCTCATCATCGACCTTGATCTGTAGTTTCATAACATCGCCACATGCTGGAGCGCCTACCAGTCCTGTCCCAACAGCCTTGTCTTTCTTGTCCATCGATCCCACGTTTCTTGGATTTTCGTAATGATCAATCACGTTTTTGTGGTATGCGGCTGCAGGTGTAAGTAGTCTCGCCTCCAGTGGCTTCAATGACTGTCCAAGTGCGCGAAAAAGAGCCATTTTGTTACCAAACAAACAACGCTGAAGGTCTCACTTTCACACGACGCAATGGCTGCGGAATAATGTCAGGTCAACTTGGCACCAAGAGTAGTCTCCCTTACCAATGACGTATTCACC
This sequence comes from Acanthopleura granulata, assembly GCA_016165875.1. NCBI lineage: Eukaryota > Metazoa > Mollusca > Polyplacophora > Chitonida > Chitonidae > Acanthopleura > Acanthopleura granulata. Next base: position 24,437,536 of record JABBOT010000001.1, read on the forward strand.
ATAATCACAAGTACCCAGGAGAGTGCCGCTGAATGCTTGATTTTGGAAACTTTCATCCGAGACCATTCTGTCCAAAACAAAATTGACCTACCATCTGACGTATTTTTGAAATGAATGTTTTAATCTAATAAAACAGCACACGGTTGCGGTTTCGGATTTCAGTATGACCAACTGAAAGCCTTTTCACATAGGAACAAGGTTGTAAGCCGACATTAGAAATCAAACCACGTGAAAATTCTTTATGCTGGTTGTTGCTGTTGAGAATGCCTGCTGCCTCTACGAAGCCCGAGACTAAGTCCTCTTCGGAGGCCATGGAGCCCATAAAACAGGCCATCAGTCTGCTGGATAGGAAAGTTCGAAATCTAGAGAAAAGGAAGGTAAGTAATGCGATTTTTAGTCAAGCGAAAGAAACAAATTAAACCCGGATAAGAAATCGGTACGTCAGAGTGAAAAATCAGGCAGTGCTCTTCTCCGGTGCAGTGTTCGTCTGTATGACGTTTTGAAAAACTGTTCTCTGAAACCGCTCCGTAAATTATTCGAACAACAGCCCAGTCTGCTCATTTGTGGAGTTACAATTCTTGTGGCTGTTTCTTAAATGGGTTATGTTAAATTACAATACAAGAAGACATACAAAAGTGATGACACAGATCAGCCAATATGGCGACTCATGTCCTCGCTGTTGTTGTTGTAACTTGTATGGCGTATTTTTGCTTTCGATAATAAGGATGCAGATTAGAAGAGTGAAATCCAAAGAAAAGGCATTTCTCTAATTTTGATAAGTTAATATGAGTTATTTTATTAAGATAATCGTGTCTATAATATTATACTTTCAGTAAGATTAAAAACAGAATGATAATTATTATGCAGGTAAATAGGCCTATTTATTTCTTGCGCCTGGTAGTAAAGGTCGACGCCATCCCGTCACAGGGTTTCTTGTCACCTTGGTCTAAGGGAGGGTTATATATACTGATACTTGGGGACTACTGGCCACTCTTAAATATCGGTATAATGCTTGTAAAGAGTTAACCCTTCATTCAGTAAGCTGAAATGGCATTGCAGAAATCTCTCGGGATCACTCTCTCGGGATGAGACTGGGTGTAGGGCTCTCAGGCCCAACAACAACAACAGCAACATTGTTAACCTTTGTGAAATCACTGTAATTCGCGAGAGCCCTCACCCTGCCTTGTCCAATTCCATGGTGATCTCAAGAGACTTTTGCAATGCGCATTCGGCTTATCCCGCTGCATGTACATTAGATTCTTACTGAACACAAATAAAACACCGTAATTCTGAAAGCGGAAATATTTGTGAACACTTTGCCACAATCGCTAATTACCATTATCTCACCATACTCATGTAATTCTTAGATGAATTAGGAAATACAGTTGCCTGGCTGCCATGTTTTTTGAATCGGTGCCATGACGCACACATGCACAGCAGCGGTTGAACTTTCTGTTACATGTCTTTAAATTTATAGCCATGCTAAACAAATCTACGCCTTCAATAAATGTGTATAAAGGTCAACCACAGATGCGTGTGCTCAGGCAGCAACAACCCAGTTTATTAGGTCAAATTGTCGACAGTGTATGTAAACATGAGTCACAAATGTGAATTGTCCTGGATTTATGTTAGTATAAATGTAGATTTTCATAATATTAATTTGCCGTCCTTGTTTTAGTCCAAGCTTGACAGTTACAAGGAGAAGGCCAACAAGGGGAATCAGTTGGAGAAAGATCAAGAGGTAAGACTGACGTAATAACACTAACAGGGACAGTGTCTTACTGTGTCTTTCAAGCCCCTCTAAATTAACATTATCCCCTAAGGATTATATAGGATTCTGCCTTCCATAACCTGTCATTTGCCAAAATAACATTTAATTTATCATACTAGCAGTGATAATTCAGAGGAGTGCTGTGAGAATTGTGGCTCTTCAGCTGTAGAGGCAGTGCCTCACTTTGTACAGAATGTCATGCTTTTTTGCTGGAGCCGTTATCCACCCTTGAACTCAGCCACATTTCTGTGAGAAAAAGTTTTCACATGGCTTGATTTCCTCCTAGTACAATGCAGGCTGCACTCATACAAGTGAAATAAACTTGTACGGCATAAAACGTAAGTCAGATAAATCAATATATTTTGTAGCTCTATGAACACCAATCCAATGAGTAAATATTCACACAACTTCCTAAAACTTAGCCATGAAAAATGAACAGAATGAAGAAAGCCAGTAAATGATCTAGATCAGTGATATACTACATTTATGATCGGAAAATTTTATGTAGATTTACAAGAAACATCATGACGCCATGGAAAATAAACGTCATTATCTGACAGCAAATTCATTAAATTTGAAATCAAGGCATTTCCTCCATTCTTATGGGTTGCAATATAATTTTGTCTCCTCTGATCCTGTGGAAATGTATTTGTTAGGTTGGCCAGTTTCAGGGCTTCACTAAAAGCTTAGTTCTATTAGCTTACAGGGAATAATGCCCTCAGAATTATGCTTGAGTAAAAATCTCACAAACATTTTTCTATGAGATAGGCAACTGTTACGCTATGTCTCTATGTGCTAAGGCTTACTAGAACATGTATAAAGTAAACAGCTATTCAGATAATGAGACGTAGGGAGGTAATGCGTGTTTGTTTGTGTTGATGTATTCAGGAGGCAATATCCCACTATACAGAGGTGATACAGAATCTGGAGTTTGCCAAGGATCTACAGAAGCAGTATGTCACTATCTGTGTGGAAGTAAGTGGATACCACGTGCTGAAATGGTTGGGGAGAACTGACGAACATAAATTCATCTCTGAATTTTATTGAGTTTTATTGACTGAAATTTTGAGAAAGTATCATGTGATCTATAATAAATATAAGTTTCATTGTGCATTTTCACATTCAGTTTGCAGTGTTTAATAATTGAGCTGGTGATACTCTATCATAGATGATGTATGGGTATAAACTGTATTCAGTAAAGAATGAGAAAGGATCACTGTCTGCTATACATTTAAATCACTTAAATAATTTAATCTCATTTGATTCACAGTTGAACCTGTGTATGGTTGCGAATTTCCCTCAAACTTTGCTCAGTTTCCTCCCACCATAATGATGGCAATTGTTGTACAAGTGAATTATTCCTGAGGAAGTTGTAAAGCTCCAGTCAAATAAATAACTATTTATTTGAACTATTGTATGTTTTATATTTTGATACATGCGAACCTGGCTCTTGAAACTGTGATAATATGTGAAATGCATGTCCAAATTTAGATTCAGTTTTCGGTTCCCAAAATAAATTCCAGGTCTGTTTATATCTCCTATTGGTATAAAACACCAATCAAATAAATGAATAAATAAATCTCTACTTTGTCACAGTCTGAGAAGACCTTGAAGAAGCAGGCTAAGCGTGAAAAGGTGGAGAGACAGTTGGTGGAGGTGAAGAGGTTTCGAGAGCTGCTACAGCTGCAAGGAATGCTGGACAGTTTAGGGTCTGAGACTGTCCGCAGTGACTTCAAAACGGGCAAACATGGGGCTGTGGTAAGCTTGTTGTCTCTTGATCATATTCTATGGAAAGCAATATTTGGACTGGGAGGCCTTGTTGACCTAGTGAATTGAGGTACTGGTTCCAAAATATGAACTCAGTAGTGGCGTACCCTAATTCTTCTCATTTTTGGGACACATACCCTTTTTAGCTGACAAACATGCAATTGAAACTGGGATAAAAAGTTTCCTTTTTCTTCCATTGTTAGACTGTCGAATGACCAACATGTCTCTGTCTTTACTTTTTCAAAAACTGGGAGAGAAATAATTTGCACTGAGCAGGACTGTTATCTGTCCCAATAATTAGAAGAATTAGCGTAGTTGAACCCCAGACTAAGTAGGGACGTTCTTTCAGTTCTGAGCAAAAGTTGCAAGATTGTATTCCTTTATACATAATGTAGAGAATCCATGTATATAAATGGCACAACATAGCTTTATATTCCTGTTTGTCTTGAATGTAACTGCATTGGTATGCCTTTTGTTAAACTTTTGGAATTAACATAACAGACCTCAACTGTCTTGTGCACAAATGAAATTGAAGGCAGCCCTGGCAATGGAAGATATAAACTAATTGAAAGAGTGAATGATTATGGCTTAACATTACTCCAGGAATATTTCAACTGTTTCATGACGGGAACACAAACTGAAAGACACTGTTCGTGCTGTTGACAGGTTTTGACAGAGGAGAACTTGCATCAGATGGACGAGTTGTACAAACTGATCAGTCCAACAAGGGAAGGGGAGAAAGATTACCAAGATCAGTTAACGCAGGCGGCAGAACACGTTTCTAGCCTATTGGACGGAAAGGAGAAAGAAGTGGTGGGCACTACGTACAAGGAGCTGCGAGAACTCATGGATCTAATCAACAACTGTGGCTACTTTGAGAACATACAGTGTTACGAGGAAACAGAGCCTCAGGAAGACAGTATGTAATAAGGGTTATCACATAAATACAGATCCCCTGGTATTGAGGTGCTATAATTACTGGAGCCCCTGATCTAGTAGAGTGTCTGTTCATACACAGCTCTAGTTTGCTTGTTTGGGACTAAACGGGTAGAGTTGTCAGGGAGGAGTACGTGATTTTAAGCTCTGGTTTCCACTGGTCGCTGCTGGTTGTCTGCTCCTGTATACCTCGACACTTTCAAATAAGTGACATAGAAACCAAAGTCAGATAAATACACGACTAGGTGCTTGGTAAAGAAATGTGTGCTATCTCAGATTTATGTAATCTAGTTCTTGACATCTTATTATAGGCCTCTTTTATTTGCTAGAGGAAATATTTATAGTTATAATACAAAAGGCAATAGTTTTGTGAGGATATGTATACGGGATTCCATTTCAATGATACAGTTGTGTGGCATGGATAAGTGTGTACTTTATTTAATTTGTCCACTGTTAAAAAAAATCTTTGATGCAGGTAACAACCCAATCAAAAAAACTAGGGTTTGTTGGTAGGGAAATATTTTCTTTTTATTCTTATGAAATAGATAAGGATTTTATAGAAATTAACAGGAAAAAAAATTCCATCTAAAGGCAAATAAAAGCTTTAGAGTAGTCCCTTTTTTGGAGGGTTGGTGTGGTTGCCTGCAACAAACATATTTTTAATCATGGCCTTACCATTGAATTCCTTTAACCCTTAACCAACATTGACCAGGAATGTTGAATGATAAAATGTTACCCCCCCCCCAAAAAAAGACAATGTTTTTCAAAGCTATGCCCCTTTGTCAGAATCATCCACTTCATTTTTGTGCAAAGTTATGTCAACATACTCTGTGAATTATGTACTATGAACCATACCAGTCAGCCGTTTACAGGCATTGTCTCACTTTGCAAATTGTTTTAACAGCTACAGCGGAGGTGCCACCTACAGAGATGGAGACCAAGGATGTGACAGAACCTGTGGTTATTGAAGACCCTCAGCCTGTGAGTCTCCACACCTGTAGCCGAGCAGAGCTGATACGTTATGTAATGTACTGGCAATAGCATTTCACTCCTGAGCTTGTGTAAGTTAGTCTGTGGCGGTTTTTTATAGCAGAAAAGCTAAATGTTAAGAGGCCTGATTGGAGGTAGTAACTGATGCCTGTCATGTTATCCTCTGTCACCGCACAAGCTGGGCCTGCTCTGAAATGACCTATTAAGAGAATGTTGATGCTGTCCTGTATAGACCAGGTAGTAAATGTGGCAGTGTCTTGTGTTTCAGATCCTTCCGCCTGTTGTGCCCAGTGACCCGGTCACTGCAGCTTACAGTCAGCCAATAGAAGCGGAGGTGTTAGAAGGGGAAACCCCTGAACACACTGCCCCTTTGGACCAAGATTACCATGCCTACAGCGCAGCCAGCGCAGCTTACAACAGACAGCGACCCTTCCAGGAGATCGTTTCCTCTGTACAGGGTAGTTTTAACTTCCTTCAGGAATCAGAAATCGACATTGAGTGTAAGCATCTGACTGTCCTCGTACAAGAGGATAATTTGAAATTTCATTGGAAAACATCTTTCAGTTAAATGTTTTGTTTTTGTCATCAGAACCTAATCTAAAGGGTTTGAATAGCGAGGCTCTCGACTTGATTACTGTAACCATTTCTTCAGCAGGATTGTAACCTTAAATTAAAATATCACACTGTTTATGACCCTGAAATATTGCAACGTTGGAAACTCTGAAATATCACAATGTTGGTAACCTTTTAATATCACAGTGTTGATAACCCTAAAGTAATTCATCATTAACAGTCCTTAAGTAAAACAATGTTAAACTGAGCTACACAAATCTGATGTTACTATATCAACTGTTTTTCCCTTCAGCTCCGCACATGGATCCTGCAGTGGTTGCTATGGGGCCTGCGCCCATCCCTCACCCCTCCGCCACCCCGTCTGATAGTCCCACCCTGCCCGCTCAGACCCTGTTGGCTGACCCTCACCTCACCCCCCAGTCCACACAGCAGCCTTCTCAGAACGCTCACCACCTAGACCCCTCGGACCCACAGAAAGCCCTGGCGGACTACTCAAATCAAAACTACAACCATGCGCCAGCAAACTTCGCAATAGATGACCCAGTGTCTGCTCACTCAACACAGAACCAGACCATCCTGAGTGAAGCTGCCTCAGCAGGACTGCCGGATCCAGCCGTGGCAGGAATCATCCCGGCTCATATTCCCATTCCTAACCAATCAAATCCACTCTCTCAGGTGACTTAACTTACTTCATCCACTGACTTTCAAAGTTTTTTCTTATGTCTCTGAAATGTTGAATTAATATAATGTGATAGTAATTTTAAAACAATGAAATAAAGAAGTAAAATAGGAGAAAAAGAAACAAGACAATAAGCTTGGTCATACAAAAAAAAATTGTACATGTAGAGATTTCAAGCTTGCGTTATAGCCCTATAGTATTGTGAACATAATGCAGTTTTTAGGGTATCCAACCCCAATAAAGGATGTTTTTTTACTTAGGATAATTCAAAAGTTTTTCAGGTAACCTGGTTCATTTTACAGGATGAGTTACAAGTGGCCAATCAGCCGGAGAAGAAACCATTTACAATGAACGCTAACGCAGCAGTATTCCAGTCGATGTACAGCCAGTCAGGCGGAGCCGGGGGCCTGGAAAAGCCTGTCTCACCCCAGTCAGCCGAGTACCAGAGTAATTATCAAGGTTAGTAAAACACAACTCCAGAGCATCATGCATGATGGTACTGAATTCTTTGCGTTTTGCTTTCCCCTAAGTTGAGTATTCAGTATTGTAGATGTTAGTATGTAATTTTGAATCCGAAGTCAATGTCTTTCCTGCTATGACTGGAACTGTAAATAGAAAGCTTTTTAGTGGCTACGACTGAACAGTTGCTGTTGACAGGCTAATATATTGACAGTTTCCCGCACATAAAAGTTGGTATTTTCAGGTTTTTCTCATACCTGTGAGTAATTTTAGATGGATTGCACTATGCATTATTTTTTGTGAGTTAACTATATAGAGGTGTAAAAAATGAGCACTGGTTATTTCAGGTAATAACTATCGAGGTGGATCAGGGGGCAATCGTGGGTTTAGAGGAGGTCGTGGAGGAAGAGGGGGCGTGTCGAATGGTTACTCACGGGGCGGATCTCGAGGCGGCAACGTCAACGGCCGAGGTGGATTTAATCGCGATAACCGTGATGGAGATAGAGGTAACTCATCTGAAAAGCTGGAAGTCATGACTAGTGTTGTTCAAGGGGTTATCTATCCTGATGGCTTTTCTAATATCATGAGACCCCTGGTGGCTTAACCATGTCCCTAGAACAGTGAGATCATGTATCTTGTTACCTCTGGATATGTTGCAGATTTATGTTGATTGAGTAGGCATCTGGCAAGGTGCAAGGTTCTTCTGAGCTGTACACACTTTCCTTTTTTAGTCAGTATTCACCATACATTGTTAATCCATTGGAGAAAATGCCTAGATAGAAAGTTGCAGATTTAGCATGGTGTCAGCTTTTCAGTCCCGTGTATGATGTTGATCAGTCAGGCTGTTGAGATGACTGTGATAATACAGCCTTATTCTGTTCGCGTTGCAGTATCATATCAGGGCTATCCCCCAAGGAGCGATTATCGGCCAGAGGGATATCAAGGCTTCCACAACCCAGGCTTTTACAAGAGAGGAGGGCCAAATAGAGGTGAGTATTGCTTAGGATGCTAGAGGATCCAGCTAAACACTAAAATCATGCAAACATCCAAAGTTCTCTGCGACTGTTCTTTTCCATTTGTAGGCATTAGTACTTTAGAGGCAAATTAATATCATAAAATGTTATTTTTGATGCTGAAACTTCAATCTTTCCAGGAGGATATGATCCTGTCTACCAAACAAACCTCAATATATCTATTTAAAATCTATAGAACCCTTGGAATCAACAAAAATTTGTATCTTAATCATGGTTAAAACTTTTGAGTCATTTAGTGTAATTTCTATACATGTGGTTTGTATGATTGCATAGCTTCGGCATTTGTCTGGAATTTAGTTGGCCAGCACATGCTTCATGTACTGCATGGCTACCAGAGTGATGTCAACCATTAGTCTTTTGAATGACTTTGCAGTATAGCTTCACACCTTTTTGTTTTGTCTATCGAGTGTGTTTTCTGTTGGCAGGAGGGATGCGTGGAGGCCCACGAGGTGGCAGTGGAGGTGGAAGGGGCGGGCCCAGGTCAAACTACACACGACCCATGAATCAACAGCAAACCATCAACCAATAACTTCTGCTCACCACAGCGAGACATGAACAATTTTGTCGCAAACTGTATTTGGATAGTTACAGGCAATGTGTCATTGAATCCTCCATCCAGAAATCATACATTCAGTCATTTGGTCAGTCAGTGAATTGAGGGATTAGCATTTATTTAAATGACTTGGTTTCCATTTAAATTTGGTTAAGTACAAAGATTTTTGGCATTATGATTTTGTAAATCTGTTGAAGATCTGCAATGACTGCAACCAGATATGAGGCATTTTATTCCCTGTTTTGCCTCATTGAGTCTTTCTTACTTGATCGCATGCTTCATACAAGTAAGAAGATTTGTAATTGTTTCTGAGGAAGATTGAATGTGACATTGACTGGTCGGTGTGGAGGTGGACATGACCTCTGAAGGTAGAGGTGGCTTGGTGGACTTCAACAGCAGCAAACAACTGTATAAACCAATCGGCTGGTAGACAAATATGACAAAACAAAAAAAAAACAACAAAATATATAAAAAAATAGAAAAACAAAAAAACAAATGACGCAGCTCTACGTCAGACCCCATGCTAAAAGCGAGCAATGCTACATTCTTGGAATTGGATAGGAGAGGAAGTATTGCTCTCTTGTCTGTCTGATCTCAACACTTGCTCGGTGTTACCTCCCTAAGCTTGCAATAGCAGGCCGTTGTGAGCTGCAGGGAAGGGAATGTAACCCCCACAAGTTCCTGCTCAAATTTTCTGACATTATGAATTATTTGTGGAGCAGGCAGCCTGTTCAGTGGGAAAATAGGGGATGTTGTACTCAGCTATTTGATGCTATGAATTGATGCATTCTTGTGCTTACTGCTCAGAGGTTTCTGGAAGAGCAGAATGGCCAATTCTGAACGATGAAAGCTATTGGCTGAATATTTATGTTCTTGTTATTTTGAAAAAAATGAAAAGTAAAAATATTGTTGCAATCACTGAGGTATTGTGAGGACACCTTGATTATGAAAATTCCTCTGAACTTTGGTATTATGGTTAACCATCCATTTTGTACTTCTCTCTCTAAACATCCTTTACCCCCTTGTGGAACTATAAGTTCCAAATAAAACCCATCGTGGATAAACTCAAAAGATGTTTCCTGGAAGTGTTGATTTTCAGTTGTACTTTATATAGTCAGTCATGTAAATTGTCTTGCTAGTGGAATAGTTGAGGAGTTGAGCAGCACCAGAGCATGGAATGATTGGGAAACCTGAATTCATTCAATCTAAGACTAGAATTAAATCTAGTCTTAAACAAGACTTTAAAATGGGAAATAATTGCTTGGTGCCGAGAACTGACCCTGGTATATTCAGCATATGTAAGTGGTAACTGGGTGAGGTGTCCTATCTGGTGTCTTGAGGATGTTCCAGTCAGCTCCTTAAATTTATGCCAAGTGCTGGTCCACTGTCTCCTGGACATAACAAATGACCAATAAGATTTACTGGGGGCAGTAAGCAGCTTTTTGTGCATGCTTACGTTTTTTGAGGTCCTGTTTTCTGCTAATATGGTGTTTATGTTTGTGAAAGTTATCAACTTGCCCAAGGTCATTGGTTTACTCCAGACTCTCTTGTTTCCACCAGCCACTGAACTGTCAATGTATAAGTGAAAAATTTTTGAGTATGCTGTGTAGACAACAAATAATATAACCTTAGTTGTTTTGGAAAAGGGGTGGAAGCAGACCCAAATGGACATTTTGATCTGAAGCCCTGAAGCCCTTCTCGGAGCAACCTAAAATGCGTTTTGCCCACCATCATGGTTCAGCAACACTGCTAAAATATTGCAGAATACTAGTACTTCTTAAAGTGGGAACAGGATGCTCTATCAATGTATATATACTTTTAGTCTTGAGTGGACTTTTCCTTTCAACAACTGAGTAAATAAATAGAACTGGCAGCATTGAGAGAGACCTGTTACAAGAATGACCTCAGCAGATAGATTCCTTGCTGTAGCCTAACTTTGATGACCTTGAAGGAGTTACTCTGCATTCTATAGTGTATTTCATATTCCCGACAGCCTACATATATTCTTAAAGATGGGTTATTCAAATGTCATAGGTGAAAGACTACAATGCCCACATCCATGACTAGATGGTCAAACAAATACATTGGCAGTTCCTGGTAGCATGTAGATATGGACTTAACACAGTTTAAGTGGCTGACTCGTCATGGATGCTTTGAAATCAATCCTTTACCAGGTGAATACTGTAACCACATTAACGATGTTATATTGTCAGGTTTTCTTTTTTCTTTTTAATTACATGAATGCAACTCTAAATCTCGTGAATTTCCATAAGAATTTTTTAAAACTTTTCCAATTTCCTAAATCTGGCCAGTACTAGGAAACCTGAAACCTACAAACTGTCAACGATTTTAATGTCTTTCCTAAGTATCAATATGTGTGAGTAAGTCGTGCTGCTGAAGAGTTCACAAAAAAACGTGTGATGACAGCACAGTTGTGATGTTTATTTCTTGACACGTTTATTAGTACACTCTGCACTTGGCCTTGTATTCTGACAGTTGCACATCATGCACTCAATTTACAGTGGTAGGTTTTTACCATTCACTCCACATATACGCTAATAAATTACACAAATGGTTATATACAGAGCAAACAACACTTATCCTGCAACTTCTAGTTGTTAACCTGTTTAAGGTACACAAACAATAGTTTGTTACAACATGTACACCTTTACATATAATTTGATATGACACTTTCCTTATAAATTTATAAACACAACATCTTGTTAACTGGGTATGTCTATGGCAGTTTGCATATTGGGTGCAGTACAAAATGTCACAAAGAACCTCTACTTCTACGGACCAGTCTTGGGTGTCCCACACATCCTTATTCACACCCACGCACATCTCACTTATCTTCACAGCATCTTAACATTATCTACGCAACTCTGGGCCCAATTACAAAGCTTCAGAAATTAAATTTTGGTACTATAACTTTTCTTGTATATGTTCATATATGCAGTTATAATTTAGAAACCCTTTTATTAACAACATTTTCTGAGAGTGGTCCCTAGCCAAAAGGAAATAAAAACTATCATGGTAGAGTAAGAAATGAAACAATCCACCCATCACTGAAGCACAATACAGTAGAAAGAACTAGCAAGTTATATTGCACTTAAATTACTGTTAAAATCATGGGGAAAGGCAGAAAAAAAAGTATAACAAAATCCTCTAAAACCTGGGAAAGGAGCCACATTTAAAATTCTTCGAACATCACACAAAGCGTCCAATATCCCCACCATTTGCACATCTGCCACATTTAGCATTTCCCTGTCAGGACTCCTTTGTCCTCATACACCAGCTTTAGATCCATTATATTTATTTGATTGTTTGGTTATCAGTTCAGCAAGAACAGCAAACTAAACAGCCCACAGGATTTTGTGTGGAGAAAACTGGTGGGAATTCTGGCATAACAACCGCACCTCACAATATCTTGCACAAAGCCATACCCTAACCAGTAGGTACTGCAAAAATTGAACTTGTCGTATCAAATGACCGGACCAAGTGGTTATGAGCAGAGCGCTATTCTCATCTCGACCAGCGAGGGTTCATCACATTATGTCTGACTTTTACGGCTGAAATATTACAAACAATTTTGAAAAAGAATTTCAGAGGACCCTTGAAATGATATCAATTAGTGATCAGGGTCTATGATGTTAGAGATCAACCAAGAACTTCTGAATAAGAAAATATCAGAAAATTTACAAGAAAATGGCTGTTCGTACATACAGGTATATACAAATAGAGTATGACAGGGCTGAGAGATCTACATGTGTAAATCCGTAAATCAGCAGAAAACAATAGCAAAGATCAATCTTAATTATGCTTCTGAAATGTTAATATTTCTGTAAACATTTATGATTCTCTTCATTTGTAATTTAGAGGACCCATTGTGATTTGAGCTGTTAGAGTAACAATGCAAACTTGAACTTTACCCATGTCCAGGTGTGAGGTGATATGTAATAAAACAAGGGACACATTAAACAAAACATACATTGTACAAAACATATTAAAAGCTACCTGTAACAGTTAAATACAGCCAAATATGTAACCAGTTTGTAGATAAAAAAGCAACTACATTTGTATAAAGCACTGTTATAAATACATGTGTACAAAGGCAGTTGAACAAAATTAGAGCATAGAAATGCAGTGCAAAAGGTATACCTTGTTCAAGATACCAGAAATTAAGTGAGATAGGCTCGCCTGCATCAATGTCCCAACACCAGGGACACCTTGGCTAACACCACTAAGTGGACCTTCTGTCATATCACCAATACATGGCAGAAATAGTACCCCATCACTGCAAGTACTGGGTGCTAGGTTGATAATGCATCTTCTTGTCAATAACTTGTAGTTAAAAGTGACCTGCCTTGACCAACATTTGGCAATAATGTATCTTGGACCTATCTCACCATCAGAGTGATTCAAAACTGAGCTAATACACAGTTACTTGTTTTTGCATGTATTCTGAATTAAAGCAAATATTAAGTCACAATAAGCCGTAGAAATAAATATATAAATAGATTTTCAAAAAAAAAAAACCTTATCTACTACCACAATATAAAAACATGTACATGAAGAGCACAATCAGCATGTTGCATTGTTTTTAAAACATTGCACAAAAATTACCCAAAACAATGGTACAAAACCCCTGAACACGAAAGTTATACAAGTACGAAGCTGGAATGAATGATGAATAAAGTACCCATGGTTTTGCAAGCAGGTCATACACTGGCCCTTAAAGACTACATGTTGTGATTAGTGACTCTGCTTGCACTGGCAAAACATAACGGACTTCTGTCTGTCTTCACATTGCTCATTTATCACTGCAAACATCTGAACCATAGGCAGCTATCGCTTTGTGAACATAAAGTACAAGGCTTTACGGATTTTTCTGCTGTATTGCAGCTTTAAGAGAGAAAAATCTCTGTCCAAATACAAGATTTTATGAAAGTGTCTCCTTTCCTTGAAAATAGAAATTTGGGCAATGTGCTCTGACAGTTCAGGGAAGAATGGAATGAAACACACTTTCGTTTGTATTAAATATTTTGGATAAGAACAAGGGGGTGAAAATGAATCGTACATTTCAACTAGATTTTACTTTTTAAAGTAACCTAATTGAATTCAAATAAAATGTGAGTACACAGGACCAAGATGAATACAGTGCTAACATTACACTGCTTGTGGTACAATTACTAGGTTACAGAATTAGCTGATGATGCGATAATGGTGAAACTTCCAAGGTATGAATATTTCTTGACAATGTTAAAGCACTGACTACTCTGAACGCAACCAGTCAAACTAGACTCGCATCTTGATCACAGAGCCCTTCTATCCAAGGTGCACTGGTACATGTACACCTTGCATATGTGCACATCCATGTATTACTTTATGTCTGTCGTTTTGTCATCTTAAACACTGTTCACAGCATTTAAAAGAAATGTCAGTCTTAAAATTCTTAAGGGTTGCTAACTATGTCTTTAGTTTATTAAAATATAGGAGAGGAAATCTGGGTATTCCAGATTCTACATGGGTTGTATTGTGGTTTAAACTGAGTCACTCAGTGAAGATAATGTAAAACGAAAACTCTCCTCAGAAAAAAAGGTTATACAGACAGTTCAGATTAAATCCATATAAATTATATCAAAATTGATAGATACACGCATCTCTATAAACACACTGATTGATAAATACATTGTACATATACGTCACTTTTCATGGAACTGAAGCTAGTTTAGAATAAATCCATAATGGTTTTAAAAAAACTGAAAAGCACAGCACTAAAAGGAAAAAGGAGACCCCACACCAACCTGTTTATTTAACACAGAATTCAACCTGATGGTATTTGTTATGTTGATACATATGTACCTTGGCATTTCTGTGCAAATGTATTTGGAGGTGCTGTTTATGGGTGTATCACCATGATTAAGTACATGTAATCTAGGCTAGATTTGATCCTGCACTTTTCTGCACCACTCATCCACCCAACAACCTTGTTCCTCAAGTCTTCTCGTTTACCAGGAGCTGACATGTCAGCACAGAACTTTCACCTGGCCAAAGCAAACCTCTGTAGCAATATCCTCACCACACGCAAAGCTGTATGACAATCCTTGCCATTCCCAGGCTGTACATGCACACACTTGTTGGCATACCCAGATTTCATAAACAACATCCCAGACTATGAATGGCATCCCAGACGATGACAGGCATCCCAGACTTCTACTGGCAACCTAGACAATGACAGGTATCCCAGATGATGACTGGCATCCTTGCCAGTGAATGGCATCCCAGAGGATAACAGGCACCCCAGACTTCTACTGGCAACCCAGATGACTGGCATCCCAGATGTTGACTGGTATCCCAGATGATGACTGGCATCCCAGAAGATGACTGGTATCCCAGAAGATGACTGGCCTCCCAGACGATGACTGACAACCCAAATGATGACTGGCATTCCAGATGATGACTGGCATTCCAGATGGTGACTGGCATCCCAGATTATGACTGACATCTCAGATGACGACTGGCAACACCAAGTGCACACCACTATGTGAAAAACTAGAACTTCTGGCAAGTTACAGAATGTGGACTGCATGTGGAGGCAAGCTTCCATTGCACCATATATATATATATATACTGCATTCACTCTGTACATGTCCTTCACATCCACATTCATAACATGACACTATCACTGGAAAGCTGGGTTTCCTCACATAATGTAACATCTCAACACTACTGGACCCCTCCCATGTGCAGAGACGAATAGATATACAGCGAAACAGGCTATCTTCTATCAAACTTTGTCCCGCCTCGCATTTTGCTCAGAGGCTATTCTTCGTCCGTTCATGGAAGAGCGAGATGTGTCCCGGCTGCGAGTTGGTGTTAGCGTTTTACGATCAAAAACCTGAAAGAGGAAAGCAGATTGGGCTAATGACTGCATCATACTTCTAATATCAGTGATACCTTAAAATGACATTCTCCAAATGGCAATTTTGATAAACCACATGACAAAATGTGAACTTCTTAATGTTCCAGTCACTGCCCCATTATGGGTCCGTCAAAGAGCTTAAGTGATCCATATTCATCATCGAGCAACAAAAACAGGATAAAATGGAAAGGTTGAGGCCCTAAACAGTGTTTGCCTTGTACAAAATTATTATCATACCTCAGTAGCTTCACATGGCAGATTAAGGTCAGATTCAAGTTCCATGTAATAGAGTAGAAAAAAAAAATGACGTGTTGTTTTAGGAAGATCCAACCAAAGATAAAGCCTGTTGTCAACGATTGCACAGGGTTTATAACCAGCTTATGTATGACATACAGTTCTTGGTAATTCCAATTCTAGATTTCAAGGTCAGCTCTGTATTAATACAACACTTCATTCATATTTTTGATTTTTTTCCGTCATCTTGCTGATCAATCTCTTAAATAATATACTTTTATTGTGGGGTTCAATGAACAGGATGTCTGATATACTCCCTAACAAAGATCGCAATGGTCCTGTGGTGTCCTCCAAGCAAACAGTTAAGGATACAGATACGAATCTCGAACTGCCCTCCAGCTGTGAAGGGAAATCTTGACAGTCTTGGTGCATCACTTACATCATCCCCCTCGGAGTTCTCCTTTGCCGTGAGGCAGTGTGTGGGTGAGGGATATTCACAGGCAGAGGAGTAAGACGATGTGGAATAGGACGACGCTGAACTCTCTGAGCTGATCTTACGCTGGTTCTCTCCTCTTGAGGACAGTGTCAGAGACTGGATATGTTCACAGACTCGCTTAAAGCGGCGAGCTGGGCCTAGCGAACCAAACAAGAATCAGTCCATCAGTGTAAAATACAGCCCTAAAGGTCATACATTATCCACAGGCCTTTTATTTATTTATTTATTTTCTCCTGGGCCTTTGTCTGGCTTCCTCCCAACCACAAATAAATATTTATTTATTTGACTTGATTTGTTTCATGCTCAAGAATATTTCACTTATATGATTGCAGTCAGGCTAAAGTTGGGAGGGGGTTGGGGGTTTGGGAATTGGGAGGAAACCGGAGTGGATGGGGAAACCATCAACCTTCACCGGGTACCTGACTAACCTCCTGAATTAAAGCTGCACACTGAAACAGTGAAATCTGGATTGAAGCATGCTGCTTTGTTAGTCATAGGGCGTGATAATCACAGTGAGCCAGGGCTTTAACCATCTATGTCAGCAAGGTTCCTAACTCATCTCAGTTATTCTTGACAGTGACAGTGATGGACTTTTCTTTCCTTTCTCTTGTCTATCTCTGATCATTACAAACTCCAGACACCTGAAAGTAACATCCTTTGAGTAAAAACACCTGATTATTACTTTACGACAAACTTCTTAACACCTGTTTCCCTGATGATTATAATATGCCTTTGAGTTTTCGTAACAGCAACTACAACTATACACAGAAATTGGAAGCACACTTATGGACTGGAAAACCAGACTATTGTAACAGTAATGTTTTCTGATTAGTTAAATGCCTGGTCCTGATTGACATATCACAAAGGCAACATTCCTACGATGACACATTCCTGATTTTGTTACATGTAGACAAAATTAGATTTATTTATTTGATTGGTGGTTTCACCATACTCCAGAATATTTGATTTTACTTATACCACAGCGGCCAGCATTGTGGTAGGAGGACACCGGTGTTACAACATGATGGAGTGTGCTATGATGAGAGAACAGACCTGATATGAGGGTGAAGTTGAGACAGTACATCTCCTTGCCCTGGTCCCCTGGAGCCAGCACTATGTCCACCTGAAATCGTACATTACGAGAGAACATGGAGGACCCCCCTGACCGCCGGTACTCCGCCCGGAACGACGTCGTTGATACGACACTGTGGCTTAAATCTGACGTCTGCAACAGAAGACGAAAACAATACTGTGCAATGCATTTACAACCCCTCACTCTTAAGCACATATACAAAGCAACGAATGGATACAACTTTCAAGAGATATTACTTATGATAACACCCATTCATAAAATCGTGTAAGTGTGATATAAATTTGGTGAACTTGGGACAAACTGTTCAAGAGAGAGCATTTAGAAACCTTTTACAAAATTTAACTTAAATGACAACCAATGACCTTGAAGGAAAAGGTCAAAGTCAACAATCAAAAGGGTTCTTCCTCAAGCCAAAGTGCAAGTATGGTGTAAGTTTGGTGAACTCTGGCTAAACCATTTTAGTTGTAAGCCTTTCACAAAATTTAACTTAAATGTTCCCAGTGACCGTGAAGAAAAAGGTCAAGGTAGCTGAAAATACATAGAGTTTGTACTCATGCCAATGTGTGAGTGTGGTGTAAGTTTGGTAAACCTCAACTACACTGTTTTAGAGATAGAGCGTTTAAAAGCCTTTTATAAAATTTAACTCAAATGACACTCAATGTGTAAGTGTGGTGTAAGTTTGGTGAACATCGGATAAACCGTTCTAGAGTGTTTACCAGGAATATGGACAGACAGACAGACAGGTGGACCACTTCGACAATATCCCTTGGCCAAAATTGGCCAACAGGTAACAAAGGCATAAGTTTCCTGAGAGCTAAAGATAGATTAATACTAATGCATTACCGTCTTGTTGTACAACAGACAGAATAGATGTAATCTTACAACAGCTGTACCAGTTTCTCCTCCATCTATAAGACACCTGAGTTTACAAAATCTTGACAAAGAAAACTGTGAATAAACACCTGAATCTCATGCATGTATTATAGAAGTTAACAGGAGATGAAATCAACAAAACGTTATTGAAGCTACTGTAGTTTGAACCTTTGATTCAGACAGTGAGCCAAAATTTTTAAGTTGATAAAAATGTTAATTTATTGGATCTCCTGATTTCAAAATTACTGGAATGAAATTTAACCATGCTCTCAAGTCATAAGTCATGACATTCAGACTACCTTAACCTTGTCATTCTCTACCTGAACATTATGTACTAATGTCCATAATTATATGCTGGCAACATTGTTGTTGGGGGTCCAGGTAACAGTGAGACTTAGCAGCTGGGTGTGTGCTGTGTCAGGCAGACCAGGAGCTGACTTAGCAGGGGGGTGTGTGTTGTGTCAGACAGACCAGGAGCTGACTTAGCAGCTGGAAGGGTGTTGTGTCAGGCAGATCAGGAGCTGACTTAGCAGCCAGATGGGTGTTGTGTCAGGCAGATCAGGAGCTGACTTAGCAGCCAGATGGGTGTTGTGTCAGGCAGATCAGGAGCTGACTTAGCAGCCGGAAGGGTGTTGTGTCAGGCAGATCAGGAGCTGACTTAGCAGCCGGATGAGTGTTGTGTCAGACAGACCAGGAGCTGACTTAGCAGCCGGAAGGGTGCTGTGTCAGGCAGACCAGGAGCTGACTTAGCAGCCAGATGGGTGTTGTGTCAGGCAGATAAGGAGCTGACTTAGCAGCCAGATGGGTGTTGTGTCAGGCAGATCAGGAGCTGACTTAGCAGCCAGATGGGTGTTGTGTCAGGCAGATAAGGAGCTGACTTAGCAGCCAGATGGGTGTTGTGTCAGGCAGACCAGGAGCTGACTTAGCAGCCAGATGGGTGTTGTGTCAGGCAGATCAGGAGCTGACTTAGCAGCCGGATGTGTGTTGTGTCAGGCAGACCAGGAGCTGACTTAGCAGCCGGAAGGGTGCTGTGTCAGGCAGACCAGGAGCTGACTTAGCAGCCAGATGGGTGTTGTGTCAGGCAGACCAGGAGCTGACTTAGCAGCCAGATGCGTGTTGTGTCAGGCAGATCAGGAGCTGACTTAGCAGCCGGAAGGGTGTTGTGTCAGGCAGACCAGGAGCTGACTTAGCAGCCAGATGGGAGTTGTGTCAGGCAGATCAGGAGCTGACTTAGCAGCCGGATGTGTGTTGTGTCAGGCAGACCAGGAGCTGACTTAGCAGCCGGAAGGGTGCTGTGTCAGGCAGACCAGGAGCTGACTTAGCAGCCAGATGGGTGTTGTGTCAGGCAGACCAGGAGCTGACTTAGCAGCCGGGATGTGTGTTGTGTCAGGCAGACCAGGAGCTGACTTAGCAGCCGGGTGTGTGTTGTGTCAGGCAGCCCAGGAGCTGACTTAGCAGGAGATGACTTACACATAGGAATGCATGAACAAGGTCAGCCTTGACTTGACTCAAAGGCTTGTCTCGGACCATCACAAAATGATGCTCATCCCGATCTCCCATCAATGCTCCAAACCAGGACTTCTTTGTCAACCTGAAGACACACAAATCACTGGCAGTCAGCTGGATGTAAACCTCAGAGGTAGTTTTCAGGTGAGTCAAGAAACCAGGCCTCAGTAATTCATAAGGCTCAATCAGGCTTTCTGTGTTCCTAAATGAAAAGCTTAAATGCAGAGTCATTATCAAAGTTAAACAGAAATTTACAAAGCATTTCATCAACTTTATCAACTGTCTTATCACTTGCACAACTTATGGCGCGAGCAAAAAATTTGTACACTATTATAAATCATGCCAGTGATGACCCTATGACCACTGTATTTGTCAAGGGTCAATAGAGTGAGGTCAGAATTGCCAGCCAATCATCTCCTAACATGAGCATTCACTTGACATCTCACATGGATACATTTTCTGCCAAGGATAAACTTGTGATTTTCCCTTAGACATTTTTGAAACATGTGTTACGACACAAAACTATAAAAGTGCTAATTAAAACATTCCCAAGAGTCATGTTTAATCATACATGTAGCTCTCAGAGGCAGCGCAATATCGCAGTTTATTAATATGCCAGTGAAAACAAAGAAAATTACATCCTGTAAAGTCTTCAGTTTCAGTGAACAACTACAGGTGGTATCTTTTCTGTCAAGAATTTTTCCAGATCCAGGGTGAAATAGTGAAACTAAAATGGGTACAACAAACAAATGCTGACAGTATATGGCCATCTGGCAAAACATCACACATCTGACACCATAGAACCAGCAAATAAGTTATAGATGATAATATATGTCAAGTAAATTATGAACACTTCTTAAAATTGGCCATCACTTTGTATAAATTATCTGTGACTTACTCTGGTGAAGACTCGGGTGTGAAGGTCACCTCCTCCCCACTGGGCACTGGAAGCAGAAGGCCATCAAAGGTCAAATCAGCACAAATATAGTGTCTAATACCATATGTACTGCTGACACATAAAGGAAAATGTACACTTCTTCACATTCTCACTGACATACCTAATGTATACGTTGTGCTTCTAATCAGTAGGTCAACTTGAGTAATGAAGTCAATTATATTGCTCCGAAATCTAGTTATGTACAATACATACAAGTATCAATTTTACATTTGTATCTTTTAACATTATTTAAAATCTTCAAAGACGGATGCACAAGCAAATTAAATTAAATTTACTAAATTCGTATGCAGCAATTTCAATATCTGATATTTTGAGTTTTTAAAGATTCAAGTTTGCAGACACCTGAATGAGTCCCATTACATCTACATCTACATCTACACACATCATACATGTCAACTTGTTTATGAGGTGTTAACAGAGTAACATGTTCAATTCTTGAAGTGGCAATGCAACTGAAATGCACTGGTTAACACAATTGTGGCTACATTTATCTTAATAATACCAGGGCAAATAATAAGCAAAACGTGGGCAAAAACAAAGCAGAACATCACCTTAATCACCTTCATTTCCTATCATTTTTCATTCTATTTTCTGAAGGTGAATATGAATAAGGGCCTATCAACTGCCCCGCAGCAGGACCTTGATGTCATATTATTCAGGTCATATATTTCTTTCATGTCTAAATGTAATGATGCCACAGTAAAGACAGCACTACCTTACAACAGAAACCTATACAATGTAATATTGTAGACGTTGTGCAACATCCAATTTTTGATGTAACAATAGCTCAGGGTCCTGCTTCACACTAGCGCCACCTAACGGGATGAAAAAATATGCCGCCTTCCCATAAAAATACGTGCTGTTCCAGTAAATTACCTCTTGTACAACTGATTTTCTTGAGCTTTAATACCCATTATCTTTTTAGTTTTCTAAACTGTTTTGTCCTTCAGGGTGTATAATTTACAGCTCTTTGTTTTCAAAGCCTCTGTTATTCCTTTAAAGCAATATACATAAAGCTGTAATCTCTTGCTTTCTGTCTTCCTTCTTCCTTTCTGGGTTAATGCACACAAAAGGAAGTTGCCTAACTGGGCCTTTTCTCCTACAGATATTCTATCTGCATGTTTAAATGAAGCGCTATGAGGGTTAAAAACCAAACTCATTACAAAGAATAAGTTGTGTTAGCAGCAGCGGAATATAATATTGTTACAGTTGTCAGGGTCATCCATGCTGCAACCAGAGCTGAGACAAATGTGATCACCTGATAAATACCCGCCCTCACATACATATCCATTTTCATTGGGGATACCTTGCATCTTGCGCCTGTGGAAACGGGGTGAACCCATAATGCTGTTTTTGATCGTGTGGAGCCTCGTCTTCCATGGGGGTGCCTGTATGCCTGGGGAGCTTGGAGGCGTTGGCGAGGGGCTCTTGGAGGGGGTGCTGCCCCTTGGTGATAACTTTGGACTTGTTAATGGTGAGGAGACAGGACTTCCTGTGGTTAGACTTGCCTTCCTCCTGTATATGACGACAAAGTAAAAGGAATTCTCATGAGTCACTTATTAAATACGGTTACTGTGATTTACTGTAGTGAAAGGAGAATTTAACTTGAATCCGTTGTGGTATTCTATTAATTATCAGTCATAAAAAAAAATCCTACTCAGTAACAAAAATAATCACCATGCTATCCTTGTCATACCTGTCATCTGTAATCAGGTAGATAAAGTAGATGTGTGTATTGGGTGATCATGTACATTTTCAACCCACACCACAGCATAAAGTGTAGACATTTACACTGCATGGACTACAAAATCTTTGAAGTGCAGACAGAATATATGTAACACCACCTTTCGTTAACAGCCACTGAGTTAGACTACTGGATCAGTGGGAGTAGTTGATATGTACATCTACAGTAATAGCCTATGATGAAAGAAACAATCATTTGTGACACCCATATAAATCAAAAGATAACTCTAAATAACTGCACCTAAATATACCTTCACCCATTCCTCCAATTTCTTCTTTTTGGAATTACATTTGTTTTCCACTCCCAGAATTTAAATGAATGAATTTGATGGTGTATTCTTTTATTGGTAGCATTAAGGGTCATTTCCATATTTTTCCTGCTGACATGCATGAATTTCCGCATAAATAAAACTCCTGTATTTTTGATAACATAAATGTAAAAAACTACCGTGTAATGCACTTAAAACCCCTCGGCCTTAAACACATGTACAATGTAAGGAATAGATACAAATTCCACAAGATATTATGTACAATATCAGCCTTTCAGAAAATTTAAATTAAATACCTGCAATGCCTTGAAACGGTCAAGGTCGACAAAAATCAAAAGGGTTCTTAATCATGATGGAGTGTAGGTGTGGTACAAATTTGGTGAAATTGGGACAATCTGTTCAAAAGATCTGTTCAGAGCATTTACAAGCCTTTTATAAACTCAAATGACCTTCAAGAAAACGGTCAAGGTCGCTGAAAATCAATAATGTTCTTCCTCATGTGTAAGTGTGGTGAATGTTTCGTAAACTTGAGCTAAACATATCCAGTGATATCATGTTTACGAGCCTTTTATAAAATTTCACTTAAACGAACCCAATGACCTTGAAGAAAATCAAAAGAGGGTGGGCTAAACCGTTCTAGAGGGTGGGCAAATGGACGGACGCTTCGACAATACCCTTTGTAAAAAGTAAAAAGTAAGTAAAGATATCTTCAGGCTTTGTTTTCACTGCTGTTTCTTCATATGCTTTATTTTAAATGGTCTTTTACCTTTAAGTTAACATAGTCTGCACATATATTGCAGTAACACAGAGAGAAACAGAAACATGTGAACCAAACAAGAAAAAACAACTTTAGCTCATCATACACAACTCGACTTAACTTGACAGTCGTAGTGAGTTCCAATGCTCATATCATATTCCAGTCATTATGTGAATGAAGCTTAATTAAACAAATTAAAGAAGTCATATGACTATCAACTATTGTGACCAATTCTGCATGACCAGTCGAGTCAGTAAGTGTGCCGTGTCTTAAAAGTCTTAGTGTATGTAGAGCTTTACAATCATAGTAGGACAGAAAAAAAGAGATCTTGGTAAAGGAATAAAAAAAGCCTTGACACACAACAACAACAAAATCAACATTTGTATTTGCTAAAACCAAATCTTCATACTGAAAGAAAAGTGAGTTTGGCAAAGATGTAATACAGTCTAAATCAACATGTTTGGCAAATACAATATGTGCGAGGCATTTGTTTTTATATATGCAGATGCATGTGTTCAGAAAGGTGAAACATCAGAAAACGGTAAGACCTTCTGATGGAATCCAGAGAAGGACTAAACCCGTCACACCACACATTTAATACCTTCACTTGTAAGCACTACAAAACCATGCAAATCTTAAACTCAATGTTCAAAAACCAGAGGAGGTAAAGGAACAAAATCTACTCAACTAAGAGCCCACTTCATTCAAAAATAAAGTACAGTATACCATAAACACACAAAAATCCCAGACAATGTTGACCAGAGGCTGATCTCATTTTTACAAAATAAAAATTGTATTTTGACCCATTTTCACAAAACTTGCATATTATTTTCTCCCCTGACTTGTCAGGTCTAATACACTGATAAGGTTATGAGATTTCCAGGAAGGAGCTACAAAGAAAATTGTGTTGTTGCCATCATAGCCTAATCTATTATCGATAATGTCATAATGATGAAGTTTTGTGAAAATGAGACTAAAACTTTTACAGATCCAAACACCATGTGTTTATAACATGCACCTTTATCACACAAATGACATCTACTGTGTACAGTTTACTTTATAGAGACACAACATTTAACCAGGTTGACAGATTTGTCTCCCCTGTGTGGTACTCACACTTGTTGTATAGCGAGTGCTCGTCTTGATGCGACAGGTGAACCCTCACTGATACTGCCCAGTGATAATCTAGATATGACCAAAAATACCACATCACACCTTTATCTGAAACCTTTCCTCTTCATAGAATTATTTATTTGGTTGATCTTTAATGCCGAACTCAAAAATTTTCATTCCTTATAACATTATCTGCAGCCTTTCCACCCCTGATAACCTGCTATTAGCTGTCTTTCCAGCCCTTATACACTCATTATCACAACATTATCTGCAGCCATTCATCCTTTATCACACGATTATCTGCACCCATTCCACCCCTTATCACCAATTATCTACAGCCTTCCCACCCCTCATCACCCATTATCAGCAGATTTTCCACACCTTATCACCCATTATCAGCAGATTTTCCACACTTTGTTAAAGGAAAAGACCCAGAAAAAAATTCAGTTATGGTGAATAAAAAGACCATTCACTGATCTTTTCAGAATTTTTTTTCACCAAATTAAATGCAGTCAAATGTTTTCATTGTATGGTGGGATTTATGAACCATTTTGATCATGTTTGTCAACAGTGACACCACGCCTACCTTTTTATGGCACTAAAGCAGAACTTAAACATCTTACTTGCAATTCTGCACAAAGGGATACCTCATAGGAGTACGGTTCACAAGAATTTTATTCAGACCTGAGCATTAAGGTGTACAAAAAGTTTTATGAGGTCACGGTTGACACAAGTTATCAATATGGTCCATATTACCTACCATACAATCAAACTGCATTTAATTTGGTGAAAAAAAAATCTAAAAACATTCAGTGAAGGTATTTCCAGATACAGTTTTTCATGGTAAATATATTTTATTTATGATTAGTTTATATTCTTAGTCTTGTTGAGCTATGTGCTGTCTAGCAGACAGTGTGATAGGAGATCCACTCTCAGAGGGTTAAAATGATAATGTCTGAAATAAACTGCTGACCTAATCTGGGTTTATTTGTGTCAGGTTGTATTCAAAAGTTCTGACTGTTCTAGTACAGGAGATACCATGTTTGTGAGAGTTTTGCAGGTAAATTTTCTCACATTTGCACATGGTTTCTTTTACCTTCAATCAGACTATTTCTCAAATAACACTATAAACCATAAAGGAAATAAAGCAATGAATCAACTGAAAGAAAACATCTGCTAAACCAAAAACCACAAACATCTATGAAACACCAGCACTTCAGCCAAACATTCTTTCTCTTAGAATCACAACAAATTTTGTCACGTCATCTTCTATTTTATTTCCATATTGCATCTATCAATCAATACATCAGTCCCTACAATATGATCAAGGAAGATAACCATATCGAGTAAGTGTGAAAAAACATGTATATTATGCAGTCTATAGTCTGCTTCACATACCTGGGTTGGCCATTCAGCTGTACAGCATCTACCCTCTTTCTAGGAGGATCAGCTATAACATAGACACCACAAACAGATATTAGAAAAGTTATAAAAATGATGTGGTACTGTAATATACTGTAACTTGCACGATTACACGATTTACTACATGGATATAGAAAGTGATATGCTGACATGTAAAAGCTCATGGATCAAAAATATTCAACCAAACCATGGCAACACACAGGTGTTCATTTCCATCAATGACTAGTAACTGCAGCCAAATTAGCCTGTAAATACACCCAAGGTGTCTCCCAGGAACAAAACTTTTGTAACTGGTGCTGGACGTGAGTGGAAATTTGGGGTGGAAATTTACAATCCTTCTGGGTGATTGGTGACAGTTGGTGAACATAACAAAGCAGGGAAGGAATGAGATATATCAGTGTGAAAATAGTGTCTTTAACTGAATGTCAACAAGCTTTTCAAACAATTGTGTTTTTCAGCAGGGTTCCAACATTTTGTATTTTCTCCCGACCTGTCCTGTAGATGACAGACAAATGACCTCTAAATACACGCAGTGTGCCGTAAAGATTATCATTTTCACTGTGAACAAAGTATGTATGTATGCACACTTGTGTGACAGGGTAGGAGTTAGTTTGTTCAAATTGTATGGCCCATTATATCACTGTATTTAGTCCTCTAGGTTAGAGGCCTTTTTTGATTAGATGTGCTAACAACTCCAGTGTACTTTTCTTAAATTGATAAGACTACCCTTTTTTTATATTTTTCCACAAGTACACCATGGCTACTCAATGCTCCCATGGGTAGCCTTGTTTGAACACTGTTGTTTTAAGATCTAGGAAGGTTTTGACTACATGTACAGATACAGGCCCGGTTTGGGTATGAAAGTATCCATGACATGGCTGCAGCCTCACCAAATGAAGTCAATTTGAGTGAAGCTGTCGCTTGTTTGCCTGATTGTATCTGTTCCCTTCCCGGTATGTAAAAGTTTTCATTACGTTGACATCGCCCTTTTTCAGTCCTTTTTTTTAAGCCTGTAAGTGCAAATAAAAGTCACTGTTTATGTTTGACTGTCTGTCAAGTATTGTGTCATGACACTGTCACTATGTTAGGTGTGTGGTCAGATGACTGGATCGCCATTACTCAATTTGACATGGTTAATATGGTTAATTGCAAGTCTACAACAGGTATACATAACTTAGGCAGGAGTACTGAGTCTTTCTGATGCCTACTGTAACTGTAGTAAAACATACAGTAAGGCATACGTGACTAATTTGACTAATTGTATACCATCTGATGTTATTTGACACAAGAGTATCCATGACATGGCTGCTGCCTTGCCAAACGCAGTCGGTTTGAGTTATTTGCCTGTCATCGCTCTATGATTGTATCTGTTACCTTCCGAGTTGTCACATGCCCAGTCCAAATGTAAATCAGAGGAAAAAATAAAGTCTGTGTAAGGATCGGTAAACCTCACTCCAGTTACACTTGGGTTTTACATCGTACTCAACAATTTTTCAGACACATGACGACGTCCTTAGAATGCATATACACTGTGTTTCGTTGTGGCGGGGCGAATCCATGCCAAAGGTGCTGCCACCACTGTAACATCATGCTGAAGACACCACACATAACACCCCGCCCAGTCACATTATACTGTAACTAGGCCAACCAGTCCTGTTTCCTTGCTCTATCCTCTCAGTGCTGAGAGCCAAGCCCGACAGTAACAAGCACCATCTTTAGCAGTTTAGTAGAGTTTTTTTTATGACCTGACTCAGCTGTCATCAAAGAGACATGGTGACAGTTTTATGTAATGTAACATATATTTTACCCAAGATTCATACCAATACCAATTCTCAATATGACTTTTTCAAGGGTGCATGAAGCACTTACCAGATTCTGTTTTTGATTTGATTTCTACATCATCTTCTATACTTGGGTTCCGTAATTTTCTGTCCAGCAATAAGAAATATACAACTTTTTCTGTATTATGTCTGCAAAAAGAAACATAAACTTTAATAATCTCTGCACAAAATTTCAAAATACATGTACCATGCACTCTCAACACACATATATATGTGTATCTCTCACAGAACAACAATTCTCATTATTTGCTTAGGACACAAATAACAGGACATTAGCCTTTCAATCACACCAGATGAACACTGGATTTTACAGCAGCTTTCAAAAACAGGTCATGTTTAGCTGAAAGATTTCTGAATACATAATCAGGAACATTGAATGAGCAAAGGAAATCAAATAAAGTTTTCCAACCAATCAATTGCGTTCTGTCCTAAATCAATATCAACATCACATAACATGTGTATAACGCACAAAAACACTATAATCAAAAACTCAACTTACTTGGTGTTTAAAAGTTCTTGTACCAACTTATCCTTGTCTTTAAAACATTGTAAAGAGTTCATTGTGGACAAAACATCGGGATCTAGGTCCTCTACTGTTGGTATGATTGAAGTCTGAAATCACAAGGGAGTACTGAATAGAGCCAAGATATATGCCGACCTCATATTATTTCCACCAGGAAAGGTACAGGTATCAATGACAACTGCTTCTCAAGTCTGGAGCATGTGTTAATGAAGACCAAATTTATATACTAAATATCCAGGCCAATGAAATTGTAAAGAAAGAGAAAGGGACATTATCATTTAAAATTTTATTTGACATTAATTATTGCTAACTTATTAAATGACAATGATTTTGTTATCTTTTCTATTTCATTATCTTTCTCCAGTATTGCACTGAAGAATTTTATACTCTGAACTGATTATAAATTACTGGTATTCAATTAGATTTATTCAGAACAAAGCAGCTTGGAGATCAGTGAAAGAACAGAACATTTATCTGAAGTGTGAAAGAGAGCAATAGGCAGTGGAGCATCAGTAGAACACAGAACACAGAGATTAACTGAAACAGAGCTAAAGATGCGAGAAACAAAAGAAACTGACGGAAGGGTGAGGAATGGAGAGATGTTGGGCATGGGCACTCCAAGCTCATTTTAGTAACTCAGATACTCCCTCTAATTATGTGTGTCAATGAATGTATTGAGCAATGAATCCTCAGTCAAAAGAAGTACAAAATGGCTTATTCCACAATGTTACCAAATTGTCTTAATGGGTAACTGCAAGTAGGGTAAAAAGAGCACTACATCATAATTAACTGTTGTAGCACTCAACAGAGATTTGGCTCCTATTTGTGGAATAGGCATATATAACAAGTTACCTTGTACTTAAAATACACCAAAAATCAAAAGTAGATAATTTAGAAACTGGACACTACATGTATATTAAAATCTAGCACAGACACTACATGATTAAGCCCTTTGTTTAACAACAACTTTTTTCAGACTATGATACTCATGCACTCAATGTAGATCAAGTACATGTCCTTGTCCCAGCTGACATGATCTTCTTGTATGAAAGATCTGCTTTGTTACAGTTTCTGATTGATTAAGCACTGCAGATTCCTTGACGGCAGTGAAAGTTCCAATGTCATGACCATCATATACGTGGCAGCAATGTAGGCAGGATGTACAGGCAGATGAAGTGGCCAGGAGATGGAGAGAGCATGGCGCAGGTAAGAGTGACAGGTGGAGGTGAATATAGGACTAACTGAGCATACGGCAGTGGACAAAGTGAAATCTACCTGAACTACTTCTGCCACGGGCAATTCTAACTCAACATCCACCAGTACATCCCTACAAGAAAGCACAGAACAAACGACTCACAATCCTGGGGGAACAAATCAATGCTTCAAAAAAGAAACAAGGATGAAATAAACACGGCTATATGTCATTTTGTGAAAGGATCAGGTAGCTGAAAAAAAAAAAAAAAAAAAAAAAAAAAAAAAAAAAAGAAACAAAACGACAGGGTCAAAACTGTCGGGTGGGTACATGGAATATGAAACGTAAATAACCACAAGTTGTACAATAAAACGACAATGATGTGCGTTAAACTGTGAGCTGTAAAGTGAAAGATCCCCCCTATAAACATGTTAGGTAGGTTCATGGCAGTCTGGCAGGGTTATTGTAAAACCACTGTATATACCATTATGTAGGAGATCACACACAGCACAAACCAACAACAACACAGAAAATCCCCCAAATACAGGAAGATTTTATTATTCAAGAGGATGTGTTAAGGTAATTGTATTCCTTGTTTGTCTGAATGAATGCTTTTCTGACAAGACCCCCAATCATTCCCTTTTCTATTCCTGACCCACCCATAACATGGAGTCAAGTGCCAATACTGAGGGCAACTTTACATGTAACTGAAATGAATATATTTCTCATTCTTCTTTGATGGTTGCGAAATACACAGCAGGATGTTGTCCTTTAAAGTTGTTAACTGTGTGCAAGACTATTAAGTTCACTGTAAAATCTTAACCCTGCGACCTGGTCTCTTAATTAAATCCGCAAGCAAAAAGAATGCAAATGAGACAACAGACAAACATACGTAACAGTACACACTGACGGGGGAATCTTTCATTTATACAGGCATATAAGGATCAAACTCTTAATGACAGAAAACTTAATGTGACATGTGTACTGTAAAAACAACACTGAAAAATATTCTGCATTTTCAACATGTTTTTACCTGTACAACTTGCATCATGGGTAATTCAAGCTCAAGATCGTGTTTTGAACCCCTAAAAGCAACATTTCCTCTTATATTCTGACAATGGCGTTGTATTGAGACAATTCAGAAATTAAATATATACTCAGATACCATATTTATATATACACATGTGCACATGTACAATCAACTCTGACTTATTATCAACCATTACTCAAACACAAGACAGCATTTTAGTTGAAGCCAAAACTAAAGTTAACTAACTTTTACATTGTTAACTCTTGTCAAAGAAGCCAAACAACAGGTAATGTTGTGTATGGAATAATAAAAAACATAGTCAGTCTGAGGCTTGTTGATGTCAGTAAAACTGGACTCCTGCCCAGTGAATCCAATGCCTGTTGCCAAGTACATGTGTATGTAAGCTGTTTATCATGCCAACCAGACTGTTACACATTTAGACCACAATACATAAATTTATACACATTTGTGATGTATTCCAATAAATGCTATCACCAATATAAATTATACACATGTACATCTGTTTATATTGTCATGATTGGTACTGAATTATGACCAATGTATCTGACTCAGTAGAGAATGATATATAAAAATAGGTGATATGTCAAGAATATACTCGGCCTCTTTAACGGCCCATGAAACAACCCGTACACTTTCATATCACCAGGATATACAGCTGATACAACTTAATTTAACCCTTTTATACAGAAATCGTTCATTTTTTGTCAACAACAAAACTACTGACAATAAGAACAAGTAAGAACAATTTAAAACCTTTATTGATTCTGAACCACTTTTGGGACCGAAAACAGGCCTGTAAGATGTACCAATTAAAATGAAGCAAAATCAGCAGATAAGGCATGGAGGGTTCTGAGCGTAAAAACTACTTTCCTTGCCTATTACAAATGTTTAAAAAAGCTATCCAGCAGATAATGTCCTGTGAGGTCACAAATCAATGAGATCATTAATTACTTGGACACCTGCTGGAAAATAACAAAATAAAGCCTACGGCTATACCTCTAGGCAAATTAGAGCAATTAGGGTAGAGCATGTACTATGGTCAAGTAGCTTAAGGTTATTTTTTTTTAACATAACAGTTAAGAATCCTCAATCTCCCACAAGGCAAACATTTACAAAAGACCTTGAACACCATTAACCTTTCACACTAATGAACAAAACATGACAAGGTTATCATGTTTGGAAATTGAAGTGTTTAACTGACGACAACGGATGTATATAATCAGAACAGATACTCACGCATTAACCCAGGGATGCCGGTGAATTTCCTCTAACTGTTAAATAAACACGTAAAATTCATGAAAGAGGTGTAAAATTAATCCATCTGCATCTTAAAAAGTACGAAAATTACAAATGATCTGTTACATCTAATATGTTTGCATTTTATTCATCATAGGAATCCTTTCCTCACGGCATATATAAATGAAAATCAACAGAACCGTCCAACATATGTGAAAGGTCAATATCGCTCTTGGGGGATTTAAAACAAGTTATGTAATTTACAGCAGTGAAACTTGTACATACTTCAGCACTTTTGCCTGTTAACCTATATGTGATACTGACAGAGAGTATTAGATTTTCACATACTGTTAATCTTTTCTCAGGATCCACCTCAATCATTCCCCTCAGTAAATCCTGACAGTCTGGCGGCACAAAATGAGGAATGTGAAATACCCCTTTCTTCACCTTCTCCAACAGCTGCCTCAGGTTATCATCATCAAATGGAAGCGCCCCCTACCACAATAAAGACAAGAAATGATGCCATTAGACAACAATATTTATTTATTTGTTTGACTGATTTTTGTTTTACTTTGTACTCATGAATATCTCCTTTAAAGGCTGGATCCTAGTGGCCAGGTCTGTGGTTGGGGAAACTGAACAGATCCATCAAGTTCCAATGCGTATGAATATTCAAAGTCTAAGAAAAAGTGAACAAATTGGTTGCCGGTGCAGTCGTCTAAATTGAAAACCTTTCAGACTGTCAAGAATGACACTGCAAGGCTGACATCATGGACATAACCTACCATTCATTTAAAGTTTCTTCTATAACATCATGTTCATGAACAAAGAACATGTAAGTGTCAAAAAAAAAAAAAAAGAAGAAGAAAAAAAAAACAGTACCAGCGAGAATTAGATCCGTTCTTTTAATACTGACTTTTTCCCCCTAGTGCAGGTTGACAATTTGTGCAGAATTACACAAAGACACCTTGATGGCCTCTTACAGAACATGGATATAACCACAATGACCAATTTGCACCTCCGACCACAATATCATTAGGTCTCAGTTGCAAACAAATATCTTTACATCAACTCAATATATCAATCAAATACATATAAATTATTAGGTTCACAAGAAATATATACCCTTTCGTTGATAAACTTCAAGTGGTTACACATGCACCTGCAATTCATTTATACTAATACATGTACATGTGGTGCCACATCTTGGCATCATAATCAATGAAAATAAAAAGAAAGGTATATATGTGAATAAAATAACATTATTAAGACTAAATGCCTCTTTTTATAGGTCTTTCTTCATGTACTTTCTTTACTTTTAGCAGGGCTGCATGTCAGAACAATAATCTTATTAGCCTCTTTCAGTGAACGTACAGTGTATGTGTATTGTGTATTTTGTGAGATTTAATTTATTCCCACAGGTACATAACCATACTCACCACTAATAATGCATACAGAATAACCCCACAACTCCATACATCTGCCTTTCTACCATCATACTTTTCACCCTAAAAAGACATGAAAACAAAAACCTGTAAAACTTCAAATAAATCCATGTATTGTACTACCAATTAATTCTATCAATCTTAATTTTGAGTTCATTTGACATTTCAAAAGCAAAAGCTTGTATCTACTGAAGAGCAAATTTCCTCTTCAAAATGTTCAGATTTTCAATCACAAAAAATATATAATGATATTGATCACAGGTGACAAAACATAGCATACATGTGGACGTGGCCTTCTGGGATACTCATAGACAGTATTAATTCAGAAACCAACCTTCAGGCAAACATATGCATGATACATGTACAATAAATGGATGCATGTTTATCAGCAATAAGAAAAAGAAAATGCAAAATTCCATCAAAACGAAGGGGAGTAACTCAAAACACCAATGCAAAAAAGCAATCAAAATCAAGGGAAATAACCAACAAATGTATCTCTGACACAAAATGATAAGCAGTGCTAAGAACCATACGTGTATATAGTTTGGATAAACATATTTGAAAATTTAGTCTTTCTTAAAAGATTTATCTATACAATTCAAAATAAAGCACATCTTCTGGTAGAAAATGTTCTGTTTGTCGCTAGATGTGGGCTGAAACTAAAGGAAGACATCAGAAAAATATACACATAATACATTAACTGCTCTTAAAACAGACGACCTTGATATTCATATACAGGTATATGTATACGATCAGACAACTGGTCAGATCATCATTATCCAGAGTATTACTTCAAATGCATTTACATATATTCACATCTACACAGCGCACAAAAGTTATAAAATATTTCAAGATAAGTGTTTACAAGAAAGTGTAGAGTTATGAAGAACAAAAATCTACTGCACACTGAAATGAAAAACAGAAAAGAAAAAACAAAACTGAAGAATAATAATGCAAACGAAAAACTGTCAGAGGACACATAGTGAGTTTCACTTAACAAACAAGATTATGGCAATAACCCAGTCTACTGCAATCATGGCCTCCATAAAAACACACAGTTATGTGATCAGTGTCAATGGCTTTAGTTATGGCCGGGACCTACATTACATGTACACGGCTTTGTGAAATGAGATCCTGCACACAATATCAGCACACAAAACAAAATGAAACCATCAAAACAACAATACCAATAGTGCCTGGACAGACAGGCCCAGAGAAAGTCTTACCCGTATGACCTCTGGGCAGGCGTAATGAGGCGACCTGAAGGGGGCAGCAGAAATGACAGCATAACATTTCACCACAGACACGCTGACTCACAGAAAGTACACTGTGGTGGTCAGTCCACACTTATAGCAGAAACATACATACATACATACCTGTACATATGCCTTACTACTTAGCATTTTGCTTACCATTAAAAATTCAAATACACGTAGAATTTTTTTAAAATGCATTTTCTTTCATAAATGCTTCTGTGAAGACCAGATAACGTCTACCTTGCACAGCGGCAAGTAATGGGAAACCTTTCTGCCAAAGGTAATTCAAAGGTCAAAGCTGGGTAGTCTTTTGTTCATTCCTGCATTTACAATGATTTTTTGTGGACAAACTGGTTACGTGTTACCCACACAGTGCATGAGAACAAAGGTCATGTCAACTTGGGACCAAATCATCATAGGGCACAGGAAAAGATATCACATTAAACACAACACAGGCCTACAGAAAATGGTTTTAATGTCCCAGTTTTAATTGTTTAAAACTATGGGTAAATCTTTGTCCTACAGTCAGATATGAAGTCTATGATGCAAACATTTATCTGTCTCTAAAGCCTTGCCATAGCTCTGTAAGCTAAATATATACATGTATCTAACTACAAATCCTTCCTTAACTTGACCAACAGGCTGGTCTCCAATACTATAATCATTACAGCAGGCTGATGTTCTATGTTATTACATTCCATTGTGATATTACAACAACTGGGAGATTTTGCTCTGTGCTGTGTTATATACCAGGTTTACGTCACGGTACATGTTGGCCTACCTGCCTTCCTAAGAAGATTACTGTAGATGTATACTTTTTCCATATGTTAAACTTGGCAAATCAGCCTTTACCTGTCCTATGCCATCAGTAGCAATATTTTGGACAATGAATGCATGTTAGCTGTCTGAAATAACACCTGCCTTGCTACAGACTCGGACAAAAAGTATCTTGATCCACTACACTTTATGGATCTTGTATAATATTTAAGTTACCCATCATTAAAACAACTGCAATATGGATATGTTAGACCAACAGTTCACCTGGTGTACAATATATGCTACTTGTCATAAAACAACCTTTATCAGGGCTTAAAGTTGATGACTAACTGGTTGCATATGCATCTAAACTTTTGTGCGACAAAAATATGAAATCCAGAATTTTTGACTCGTTACCATCATTTGCGCAAGCATGGTACATATATAGCTGCTGGTCGGTTTAAAGTCAATAAAAACAGTCAGAATCAACTGAATCCAGATCAATAGCTATGACTCAACACCACTTGGCTTAGACATGTTTGAATTTGGTACAGAGACACCAGTGGCGTATTTCGAATGTATGTGTGTGAGCTTGGTTTAAACATAGTATTTAAAATTTTTTCAGTCAGATGACGATGACGAGCCCTTAGAATGCATGTACATGTACACTGAGTCTGCTTGTGGCTCAAGTCCATACTGCCAAAGTACTGACTGCACTGGATTATCATATTAAAGACATCAGATACTGATGTATTTTGAAACAAACTATTCTTTGTTGTGTCACAGCTGAGCTATACAAATACAAGAGATTACAGAATTTCGCCTAAAATTTTGCACTTTTCAAGACAAATATTTTACTTGATTATGATTGTTTCATCTACCTTAGAGGGCCTCTTATAAGAGCTTTTGGTGTAGTTTGACTGACTTCTTAGAAGAAAATATCTAATAAATATAATTTTAAGGCCTTCACATTCTTCTAAAAGTGAATTTTGACATGCTAAGCTTTAGGTGACATACAGTAATTTTAATTTTCACCTGTACATTTGGAAGATCTTGTACATTTGGAAAGATCTTGTATATTTGGGAAGAAACTTTCATTTTCAAGGTTCATGGGATTTGAGATACAAAGTATAATGTATTTCTTAATTCTTTTATATTTTGTGCCCTTAGCAAAATTGCTAATTATCAAAGCCCAAAAGTTCAGGCACACCAAAAAAGAATTCCTGGTGCACCTAAAACAGTTACCTGTGTGCCTAAAACAAGGGAAAGTTAGGCACACTTGTTGAGTAGGTGAGTATGACTTACCCACAGCTGGTTTCCAGCATAGAGCCCTCCACCTGTAAAGAGGCCATCCCAAAGTCCGCCACACGGATATTATTCTTCTCATCTAACAATAGGTTCTCTGGTTTAAGGTCCCTGTGACTGTAAACACAAAAAATGAAAACATTCAGAATAAATATTTTTGCTTATTTTGTCTAAAAATTCTGGTGTTGTGTCCTGGCCAAAAGTAAACATACAAAAATTTCAATCCTTGTTTGTCAGAAGTCAACCTTCCTGGACACAATGGACTGATATTTTTGCACCCACTAGACATCAGTGATACTTATAGCCTGGTACGGCAGAGTTAAGATTTTATGAATTTGTTTCACTGGTGTTTATGTTGAGATCCAAAATTATGTCAAATTTATAATGGCAGTCAAGCTTATGGGTAGAAGAAACTGAAGTGCTTGATTTGAGATTTTAGCAGCAACGCTTTAGTCAAGGGAGCCAGAGGGGACCCACCAGTGTTGTAAATCTTCATCTACAATGTCTTATTCAACCAATGTACAAACATATGAAAATGTATACCATTTCCTACTGTACTTCTACATTTTAACTGTGTTGGACACTCTACATATTTTCTTTCTTTCCACATTCAAACTAATATGGCACATCTAGAATAGTTTCCCGATCTTAAATAGCATTAACAATTTTTTCACTCAGCTGAATCACAGGCATTGCCCGACTCACCATATATTGTGGCTGTGACAGAAGTCCAGAGCAGATATAATCTGTCTGAAAAACCGCCTGGCCTCTTTAGGCGTTAGCCGGCCTTTTTTCACCAGGTAGTCGAAGAGCTCTCCTCCTGACACATGTTCTAATACTAAATACCTGTATACAGAACAGAACCAATGGAAAGACTTCAAATTAACCAACGAGGGACGATGTAATTTATGGTTTCTCCCCACTTTACACATTTGATATCATCTACAAAGTAGAGCTTTGGGAATCTGTATTCGCGAATTTCACAAAACTTCGTACAGACATATTCCCCCATAAATGATGCCACCTTACTGACCTACAACACAGACAGTGTATATTTAAGGACCAGTTATACATCTTCCGCCATTGTTATCCAAAATGAAGGTGTTCTCACGAATTTAGCTGTCATTTATTAACCTAGTCATCGAGGCCCTTAAAACTTACTGGTCATCAAGATTAATATATTGGGAAAGTTTTGCAACAAAAATAAGCGGTATAGCCCAAATGACAACAGAATTATAAAATTCTCAACATATCTTTTTGCGGCAACACAGCTCCATTCATATCATCACCTCCATCAGCTGCAAGAATGTACTTGAAACATTCCACAAGACTTCCTCTGCACAAGGCTACTAATATTTACACTCAGCAACAGATCTAACCTCTCAAAGTAATGAAAAGTTTAACACCTACTCTCGCTGACAGCCATATCATTTCGTGGAGTCGTCAAATCAACACCACGGTGGAAAGTAGCCCGTTCTCAATTTGCGCTTATGAACCCCAAAAGGTTCGATTACAAACCAGTTTTGCTTATTATTGTGCTGGAAAACATTGGTTTACAAGCTAACCAGTGGTCATTAGCTATAGGATACGTTCAGTGCACAAAATAGACTTCGATAAAGATTGTAAGCATCGTGTACCATGTGACCAAAATGGCGCATGCTTGGAAATGGTGTTTAGTGCAGGCGTTTGGATTTGTATTTTTTCACGGAGTTAGGCATGTTGCTGTATGAATATGTTGGTAGCAATGTATGGACAGTGCTCTGATGAAGGTTTCTAATACATTTATATTGTTGCTGAAGCTAAGGCCTCTGAAAGACTATGTAGCACCAAAAGGCATGCTGAACATCTGATAAATGTGTTTGTGTATCACCAATACTGCTAATTAGTGCTGCAAAATATTCTCCAAAGTCTACTGCATATGCACTCCAAATTTCAAGGTTCCGTGTGTCCTGATTCCAAAATGACAGCAAAATCTGGGAGAAGGCCTGTCCAATGGCAGAAGTTTGCACAACTTGTATGATTCCCCCTTAAGTTGAAAAACATCCACATGAAGTTTTGTGAAATTGTTCCCTGTACTGCATACCTGCCTGACACATATGTATGTACATGGATGCAATTTCAAGGATAAGACACATATGCCATGGCCTAAACACAGAACAATAAATACGTTACAATACTTACCCCCAAAATTTAAAAAATCTACTTGTGACTCTTGAATAAACATACAGAAAGAAAAGATTTAGACCATTATTACTGCATTAAAATATAAGAAATATACAAAGATCACACGTTCTTGTCCTACAGATTATCAGAACTACGCATACGTGTAACAATCAAATGCAGGAGTGTTTCAACGAAAATGTATGCTTTTGAAATACTTTTTATGTTCTCTTCATACTGACAAAATATGGTTGATGCTAACCTTAGTAGCATACGCGTACTTACAAAGATTTTTCTGTGCATACATACTGACACAATATGGTTAATGCTAGCATTAGCAGCTTATGCACACCTGCAAATATTTTTTCTATGCATGCATTCTGACACAATATGGTCGTTGCTAACATTAGTACATATGCATACTTACAAATATTTTTTATTTTCATAGACATCATAGAGCCCAAGTACATGAGGATGTTCAATCAGCTTCATTATGGCTATTTCTCTCTCCACCTGGAAAATAAAGGTAAACATCACTTCTTTTATGTACATGTTGATGCTGGTACACACAGTCGCAATTTAAGATTCCTTCGATCATTTTAGATTTAGCACTTCAGTGTTATTTCTGATAGCCAAAAATGCTGCCTCACCTAGAAGCTAGACATACTAGATATTTTTGTGTTCACTTTGTCTTTATACTGAAACATCGCTATGAGGAGACAGACGTGTGACCAATTCACCCTGTACATGACATATGGCCAGCAATGCTCTGGTAAGCTCAAAGATAAAGGCAGAGATTTTTCAATAAAAACGATCAAGGTCATGATCCCACAGTGAGTAGGGATATGAAATCAAATGTTACAAGGAGACTCCTCCCTGAAAAGAGCATATCACATTTTTCCCTGAAGAGGCATTATAGACGTTTCACACCTGCAGTACCCTCATGGCACTTCACTTATTAATGCTACATCTATACAAATACATGTACATATCACAAATCTAGCAAGTTAATGCTTACAACAACAATTTGAAGACTAGTACTATAGAAGAGACTTTACTATTTTTACCTCACATTGCAAGAGATAGGTGGAACTTTTCCTGCCAATACTTCATGTGAGGTCTCATACACAACAGAGTCTGTGCATCAACAGGTAGTAACAGTGTAACAGGTAGCCATAATATTGTCTATTCAAGTTTTTACCCGATTTCTACAGAACAGAAACACAGCATCTGCAAGGTCGACATTATTCAGTATTAAATGGTCATAAATACCATATTTTTGTATGTTAATGGTACACACACGGTGCCAGCTAATGGAAAGCTGCTAATGTGTAACTACTTTCCGCTCTATGTAATTCTGTGCTTCATAAATGTTCTAAAAAAGCCAGGGTCTAAGAACCATGCAGGCAAAAAGCCAGAACTACATCCTGAGCTGATCCTATTTATGGGACTCAAAAGGAGACATTTACCAGGGCATGTCCTAGAATAAGTTTATTTGCTATCCATTCATATTAAATGACAGCGAGTCAATCATTTATTTTGTTAAGCAATTAACAAACGTCATTTGTAGAAAATGTATAAACAGGTAAACGTTCTCTGATTAATTCAGAACAAAATATATTTTGCACACTGTATACTTGTACAATGAGTAGATTAATTTTTCTTCCTCTTAAAAACAGGGTACGGTGCGGATAGTGTCTAAATATCAAAACACATATCTGTTCCATGCAGACGACTGTATCAGTATTTGATTCTGGTCTCACTGGATGTACACAGCCCAGCAGGGTTACAATGCATGTAGCCAACAGTAAAAGTCACCATTTCATTTTTATGTTCAAAAGAAAAACAACCAACATGCATATTTCTGTCTGCATCTGGCCACACACTCACCATTTTCTGGCCATTGTGCTCTCAGTGGGGAAAGGCCTGGATAAACTAATATTTTCCAATATCAGCAACAAACAGAGGGAAATGTCCTGTCATTCTAAATGATTAACACAGGCAATTTGTTCCTGGGAAAAAAGATTTCGCCCAGCAAAATATTCACCCAGTGCCTGAAAAGTCTCCACAAACCAACCAGACATCAGCAAACGCACAGCATTTGAGCCTATCAGAGAAAATGATTTTCCGAAACTTTCAAGGACCCAATACACTTTGTTTCCAGCTCTTTTAACCTCAAGGACAATTTAGTTCAAGGATACAACATGTGGAGATAAGCATGGCCGCAGAACGAGTCATACCTTAGACAAACAAAGGCACAAAATAAAGGAAAAAAACATTCTTGCTTATGCTAAAACATTACAGACTTTGGTGTTAGCTCAAGATTTAGCTTTGTTCACAACAAAAGTGTACTTTTCTAAATTTTCAACCTGGAACTATGCTAAAGCCCATAAATGTTATGAGATTTCTTGAATGATGCCATGGGTTACAATGCTTTAGGCATGTTACTGTAAGACACATGTGTTATGCACACTCAAAACTGCTATTGGCCTATTTAATGCATAATTCATGTACACAACTTTTTGTAGCTGGTGGGAATTGAAACCCCTTTCAACAAAATTCAAATACTTTCGAAGACCAGTAGCAACATATCACAAAGAAAATTCTTTCTTCATATGTTAACATGTATATGTGTAATACTGTTTCACACTGAGACACATAATGAGGAAAATGGGCCAAGTATTCCATGTGACAAAGAACAACTTTCACTTGTTGAATTTGTTTAAGAAACACCAAAGCAGATTGACTGAGGCATCAATAATGACAAGAGGCTTATGTAGACTAACCTTGACTGTAGCTGGAGCTTAAGCCAGGAGTCTCTGGAGACGAGACCAATTCAGATCTTGGCCCAGCACTGTCCTAATTATTCAGCCTATTCCAGTCCCCATGACGCACACAAACCAAGCAAGAAGGCTGCTGATGGTTTTCAGCCGCAAATCTAGTGAGCTGACACAAAGTCCAGGCTGTGTTTGTAAAACACTGTATATGAACACCTTACTGGACATACCATGAAGTGCACTTACATGCACATGTGATTGCAGGAGTTGTCAATAACTGCACATATAACTAAAAATATGAGAGCATAATTTCCCTTTCCCCTTGGATTAAAACATGCTTCTGTTTGAGACTGCAAGTGACAGCAAATCTTATCCTTTTATAAATGTAAGATAATTTGTTCACCAGAGTCTGAAATAGATTCAGAGAAGTCTGATACTAACATCCTTAGACATCTCTTGAACATATTGTATATGTGGGTAATCAGCATAAATGAGGTGATCAATAATTTATCCTGGGTATTTGGTCAACTAGTGTTATGATGCTTTCTATGTCCCTAACCATGGACTGGAAACATCTTGCTGCTGCATACTGACTAGTACAAGTAAAGGTCAAGGCCATGGTTGAAGAACACAGAGGTCAACATGCAATAATGTACTAAATATACATACAGATAAATATATGTGCAGATAGTATCTGTCTGGCTGAGTTAACCTCAGAACCAGACGCAGATAGAACAAGTGCTAAGTATAGCCTGACAGAATCAGGACTAAGGAACCTCCGTCTTCAGGAACAGATGGTTGATCAATCAGTTCACCTGTGGGCTAGTACAATTGGAATCACAGACTTTTGGCCCTACTGATGTTGTTTTTGAAGATGACAACCTTATTTATGTTTGTTTACAATATACAGCTACATGCATAATTTCAACATCTTTCACATACGTTAGTGTCACCTTACACACAAAATGTTTAGCTCTGATAACACACAAGTACCTATTTACAAGAAACCAGAATGTTCTAAAGATTCCCAAGCTTTTTCCTTTACTTGTACTTTTACTTCCGATTTTTTTTTTTTCAATGTCAATCCCATCACCATTCTGAAGAATGATATACATGTACTTACACAGTGTCAGGTTTATGGGTCGACAAAACCATCTAAAGGTTTTGAAGGATCCTTCTGACTTTATTTATTTATTTCACTGTTGTGTGTGTAACACCATATTCAAGAAAACTGGTCAAAGAAACCTGAGTGCCTGTGCTCCTAGCTGTGGCTTGAAACCCCTAACAAACAATCGCACATATATCCTCACTGGTCAAGGGAAGAATCGCTGCGAGTGAGAATGGCACTTACACAAATGTGACATCCCCTTCATAGATTAAGAAAAGTTTTAACCTTCGCTGTATAACCCATGATTAATGTGTTATGCTCTACTACCTACAGGTAGAGGAAATTGTCTAATTCTCTACTACACATAGAACTTCATATAAATGCCTTATCCTCTTTGTTCCTTATACCAGTAGAAATGTCTTGATCTCAACTGCATATACCTTGTAGAAATGCCCTATCCTCAACTGCATATACCTTGTGGAAATGCCTTGTCCTCTACTGCATACACCTTGTAGAAATGCCTTGTCCTCTACTTCATACACCTTGTAGAAATGCCTTATCCTCTACTGCATATACCTTGCAGAAATGCCTTGTCCTCTACTTCATATACCTTGCAGAAATGCCTTGTCCTCTACTTCATATACCTTGTAGAAATGCCTTATCCTCTACTGCATACACCTTGAAGAAATGTCTTGTCATCTACCGCATACACCTTGTAGAAATGCCTTGTCCTCAACTGCATACACCTTGTAGAAATCCTTGTCCTCTACTTCATATACCTTGTAGAAATGCCATGTCCTCTACTGCAAACACCTTGTAGAAATGCCTTGTCCTCAACTGCATATACCTTGTAGAAATGCCTTGTC
Source organism: Acanthopleura granulata (assembly GCA_016165875.1). Classification (NCBI taxonomy): domain Eukaryota; kingdom Metazoa; phylum Mollusca; class Polyplacophora; order Chitonida; family Chitonidae; genus Acanthopleura; species Acanthopleura granulata. The sequence continues at coordinate 24,481,203 of JABBOT010000001.1, forward strand.
CTCTACTGCATATACCTTGGAGAAATGCCTTGTCCTCTACTGCATGCACCTTGTAGAAATGCCTTGTCCTCTTTTGTATATACCTTTTAGAAATGCCTTGTTCTCTGCTGCATACACCTTGTAGAAATGCCTTGTCCTCTTTTGTATATACCTTTTAGAGATGCCTTGTTCTCTATTGATTAATCCTCCGCAGCACAGCCCATGAAGAAATGCATACGCTGTGAAGACATCCATTATCCTCAACTGCACACCCCTGAAGAAAAGCCTTATCCTCTACTGCACACCCCTGCTAAGATTTGTTGCGGAGCTGCATCCTGTCTCTTCTGGTTCATACCTTGGGGTCTGGTACTCCTTTCATTTGACCTTATCACTTTTACCAATCTTGTTACAAAGCATCATATATCTGATGATGACAAGCTACCAAGTTTGTGGTTACTAGTACTTAGCTGACCAAACCCTTGTGCTTTCTATGAAATGTTGAATGTTCAATGGGAAGTGATGCTAGCGTAACAACTGGCAGTAATAGTAGTGGTATGCCACTGTAAAAGCTCATGGTTAGCATGACAAAATATACAAAATATTAATGACACTTTCAACACTGACTAATCACAAATCACAGCCCTGTCCTCGGGCCAAGTAAAAGATGTGTCACACCATGTAAGCATTCACTAAATATATACATATATGATACATTTAAGGATAATAATCTTCCCCCTTTCTCTTAGGTAACTAATGGCATATCGGGTATTTGTTCAAAGCTATATGTTTTCAGAAAAGGTGAAATTTTTCTTCATGAAGCCATCTATGTCACCATGTAGTTCTTAAATCCAAAATCAAATAAAATATTTTTAAATAAGAAATGACAATGTCCTGTTCAAAGTTGTGAATCCATGCATGTACTTATGTAAATACAACATAAACACCTTGCAGATTCAGGTAAATACTCTACAAGTGTATCTGTACAGAGGCAAAGCTAAGATAACGACATCTCATTCATTAAAGGTGATCATGGACATGTGCCACATTGTTTTTATTTCCTCACTTGCCCTCTGTTCAAACAGACAGTTAGCACATTGCAATCAATCAATACATGGATGTTTATCTCATGCAACAGACACTGATAGTGCCAAATGGGAGTATTCAAGGAGGAGAATGTAAACTGACAGACTGTAAATAGTCCTAAACAAACTTCATTTGCTTCGGTGCTTGTTACAATTTGCCGTTATTTGCAAATGACATATTTATCCAGCACGACTGCTGGGGCCTGCTGAAGAGGACCACTTCAAGCCATAGAACAACTGAGTAATTTACTGGCTGTAGTTACTATTTAATTTCAGGTGTTTTTGCAGGCCTTTGAGTATGCAAGCCATAAACAGCTGTTTTCCTGACATAATCAGATATATATTCATAAGTGTACATGTTACAAGTGTGAATGTATGGTTGACTGTGTGTAACTATCCCCAGCTTACAGTAGCAACCTTATATGAGGATGTGAAATTCACATAAGCTTGAATACTATTAAAAATTACGCACATGTACTGTATAAATTAAAACTCATGAACTTCAAATCCTGTTAAACCCACTCCCTGAATAACATTATCATTATATAATTCATTCTTTGGTCTTTCAATGCTCTACTTTACACACAAATTTACATGTATGATGTATTTCCATTTATGATTTTATTTACACTGGTCTAGTTTACAAGTGGCGGAATCCAGGTACATGTAAAAGGAAAAACACTGCTTTTCACCAGTTACTTGATCAAGTTCCTGACTTCCGTGCACATACACTGGTGAACCAGAGCATGCTGCAAATATTCACCCAGGTCTAGCTACCATGCATCCTCCTGTACCTGAAGGTGAGTGGTTTACTTCTAGTACTACATCCTACACCCCCAAACCTGACTGACCTCATATAAGTGAAAAATTCTTGAACACAGCATTAAACACAGACCCAATAAATTAATAAACAAAAAGCATATTCTCTTAATATACAGCCCCCCCACATACATGTTTCCAGGTGCGACATGAAGACATATTAGACTCACCTTCATGAGGACAGATTCACTCAGCTTCTCCCTGTTCACAATCTTTATGGCCACTTTGTTCCCTTTGGCACAGTGTATCCCTAGCTTCACAAGACCTGTTGTGACAAAATCAACACACATCTATAGTAATGAAGACCCAAATCAAAGGGTGCTTTATATGAATTTAATAAAATTTTTTATTAAAGATAAGAAAAACTTAAAAACTAAACAACTCAGTTTCTTATTTATTTATTTATTTATTTATTTATTTGAGGGGTGTGTTACGTCATGCTAAAGAATATTTCATTTATATGACGGCGGTTAGCATTATGTTGGCAGGAAACTGGACAGAGCCCGGAGGACACCCGCAACTATCCGTAGACCGCATCAGTGACAGACTCCTGAGTGTCCTAGCCACATAATCTTCCCATGCCAGTTCATTTTCTAATATATACATATACATGTACACTGTGTGACTGAAGACTACACATGTACTTATCTCTAGTCTACATACTTTCATCTTGCCAAGAGATTTAATATTAATTTTGCTTTTCAAAACAAAATAAAACAGTAAAGCTCTTAACATTACAGATCAGATTTTCAACCTTTGGACTGAACACCTGAAAACTTCATTCATCGTCATTCTGATGACGTAGATGTAAATGTCCAAGTTCATGCACTATGTCCTTATTAAAGTGGACTTACTGCAGATCCGTATTAATTTCAATTTCAAACCACATGTTGAAATTGTTTTAAACCATATGACCGCATGCCTTCTGCTCAGCTCCACCCAGTATTACACCACCAAACTACATTTTACATGTCATTAATGGCTTCATGAGAGTGTTATTTATGGCAAAACCGTTTAGAGTACATCTACATGTGCATGTAACTGAAGACATAACCAACATTGGTAATCCACTGATGAAAGTGTCTACAAACTCACTTTTAATGTGTTATGACATACCACATACATATACATGGACCACTGATAATATAAAGCATTAATTTGCAATAGGAATGACATTCGGAAAAAAATCAATGTGATGGCCGATGTTACAATACAGGACGCCAAACTAATAGAGCTATTTGTCTTAGCTAATAAGTCAGAAATTAAACGTTCGCTTGAGATTTTCATTTAAGCTTGAGAGGGCCTACTGTTCCACAACAATGATACACGTACCAGCATTCTGCACAACTGAGATTTACATTCAGACAATACAGTAAACCAAGTCATTACCAAAGGATTTACAATGCGGCTGTTAACATGAGTGTTTTCATGCTGAATACAGTCTTGGGCCAATGCCTACACTTTAGTCTGTATATGATGTGAAATATTTACACTGGCGCAGGTAGCATTCATAAATGGTTGGTGTACAATAAATGCTACATAATATTTTTTTGTACATGTAGACAAGGCAAATCACACCTGATACCTTGTTTCACTGCCTGCACGTCACTTTACATGTACCTCTTGTATTAGAAATCATAATTTCATGATTTTTATGAGATTATCACAAAATCTAGCCAAATAATAATCATGTTAAATGAATATGGTTCCAAGACCAAGACCAGTTTTATAAAATAGGTCTTATACTAGAACATCGAAGTCCTTGTGTAGGGGTCAAAAAAGCAAACATATAAGTTCAATGTATATCTCTGTTTAAAAGATAATTGGTTTGATTTGAGCACGGAGCTCCCTTAGTATTTAGGGAGTGAAGTCATTGTACATTACCTACAGAAGGTGTGACCTGTGTAGTATTGGCCTGACACATGCCCTCAACGGAGCCATGTAGGCAGACATGCCGGCAGAACTGTGCCACCATGATATCTATAGACTTTCTCCTACAGCTTCATATAATCAATACCAGCAGTATGATCAGTTGCCACTTACGGCTACAGCCTGTCCGCAATATTTCACATCGCTACGGGGTGTTTTCCAGCCTCGCAGATTGAGTGTCACTGCTATCCACAGCACACCTGTCAATACAGTATAGGTGAAAACACCAACAGAATCATTGCAAATCCTCAACCTTGCAGAGCTGCTTATGCCATTTGCATCCTGTACACTTATGGCATGTACATCATCATGATGATATCCATGATGTACCAGTGTGTATGTACTGTAACTGTTCACTCTAGCAGCAATATCTGTTCTCTTCAGACCAAGGGTGAATCCACATGTACAAGTACAAAATAATGTAAACCAAACCAAAGTATTTTACCTCCAAGTCTAATGTCAAATTTAGTTATTAGTATGCATGAACAGAAACAACATATGCCATTTCATTTTTGGGAAGTTTGAACATTAAATTAGGATACATGTACATGTATACACAATTGTGTGTACATATTTTGTCAATTTGCAAATAAACTCTTAACACCTGTACTTGTATAACACAGTAACCAAGAAAAGGTCTAACAGATCACATGTTGTTCAGCATACAGGTATAAATGTGTATCTTAAGGTTACATATGCGCAATTCGACTCGTTGGGTCCAAGATTTGGATACGAATTGATGAGTGCTGGAGCACCAACTGGACAATACTGTCACACTGACAGTCTAAGTTGTTGATACACTATAAATTTCTACACTGCTTTGGATACAACTTAAAATTGCCAGGGGGACTCCTCTACCCCCACCCCCCCAGGTTAACAACGTGACAGTTACATCACTTCCAGGAGCAACAGCTCAAAAAAATGGTAGTCATGCTTCGTTGCTCTTTTGATATAATGTAGAGAAAACTCCAAGCTGTGTGTGGTGGTGTGGCATACCACCACACAAAAGTCTGGGGATATTTATTTTCAGGTTTGAAGTTGACAAATTTACTATATAAATAGTGAGGAAAATCAATGCACTCGTGTAAACTTAAATCAGGGGAGAGGTTTAGGCAACTCCCCATCCAAGACATTAGGTCAATTCCATTTCAGACACGGAATTTTCAAAATGCTTCCATTGGCAATATTGCATACATGTCACAAAGAGAAAACTTGGCCTGAAACTTGTCACTGGTTTCTGGGCACTCTGGTATTCAACTACCATAGAAATGTTTGTATAAGTGAAAAAAATCTTGAGTGTTGTCTTAAATCAAGCAAACAAACAGTTTCTTCCAGCATCCATACATCTCTCTTCACCTCACCATGCTTACATGTACATGTACCCGTAGTCGCTGCCTAAAACCACTATCGTACACACCATGTACATGTACCCGTAGTCACCACCTAAAACCACCATAGTACATACCATGTACATGTACCCCTAGTCGCCACCTAAAACCACTATCGTACACACCATGTACATGTACCCGTAGTCGCCACCTAAAACCACTATAGTACATGTATATGCATGAATAGACACATGAGAAAATCAAAATGTTGCTTTTTTACAACTGTCCAAATGACTCTTGAATACCACTTATGTTCCCATCATCTGATTTCGTCATACATGTCTACATGTATCATTTGATAACTGGAATCAATAACGTAACAGAATCCTGTTCAAGCAGGAAAACGACATCTATGGGGAAATGCCAATTAGCACTCCCTCTAGAAAATTTGCCATTTAATTAGCAGAAATGTAACATACATGTAGTCCAATCTCTGGCCATAATTATGAAAGTACTGTACATATTATGTAATGCATTAATCAAGCATAAATCTACCTGACTACACCTATGACTTCCATGGGAATTCACATCTATAATTCATATAGTACATGTTCTGCCTTTGATTTCAATAACATTCAACAGTAGCTTAGAGTGAAGGTTCACTCACTAAGCAAGGTGGAAACTACAAGTACTGGTAAAGTGAACTCACAATAATCCTGTGCCAGAATGAAAACAGGAAATGACTAAAGCAGTAAATCAGCTCAAGTAAAAACATCAAGAACAGTAAATCATGAAGTACACCTACATGTATGCTAACCAGATGCCCTGCTCAAGAGGTACACTGTATACATGTATGTCACCTATGGGAGCTCCAGTAACACACCACAGAATCCAAGGTAATTTTTGAGACACTGTGCTGGCAAATGGCAGTGATTCAAATACAAATTTTAACATAAGAAAGTAGGTATAAAAATGTCAGAAACAAAATTCAATTAGGTGATTGAGAGGTGAGAGTTTCATTGAATTTGGGCCAAAAGTTTTGGTGATGTCCACTCATTCAGCATAGGCACATGCTAATAACAAGCCACTGTGATATATTATACTGATCAAATCTAATCAGGCATTGGATACTGATGAGCTTAAATCTCCATCTTGTGGACACCATAGTGAATACACACAAACACATATGTATAACAGTGTGAAGGTTAATGAGAAAATAAAGCAGAATATTTACAAAAGGGGCCACTATACAGTGTGACATCATCCAACAAGTTCCATTTTGACAGACTTTCCACCCAAGATGAGATAAACATGCTCACTCAAGTTTATAAAATCCAGTGAATTCATTTTAAAGTAATTTCATAATGGACAGATGTTGTAAAAATGATATGACAACACCACCATCTGACCACATTTGGCCCTGGGGTGGAAAGGGAGATTATAATGCTTGATGTCCAGCAGACAAACTCAGAAAACAACAGGACTGCTTACTGAAAATTTTGGGTGACTGAGCTGCATGTACATGTACTTATAAGGCAGACTCCACAGCTATAAGCACTCAAATGAAAGCAAGCATGTAGATCTACAGAAAACAAAGCCTTTGTAAAGTACACATCTGCTCTCTGCCATTCATCATTATGTATGAATATAGTATGTGTTATGCAGAAGGTACTAAAATGGAGCTGCATGCGCACAGTGTATTCGGCCATCACAGCCAGTACCTGTATCCACAGACATTATTTTTTGCAGGAAGTGACAGTATTAAAAGCCCAATGTCCATGCAGCATTTAAGGGTGAGCAACAGTCACTTTCAAAATGACAACAGATGTGGGCTCACCTGCTATGCAAATTAAGTCCACAAAGAACATATTGCTCCAATATTTAAAGATAATGTTCTTAAAAAGCTAATAAAGACAGCTGTGCATTAGCTGTCACTGACAATGTTGGTGTGTAAGTCCATTGTCATTCAGATCAGCGTGACTGCTATCCTGTCTGTGGATACCTCTGAATGTTAGTGCTTCATAACAATGACCTGTGCAGCTGTAAACACTGTATTTTGTGAGGAATGTAAAAAGCACAAGATGACTGCCAAGAGGATTTTACTGGTACCTCAAACTTACAATAAATTAATCTCCTTCTCTCATAACCAGTTTCCTGGATGACAGCTTTAAGAATTAATTCTCTATACAATTACAGAACACAGATGACACTGCCAAACTTCACACATTCAAAAGGCATGAAGTTCTGGCACCCATGTTAACTGTTCTCTAACAATCTTCAGGCAATCTGTCAACGACTGTGGTCTGTGAGGCCTTAAAAACAGCAAATCATCTGTGCAAACAGCAGTTGCACTGCTGTGAGTCCCAGGTAAAATAATATATCCCTAAAACCAAGTTCAGGGTTAACAGAGTAGAATTTTTAGGAAAAGGTTTATTTTTAATATTGGCAGCGTCCTGTTGACTTTTAGTTTGTCCTACATTCATTTCCATAATCTGTTGTGACTGAAAAGTTGCCAGCTTGAAATGTACATATGAAAGTGATTCATGCTTGATTCCTTGTTTCTTGTTACCATCTGCACATGATGTTATCCCTTGCATCGGGACTTATTATTTCATGTTTTGAAGGAAAATGCCACGAAAGATGAAATTATCCTAAAAGAAACAAAATATGAATAATGATAATGAAAAGTGAAAATTGTTCCCATGCTCACACGAGTTTTACAAAGAATCATCATGTGAAACAAGGCATCAAGTGTCATAGGCCTGATGTGTACCTATATATAAGTGTATGCATATACATTCGACCGATGCCAAAAAGTTCTGTTTAATTCATTTTGGCCTAAAATGTGATTCCAACAGTAATTCATTAATACCTGTGATTAGTAATAAGTAATTCACATCTGCTTTTGTACAGAATTAAAAACAAGGTAGCCTACATACGTACTTTGTGGTGAAAACATGCACATGTATGAATGATTGCTTGTATGGCTCTTACAGCCTACACGTACATGTAGGCTGGATCTGATGTCTGACACGAAGCATCCAATGATGAGACTAGTAATTACCGCTATGTACATCCCACACATTGCGATTCGTCAATCTTCAGTTCTCTATGTGGGTGACAGCTTCAAGAGGCAGCAGGTACAATGTACATGTATGTTACCTTCATCTAAGATATAGCTTACAGGCAAAAACTAATCATTCGTTAAAATAAGAAACAATGTGTAATATGTGAGTGGATTGCATTTAAAATCTTAAATCTAGGGGTTGAAGAATTGGGGTAACATCATTCTCTGTATTAAGATACCCTAGCTCTTCAGGTTATACAAGGACCATTGCATAGCGATTACACACTGCACTATTCACTTACATGTTACGTTTTCAGACACATAGCCCAGTTGAGCTATTTCCACACACACAGTATGGTTAATATACTGTACATATACATGTATATAAATGTATGTACAATGTATTACACCAGCTGTCCTACTAACTGGTATACCACATGCACTCATCAGCAACATTATAGATGCTGTGGCACAGGACTAAACAGTAAAACGAGCAAATCAGTTCATACTGTCAACAGTTAGTGAGATCAGAGAGGCACATGTACGTATGACCCAGTGTTTCGCATTTCAGCTATCTTGCTGATCCATGATGCCCCACATCTTAATTAACAATCCCTGACAAACTCCCCCACAGGGTAATTTTCTCTTCCCCACTGGATGATGGGTGGGAGGGTAGAGTGACAGTTAGAGATGAGAAGTGAGGTGGGCTGGGATGTAATTCCCCCACAGATATGAAGTCCATGAGCACAGATGGGATTCACCAAACATTACATAACATCATCACAGGGTCACAAGGACCACATATTTCTACACTTTTCAACAAGCCTGTGTTTATATGCATAATACATCTGGCTTCTGTCCCCTGGTACAGCCATTGTAATATTCCACACTAGACCAGATATTCATATCTGCATTGCATGGATTATCCCAGCTGCATTTACACCTACAGTAATAAATCCACATGTACACAACTGTCTCTGTGCTGGTACACTGTAAGTGTATTTAACCAGACATTGGGTTCATGACACTGTACACCAGAAGTGCATCACATCTAATAATACATACACAGTATGTACACACATAATGTGTATATACTCTTGGCATCTGACCATGGACATATGTGGCATACATTAAGTGGCAATTCTGTAAACATCCTACATGTGAAGATAAGAATATTTAGGCTGCCCTCTGCAGTAAAACTAAAAAGTAGTAAACACGTCTACAGACACATAAATGTATTCATGTTGGTACCATTTACAAACTACCTGCCCATTTGAAAGTTACTGCTGCTTAGCATGGCTCTGAATAGTAATATATACACTAAAAAAATTCTCAACTCCAATTTTCTTCCTGGGCAATACTCCAGTCACACTAAAGGTGGGTGCAGAGAGTTTGGTACATTGACTAGGCAGATTAGGAGGTTAACAGATGCTAACGTCCCACAGTGTGCATGTACTTGTCTTTAGCTCGTTCAGTTTGATTGGGGTTAAACATCGCTTTCAACATTATTTCAGTCATATCACAACGACCAGACCCAATGCCAACATATTTATGGAACTCCATGCCTAAGACACCGGAGGGGACATCAAACCCAATCACATTATACTGATATCAGGGCCGATCAGTGCTTGGTCTTTCCCTTTTATGCTAGGTGCCAAGCAAGGTACATGTAGTGCCATGATAACCGATATTAAGTCTTAGATATGACTCAATTCAGATATCTGCATTGAAAGGTAACCGCAAATTATAGTACCATGAAAGGTGTGAAACTTTTCGTAAGTAGCTAAAAGAAAACATGGTTTTCCCAAAAGTCAAAGTCGTGTCTAACGGCCATAAACCATATGCATAATTGGACAAGAGTAGGTGATACATGTGCATTGTGTACAATGGGTGTGTACAGTGTACATTGTGTACAATGGGTGGAAAACCAGAGGACTATTAAATACATATACAACACAACACTGCACATGTTTATTTATTTATTTATTTGATTAATGTTTTAAGCCGTACTCAAGAATATTTCACTTATACCATGGCGGCCAGCATTATGGTGGGAGGAAACCAGGCAGAGCCCAGCGGAAACCCACAACCATCTGCAGGTTGCTAGCAGACCTTCCCACGTACGGCCGGAGAGGACGCCAGCATGAGCTGCACTGCACATGTGTATTTGCTACTATTTTCCTACTGTAAAATAACAGTAAGACTTCAACTGGATTTGTGCTGATGATATTCTTGACAAAAATCTCTGATATAGCTTCTTTAATAGTAAAGATTTACATTTTGACGCACACATTTTCATGAAGCATTAATGTGTATTCCATGCAGTCTTATTATCAAATCTAAGGATTACTTGTTCACGTAGGCTACATGCAGAATATCTCACAATCCATAGCGTGAGGCAGTTCTATGCCAGTTTAAAAGCCGATCATTCAGACACAGATACCATGTTGACGCAAGTCTTTGTCATGGTTAATTACCTGTCCTGGAAATGGGGTGGGCTGTGAGTGATTTAGGTGCACAAGAGCAGGTAACAGAGATATCAGAGGGAGGCTAACAAGCGGCCTGATGACACAGGATTACTGGCGGATTGTTTGGAAGCCAACAGGCTTGAGGGCAATCTATGACAGCAGGCTGATAACTAAGGGAAGTGCAAACCCAGCCTGCCTTGTAATCCTGACCAGCTGTGCTGCTTAGTACTGGCTCCAGCAGAGCTGACAATACCCTCCTACTACGGCCCACTGCCCAGTCTCTTCATTACCTCATGGAAACTTCCCTGGTCCCCATCCTTACATGAAACATGATGTGGGAATCAAAGTGTGAAGGGTGATTGGGTAAAGCCATGAAATCAGAGAGACATGGAGGAAAATGGAGCATTTAGGGATCTAAATTTGGTTTAGTGACACAACCTATGGACCAGCTAAGCAGAAATAGCCCTGCTCTGCCAACATGTGGCCACAATACACACTGCAGTGCTTGTACAGGCTCCAACACTCAAGGTGTGAAGGCTGGCATTTTCAGATCAATGTTAACTTTTGTTTTGGTGAGCATGTACATGTGGATATGTACAAGGTTTACTTGTAAATATAAGGTGCCAACACAAGACGCATCTACATATAATCTCTGAACTTTCACATTTTTGTCATCTCGCAGTTTTCTTGATTAAAATCACATTCATGGTTAATATCTCATTTTTTCATAAAATGTTTATGATGTTTTCATATCAAATAATAATCAAGTACATGTAATCTTTCTTCCAAAATACAGTTAGTGGGGCTATGACAGTTTCCCCCACCAGGACTTTCTCTTAACCACCAGTAAGCCTGGGCCTTCAGTCCCTGCACCCAGGCTTTTGGCTTTCTCACTTCTTTGGTTCTATCTGGGTTGACAGCTCTGATGTACATGTAGGTTATCTCATGGCCTGAAGCAACACACTACACAGCTCACAGGACCCAGAGCTCATTTTAGCAACAAAAATATAGGCACATCCCAAAGTCAATGTGTCCAGTTGTATTCAGTAAAAATATTGTACATGTGTGTATATACTGTAACTACGCCCTGAGCTCAGCTGCATGTCTGTTCATAATGGGGGTAAAAACGAAAATTACAGTGCTGCTGAATGCCAGTTTTCAATGAGAAGTATTAAATAATGAGTGTTTAATACACTGAATTGTGCCAACACCTGTGACATGTAGAGTTTGATCAGAGGCCAAACTGGAGCCTGCAAGCACATGTACAGATGTACGTTTATCAGTTGGCTTGCAGCCTCATTGGCTTGTTCAAGTTGAGCATAATTTACAACAGATTTGTGCTGGCATTTTGGGGTATTATCTAATAACCACAAAGAAGTACATGACTGAACAACATGTTTCTGGGGCCTCCATAGCAGAGGGAGGTTGGTATGCTAGAGCAGCAAAATGGCTCAGGAGCATCTCACCAATGTGGTCCCTGTGCATTCAAGTTCACTTCCCACAAGTTTCCTCTTGGGAAAGTCTGCCAGCAACCTATGGATGCTTGTGGGTTTCCCCCGCCAACTCTTTTTCCCACCATAATGCTGGCCACCATTGTAAAAGTGAAACACTCTGGAATATGGCTTAAAACTCCAATCAAAGAAGTAAATAAATAAATATAAACATGTTTCTGTAAATCTGCGTGGGCAGTAACATGCATATAGTGTAACAGTGTACTTCTCAGGCACGTAAACATGCAGCTGCTTGGTGTAGCAAGTAGTTCATGAACCACAGCACCCACTACACAACACTCTTGATTCTTGGAACAATACATGTGCGTGAAGCCGTACATGTATAAAGCAAATGAACTTTGATTTTGTCACAAGGAAATATGAATTTAATGGTAACCACCTCAAGCAAGTACACAGTACTACAGTAAGCTTCATTAGCTGCAGTATTGATATGTTTATACCAGGTGTTGCCCACTTGACAAATGCCATCTTAGGTTAGATAGGTGACCTCATCGTCCCATAATTTGTCAGGTCAAGGAATGTCCATTTTTGTACTTAGGGCAAAATCTTTGTCTTGCTTTGTCTGGTATCAAACAGCTATTTCTGGCATCTGCTAACCTCCAGTGACCTGTTAGGTTAATGACCGCAAGGCATTCCCTTTCCTCTAACTGCCCCAGTGGGCAAATTTCCTCACAGTTCAAATGTTCAGACACCAGACATACAAAGACATAGTTGTAAGAAATACTCTGGAAGACACCATGTTAGCTTGAAATTGTACGTTTCTGTGTACCATAATTTTGACCATAAAAATGACAGTAACAGAGATGATGTATGGAAAACCAGGAATTTGTCATCAGAAAGGCTCATTTATGTGCATGTGGATAATACTAGAGCTACAGTAGAAATAGATCTGCAAACACATGTATGAATATTGCCACCTTGTTTCTCTAATATATTTAGTAGGATGAGCTACATGTATGTGAAAATGTGTGTTTGAGCTGCATATCCTTCTGCTTGGTTTTGATTCGGATAGAGGGATGTCACTAGATAGTGGTGGTTTTTAAATAACAGTACACAAGTACTTGTATTTTGGGGGATTTACACCCTATGGGTACAGAGCACAGCACCATCACAAGTGCTAAAAATTTTCTAAGACACTGTTACAGAACTCTGACAGTTGACATGTACTAGTATTCGCTGACGACTAAGTGCGTAACCCCAAGGGTGCTGGTTCAAAACAACTAATTTAAAAATTATTTCCTGACTTGACCTGTATTCACAGAAAATATAATGTAAAATTATATTATACAAATTGCTGGCCAAAAACGAAATTCATAATATGAGAATCTGCTGGAATCGAAGGTCAACACATTTTCCAGAAAGAATAACTCTTGGAAATGAGATGCTATCATATGCATGTACCGAAGGGCCACACAAGCACTTTCAAGAGTCCAATTTATTTTCATTTTTTTTTCTTTTTATTTGAAAAACGAAAGCCTTTTACATGTACATGTACGATGTAAAAAGACTTGCTGCTTAAGATCTCCAAACTCATTTACATGCTAATTTCTAAAAAAAAAATGTGTAGAGCACACTACTCCTTGTTGAAGTTTAATGTCCATTTCAGTGACTTAAATTATATTACTTCAATGTGCCCTTAAACATGTACATGTGCTTGACAATCCCAGTGTTGTCACGTTTTCTAACTGATTCATTCAGTTAATTAGTGATTAAAATTTAACTGGCAGGCTGACAATAAAAAGAGAGATTAATTTTCACAATGTCTCAGAGGTAAAGTGTGTAGTCACTGAGATAAAATTTCACTGATGTCCATGTACCACAACAGAGCCAGGTAAAGGTACATCTAAATCCATGCATTTCTCTGGGTACCATATTTTTCAGAGGACACTTTGTACTACACATTCACCATGAAATATGTTTTGCCTTCTGAAATGTCATTGATTTAATTTGTCACAACAAAGCTGTTTGGTCAAGCTAAATTACTTCTTATGGAAAGTCTTCAGTTAAAACTCATCTATGATCTATGATCTACAAAATTTTAATTCTGGTAAATCTTTAATTTACTTCTGTTTGCAAGTGACTTTCTTACCAGCAAGATCCAAATCATTCCTATTAAAGATCTTTAGGCTAGGTTATAGTCTGTGACCAATTTTACAATACTTGCTAAGTAGAATAATTTGATGCTGCTAATAATGTAGACAATAAGCCTTGTTGACTGGACAAGGGACAGTGGAACTTGACAGATAGGGAATTGATGTAAGTACTGGGCATATAGGCCTATATGCTTCTGTATACTCCAAACCTGTTGTTGCTCTTTTCTCTTAATAACTTAATGCAAGCAAATTAGCCAAAAAAAAAAAAGCACTCTGAAGTTCTTGCCTGGCAAATTACTATAAACTGACGGCTCTCATACATCTAGCTCCAGATCCAGTCCTAGCATGCCAAATTCATGGTAGACACTCTTACTTGGCTGAACTGTAAGAACATGGGTAATGCATGTACCTAGTCTGGTAAAAAGACAGTTCTGGCCCATGTTCAATGAACTCAAATCAATCGATGTGACTGAATCAAGTCCCAATGTTGGCTTAGGTGACAGGAAGGGAGAGTTTGGGACTAGTGGGGGGAGGGGTTACATTTAAGACACTGAGTTGCCAAGCTTATGTATGCTTGGCCTAGTTGAGTTGGTAACATGTCCTGTACAGTGTATGGCAGGTTGGATTTACTCCATGTTATGATACAACTTGCACAATTTGTACATTTTCCAAACAAATTTTCTTATAAAGCACAACCTGGTTTCTTTAGAATTCTGTTTGATATCACACTGAGCATAGACATATTACACATCTGTTTCAGACATATATTAAAAACATAACCTCTCTTTTTACACTCATGGCCTGTCCAGTAAATGTAAAGTGTGGATCAGCACAAGTGTACAAGTATGGTGTCTGGAGACAGGAGTGGAAATGAATACATTACATTAGAAACTCCTTAAAACACATGTACCAGTACCATGTTTAACTCTAACTCAAGACTAGGTCTAAGGGTATCTTAAATATACTGATAAGCTGGAGACGGCTGGCCACCCTAAGCACGAGCGTTATGTGCACCCTGTGTTGGTATAAAGTTTGTAAGGAGCTGCCCTCTCGTTCAATTCCGCTGCATGTGCATTAGATTCTCACCGAATACACATAAAGCGCCTAAATTCTGAAAGCTGAAATATTTAGCCACAATCGCTACTTAGCATACGGCACCATCCTCATGGAAATTTTAGCCGAAGTCGAAAATACAGTCAGCTGGCACATATTTTTTAAATCTGTATCAATGAGGCGTGCATGCTCAGCACGGGTTGACCTTTCCATGCTATCATGTATTAAAATTTACATCCATACTAAACAAATTACTGTCTTCAATCAATCTGTATAAAGGCAAACCACGTGTGCGCATGCGCGTAGAGCAACAATCTGGTTTATGTAGGTCAAGTCATCCACAACGCATGTGAGCGAAAGTGACAAATGTGAATCTTGGATTTACTACTCATAAAGGCTACAGAATGTGAACGAATTTGGCAGAAGAACGAGGAATGTCTTGGTGAACATGGTTTATCTCAGTTTTACCCCGTTCATGCATGTCTTGGTTCATTTTGCACTGATTTTTGTAGTGCAAAGTTTCTCCGTGCTAAGCTATTTTTAAATACCACTATTTTAACCTGCATAGGTCTTTGGATGTGATCTATGCCTAAACACATATTAAAAATCACAGCCAAGATCCTTGGCTAGTTTAACTCTTCAAGCTTTTATTGTCCACGGGTTAGGGCACATTCTCAGCTGAGCACCAGGTACTGGAAAATAAAAGTGGAGCTCATTGAAGAAGAGCAAAAGTAACAAGGAATACTCCAACGAATCATTGCTTTTTGTGAATCTCAATCTATTTCCAGTCTTGACCATTTGGACACAATCACGCAAACGACAGTAAAGATGTCCTGTGCTCGCCTGTTGATCCATTTGGCCAAATTAATCTGCTCAGTATAATTAATGTAATTCAAAGATGTGTTACAAGATGCTTTGGCCAAAAATAGCCTTGATGTATGGTGTAACAAGAGTCACAAGTATACAACAATACCAACATACAGGTACAGTGATACGGTCACAGGTCTTTCAGCCAAATTTGGAATAAGTTTTTTTTTAAACCAATTTTTGCCTGTCCAAAATACAACTTATGGAGGATTTGCTCTTCAATAGCCCTGTGACTTTATCTACTCATATACTTCAGTCTGCACGTACCAGTAGGACGCAAATCAACAGTTTTTCTATGCAGCTGTGACACACTAGTAATAGTTGTTTCATTGAATTATCATGATGTCAACTAACTGCACTGTATCTGGTGAGACTCAGCTGTTAACTCAACGGAGGTTAAGTCACAATAAATTACTCGGTCTGACTACAGGACTACATGTACATACATGTGTACTTACCATATATTTTGCTGGTCATAGAAACCTATACACTGCAGTGTTAGAGCATTTTGGTTCTGTGCACACAGAAGCCATGGTTACAATATGCATGGCAATGTACATTGTATGTGTTCCCAGATCAACAAGGGCCATTAATTTTGTTGTAATCTTCCTCGTATTTTGAACACCATGAGGTTTGCCACAATGTCAAGTGTCAGATTTAATCGTGTTATTTCAGCGTTAATCCAAGGGATGAGATGTTATCTTTTGATTTACATTTGCTGAGAGACTAATGCATATACACGTATATGGTGTGCATACATGTAAATGTGTAACAAGTTTTTTGATTGGTAACACGAAAGTAAAGAGGCAAATGCAGCACAGCATTCTTCTCTTATCAATATGATTTATTCCCCGAATGTGTGAAATGGTTCAAACTGAAAAGATCTTTGTTTACGATTAGGCATGACACATACTTTCTCTATGAACTTTTTGGCTGAACGTTTCTTTCCTTCAGGACCAGTGAAAATTACAGGTGAAGAACTTATCACCTGCCAGAAATTGTATGTTCTAGATTCATTTCCTCACCTCACAAAACAATAATCAACTGTCTGTGTTTCGGGGGAGGTGGAGAGACAAAGCATATGTTGAAATGCCATATATGCCTACACTTGATTCAGGAGTACATGTATGTATTTGTATGCACAGTCTCATTGGTCAAGCCATAATTGTCAATTTGAGAGTGGCACTCTGGGCTGCTTAGTTTGATCCAATCAATTGGCATTTGACATGGTACAATGACCAGTAGTTCTAGTCTGTCCAGCCTCTAGCTTGGATCTTGAATTGCAATACAAAGGATGATGTAATACCCTCAACAAACATATCACATATGTTGTGATAATCTCATACTGTACTGACTCTTCATTCAAGCCAGAAACAGCTCTTACACAACAGGTTATGAGTAAAAACTACAGTGTAAGTATTCTCCTGCAAGTTTCAGCTATTAGTAGCCTCAATCCACTTACTTATCTATTTTATTGGGGCTTTTCAACTGCAAAGCCAAGGACAGTGGAACTGGTGACGTGGGGAGACAGAAGTTCCACTGCCCGAATTCTTTTCGATTCTAAACATCATCATGTACTAGTATAAACCTATTCATAGCACAAATGGCAACTCCCAGTCAATGGTATATATATTAGTGACTTTGTGTCCAAGGTTGGGGGTAGAACCAACACACTGAAAGACAGGCACTACGCACATCCTGCTCCCTCTCACTGACCTATGTGCTCTGCTACATCAGGCCATACTTAAAAAATTCTTTGCTGCAGGGAGCACAACCCTATCGGAAAAACTAGGGTCGTTCAGAAGGGAAATTCATTTTTTCATTCTTGCTAAATGAAATATATAAGGATTTTAAAGAAACTGGCATGGAGAGAAAATAAAAAAGAAATTCCAACCAAAGCCCAATAAAAACCGTATGAGTGGGGTTCATTTTTAGAAGGTCGGTCAGGTTACCTGCAACACATTTTTAATGATGACCCCAGAAATATACTGTTTACATGTGACAGAGTCCTTTTATCTCACTACACAAACATGAAATTGGCAAGAAAAGTGCAGGTAAATACATGCAATGCAAAAGTTAAATTTAACATCAAAGTTAGTGCTGGCTGGGGTTTGGCCAACCTTAAGAAACTGTTTGTTTGGTGCAACCCAAGCGTATGAGACACAACGGGGTCACTTGGTAGGGACTTCTTTTTATCTTACTCTGGTTATTGAAAAGATAGAGATTTTAAAGAAATTAGCACAGAGAGAAAAATATTTTTAAAAAATTTTTTTGTCAAAATACCCACAAAAACTTAGGGCCATTAGGCTCTTTTTTTCGATGGTTGGTTGGGTCTCACCCAACAAACATATTTTCTAGTGTGGTCTTACAATATATCCCCTCTAGTTTATGATATATTTGATGCCAACACTTAACTCATACATATACATGTATACATGTAGTACTGCAACACAATCAATCTAATACACTTTGATCTTGTTTCTCATACCCATGTGGTTACGCATGTATCACATCAACTAACCATTACAGAGCAATAAGAATCAGCATAGTGATGAATTTGCATCCTGCAATTGCACATGTCCAAAAGAAATACTGACATTTATTGTTCTATTCATAACTGTAAACATGATCCTACATAACTAGAAGAAAGATCTTAGCAAATCAGGTAATCTGCCTCCTATGTACAGCAAGGCCACATAGGAGGCAAGGTACCAGACAGAGGCCTTGCAAAATATCCTGCCATACATTTGATGCGATATACTTTGATCTTGTTTTCCACTGCAAAGATCTGAGTGACTAGTTTGACACAGCATTTCACACACAGTTGGTACATGTATATATATACATGTCAAGTCAACCAATCATTGCAATTAACTGACATCCCCTAGCTCTTCTTTGAAAAGAAAAAATAAACACCTGTACAGTTTAGAGGTGATGCAATCTAAACACACATATTATGTGTCCAGCTGGATTATGCTTTTAAACAGCACATCAAGGAATCCATTCAAATCATATGAATGTGCATCCACACTCAACGGCCTAACTTACATGTAGGCAAGCAGTGCTGCTAAAAATAGATGTGCCTACAGAAATGTATGTACTGGCTAACATCTCAGATCTATTGGACCTGGAAATAAATTGATGGCTGTAAATATTACACATTGCAAATTGGTAATACAGTACCTGAGTGGAGGTATGGAAAATGCCATGGTTTTATACACAATAGAGCTATACCCATATAGAGCAATACCAGGTCCAATATATCTTAACCTGGATTTTCCACCAATTCAAATGGTGTCTATTGCTTGGATACATGTAAGTGCTTTTTCCATCATGTGTTACACAAATTTTCATGCAATAATTTCTGTAAAGCATAAAGTTTGATAAACTATATAAATGCTTCTTACCAGTAAATCAGGCGTGCCCACCACGCTGTACCCTCACCCCATCTGTCAAGCGTCGCTAACCCATCATGTATTCACACATCCACAACCCCCCCAAAAATATTATAAAAATACTCACCGGTTTGTCCTTTTCCCAATGTTTTTTCTAACCGAAACGGCCCTACGTATTGTTCGTCCCTCTGTGACATGATCACAAAATGAGATGGCTTTTCGTAGTACCCCACCTTCCGCCAAATCCAAAATTTCCTCTTGGATGCGGGATAGCGTTCGCTGTTAGATGCATGTAGTCAGAGGTATCGATCAATGGTACAAGCCGCCATGGAATAGCTTCCAAGAAAACACGGTAAAATTCGTCCTGGAAAGCTGCCTTGATCGTGTCTTCTGCATCGTTCCGCGACCAGCAGGTTATAAAATCAGAACGTCTGGATTTTCACTCTGATCCATTTCCGTGAAATAAACACTGTACACCAACCCATCACTGCTAAAATCCAATGCTTTCCATAATGGTAAAGCCATATATTCCCGGTAAATGATTCACCGATAGATAACAGACGGAGAGAGACATCTGTCGTCTGTCAGTATTTCCAGGGGAGATAACTTTACCCACGCTGTCATTGTCCCACACGCGTCTTACTAGCAAGCGCTCTTTCGTTAAATATAAAATGACGTTTCAACAATGTACACCTGGAGAATCTATTTCATTCAAATCCACATTTTTCTTTCCTCACGATTGGTAAGTTCTTAACCAATATTTGGGAATTAAAGACTATCCGAGATTCAACACTTTTTGCAGGATACATATAGTATACAACAAATATAGGCTATTCACAATCCAACATGCGACATCACATTGAATGCTCATCTATATTCCGATCAAGCTCTCTCGAGAAACTTCGAATATATAGGTCTTGCCGCCCAATGAAATCATAAACACTCTAATCTCTGACCTGTACATGAGCATTGGCAATTTAAGTTTGTCAGTCAAACCCAAATTGTGTTTGGTAAACAAAAACTGATGATATTTGTAAGAGCTCCCTGCATTTGATATGTTGACTTTTTGGCTTACTGGAGCGCACTCAGGCGCGGAAGTGATGAATATCATACGTATTACAGGTGGAACAATCACAGTCGTTCTGTTTGCCTAGCCGTCGATTGGAACGTGCGCCAAATTTTTTTGATAGCCCATCTTTTACCTGGACCATTCACTTATATACGATGGGTCTGCATGGACGTACATTCCATGCAAACGTCATAGACTTCATCGAATTAGTGTTTACTCCTAGATATTTAAATACATCAACGATATAGTATCATGAGAGTTAGTAAAAGTAACTATTAATTTTTGGAAACAACACATAAATCAATTATCTACAGTAGCCATTGAACACATTTAACCCACTTTCGCTCCTTAACCTGTTTGCAGAAATCACAACGACGTTATCGCCATATACGACGACAAAACCTACTGAATATCTATGAGCAAGTATAGGACCCGAAGAACCTTCGGAGAAAATTCCATGTACATAAATATCAAACAGAAGCGAAGCCATTCATTCGCCTTGTGTGACACCAGTATTTATAGCAGCTATACTCTTGACCAATAAGGCCTACATGAAAACCGTGTCCAATCCCAGATCATATTAAAACTGCGTACGTGAACACATAAAATACTAAGATATTCATTTACAAATAAATATTCTCTATATTCTACGTTCTTCCGACAACTTCTTAACTAGGTTCTTGAGCATATATTTATATTTTTGACCATTTATGTAGATGTATGGTCGTGGGTTTCCCCCGGGCACAGTTTCCTCCAACCATGATGCCGACGGCCGTCGCATATAATGAAATATTCTTGAGCATACAGCGAAAAGGCCAATAAAGAGAGAAAGAAAGTGGTCTAATACTAACGTTAGAGACTGCGAACGCAAAGAGGCGTAAAGAACTCTGAGAGGGAAATTCTCTACCCATGCAAAACAGACATTGAACACTGAATCTTTCATGTGACTCAAGAAAATACTGAAATATGTACCTCTTCGTATACAGCATGAAATAGACGTTTGATGAAAACGCCATTGAACTTAAGTTTAAATTGTGTATGTTACACCCATAATATAAATGCATAGACTTCGAGATTGGAATTCTGTCTGAGCTTGCGACCGGGATGGCACTGATATGCAGTGTATATGATCACGTTACAAATTGATCATTATGTGCATCTTTTTTATAAATCAGGCGTGTATTTTATGTGCATGTCTTTTAACTTGCGCTTTTTTGAAGTGGGTTTTGCGAACATCTGGCTGAAAAGTCATGCCTTTATATAAGTTGAATTGTATATTTTCACTACATTCGCAGCGAATCGATTCTGTTTCTTTGAAGCTTCAACTAAAAAAATGCTTCTTTTATCAGTATATGATGAACGGTTGAATCAAATCTGTAAACGCACCATGGCTTTGATCTCCTGGATTGGATCTATTCGTTTTCTCTTCAAATTACTATATACGGATTGTGATTTTGACACTTTGCCCAATTCAATAATACTATATAAGCATTGATATATACAGAATTCGCCTTAAAGCCCGACTAAGATAAAACAAGGTAGGTTGTTACCAACCTTTACCCGTTACTACCTAAAATGATCACCATGATTGCTGCTCTGGATATGTCTTACTTTGGCTGTGTTCTTGTTAACTACTGACCGGCTATAAATGATGTAAAACGGTACTACACGAGAGCTAGCCCTGTACATATGCAGAGAATACATGAGTATGTAGTTGAGCCGAATGCTTTGCGCCACCTTTTGCAAATGCATATGTATTCAGAGGCCATTACGGGACAAAATAATGACATATGCCCAGCTTTATTAGCTATGTAGCACTCTGGCTTGTGTATGTTCACACATGTATAATGTTATTAGACAGATCAATGTGCACCCTGTAACCCGAACTGCCCATATCGGTGACTCACTGACAGATGGCCAATATGAACGATGTGTTTATAGAAAGACCTATCCGTAATATCCGCCGTAAATGTATTCACTAAAATTGCAGGGCACTAAATGTATCATTGTTAATAAACAGTGATACCATTCCATCGGTAATGAACAAGTTCTCTGGCCACTTTTATTAATTTATTTAATTATTCATTTACCTTCAAAAAATCTTCCGTTAAACCCGTTATTTGAGAGATGGCGAATTCCCATTCCTTGGATCTAACGGATTAATCCGTTCCTGTTGTCGAATTAAAGCGTTCATCAGGAGAGGATTAATCGGTTATGTTAACAAAAAGGCAACCTGTCATCCTTCAAATAAGAGATGCAACGGATGATTTTTTCGGTGTATTTATTTATTCACATTTTGTACACAAGTGTGTTTTAAGGCGATGTTCCATACTCTAACTTTTATATGAGCTCACTGTTCCTTGATGGATGAGAGAGATACAGTTGTAACGGCATGCATATGACCATGCAGTCGAGATTAAAATCATAATTATGATTTACTGAATTGACATAAACTACATTGTACATACTGCATATATTGGTAACTTAAAACGCACTATTTCGTCTTTAGTCACTGTATTTCTGTTATATCCATGTGATTTTGTGTGTAGCAGGGGAAAACTTGGTTACCATGATGCGCACGATCACACAGAAAACTCTGACCGATTGCTCCACCAACCTCTATATTTATGGTCGCCCTCCTCCTAATGTGTTTTCCTGTTTCGTTGGGGGATTGTGTGGACTCTATTCATGGCCTTCATTTGTCCACAAGCCTGTATATCCACTTACCAAATCAGGCATATTCATCACTCAGCTGTATAAGATCAATATTTGTGTTTCGATCAGGCTAATTAAGACAACTGTTTCTGCATATATACCGGTAGGGATTAGCGCTACAGCATCAAGTAGTCAGATTTGGATTACCTTCTGTATAGTATCAGCCAGTTTTCGGTAATCATGCATCCTACAATGAAATGTATCAAAATAGTAAAATATGCAGGGATAAACTGATTATGGGTAGCACGATGATGGTTTAATTTCAGCGAGTTCGGTGGTTGGCTCAACATCCGTCGAATTTGGTCATTTATAAGGGCTCATCTGCATGGGATATCGCACGTGTACATGCGATCGCTGTAAGTTCAAGCCCATCCCAGGCGGGCTCCCTGCAGGTATTCCTGGGTTCTCCCCGCGCTCTTCTCGTTTCTTCACCATGATGCTGACCACTGTCGTATAAGAGAAATATTTTTGAGTAACATCAGCCAAGTATGAACACAACATCAGGTTCCTGTCACGCCGCCTTTACGATAACAGTGATATAGTTTGAACATGTATTTTCACAAGTTATCTTTAATTCGTTATAGTAATATATATATATATATATATACCAAAGGCGTGTTTAGCTCCGGTGAGTTGTGTAACGATATTAGTCCTGACTATGAGATTTTACAACAAAAAATATAACGTTTAAAGCATATTCAAATTAACGCCTTAACTCTAAGTTTCTTTAAGTTTCTTTAAATTCTCAGTTGAATAAATTTGTCGACGGAGTGTCCATGATTTCTGTTGAATGAAATGTCCACGTTGAATGAACGGTTGTGAGATACACACCTTTTCTTAATGACAATCTCTAACCTAGCATATACATGTTGCGAACTTTGGATACTTATTGAATTACGTGGCTTTTACATCTTCACCGTCTTTTCGTCATTATTGCTATCATTTGACTGGTTCTCCTTACAGCAATCCGACTTGATTTCTTAATTTACACACTTTATGTGACCTATAAATTTTGCCTATGCTGAACTTGCGAATTTTATCTGAGTCTGGAAGTTCCAGTTATCTTTACAAAGGTGTTTAAGGTTAATGTTGGACGTACATGATGTAGGAAAGTATCCTACTACAAAAATACAAGTTTTAGAACCAAAATAATATCTGCTGACCTTTATTTGTCTCTACAATGCACACTTTGGTGAATTTTCGTGGCAAATAGAGTAAACTTTCTTATAGTTTATGGTTGTTTATGATGAAAGTTGTTTTGTTGAGGGTCTAACGATAATTCAGCTGGAGCTTCCTAAATGATTGGTGATTGGCAATGCAGCAGGTTTGCATTCGTGTTTAGAAGCTATACCGTATATAGGTTGGAACTCGAGTGTCTTTATGGTCTTTAAAAGAATAATCTGTTGCCTTAGGTTTGAAACAGATATCTACAACTTTAAACAATATTTGGGCTCTCTATACAGTCGCCGTTATATGTATCTCTATGAACCATTACATGCATCAGTATAAAGTGTCATTGAGATCGTTATGTATCTCTGTGTGCCGATATCAGGTATTACTCAGATCGTATTTTTCAGAACTGATATCGGGTATCATTGAGATAAACAAGTAGTTTTGGACATATTTTTTGATGACTGGAGATTCGTCTAATTTTGCTCACTTATTGGGTCAATATTTCACTCGCGTGACCAAAGTCAGGGTTGTTAATGGAGGGAACAAGTTAGATCCTAGAGGTAACCATTGTACGCCGCATTATTCCTCACCATCCTGCAGACAAAAGCTGCTGTAGGCCATTTTGGACCTGTTTCATGCATTTAATTGGATTTAACACAACTCTGTAATAGTCCCCTACCTCAATCGAAGTAGGTTCGGATAGACGGGTAAACAACATGTTCACACCGTCTATGAGTCCGGCACAAAACAGCTTTCCAGACATTTTTTTCCATAATGATTCATCATACTGTACTAAAACTTGGTACATGGCTTCACCATGACTTGAAACTTAGTTTTGCAATTATAATCAATTTTCACACTGTAGGCCGGGGTGCTCTTTGTGGTTGACGACTGGGGCCCGAATGTTGGTTACAATACTTTGCTTTGACATACAGGTTTCAGAATTTTCCTTCAAAGAGGCTCATTCTGAATTCAAACTTGGTACACGCTTCCACAATGATATGCCACAGGTCAGTTTGAACTTCTAGGTTTTTCGTTCATTTTTGACAAAACGGTGCTTTCCTGTGTTATTTTGGACTTCGGCAAGCTGTTCTCTCAGATTTGTACAGGTCGTACTGAAAAACTGGAGAACTTGTTTTGGTCAGCATATGTCATTGTTTTCTGTTGCATAACCAAACCAGTGCTATGATTTAGTTTTATTAGCGTAAGCCTCACTAGGTGTGACAACTCTGAACATAGCTGACCATCATGTCATTGGATTGACCTATCTGACAAGGCCAAACATGAGGACCCGTTATATTCACAGGCTGTAGATAGGAGGTGAACCAGGACTGATTCCATCTCATACTAGAAAGGAATCCTTTTCAAATCAGTTGCCAAATCAGAACAGAATCTGAATAGGTCATCAATAACTGAAATTCACAATTTGTCATTTGCTTCTGTCATTTTTAGTTGACAAAATATAACAAGAAGTCATGAGAAACCACCGGTCACTGAAGTTAACCAAGAGCTTTTTAAGACGTCTCAATTAGAATACTCAACAGAAACAATCAATCATCAACTTCACAGAATGAGCTCACACACGCTTGTAACATCTGATTTTCATCAGGTTTATTCTCACCTGTGAGCGAACAAAACAGAAAGGAACTGTTCACTTATTGGAACCAGTTTTGATACCTACCATAAATCTGGGCTAAGGACATTTTATAGTTTACAGAAAAGATATTAATAACAAGGGTAAGTTAAACTTTACACTAATGATGAAAAATTTAGGACACAATTCTGCAGTTATCCCCCTGGGTAGTCCATGTCTGAGGAAAAAACTGTTCAACAAGAACAAATTAACAAAGAATATATAACACTTCAATGAGAAATTGATCTATTGGATAAAGTATACATTGTTCAACCAGAAGGATAAACAGTCATATTTGGGTGGTGCAGACTTGCATGAACTTCAATGCTGTAAATGTTAAAAAAAAATATATATATATATTGATTATATATATATACTTTTAAACCTCGAAATCGTTTTGTCATCCAAGGCTCCGCATTAGTTCTGACATTTGTACAGGTGTAATTTTAAAGCTGTATACACACCCCAGTGCGAATATCCAATTAACTAAAATGCAATCAAGAAAGCTTATCTTAATGCTTTGACCCTGCATAAACATCACTCCAATAAGACTTTTGGGGTTAGCATAATTTTTCTTACATTGTGTAAGCCTTGGAATGTTACAAAAAATTGCTGGATACATCTTCTGCTGCATGCAACCAGATACATGTATTGTCAAATTCTACTGATGGATAATATGGTTTATAAAGAGTAATAACATTATCTTCTTTAAACAGGAAAAGGTGAGAGTGACTATTTTTGACAGTGTATACTTTTGAACAGTCGAATGTATTTGATTGTGGTTTATGGCAGTAATTATATGATATTACATTACATGACAGCGGTAGATCTGCAGAGGTAACCAGAGCCCAGAGAAAGGCACTGCATGTGAAGAGTTACAGAATTATCACTGATTGGCTGGTGTGTCGTTGGCTAGCATAGGGTGAAGTTTATGTATCCCTCCACGCATGACCAAGTCTGTAGGTTAAACCGAGGGAATTTTACATCTCCGGTCATCCGATCTTGATTGATTCTGTATCTCTTTAAATGTCCTAATACATACATGTGAGTTAATCTTGCAACTGATACTGCAGAAATCAGTATGTACCAACTGAAGATATCTCACCAATGGGTCAAATAGGCACTTGAACATGTGAATTTTTACCTGGGATACAATATAAAGTATCCCAAATTTAACAAGTACATTTACAACATTTTATTAAAAATCATACAAATATCATTACACTGGATTGCAAACTGGAACACATCTGGGTCTATACCAAATTATTTATGTCTACTCCTTCCAAGTAGGAAGGTCAGTGCTTGGATGCACTGCCTGAGTTTACAAGTATTAATGAGATCGTCTTATAAATACATCTGCATATATCTCTTGGAAATTTGCTGTAACATTACAGCATGAGGTAATGTTCAGACATAAGCATTAAATACTTCTACATATATACTTAATAATGTTCCTGGGTGTGGTGCTGATACCCTTACTATGCACAGCCCCATTCTAAAGTGGAACACAACAAAGGCACAATTAATTATTGGGTCATATCAGTGGGAAGAGGTTAGTGTATGGTAAATTCTTAGCCAGTGTAAATACATATGCGAACTTAAATCCACAGAAATTCACTCTACTGCCAAAAAATTGGAAATAACTGATCCCATTTAAATATAAACATACCTCAGATAGACCCAATAATGAAACACAGTTTACCCTGAGTAAAGCAGCCATTGAGCAGTGAGGCACCATCATGAGCCAAATCCCTAACTATACGGATTAACATCAACATGTGATTCAGTTACATGTACATACATGGTCTATCTTCAGAATGCAATTTGCCTAATGGACTAATGAAATTACAGGGTAAGAGTATACATACACATGCAAAAAGTAAAACAGATTGGTATACAAGTTTGCAGACTGTGTATAACACTGTGATAGTCTTAGAAAATGTATGTAGGCTTATTTACTTATTCATGGATAAGCTTGACAAAAATGGTGTCCCGCTGGCTGACACGCCAACATGACCAATAGACCTTTAAGTTTGGATAAAGCGCATTTAGCATCACATGTAATGAGGTGAAAAATAACTTGATTTGAAAGAGCAATAAATATTATTGTATTACTTTTATACAAAAATAACATACCTGAATGTTGACAGCAGAGGCATGAACAGCTTCTGTCAAGCTGTTTGTACCACTACATTTATACATGTGCAATTCAGGCAACACTTGCTGTACCTTAGTGCACTTTGTTCTCTGCCCTCTCTAAACAGTACACCCAAAACCTGAGAGAAGGTAAATATCACTTCAAAGTACAATGTAGTTCAATATCAATTCACATTAGTTCAATATCAGTTCGCAATGGTGCAATTGTCTTTTTTTGTCCAAGAAAATAAATATATATTTAGCTGTACAGCTGGGAACTGGAGAAAAAATCTGGAAGTAGTTGATTCATTACATTTGCCTGAAACTAAGTCACCATAATGCTTACAATTTCGGAGAGAAGCAATGTTGCTAATTCAGGTCAACCAGAGCAAATGCGGAAAACACTCTCTCAAACTTAGTGATTAATATAAATCACATGCATCAAAAATAGAAATCTGTTTTATAGCACAGTATCAGCAAGTTTGTTGATCACAGCTGTTTGCATATACTGTCGTTGCAGTATGGCTTTTCCCTTGGGCAAGGAAGGTAAACTTATAACATGAGCAAAGAACCAATCAGGGATGTGGTGGCCGACCTACAACAGGCAAAATTAAACATATACATTCCATTACTGAGGGAGTTTTAAAACAAGCCAACAATTTATTTATTCGATTGGTGTTTTACACTGTACTTGAGAATATTTCACTAATACGACGGCAGCCAGTATTATGGTGGGAGGAAACTGGACAGAGCCCAGGGGAAACCCACGACCATCTGCAGGTTGCTGGCAGACCTTCCCACGTACGGCCGGAGAGAAAGCCAGCATGAGCTGGACTTGAACTCACAGAGACCGCATTTATGGGAGGCTTCGGGTCATTGCGCTGCGATAGTGCACTAACCGACTACAAGCCTACAAGTCCACCAGCTC
This sequence comes from Acanthopleura granulata, assembly GCA_016165875.1. Classification (NCBI taxonomy): domain Eukaryota; kingdom Metazoa; phylum Mollusca; class Polyplacophora; order Chitonida; family Chitonidae; genus Acanthopleura; species Acanthopleura granulata. The sequence goes on from JABBOT010000001.1 coordinate 24,510,448, forward strand.
CTAAAAACTGCTGACATGCTTGTACCATAGGTAATATTTAGAATAGCTTGTACAAGGCTTTTTTACAGATTTAGACCAAACAAATTTTGTAAGATTTAAAATAAATCCAATCGTTTAGTTTGTAATGGTATGTTATAGTATACAGCACAGAGACAAGTTCTGAAACCATTTCAGTTCTGAACTAGTCTCCTATAAAACAGATAAACTGCAATTCACACAAACACACACTTCACATAACACAAAGCTAACACATGAATAATTTCATTTTATTTAATTCCAGGTATAATGTAACCACATGAACTGCTTTAAGAATTACAGTATTACAAATACACATAAAACATTCACTTGTAATGTTACAGTGAAACCGAGCAAACAATGCTTACCTGCCCCTGAGAACTGAGGGTGAAGCAAGCCGTTAGCCCGGTGAGTCTGAGCCAGGTGAGCCAGTAATCGCTGTTGAGCTGAATTCTCAGGCACAAGGAGCTTCTGCTGAGCAGCTGCAGCTATATGAGGGGAGAACTGCAAAGGTGAGATGAGAATGTTATGTAATTCAGTAATTAAGTTATGAAAATTTAAGAGCAAAATGAGCCTGAGGATTGTACACATGTAAAGGACATATACATACAGCTGTAAGAAACTGAGATTTGACAGACACAGGGACTAAAATATGAGACAAATTGAACGGTTTGAATTTCCAAATAGAAGTTACTTCCATTAAATCAAGAGTCATGCGAACAGACTGATTGATGGATAGAATTGGATAGAAATGGAGAGCCCGGAGCAAATGACTGGCCTTTGACTGATAATTGAGAAACTTTCTCTAACGTGACACAGATTTTCATCTGCAATGCAAGCTCAACATATGTGCGGCATTGGCAAAAGTGATTTCCTGGGCACTTCACATAACACCGCCTAAACAGCCCTATGGTGACTCTGCTGCTTATTGTTTAGAAGTTTCAGAAAGCAGGAGAGGCAGGGAGTCTCGAAAACATGATTATCTCATGCCCAAGGCTGGAACTGAACCTCCAGATGTTCATGTAATGTAAAAATACTTGTCTAACTGTTCGGCAATCATGTTTTTACCTGTTGATAACCAGGGAATCCATGTTGAGAACTCTGCATTAACTGCTGGTGATAAAATAAGCCATTTTCATGCATGTGCTTCTGCATTTCTAGTTCTGCATGTCGTTGCTGTGAAGGGAAAAAAGAGAATAAAGAAACTTTTGCACCATGAGATTGCAAACGGCAATATGTACGAGTACATTTACCGTAAACTGCTAGAAGAACATACTTTAAAAACAAGAGCTCCAAAAGTCTATCATCCTTTTCTTACTTTCCTAATTCAGAATGTCTCAATCCTTGTTCAGGTATATTTTACAGCCTGCAAAATGCTGGTACATGAATGAAGAAATTAAAAAGTTGGCATACTGAATTTGCTACATGTTTTCATAATCTTGGCAATATCCTGTCCACACAGGTAAAATTGGAATTCCTTTAGTGCTATGAAATTAGCCGTGTGTAGAAAAATCAGAATCTTACTCTCCTACCCACTGACTAGTTTTACAGTAAAAAAAATCAACCAAACATGGCAACCACAGAATGCTGTTTTCTAGGTTGTCTCAGCAATGATTGTTAAAATGCAGTTACTGTGGTAAATTAAATTTGTTCAAATCACATTTTGTATGCAAAGGTAACATCTTCTTTTAATTTCGTTGCCATTTTGTTAAGTACAGAAAGTTGCTGTACCTACCTGCAGCATGTATGGATGGTAGTAGGGGAAAGCTGAAGGTGGGAGGCCCATCATAGCCATTTGGGGCTGGGCTGTTGCCATAGCTCCTGGGTGCCCCTGAGGGTAGAGGCCTGGCTGGGCCAGGCCTGGGACTGTCACAAATGTTGGGTGAGTGCTTGTGGAGAGTGAAGGCTGTGGCATAGCCGCCATGTGCTTAGGACTGTTCACAGGCTCTAGTTTTGGAGAGAGAGCTTTTCCATTCTCCTGCTTAAGATGAGCCAGGCTGAGGGCCTGTTTACTCATGGTCTGGGCATGCGGCTGGTGTGGAGGGGATCTACCAGGGATTGAAGAATCTCTGCTGACTGGATTGCTACTGGAAGTGGGAGACGATTTCACTGAGGTAGATGGGCTGACCTTCTTGATTTCTGAGCTACTGTCTGGTGTCTTCCGTTCATACTGTTCATGTGGTGGTTTATTCTTGGATTCTTCAGATGCTGGATTGGTCGACAGACTTCCCGGACTCGCAGTGCTGACAGGTGCACTAACAGGGTCCACGCCTGGACGCCAAATCTTGGAGGGCGGTGTTGCAGGCACATCTTGTTCCACATTCTCGTACAGCTTTCGTTTCTTCAGAGGCTGGGATTGAAGGGGAATGTTTGATGCTTTTGGGTGCAAAGGCAGCTGGTCCCTTTTGGAGTAATCTATGCCTGGATAAAACTGTGAACCATACATGGCTTGGGTGGGATCATATGGATTGGGGGCTTGATGAGGAGGATGCATCATGGGTAGCTGAGAAGACTTGACACCAGTAGAATCTTGCTGCTTTAGTTTTGCCTGTTCCATTATACTGGAACGAAAGTCGTACATATCTGAAGGAGACCTGTTGTCTGGAGGTTTTGAGAACGGCATGCCCACTGTGGATTCAGGGGCACTGACCTGTCTTCGAGAAAAGCTCATGTTGTTAGGGTCTTCTTGTTGGGAATTACTTGCAGTGGGGTTTGTCTCAAGTTGTTTCCCATGGTGACTGGTCTCAGTACTAGGGGCAGATCTTTGACTGCCTTGCTGGGAAGCATTATCGTAACCACCTCTGCTGGCATTTGAAAGATCTACCCCATGTCCTGAAGCCACTGGATGTAGGGAGTTAGGTTCCCTGGAATGTTTAACCTGGAAGCCTCCACCAGCCATCACAGTCACATTACCTGGAGGGCCATACAGATGACCTTCTCGGGCAGCCAAGGGTTCTCCTGGATGCTTAGTTTGAAATTCTCCTCCTGCCATCACAGTGACATTACCTGGAGGGCCGTACAGCTGATTCTCATGGGTAGACATGAGTTCTCCCGGATGCTTGGTCTGAAATCCTCCTCCAGCCATCACAGTGACATTACCAGGAGGTGGACCTTGGAGGGCCGGGGAAGGCATCATCCCTTTTGAGTTCCAAAGCTGGCTATCTGAGCTACTTGGAGGATAATGTGATTGGCCTCTTACCTCTTTCTTTGGACTACAGTCACTCGAGTCTTCCCCATCTTCCTCAGAGTCTTCATTATCACTGCCTGTGGACTCTAAGGAATCTGCAAGGGCATCAGCTTGACTCTCTCCAATGCCTGTCTTCCCTGGGCCATCATCACTGGCTGTGTTTGCCACGTTGGTGATTGGCACAGAGCCTTGGCCATTCAGCTTTTGTTGTGAATGAACATCTGCTGGAGACTGATGGCCAGACTGTTCCGGATTAACTCTAACGCCAGGTCCATCTTCTGTGGAGCTGTTTGATTTAGGCACTTCACTCTCAGTTGAAACGGTACTGCCTGGGAGGCTGTCTGCTGGGGATACATTGTCATAGCACCTATTGATGAAGGACGGATCCAAACTGTGAGGTGTCTGACTAGAATTTGCCTCTGGTCTAGAGTGGTCTTTCTGTTCCATTTCTCGAATGTTTTTCTTGAGCAGAGAGAAAGGATCCCCTGGTGGTCTTTGGCCTGGCTCTGTTCCACTCCGTGGCAGGAAAGGCCGGCTTCCAGGACCAGAGTACAAGGCAGAAGGAGCTTTGGGTCGCACCTGGACCCGTGATGTCCTTGGTGCCGGCAACTGCGGCAGGGCATGGCCCATTCCACCTACTAGCTTTATGTTGGACTTGGGTTGTTCTGGCCTGGGCGCAGCAAGCTGTCCATCTGGTGCTTCACTGTTCATTCCTACTGGAGGGTTCCCACCCCCTTGCTGTCTGCTACTCCAGTGTGTTCCTTGGTTCCCCATACTGTGATACTGCTGCATTCCAGGGGTCATTGGATAGCTTTGGTTGGCTGAAGAGAAGGAAAGCTGATTTAGTGCACCTCTATCTATGGTCTCCCCGTTATATTGAGCCTGTCCATGAAATTGTGCGTGCATTACTTGGTTATCCGGTGGATAGCCACGATTATATAATGAATACTGCTGTTGATTCATACCAGGGACATTCTGATGGCCAGGGTACCCTCCTGACTGATTATTAGGTAATTGGTGAGAGCTGTTATTCGCATGTGTATCAAACATTGACGGAGGATCAGAACCTTGTAACATTGCTGTAAATGAGAAAGGCTGTTCATTGGATGAACCCCTGTAATTTTGTTGCATAGAACTCAAATCGGGTGCCATTGAGTTGTGTGCATCATGGGCTTGAATATTTGAAGCGTTCATCTGACTACCATAGCTGGCCATTTGGCTGTTGTGATGACCAAGTCTGGACTGCTGGTGGTCGGCACCGGAAGCTCCGCTGGATCCAGGGAATGGCTCCATCTTAATGACAAAGCCTGGCTTGGAAGAACGCCCTGATGTCTCGTCACCAGACAGGTCGTCACTGGAAGAATTGGCACTACTTGAAGCCTGCAAATGAGAAATGAACATACTGCATTCTTGTGAATTTGAGACATATCTAAAATTAATAATCTGAGCCTGACATAAAGATTAAAATAGAACTATACAAAACTATCAGAGATACAGACCTATACCTTTCAGAGTCTGTATACCAGACAAACACAGGTAATGATCAGCCCAAGAACAGATCTGTCTGAACCTTCCATATAATCACAACCATAAAGCTTGCAGTGAACCCTAAAGAAATCTGTCTGAACTTTGCAAATTTACATATCATAATCAGGAAGATACTGATCAACCTAACAGCAGGCTTGAACCTTCCACAAATTATACATCTCTACCAGAACCATGATCTGTCACAAACAGATTAGGACCTTCCAAAATTTATATGGATAATGATTTGTCCGAAAACAAATCTGAACCTTCGTGACTTAATATTATCACAACCATAAAGACCTTCCAGAAATTATATGGCTCTATCAGAACAATGAACCAAGAGATAGTCTTGAACAGATTTGAACTTTCCAAAAATTATATATCAAAACATACAAGCAAGGATCACAAACTCAGTCACATTCTGATTTGAAGTTTCTAGAAATTTTACATCAAAACCATAGAGCTAGTAATCAATTACCTACAAGTCTATGTGTACAAGAAAGGTTTGCAGTTGTAGACAAGGTTGGCGCTTTTGTTACAGGTTCATTGTGAAAAACAGTTCCTTCCATGAACTTATATCACTCTATGATGCCACAGCAACCTTAGCTTAAAAACTCCAGGTATTTCAAATTAAAACAGTGCAGCTGATGTCATTTAAATTAGGGACAGGTGAAATGGTGACCACCCCAAAAAAACAAAGATACACTTCACCCACAACCCAAATCTACCATTTATGTATGCTGTCCTCAGAGCAGAGCAAAGAAACTTTTGAATGAATGAGAGCTTGAGGTTCAGGGCAACATGCAAAAACTTCTCTGAAATGCAATGAAAGTGTATAATCTAAAACCAGATGAATAGCTAAGATCAATGATATATATACACATAAACAACCTGTACACATTTAAAGGAAATGAAAAACAAAGCGAAGTCTTACCAGAAATCACTAATAGCAACACATCATCTTGACATTGGTAATCCATATATATGTACGCTAAAGCAGTGCCCAGAAGCTAAGTCCAAATTTGAGACACAGCTGTACATGATGTCAAAATGACATGCATAGATTTAAATAAACCTTCCCCTGCCCAAAGCAGTAGGCTTGGAACAGAGCACAAAAGCTTCAAAGTGCCTATGTCAACTTTTGTGGGCAGTGTTCATTATGCTGTCCAGGGGTGTAAGGAAATGGGAGTAACTTGATTCTGAAAACATGGTGTGCACCAAAAACAAGTGACATGAGGGCATTGTTTTAGAAAACAATAAAAACACCCTGTTTGGGTATCCATGCAAAAACCTGAGTGAAGATTGATCCATTCAAGCTTTTGTATTCATTGAAGGCTGGTCCAAGATCCAATAAGTGAAGTCTTTGTATAAGACTGCATGAAAATCTTCAACTGCATGCTTTGCACTAATCAATTTAGCAACTCAGTCTTTCTTTAGGTCCCCATACTTGAACACAGATCAGCACACCCACCCCAGCTCTTTACTGCTTTCACACAACAAATATGACCTGTTTTTAATGTATTGCAAGGCTCTTCTATGTGCCACTCGAAGAACCAATACTCTCTTATACAGTAAACTGTGAAGAGATGTTATTTCTAACCCTATTGCAAATATGGTATTTTCTGAAAGATACAAGTTTTAGTTTTGTACAGTGTAAAGTGAGAGTTACACCGGACTTCAATTCCAGTTCCAGAATTAGTGTCAGATCACCTAATACGCATCACCAAAAGTTGGGGAGGACATACTAAGACTAGAGGGAGACAGGGATTGCAGAGGATAATTTCACAGTGTCTAGGCTTGCACCTCACATTTGCTCAGATGTGATGTGTGTACATCCATTTTTTACATACAAGTGAACAGCTTATGCTTTAGCCACAGCTAGCTTGAGTGTGTCTGTAATAAAATGGATGTTTAGAATTCTTTCCAGGTCAAAATCAAATTAACCTGAATCTGATGATGACAGGAGATAATCAAATATCAATCAGTTTAGTCCACTTTTCCCTCTGCATACATTTTTCTTGGTAAACTTCTGAACAGTTTGCTGTACGCCATTCTACCAACATGGAGGACATGCCCCTACACTGCATTAAGATGGTGGCTGTCCAAGCCTTCAGTCAACTACTTGTTACAATTTTAGAACCAGAAGAATGGCAGTCACAAGTTCCTCATTTGATACAAAAAAAGAAAAAATAAGAGGATATGATGTTGTCTACATTTAACGTGCCACTCTGGTCAGTCTACAAATTGCGTCGAAATATTACAATGATATGAAACAAATCCTATGGAGTAAGCCTAACACCATGTTTCAAAAGGATTCAGATGAATAACACTATTTAACCCATATGACTAAAGATTCCCTGAAAAACAAAATCTTCAGCTGTGTCCGTAAAATTTTCCGGATGTGACGTGATAATATTCCCTGTATGATGTCGAATCAGGCAGATGCGACGTTGGGTAAGGTATTTATGCTGAGATGATGTCAAGAGTGTTTGAAAGGGCAGCGTTATTTCTGAATACACGTCAGCGATTGATGATGTCATGTGTTCGTTGGTGACATCACACCAGGCAATGAGGAAGGGACGGAAATATTTTGTTTCAGTATACTCTGACGAAACGTGCTTATAATTCGCTGCAATATTTTGACAATGTAGGAAAGCAATTCAGATTATCCCAGTCTTTATCAATTCACCTTTTATTTTATTTATTTATTTGATTGGTGTTTTACGATGTACTCAAGAATATTTCACTTATACGACGGCGGCCAGCATTATGGTGGGAGAAAACCTGGCAGAGCCCGGAGGAAACCCATGACCATCCACAGGTTGCTGGCAGACCTTCCCAAGTATGGCTGGAGAGGAAGCCAGCATGAGCTGGTCTTAAACTCACAGCGACTGCATTGGTGGGAGGCTTCGGGTCATTGTGCTGACTGAGCCACGGAGGCCCCTCACCTTGCTTTTAAGACATAGATGTTTTGACACCAAAGTAGCTTCAAGTTTTTACATTCACTAATGTTCATAAGCTGGGAACTGTGTCTTGATCACGAAATTTTAACTTATATTGTACATTGTCAACACAACAGTAGCAAAATTTCCTGAAGCGTTTCCTATCTCAGAAGATAGAACACTTCAAACTGTCCACATATGACACAGTCTGATAAGAAAGAGATACTACCAGAACATGAAATTATCTCAGTTTTCCCATGTTGGTCTGGCTCATAAAAATAACTTTGTCCTAGTCTTTAGATGAAATATAGTATTGATGAGATTAGTTTGCATACAGTTAAAAAACTGATTCCAATGTACATAGGGAGTTTGTGTAGCTTTTTAGGAGTGCATCATCAGTGCAACAAAAACTTCCCTGTCCTTCGAGCATTGTTATGTATGGATAGCAAACTCTCACCTATGGGTGAAACATGGATATCTAAAACCGTCCATCAGAAATAAAAGCCTGATAAATCTAAAAGACGACAGGGTTAAATAATTGTTGAGAAAAAGCAGACTAAATATACTCCAGGAAACCCTCTTAATGTTAGACTGCAAAAGTAAAATATGAAAATTATCAACGGAACTTGCCACAAGAATCCTGAAGGAAAGGCCAAAAAAAAATTATCACCAGGTTTCAGTTGGCCTCATGAGATTTTTTTTACCTTGGCTCTTAAAATTTTATGAAGGTTCAAACATCAATCAGAGTTTGGAGACAGTATTCCTTTTTTCCATTGAATACCTCCTATGCAAACCCTTCAGACTATAAACATTTGGCTGACCTGCAGAGCTTCTGCTGCTGCCTGATGAAGAGCTTCCAGAGCTCGCGAGCTCGCAGCACGAGAAGGTCGCGACGATGTAGATGACTGACATGTGGAGATGCCCTTATACTCTGCATCACTGTCAATGATCTTCTTTGGAATAAACTTCCTCACGGCCTTGTTGAACCATTTTTCCAGAGCATTCACCATTTCAGAGTACTCTACAACAGGCATACACAAGAATCACTGTATGATATGCATCACAAATGAGAAAATGCATGTACAAAACATTGGCCTAAAATTAAATTGTTAAACTATTTACCTATTGCATATTTATTTAATTGGTGTGTAATACAGTACTCAACAATTTTCACTTACAGTATCTGCACATACAACGGGAGCATTCATGAAAGTGGTGCACACATAACTAATGATACAAATTCCAGAAAAAATACTCTTGTGCTCATGTATGTTGCACTGATTAATTTAGCTCTATGTTAAGCCACAGAGGGCAATCCCAGAAACAATCTAACCACCTTCAGAAGTGGTTCCAATTATGAAGAATTTCTTCATTGTTGTTGGTTCACTAGTTATCGGTAATGGCAGACACAGATTGACTTGGCAGAACTTTTATACAAATCCAGCTTTGTTCACTGTTGAAAAATTTGATGGAAAATTCATTTATCCACCTAAATGGCACAGGGCTTTAGATGGCTTGAAAATGTAAGTGAAAAAGTGAACCACTTACACAAGTAAAGATGGTATATGATGCTGGTTCGGTTTGTGCGTGAAGGAAACTGCAGTGTGCGGAGTAAACCAATGCCCATTGCCTGACTCATAGTCATGTGTTTGAATCCAGCCTTTCAAGGTGACCATTCTTCAATTAGGATAATTATTTACAAAAACATCTGAACAACTCATGTAAAACAATGACCAACTAGTAGTTGCTGTTTTATGCCAGTGAAAATTTTAACCCCATGCATGACCGTCAGGCTCAACAGAGTGAAGAAATCCAGACTGAGCCAAGGTGAAAACAATCCACCATTAAGCCAACGGCAAGTTGGGAAGGACTGAATCATAAAAATCCCAGCTGATGGGAGGTCCAGAAGTCAGATGCACTGTCTTTTTCAGATTCACTGGTATTAAATAGAGTGTCACATACCATTATCTGGTCCATTATACTTGTAACAGTTTCTGGCCATCAGCCTGAAATCAGCGATGAAGTCCGCTCTAGTCTTGTATTCTTTCCCTCGGACCTTCTTCTCCATAGTTGAGATATCCATCGGGTGCTGTTCAATCAGGCCCATACAAAGGATATACATATACAAGTACATATATGTTTATAAGAGATATCAAGTGGCCAAAAAAAATATTTAAGAATCACACAATCAAAATTAACATGCACATCATACTGACCTTAATTACATTTAACACCACGTAAGTTTATAGTTTTAAATACTGAGATGCTTCTCATGCCATGCTGGTCACAAAACTTGCTGACAACACTACATGAAAATAACTATCATGAAGATGCTATTCTTACAATGCTGATCACTATGGTACTACACTGACACGTGCATGGTTACAAAATGAGTGTCTCATGACACCAATCCCATAATATATGGAAAATATAAACATAGGACTTGCTCAAATTCAGGAAATTCATCTTAGTATGTTGTGCCACTGAGATGTTTAAATTAACAAACATACATGACATTATATTTCTTCATAAGTTTAATTGAGTCTTTTAAGTGATCCATCCTCAAATGTAACCATACCTTTATGATTTCAAAATATGATGGCGCAAAGGATTCCTGAACAGGTTCACAAAATGGCCAGGCAGCTTTATGAGATCTGACTGATTTAATAACTGGAAAAGAAAAAAAGACATTGAAATTCATTATCTGCTGGGTGAAAAATTACACATTACATGCACATATTCAAATTTTCAAGTCAACCAACATATACATGTATACATCATGACTGACTGTGAGACTAGTAAAATTATGACATAGGTAAACCGGCATATACTGGGTGGTCTACCTGTCTGTAAATTGGCTCCTCTGATTGAGTGTTATTTTGTTCTTGTTTGAAACACCATATACTGCAGGACTGAACAGTACAAAACTGCACATGAACTGAGATGAGGAGACAGAGACTCCCAATGCATGTCTTTGGTCTCATTTACAAACTGAGTCATAAAATAGAAATTGGCAACTCAGACAAACTTTCACACACTTCTGTGCCTGTATTTTAAACAAACCCATGTAAGCTTTACTAAGCCATATTACTTAACACTGATGAGAAAAGCATTAAGTTTACACTCTGGAATTAATGTATATCCATTTTCTACCGTAATATCATAAATGTCGACAGAAGAATTAGTGTGGAACAAGTGCTCACCTTTCAGCATTCCTGACAATGTTTTAGAATCAACTGGTTCTGCCCTGAAAACAAAATTAAACACACAATGAAAACAATTACTATATTCAACACCATCAAAAAAAATGTACCATCATACAGTTAACTGCTATAGATGTAATTCTACTTAAAGCTGACTTAAATAGTCCCTATGGCCACTGGGACACTACTGAAAAGTCCAGATACACATAAAAACTTGTTTGCCGTCCTTAGTTTTAAATCTGTGTGCCGTGTTGTCATCTTCATTTCAGTATTATAAACATAACCTTGCTTTATTAATTTCTTTGATTGGGGATCTATGCCATACTCAAGAATATTTTATTTATACGATGAGCGTTATAGTCGGATGAAACCAGGCAGAGCCCGGAGGAAGGAAGAGGAGAGGCAGCCAACATCAGCTAGACTTGGTCAGTCATCAGTGACCGCATTGGTGAGAGGCTCCTGGCTCATTACATTGCGCTAGCGTAGTAACCCCTAGTCTATGGTGGCCCTGACCTTTACTTTAGGACTGAACAACTGACTGACATGACTGAACAGACAAACCTGCTCTCTTCTTTCTTCTTGTCATTTGTGTTCACGTAGAGAAGCTCTGGTGGGATGTCTTTGCCATCAGCTAAAAACTTAGCTCGCTCCTCCCTCAGTTGCAGTCTTCTGGCTCTTTCTTTACAAAATAACATGGATAAAAAACATGTAATACATGTGTACATATTCAATGTCTTTATAAATTGTTTCAAAAACTGAAGACAATGAATCATGTATTAAATGCAAGTCCACAAGCTGTCACTGCCTGCCCAGAACAGGGCATTCAATGGTGTGTACTTTTAAATATAATTTTATCTATTTCTACATCTGTGTTTTATGTTGTAGTCAAGAATATTTCACTTATACACTGGCAGCCAGCATTATGGTGGGAGGAAACCACAGCGCTCCCACGGGAAACCCACGACCATCCTCAGATGGCTGGCAGATCTTTCACGTAAGGCTAGAGACGTCAGTCTGAGCTGTACTTGACACACAGTGATCGCAACGGAGATGTGTTCCGCTAGCGTGCTAACCACTTGGTCATGGAAGCCCCCAGAGTTGTAATATGTGAAAGTTTTGTATGGTTGTGCTAGCAAAGTAAAGAGGTGGTGCAAAAGCACTGCAGTGTAAGAGCAGCGAGTGTGTTTTTATCATCATACGGGTTGGCTGGAAATTTTGTGTGATAATGTTCAACCAGGAGGAAATTGGACACAGTTAATGATAAACAAACCTGATAAATATCTCTGTTCAAATACATGACAATTACCAATGTGGGTGTAGTGGACTATCAAAAACACCAAACATATCCTAATCTGACTCAGCCATCTGCAGTTTCATACCTTGTCTGGCATGTTCTTTTTCTTCTTGTTCTTGTCGCTCCTTTTCATGTCTCTCTATTTCCTTCATCTGTAAATTAACTGCCTTCTCACCGGACACAAATGGTTCTTCATTATTCTAATACAAGAGTGAACATGTGTATCTTATTTAATCAGTGTTCTTAATTATTTTACTTGCACAAAAACAATCCCATTTAATGGTCATGGAAATCGAAGGAGCTTGAAAGAAAACACCCTTGAAGCACAGAGCATACTTCCCAATTCAAAGCCCCAGATGAGCCAGCCAGAGTTGGATTTGAACACATTCTCCTGCATGACAAACTAGTGGTCTGCAGAAACATATTTTTGGACTGTTTAACCAGCAAAAAGTTCAAATCCACTCTGGCATTTATTTAATCAGATGTGAACACTAGGTACATGTATGTGAAGATACAGAGAATGCAACAGAATGAGTGATGGCTGACTAAAAGGACAATGAATCTATCAGCTGATAACGAAATCATGTGACAAAACAAGCCCGATAAACCTGTATTACCATATTAAAGAGTATGAGTAATATATTTAAATTTCAATGTTTTATTTTTCTTCAGTCATCACTACTGGTTGCTTGAAAATGTTTGTGGCAACACTAGGACAATCATACCTCTGGTTCACCATGCTGACGTTTCGTCTCTAGGCGGCTAGATGTTCGTCGTGGTGCAGTTTCAAGTAATTTTCTTCTCAACTCTTTCTCCTTCAAAGAACATTCACGCAAAACATCTCTCTATATTTACCACAATTATAGGTAAGTTTCAGGGTTTAATATACCTGCACTGATGGTTATTCAGGAATAAAAATCAATTATGGAAGACAAATATGAAACATTTTGACTTCGAATATCTGGCAGGATACTTTGCAAAGGTATGTACAGTACCTACGATGTCAGCATGCACTAAAAATGAAGCACTCATAAAGAGCAAAATTCAGGTTAACTTGTTAACTCCTTGCTAGATACAGGTCACAGAGCTGTCAGATTAGACTAACCTTTTCCTCTAGAAGTATAGGTATTTCTGGTAGGAAGTCCACCACAATAGCCTGGTGCAGCTCTCGCTCACACTTCACCTTACTCTTCTCAAACCTCTTGGCCAGTTCCTGCCATTCCTCAAGCGTGGTACAAATGAGATGCCAGTTCTTGACACTCTCTGCACCCTTGTCCCCTGGCAAGCCTGACTCCTCTTCATCACTCTCAGATTCACTATTGACAAATAATGACCCATCCCCTCACACAACATGATCCACATGCATAGCTATAATATGGTCAATATTTCATCATAAACCAATACAGACACAAGTAAGTCACTGGAAATTATTCAAACATGGGAACATATTTTGGATACAATTTCTCCCATTTGATTGATGTTTAACTTCTCCCCAAGAAGTTTGCATGTATGACCACAGGCAGTTTTATGGACGGGGAGAACCAGAATACCTGGGTTAACCCAATGACCACTGTCAGCTACCTGACAAACGTCCTCAATCGCTGTCTCATTGCTCAGAGGCCTGATAGCTGCACCAAGTGACCGCTGTATCCATCTACATGTATCTTGAACAAGTTAACACCTTCTTTATATGGATTGAATACATGCATATATATGGTAATTTACACACACAAAAATGCTGAAGAAGGTACAGTATTCTTAAAACATTATGCATATTTAAGAACAAAGTAACCACAGCAACAAAACACTCCCACCTTTCATTGTTGGATGCAGCACTTTGCTTTCTTCTTGTCCAGCTCTTTCCTCTCCTCTTTCGAACAGCTTTTCTTTTCCTTTTAGGTTTTTGTGTTTTTACTTTGTTTTTGTGTTTTCTGCAAAGTAATTTGAACTAGCCTACAGTTTTGCTTTGAGAAGAATCAGAATTTTTCAAAACTCTCTCCATGCCAAGTATTTCAGGTAATATACAAAAAATTTACAGATTTTAACTTCTTATCAGAAAACCTAAGTATAAGCATCAAACATAAGGACCATAATCTGCTTTCGAAACTACATGTACAATTTTACAGGCCAACCTTTTGGTGAAATACAGCACATTATGTACTGCTTGAAGGAGTGACACCAGGTGGGAACTCTGGTCATTGTTTGCATTCAGCATATTGTCAGTGTGGTCAGCAATGTCAGAAGTTACCTTGCTTGTTGAGGGGGTGGGTCTGGAATAGTGTCTTCTTTGTAAAGACGAGTTCCATAGAAATACCAGTAAGTAGCTCCTGTTCCATCTTGGCCTAGTGGGTCCACGCGCATGTTACTGGCATCTAGTCCCTATGAAACACAACTTGACTTCTATCTCTTACTTTCATTTTGTTTTGGGGGATTTTTTTTCAAATAGCAACACATGTATGTATGTCACATATCTTTTTCTAAGGACAATAACTGAAAGAGAATTACAAGAGCTGCTGGGAAATATCTTAAATACAGTAACACAGCAGTTTTATCCAGGAAAAAAACAATGCAAATTTTTTTCTTGATCCAGTTATTGCTGAACATCATAATCAAAATCTTTTCACTTATACGACTGTATGTTTTTATGGAAACTGAAGTGCCTGGGGTAAACCAATGAACTTTGGCAAGCAACTCACAAACTCACACCACATACAGATTTGGATATTATATTGGTGGAAGACAGGTGGTCTTCAGCTGTTAGACTGTGGAAAGCCCCACAAGCAGTCTGCACAGAGGAACTGGACAAAACAATAAAGGGATGTTACGTGGCACTTTAATTATCACTGCCATAGTTGTCTAGTTGGTATTCTAACCTGTAGTTCATTATTAAACATTATTTCACAAAAACAAAACATCTAAAGCACCGTCACTGTTGTTTGCATATTAAAGCATCCTTTTTGCACCTTATACATACATATGTTATACAGTACCTTTAGTAAATCTGGTACATCCAGTGCATCCAGCCTGTAATCGCATAATGAATGTAAAATCTCGACTTTTTGCCTGGCAGACAAGGATTTAAAATCCCCATCCACCAGAGGACTGGGCTTCCGCTGTTCAATTTCCCACCTGTGCTTCAGGATGTCTTTCAAGTATAACTCAAAGTTGACACGGCTGGTAAATACAATAGGTAAAATTTTTATGGAAAACAATTATAAATGCACAGCTAAACAAGTAATGAAAGACTAATATAAAAAGCTAACAGTATTTCAGCCATCCTTGAAAAAATGATTTTTGTGAATGAAACAACCGTGTCACAAAAAATACAGTCGGCAGGTTTGTAGGGAAATGTTTTTTATTCTTGCTAATGAAATAGATAAAAACAGATTTTAAAGAAGTTAACAAGGAAAGAAAAATAAACTCCAGCTGACACCCGATAAAAACTTTAGAGCAAGGTCATTTTTGGAGGGTTGGTC
Organism: Acanthopleura granulata; assembly: GCA_016165875.1. Taxonomy (NCBI): domain Eukaryota; kingdom Metazoa; phylum Mollusca; class Polyplacophora; order Chitonida; family Chitonidae; genus Acanthopleura; species Acanthopleura granulata. The sequence continues at coordinate 24,526,092 of JABBOT010000001.1, forward strand.
AGGACTGCCCGTGACAAACACATTTTTAATGATGGCCTTGTATAAAATATACAGTAACAAAAGTATTGCACAACATGAGATAACAATCAAAGCATTCACATACTCTCGGTCTTCATATATTCTCTGATAATCAAGACTGTATTAAAAATAAGTTGTGAATGTTATAATAGGATTTATTAACAAATGCTACTTGTACCTGGTAAATACACATACCGTTATGAATATGTTGTGATAACAAGAACTCAAACAAAGTCACAAAACAAAACTTAACTAACTTTACCTTATGTCTTTTCTGCCATAGCATCCTTGAAGTAACTGACAAAGTAGATCGGTGACAAAAAAATTGTCTTCAACAGCTGAAGACGATATGATGCCATTTTCCAAATCCTACATTAAAAATGAAGAAAGTGAAAGAAATGTATTTTATTTTCCAGATCTCATGAAAATTTAATACAAAGATTAGTCACGGAAATATTGAATAAACAATTCATATCGCATTAGGATTTGTGAGTCTGGGATCAGGCTACTGTTCTACTGAAAAAAACGTTGTAATGTTCATAAAATTATACTACTGGCCATTCTCGACCAGACATACCACATGAATAATAAATTCTTGTTTAATGTCTGTGTTGAAACATGACTAAAAGACTATCCCATATTTAACTCATAATGTTGTGTCAAGTGCATTTATATCAACGGAGGTCAATTGGATCATGTGCCAGCTACAAGTAACTGGTAGATGTCATTTAGAAAGTGAATCTAATAAACAGAATTTTTTTATATTCATGATTACACTTTCTGGACGTAGCACGGGTTCTAGTGCCAAAAATTAGTGAAGATGTCTTCGGATTTCAAACCAGCTACCTCACAGTCTGGCACCAAATTGTTAGTAATACATGTCAACAGTCTAGACCACTCTATCAACTGACATTCTACAAAAAATAAAAGGTGGCCGACTGGTACACTTTCCAACAAAGGTGTTCATGTATTACCCCTCTCATGGTCAGAAAAGACAAAGCTTACCTGGATACATCACATTGGTAGATGTCATTTAGAAAGTGAATTTAAATAACAGTATAATTGTTATTGAGGTTGCTGGTTCTAACAACCTGTGCTATATCCAGAAAGCATCATGACTAAATAAGTAATAATGATAAAAATAATGTCTTTATATCCTGAGGGTAACACAACTCAGTTAATATATTACTGATCTTCCTTGAGGCCTCCCATAAACACACATTTATAAACACTGAACTGACAATGAAAACTGAATGAAATGCAAAAGATATCATAATATTTAAAGAAGTATATGGTAAAATGGGCTACAGCTATTTCTAAGCTAGCCATGGGAACTATGTACAAGGCAGGATAGACAAGTTTAAGATGAGGTAATAGCTAGCACCATATGGTACGTGGGTGAACATTCTATAATACTGCTATGTATCTTTCTCGTTTCATAGGATTCAGGACTCAAAAAAAACCCAGAATCATCTATACTGGATAACCTTCAATAATCCTGATAATATTCTGACAGTAATAACACTAGAACCCAATGTGTGCACACAAGCAAAATACAGAATCAATACTACGAGCTTCCGATAATGGTTGCTACCTACAGTCTATAGCAATAATCATTATCTCCACCTAGTGCTAAAAATAGCTTTTGTCCCATCTTTTCGAACAAACTGTGTGAACTTTGATCTGACATATCACATGGCAATGTCGGGTTAAGCAAACTGAATAGGTTCCACTAAACATGTCAGTGCTTGAACTGAACTGTAGTGTTGCTCAATGGCTGGGTGAAGGAATTTGGCGCCTAGCACATCGTTTCCTCCACCTGAATAAAAGCTGTCTGAAAATGATCACTAGAACATAACACAACTCTTGACTGATGCTATTGCTGCAGTAGTCAGAGTCCGATCGAATGTCACGTAGTTACACTCAGAAAACAGGATGTATTTATATGAGTGTGTTTATAGTTATCTGGTCGAGAAGGGGGAGAGATTACATTTTCATTGCAGTTATTTATTCCTTCAAAGTATATCACCTCCACTCCTGGAGTGGATATAGTTTGGTTGGTAAATTATCTGTGGTGTATCTACAGGTAAAGTTTCATTTTAATGGCCCAACACCATACTCAAAGCTATTCAAAATCGTGCAACCAACAGGCTAGGATGCCATCTATGCCATGATATTATACCTCTATGTCAAAATCAGTCAGGTCGAAAGCCGAACGAAATAAAGAGCAGAAATGGGCGATGCTTGGGACTTCCCACCACGACCGGATATCTGAAATATAAATGAAGGTTGACCCGGCGTCAAGAGAAATTTTTATAGTTTGTGAGTGAATTTCATCACAGTTTACTACAAGTCTTCATGAAAAGTCGAATAACTGATTCAGAAACAAAGCAAATACGGTAATACAAAGAAACACCAAGTACCATCCATGTCAACTAAGCATGTTGAGCTTTTTAAGCTTTTCTTTTTTGTTGTTCTTCGAATTTCGCATCGCGCTCGTACAGCGGACTGCAACTTCCGGGTCATTCAGTGCATTTTGTTGTTGTTGTAAGTCGTTTTCTTCCGCGAACAGGTACTTTGAATTTCAAGGGATGATTTCGTGTGGTGCATTGTCATTCTCTGAAAAAAATACATAGCGAAATTGTGGTCATCGAAAAGCTTGCTGAAGTTTTCTAAAACAATTCCTGTGCGATTAGGCAATTTAGTGTTGAATTCTGGGAAGGTCACGCTTCAACATGGTGGAGAATATGGATAGATACTGGTGACGGCTAGACAAGAAGAGGTTAATATTTATCCCTTGTGTACGTGTTGGCGTTTTGACATAACGAATCAAAAGCATTCGCTCTGTTACTCGTAGTAGATGCAGCGATTGCTTAGTCTTATGGTAAAATGTTAACTCTAGGCATCGTATAGGCGAAGCTGTATGTGCTGTCATTCAAAAATTCAACCATCACAGATGGAGAGATAGGAAAGTTTATATCTGTAACTAGAATAGGTCTGGCATAAAAAAGTAATGAAATGTCATGAAGCATAAAATAAGATAGTTAAGTCATGGATAGTATTCTAACCAGGAATATGGTACGAAAAGCAAGGCGCTTAAGTTCAAAATTAACATCAAAACGTATTGCACTTATACAGCTGGGCGTATACAACCCGAGAATGTAGAACATTTCCTCCCCCACATTGCCTCCCCCCCAATCTCCTCCGACTGGACAGTCCCCTTCCCCCTGAATGGTACAATATTTTTTATAATGCAGTAGCTCTATGCAACACAAAACTGACATGAATGAGTAAATGTTAAGTAGAACTACCTTTGTTTCTTTTCTTTTGTTATATATGCTTAGCTACTGTCTCATCTGAGACTCTGGTCTCATGTGTTTTAATCAATAGTTGTTTTGACAACCATGTATTTATACACATATAAAAAGTGAGCAAGATAAAACAATTTTTTTGTCATGGCTACATACAGGTAATTCTTTCTACCTGTATACAAGGCAATATGTTTAAACATGAGACAAGTACCAATAAAAGATTAGAAAGTCGTAATTCAATAGGATCGGTCGCTTATAATAATAAACAGGAGCTCTTTATTTCCTGCTGTTCTCCTGGTTGAATTTAGTGAAAAATTCTCTAATGAAATGCTTTTCCTTAACGTCGCTTACCTTTTTGTTTTCTGCTGACAGTGTGAAGAAAGGGAAATTATTTTGTTACTGGTCAGAATTATAGGTGTGTTAATTTGTTGTCAATGTACCCAATACCTGTCCCTACAGGAACTGCCCCTTTCTCCAGCGTACATGTAGTGTTTGTTGCAACCACAACATGTTATGACATAAATTAAAGAGCTGGAATTACAGTTTATATTCGCATTAATTTAAACTATTTAAATAATAATTTAAATTAATAATATGATATATATATATTAAAGTTATATTAAAGTGTTGATTTTATTTTCTCCTCTATATATCTATATATGGGCAAAGGTAGTGGGAATTGTCCAGTGGGTAATAAGCCTGTACCCACGATCCAGTGGTAAAAGCAACACTATGTTTATGACCAAATTGGGACCTACAGGGAGACGCTGCCATGATTCATCCCATTACAAGTCATATTGTGGCTGGAGGATGTCGCAAGAAAACCTTCCTACCAGTGGCTTATATATTCATGCTTCAAGTTGAGCACAAGAACTGATGGACACGCTAATTAACTATATATACCAGTTTGTACATTTAGGGTTGTGAAGCTTAGGTGGCTGTTTTGGATCTCAAAATGGAGGATATGATGTCAATTTATTGGATAATTTGGGTCCATGGCAACCTATGGATGGTTTCCCGGGAACTCTGCCCGGTTTCCTCCGACCATAATGCTGGCAGCATTTTCTAAACAGAAGGGTGTTCATTGCATTGTAAATATACACCATCTAGAATTTAGATACCTCAGTTTTGTTTGGATGTATACGTCACTTTGCACCATTGGTACGTCTGCTGTACCACTGTACCATATTAAAATACGATGTTACTGTCATCTTTTCATCCATGAAGTGACGCAATGGATCCTAACTCTTGGTCAAACTACAACCCACATTATGGAAGAGTAGCCCACAACAGATATGACATGCCTCTCCTTGAGCAACCAGCCCTTAATACAGGTAGGTCATTGTTAACTTCACTTGGCTATATATGATACATCTGTTATTGTATGTTGTATTGAAGAGAGGAAAACATGCGCAGAAAGTAAGGAAAGACAGTATGTACATGCATTGTTTTGAGATTCATCAGTTGATTGGGAGCTCTACGTGAGATGTCAGACTTGTGTAACTGTCATTATGGCAAAAATTTATGTGCCTCAAGATCTTTTTGTTTTTGTAACTTGAAAATTGTACAGCATCAGCTCATGAAATACTTTTACATACCCTAAATAACCTAAAGCTTTTCTCCAGAAGTGCATTTTTAGAAGCAAATTAAAGTCTTCAAATATTATTTTTTGGTGTTAAAACTTTTGAAAGACCTAGCAAGTCTCCAAACACTGCACTACAATCAATAAAACTCTCAGAATCAGGTAAAATGTGCAACTTAGTCATGGACAAAATTTTAGGTCATTTATGGTATGAATGAGAAGTTGGTGCCTTGAACCATATTCAAAAAACTTTGTAACTTAGATTTCTTGTAATTCCTTCATGAATGACTTTGCATGTACATGCACATGTATAGTTTAAAGCACTGGCCAATGTGATTTACAAGGAAAGTTAAGAAAAACTTTCGTGAAATGTTTGCATCAGTTGGCCCTGCTGGTTAAAGAGCTACTTTGGTATCAAAACGCTGTGTCTTAAAAGCAGTGTGATAAAGACGGAGATAAATTGTAAAAACATTGCAGTGTATTGAAGGCGATATTATATCTTGTGTCAGAGAATACGAAAACAAAATTTATCTTTCCCTTCCACTTTGCCTAGTGTGATGTCATGCACAAACATATGACGTCACCAATCGCTGACGTGTATCCACAAATAACACTGCCGTTCAAACACCCGTGATGTCAGCATAAATACCTAACTCAACATCACATCTGCCTTATTTGATGTCAGAGAAGGAATTTTATCACATTACAGCAGGAAAATTATATGGACACATGAAAATTTTGTTTTTTTAAGAAATCTTCAGTTATGTTGGTTAGTTTTCTTCATTGAAAATCCTTTTGAACCATTACATTAGGTTGGTTCTCAAGGATTTCTTGTGTATAATTTTAATATTTCTATGTAGTTTGTAATCTGATCAGGGTAGCACTTTCACTGTACATCCCAGTGTACATACTCTGATAAAATATTTATGTTGCAGAGAAGTATTTTCCTTGTCATCAAGACTAATAAATGAGGAATGATCAGTATAGTATTGATGTTCACATTGTAATTTTTTTTCCAGGTGGAAATATATGTTCACATGTAATTGAAAAGAAGCTAATAAAATGCATATTAATCAAATAACAGCAAGATTATGCTTCTAGTGGTTTATGTTATTCATTTATTTTCCTATTTTTGGCTTGCAGACTGTGGGCAGTTGCTGGGGGTAGGCGAACCATATATTAAAATAAAGACATACGTACATACAAACCCTTTCGAAATAAATTTCAAATTTTGTCAAAAATATGTACGATTTTCTATTTATGAGATTCTAGATATGTTCTGAATTGGTGCCGGTTTTGGTTTTATTCTACAGGTCTGGGTAGCCTGTCCTCTCCTCTGTCGCCAGCCCACACAGCCCTGCCCACAGCCAGACCCCTGGCCAGCCTTACATCAATGGCATACAGCCACCCACTGCATAATATGTCACCGTTCTTGGACACTGTAAACCCACTGCAAGCAAGTTATGCCACCCAGCCACCATACAAAGGCCTGTCAGTTGGTCAGACGGGCCTCCAGATGGACTCATTTCTTGCGTCACACGTGCATCATGATCCATCGGTGTCCATACCTGTGCCGTCCTCGCGCTACTTACCTCCATCAGCAATCACCTCACCTGAAGCTATGCCCATGTTCTCACCTGAGCTACAAACTAAAGACCTTTCAAGTCCCGACACCAGCAGCTTGTCTAGTCACAATGCACCCTCAGTGAACAGTGGCAGCGAGTCTAAAGACTGGGCGCTTTCAAACTTTTTGCCCTCCAACTCGGCTGGGCTGGGCAATATTGGCTCATACAATCTTGGTCATTATGGCAGCTCACTCTCCCATCATGTCTCAGACCCTCCAAACCGTAGCACAGGAAGAAGCATTAGTCTCCGAGAAAGCTACCCCTCAGACCCAGTGTACAGTAGTGGTCTGTCAAGACTAAGATCAGTGTCACCTGTCCAGTCATACCATGGCCTGAGCACAAGCCCCTTAGCTCCGAGTCATCCCGCCCACTCGGCACACACAACAGATGAGAACCAGAGAGCAGAAATGAGAAGATTACAGGAGGTGGAGGACCTGTCTCGTCTGGCACAGGCTCAGCATGGACCTGCTGACGTGTCACCATCTCATCAGTCTCTGACGAAGACCACCAGATCGCAAGATCCATATTTGGGCAAAATGTATGAGGAAGCATATCTGACTAAGTCTGCGGCTGTCGAACCAGCTGTTAACTCTTCTCACAGGCTGGCTGACAGACAACCTTCGAATCCCCAACTTAAATCACCTCCTCCACCCTTTGCAGACCTGTACAAGCGTTCTCCATCACATAAAGAACACAAGCCCTTAAATTTGTTTGGCCATTATGATGAGGAACTTTTGAGTAAGTCGCATGGCGTCAAGACACCGCCCTCCAATATGGCCGACATGAACTATGACCCCATCAGTCCTGTCCCTCCAGGTAACGAGCACCATTATAATGACAACTTCAGTACTATATCTCTTCAGGACTTGAACTCTATAAGCTCACATTCTGATAATTCTCACATAGTCAAACCAGAGCTCACAGGCAAACAACAACCTCAGATGGTGGATTACCACTCACAAGAGAAGGGAAAGCTGAAAAAATCCAAGGAACAGTCAAAGAAAAAACGATCAAAGAACAAAGGATTGGCTCCATCAAATACCGCTGATCAAGTGCGACTGTCCTCTAGAGGTGTGCTGAAAAATCAAGAGAGTCATAATCAGCCATCTGCATTACCTCAGAATTGCAGCAAACAAGAGTGTTCACCTGTGCATACACACTTTCATACAGAACACCATTCTCCGCATGTACAACCTCCATCTCCGCAAGTTCAGGCTCAACTTTGTAAGCAAGAAACGTTGCTTCAAATGAAGCGTGAAAACCAACACATCCAGCAGACATCACCACAAATGCAACATCAAAACCAACACTTACAACAAAAATCACCACAAGCGCAACATCAAAACCAGTACTTACAACAAACATCACCACAAATGCAACATCAAAACCAGCACTTACAACAAACATCACCACAAGCACCACATCTGAATCAACATTTGCAACAGACAGCATCACAAGCACAACATCAAAACCAATACTTACAAGAGACGTCTCCACAAAGACAACATCAAAACCAACATTTGCATCAAAAATCACCACAAATGCAACACCAAAATCAACACTTACAACAGATGGCCTCACAGACACAACACCCAAGCCAACATTTTCAGCAGACATCGGGACAAGTGCAACTTCAAAATCAATACTTTCAGCAGACATCACAAATGCAAGAGTCATCAACGCCTATGCAGCTTTCAAGTCACATTAAACAGGAGATCTTGTCACCTGTGCGACACCAAAACCAAGTCACACAGGAGCCTTATCACTACAGCCAACACCAAAATGAATTTGAAGGACAGCCATCATCACAAGTGCAGCAAGAGCATACACCACACCAAAACCAGCCTGTGTTGTCAGATATGCCATACACCCAGCATACCCAATTGTCAAATGCTCAAGTTAACAATGAAAATATGCAGCACCAGTCTCAACTTGGACAGTGGCAACCTATCAAGTATAAACAACAGTCCCCATATAAGCAGCAGGCGTCCCGGTATGGGCAACAGGAGTCCTATATGCAACACGAGTCTCGCGTCCAAGTCGGCCATCAGTCTCAGCTATTGCATCAGGATGCCGGTAGCGATATGGTGAAACAGGAAGGAAACCAGCATCATGGTTCTGGTTACTCTCATGAATCCGACAGTTCTCAGCACAGACTTAATCCTTACTACCAAGTCAGCGGCAGCCTGCTCCCAGCTGCGTCAATTTACAAGCCTGACACCACCTTCCCCGCAGAGGGTTCTGCTTCTGATTTGTGTCACTCCACGGTTATCCAGCCCACACCTCCCACCATACAGGCTGTGGCAGACTCAACCACAGTGACCAAACCCAGAAAGAGCAAGGGAAGAAAGAAGAAACAACAGCTAGCACTGGTTGAGAGCAGTGACAATAAACAGTTCTCAAACCTCGTCCAGGATACCATGGTAGTGCCTGAGAGTACCTGTTACCTCGCCAAGGCACAGGAAGGACAAACTCAGCCCTGGCTAGAGTCCACCAATCTTCACCCTTTGGGTATCAAGCATGAAGGCATCACACAAGATTTACACATGGCTGGTGGATTGAATGAACAGATCACAACACCAGTTATTGCCATCAAGAAAGAAACAAAGGTTGAAGGACTACGTGAGAATGAGCAACTCAATAGAGAAGTATTTGAAAGCAAACTGGTTCTAGAGCCACCTGACTTGGGCGTGAAATGTGCAAATGCACAGAATCAGCAAGATCAGAGTGGGAATCAATTGGGGGTGGGTTTTGTAGGTAGTGATGATTTGAGTTACAGGGACACAGATATGGTGGCAAGTAGTTTTAACAAGACAAATAGTGCGGTAAAACATGAACCAGACTGTGATATGAGTAAGCAGCATGAACAGGGAGTCAAGAAAGAGCCAGAGAAAATTCCACTGGCTGTCACCTGTGAACTAGAATTTGATGAAGACTTTCAGCATCTTGTTCCTACTCAAGTGGATAGTGCTAAAATACAAAATCCAAGTCATAACAGTCCACCAAAGCTGTCGAGTTCAGGTTCTCAAGCCTTTTTAGGTTCTTTTGTAAACTTTCTGTGTGGAAAGAAAGGTGAGACCCTATCTAGTGTGACACAGTCTCCTGTCAAGCGCCCTCCAATGCCAAAGTACATCCCAGAGCCCCGGAAAATGAAGACGGATCCTATAGATTTACCAAAGGAGGAATCCCAGAAAGACTCTAAAACTTCAACTTCTGAGAAAAAAAATTCCACAAGTGTGTGGAAAAACCTGAGTGAAAGTCGTAAAGGCATGAGGAAAGCAAAGGGACTAGAGCAGGCTTCTTTACAAAAACACAAGAAACTCAAACTTTCTGCTGATCTTCCCCCTCCAGGTGGCTCGGAAGAAGATGAATCGAGTGCTCGCACGCAAGACTCAGATGTTTCTGAACAGCACGCGCCCATGAGAAGACAGTCCTCAAGACAGGCCCTGGAGAGACTCAGCGGAAACAAACGTGAGTCCATGTACATGTCCACTTTTTAGTGTGTTGCAAGCGGTGTTCATTAAAACCTTGATCAAAGATTTAGTTACTGATGTGACATTTTCTCAGGGTACCATGTGTAATCTGTTGAAGCAATGCTCATGTTGTTATAAAAGGAAAATCAGGATTTATAATGATTATTATACTTCAGATACTACATGTATGATTTCTGAAACATGAAGGCATGCATTCATCTTTGCTCAACTGCAGTGGCCTTCATGTCCAAGCAGTGAAAAGAACTATACAATAACATACATGATCCCTAAAGTTTTACCCATCGACCCTAGTTCATACTGACTGCCTCTCTGGCCGTATAGGGGAAGGTCTCCCCGCAACATGCGGATGGTCGTGGGTTTCCTCCCACATTAATGCTGGTCAACAGTGTGTAAGTGAAATATTCTTAAGTACGGCTTAAAACACCAAGAGGTAAATAGATTTACCCCTATGACTCAGAGAGTGGACATGAGCTTTATGTACAAGGCGGTTTCCCTCTCACTGTTAAAGTTTTGAGCCAGTGATATCATGGCTTATTTTATAAATATTAAAAGAGTTTGTTGCCTAGAAACATGTGCTGGGTCATGTCCGTGGTGGTGTTGCTGTAAGTTACTGTCTGTTTCAGGATCCTATGCTGAAGATGAGAGTGAGGATGATGCTAAAGATGAGCTGGAGGACGAGGAGGAACCAACATACACCACGGAAGAGGAGGTTGACTATGACTCTGACAAGGATCCTGCCTGGACCCCGTTTGCTGCTGTAAGTGTGTGAGGCAGGATGAACTAGATCCTTTAGTATTTTGATTAGGCAGCCACCATATGTTTAAAGTTCAATAATATGTTCAGTATTGTTGAGCAAGTCTTCTGTTTTCGTGAAGGATGGCATGAATCTGTCTGTACTGGTAGAATAGAAAATAGTAGGTGTAAATATTTGTACTTTCCTATGTTCAAAAATGTCTCTTTGGATATCGAAAAGGGTTGAAGTTGAAAGTTATAATACTTTAAACTTGTGAAAGTTGGGGGAACATGTTTTTGTTGTTAACCATTTACATGTACATGTACATGTATTTTCATCCACAGTGTGAACTGTTTTATAGCTTTTCTGTACTGTTCTTCTCTACACCTTGGTGTGGGTTGACTGTTGTTCCCTGCACCTTATTCAGTTTTTCATGTGACAGGAAAAGAGCCAGAGCTCTGTGATATTACCCCTGAGAAAACGGCGGATCACAGCTCCTACACCAGGCAAGAACAAAGCCAAAAGCTTCGGGTGAGATTTTATCCTAAACTGAAAGTTTCACTTTCCGATTCAAGAAGTTACAGATTGCATTACCTTTATTGAATTGAAATCAATCAGGTTTAGAAATATCGCTTTCGCATAGAGTAAGAATGTTCCATCCCTAAACCTGACCACTATAATGGAAATGTTCTTTTCACTTTTGTTTGGCAAAAAGCTTCAGGGCCTTTCATAGAGCCAGATCTGTTTGTTGGATGTAACCTGACTGATCTTCCAAAAGTGGGCCCTACTCAACAGATTTTGTTTGGTATTTTGATAAAAGTTTCATTTTTACTTTTCTCTCCAAGTTAATTTCTTTAAAATGCCCATCTTTTTGTAGAGCCGTAATAAAAAAAAAATTCCCTATTTTTTCTCATAGGCTCAGGAAACGCTATCATTTTTTTAAGGATGGCCTAATTAGAATATTCTTTTCACTTGTTTTTCCCAAAAGACAGGAATAAATGGTATATATATATATGTATATATATTATATGTGTGGGTATGTGTGATATATGTTCTCAGGCCATCCTATAAGAACAAGAAGGTCAAGAAGCATGTTAAGCCAGTCCATCCACCCTCAGACTCTGACCAGGATAGTGATAGTCCGGGTGACGGAGCAGGGGAGGAGCAGGTAGAGTGGAGCCCCAGCCCTGAACAACAGCAACCTCCCACCCCACCCAGCTCAGCCACGGCCACAGACACAGCCACACACTCATCAGACACACCTGCCACAACAGTCGAACTTCAGACACCTCCAAAAGAATACCAGGTAGGTCAGTTTGTACAGAGTGGCCTGCATGGCTGAGGGGACTAGTGCACCAGCGTGGCATAATGAGCTGGGTGCCTCCCAACAATGTGGTCGCTTTGAGTTCAAGTCCAGCTCATGCTGGCTACCTCTGTGGCCATGCGTGGGAAGGTCCGCCAACAACCTGTGGATGGTTTGCCTCAGTCTCTGCCCGGTTTTCTCTACCATCGTATAAGTGAAATATTCTTTATTATGGCATAAAACACCAGTGAAATAAATAAATAAATCATTTTGTACAGAACCAGTACAGATTTTATGTTAGTATAAGCTGGAATTAAGATAGACATCTTTCTTTTGAAACCTTTATGCAAATTTTAATCAGCAAATAACCTCACCTTTTGAAGCTACAAAGTGACATAACATGTTTTGGGAAGAAAATTGTTACCGTTCAGGTCACGTTACAAGGTGAGATGCCAGTATGTAGGTATACACTGGGCTCTGGAAAGATTCCCCTCCATGATTAATCAAGCCTGTCTTGTTTAAGTGATATAATCCGATGGCCGAAAACTTTTTCCTTGAAATAGCCAGTCTACTCTGTGAGGATTACATTACGGCATGGATTTTCATAAACGGTCATTCTCATTTCATGGAAAGAGTAATTTTCTTGACGTGAAGCTAAAAATTATACTGGACTTAGGGGTGGATTGGCTTGTCAGCTACATGTATTAATCCTGTATCATACATTTGCAAATATTGAATTTTCACAGAATGTGTTTTACTGAATCAAATGCCAAATTATGCATTGTACATGTACACAAGTGTATAAGTTTATTTGTAAACTTGCTTTCAGCGTGGCACATTTCTCATAGAAAAAAGGGATTTGACAAACTATGAGAACTTCCCAGTTTGGCGAGTTAGTGATGGAAAAATGCTACAAAAGTATGAGCTGATCATAGAGAAAGGGGAGGTGAAACACAAGTCAACATTTACGGTCAGTGATCCCTGAACAAAGCAGGTGTCGCTGTAACTTTTATTCGTTGTGCTCTTGTGGTAGAAATGTGTGCCTTGAGTCACGTTCAAATAAAATTTGTTGCTATAAAGAAGTAGTGAGCTTCCAAGTGACAGTTAAAGTTAACGCTTTCAATGCCTTTGATCAGAATACCTAACTCACAATGATGCAGATGCATTCATAAATGTTTTGCTGGTTTCTTTTCGTTTCGAGAGACTGAACTTGTCCCCGCCAAATTTATTCTTGGTATTTTGAAAGAAAGATTTCAAACTGTATTGAGCTAGTTTTTTGTTACAGACTTCTGTACATAACATGAATACAAAGGCCAATTCAGTATTATATGTGTGACACATAAAATGTTGGCCATGTATTAAAATCTGTAGTGTACTTCTGTCTCCTTTGGATCTATTCACTTGGGTGAGTTTCATTCTCAGAGCTTTCCTGCTAGTTGTACTTAGCTTTTATTGGTGATATTTTTGTTTGCAGTATTCAAGCTGGACTCCGTTGATGCATGACCAGTTTCAGCCAGTGAAGGTGAACATGATTTTTCGAGAAAAGCGACATGAGATTGTGAAGGTGGCGGAAGCTGACCGTCCCAAACCGCCAACCGATGGAAGGTAAACCATTGTACATGTCCCCACGAAAAGGCAGCAGTTTTGCTCATGTGGTGTAAGGGCTTAATCGTTCTTTCATTCACCCATCATGTCTCAACTTTTGTTTCTTTCTTTATTTATTTGATTGGAGTTGTACGCCATAGTGAAGAATATGTCTCCTACATGCTGTTGGCAAGTATTTTGGTGGTAGGAAAGTGGGCAGAGTTCATGGCTGCTCTTCTTATTTATGGTCAGAGAGGAAACGAGCAAGACCTGGACTTGAACTTGAGGTCCAATAGTCAAATCTAGCATGTGCAGGGGACACCACCTGGATTTTAAAAGGAGGTTTGTGAGGTACTCTGCAAGATTTGGGGGGGTTTTCATTTCTCTTCCTTCCACCATTTCCATAAGCCTCGTAAATCTTTACCCATGTGTAAATCTTTACCCTTATCAAGACAACCAAAATGCTGATATTTTGTGCATAAAAACCTGTCTCTTTGGAGTAGTATTGAACTTTTCTAGTCTTAGGACGCTATTAAAGCAAACATTGAAGATTTTAAACTACAGAGTATTTAAAGTCCTAATTATTGCAGGTAGTACTGGATAGTACTGATGAATTATCCGATCATGTCAATGCATGTAGTAGGCAGAGAGTAAATGGCTGTTTATAAATTGCCCAGTTGAAACAAGAAGGCTAAGCTACTGTTTACATCCTGTAATTTCAGTTTGGAGAGGCGCTATGAAGATGATCCAATGGTTGAAAGTTTTAATGTGTTTTTACAAATCTTACTAAGTCAAGCGTTGGAGCCAGGCTTCCTCAAGGCCATCCACCTCTCAGAAGGTAACACACAGCACACATCGATCTTGTAAGAAGCTGTCTGTCTGTAACTTTGTTAACGTGGAACTTATCTTTACAGACAGCTTGCTTGCCCACATGTAACGATTTTTAAGTAGAAAAAAGCCTTGTTGAATGGATACATTTAGGTAGAAATGAAGTAAGTGAAAGTTTGCATATTTTATACCTTGAGGAAAAGAATTGTGGATTGAACTTAAGATGGATCTTTCCACTACCTGAACATGTTTCCATCTCTTTTCAGATGATTTTTATTTAGGACATATGAATAAAGTAGATGAGATGATTCAAGTCCGAGTATCCAAAATTCAGAAGAAGGTCAAGTGGAACAAGAGTTTTAAGGTTGTATTTGTTCCTGCTCTTGTAATAACTCCAGAAAACACAACTCCTGGAGAACATCGAAAACATCGAAGACCAGCTACTCTGAGGCTGAGATCACTCTTCTTGTCCAATGCCTCAGCATTTCTTAACTGACATGTGATGATTTAATACAAGATAATGAATTCCATGTTCCATTATTTAATATACATGGATTATTTTTCTTAATTGATTCATTCTTTACCTCAAAGAAAATTTTTACCCTCGCTTCCTCTCTGGCCATACGTGGGAAGGTCTGCCAGCAACCTGCAGATGGTTGTGGGTTTTCCCTCGGTGTCTGAACTGTTTCCTCCTACCATAATTCTGGCCGCTATTGTATAAGTGAAATATTCTTGAGTACAGCGAAAAACACTAAGTAAATAAATAAATCAATCAATAACTTCACATTCTGCAATGGCCCACTGGCAAAGAGGTACATTCTTCTTGTTGACTACATACGAAATATTTAGGTAAGGGTGTGTAAAAATGTTATGCTTGTTTTGTAGGAGGCTGTTAGGAATAGACCACATGTCCGTGAATTAGACCGACCCAACCTCAAGCAGAATTGTCAGGTAACATCCACATTTGTAATAAGTTGTTGGCAATCCAAACCCAGTCCCATTGAATTGGCCTCACAAGTTGTCTTTGGCTATGGACAAAACATAGTATTAATTAAAGATGAAACTCCTGTTTGCCTCCATATCCACATCATACAGGTGAAAAGTAACCTGGTTATTTATAATGTTTAAAGTGGTAATTACAGGTATTATTGTTATGAGCAGGCAGCTTTCTAAGCCGATGTGTCGGTCAAAATTTTTTATATCCTGTCTTTAATTTCAGTATAAAATTAGCCACTCAGTCAAATTTTTGACGTTGTGCCTGTTAACATTGACCATTCATTTGACAAGGAGCTTGGTTGCAAGATGACGTCAACTTTTGTGGAATCTTGTAGCTAGTGCGAATATGTTGAAGATTCCATTCATCTTTATGAAGATACATTAGTCGAAACATCTCTTGTTTGAAGTGGAAAACAAACATTTCAGTTTCAGTATAAACCTTCTGTTAAGTATTGTATATACAATGAGCATTTCTAACATAGCGGTCTACCTTGACAGGCATGTAAAGACATTCATCAGTCAGCCATCAAATCTGTTCATCTGTTTGGAGACCCATATGACGCTGAAGATCTGTCTGAACAGCCAAATACTACTTCTTCCTCTTCAGAGGTAAGACTCAGCCACTTCATGATTCAAAGACAACACTGCAAGATACTAAACAAGTTCCCTTCATGAGACCGTTTTTGTTATGGATCTAGTGGTATGCCACTTCTCCTTGAGACAGTGTTTTCGTTGGTATGTCTGTTGGGGCATTGAAGTTGAGGACTTGAATCTAGGGTTCACATGCACATATTCTTTGGTTTGTGTTAAAAGTAGTGTATGGATGCAGACAATGGCATGCTGTTGGATTTTTGAGATGATCCTCTGACCATCATTCTTTATACAGAAGTAGTACAGTGGCTTGTCATATTTCTCTGTGGAATCATTCTAGACTGCGAAATTGTGACTGTATCCTTTCTACCGAAATCTTTCATTCAATATTTATTACAGTACACATGTATATAGGCATAGTTCTCTATCACAAGACTATCTATCAGATTTTATCTGATAAATGTGGCTAAAGGTAAATCCTTGCTCTCACAAATTTATGGACCATTGACTCTCTACTGAAGGGTTAAAATTTTTCCCCGGTAAATGGGTTCAAAGCCAGTTTCGTGCTGTGCTGACTACAAAGACTGTGATTATAATTAATCAAGAATAGTGAATTCCTTTTTCATTGAGAGTAATCAGTTTTAAGGTGTTGATTTTCAAACCCACACATAGTGTATGTCTGCTTTCAGGAATTCTTGATCGGGAAGACGGCCACAACATACTTGATGACATATCATAGTCTTGTACATTACAAATATAACTTATACAAAAGATGTGTGGCGAAGGTAAGTTTATTGGATTTGTCACTGAATGTCTCTTTTGTTAAGTAGATATTGTATCCAGAAGGCTGTGTCTTATTACCTCCCCTGTAGTCCAATAACCTGTATTTCGTTTGGTCTTTGTGGTTCCCACGATACGTTTTGTGAACAGCTTGAAGAAGGATTTGTGAACATTTACAGACAGGGAGGAGAGGAAAGTATGAGATCATTGAGTTGTGTTATCACATCTGAAATCGGTGTTGAAATCTGGCATTTGTCCTGGAAGGCAGTCAGCCGATAACTGATGTAGTCAGGTGTTCAAATAGCTGCCTAACATCAGGTGGTTTTTCAGGTATGAGGCAAATTGAACTCATTTTCTGCCTAGTTTCCTTTGGTCTTAAACCTGGGAAATATTCTTAAAGTATGGTGTAAGAAAATAAATGAAATTGTTTATCTGTCGAACATACTTGATTTGACCCCTAATTCTTAACAGGTAAACCTGGTGAAAGAGAGTGAAGGGACAGAAGATAATGCGAGTGTGCTGGATGCCTGCTTACACAACCGGGCTTGGGTGCTAAAGGTAAGGCTCACCTGGTTATCTGAGTGCAACCTCCTTATATTGGGTGCAAAGTGCCTTTCAGGATAGTATGTAGCATAGATGTGAGGTTATTTAAAGTCAGTCCTGTCACAGCTGTTTCATGTATGAAACATGTCTCTCCTTTCTGCCTGTGGGGATTATATGAAAAGTGCTGTGCCTTACGTGTCACACTAATGTAATGTGACTGCAGGGTTAAACAAATTGCAGCTTGAATTTAAGACATATTTATTTAGAAATAAAACTTATATGAAGTACTATTCCTCAGTGTGAAGATCCTACCAGTTGAGAAGTATCACCATATCATCAGAAGTACAAATTAGTTTTCTTAGGCTATGCTTGACCATGGGACATTTGCATATGTGATCAACTTTTCATGCATGTCTGTTTTTGTGTATTTGCAGCTGTTTGAAGACCTTAAAAAACTGTTGGAGAAGCCATAGCAGCAACTTCAAAATATGACTTGTGGAAGCTGTCCAGTGTGAATGTTTTGGTCAGAGGGAAAACGGATGTTTTTCATTGCTTTGTGTAGTGATTTTTTTTAATGCTTACCTAAATGGGAAGAAGCAATCACATTTTATAAACCTTTACACTTTTGGAATTGAATCCTATCTCTTGGATATTCCATTCTATCCATGTCTTATATTTTTTTCATTTGTGATTTTGTTGTACATGAAGTTAAGAATGACAGTTTCTGTGAACAGCATATATATACTGCTGTGGTTCCATGTTGAGGTCACACAGTTGTTAAAGTCTTGTATGATAATAATATCAAAAGGTGAACTTTGACAGGATGGCTTTAGATCTTTGAGGGGCACTCAATTTTTTCTTTTATAACATATGCTGAAAATATTGTTTATCACTGTATTTTGAGGCCATGTGTTGAAGGATTCTCTGGTCTCATTTTTTTGCTGTCCCGTTTTTTGAATCTGACATAATGGGGACCCATCAAGCACCCGGCAGCACGTCTAGGACCTTGATGTCATTGCATTGACACCAAATGTACCTTTTCCCACTCATCATAATGACGTCACATTAAAGACAGTGACCTGTTACAATAGAATCTGATACATTGTAACAGTGTAGACCTGGCCCTAAAATCAGTTTTTGACATAACAGTGGCTCAAGGTCCTGCCTTACACTAGCGCCACCTAATGGGATTAAAGATTATGCCACCTTCCCATTACTTTCATATTGTAATAAAATTGTCACTTACTTTTCGTAAGTCTTGGGGAACTTTCCTGAGAAGTTATAACTTTGCACAAATGTGATAAGTACATTAAACAATTGCTTTGTCTAATATTCACTGTGAGCAACTTTATTGTATGACTTGGTAACGATTACATTTCACATGTATGTGGGTTTATATGATGGAGAAGTGTTTGTTTGAAAAGTTATGAGGTTTACATGTATATGCCGATTTTGATCAGTACTGATATTACGAACACCTGTAGAATGATGTGATCGCAGAAAATCTTATAAACCATTATGATAGGAATACCTCTTAGTCTCTGTCTGCTCTGCTTCTGTGGTGCCATCAGTTTACATACCAAACATGGATGAAAAGCCTGTCACTTGTAGTGCAGAATATATAAGGTTGCTCATGATGTTGAGGTGATGACGATGTACATGTGGTAAGTATATTTCTGAGAACGAGTTGTTGCAGTCTGGGCCAGCGGTGAATCATTGAACAGAGTTCCATCTCTGTTGGCCATGTTTCTTCAATCTGTCAAGTGTGATCCTTAAAATGTTATTGATCCTATATGTTTTGTATGTGTCAAGAATTATGCACTATCTGATCTCCCAAGCATTTCTGAGAGGGTTTATTTGATAGTAAATAAACAATGTTACAATCAGAAGTCTGGATTTTAAGCTTCTGTGTGGGAAACTGGAGCCAGGTGTGTACAAAACTTGAGAGTCGCGTCCGTAAAAGTGCAATTTTTATGAAAGATATGGTTTTTGACTTACCAATGGTTATATGTTTCAAAAATAAAAGGTTGATTAAAATCAGTATTGGCAAATAAAACATATACAATTTCAATGGAACATGCTTGGTACTATATGTGTTATGAGAGGCCCATGAGTTGATAGCTACCTTAATTAAACTATAATATTTGAACTTTACCTGCACATGTGTTTTTTTATGACTGTGTTGAGAAATCTGCAGTATAGACTTAAAACAAGACTTTACATTTAATTTTGCCTCAATTCTACTTGGTTGAACAGTGAAAAGAAATCATTTACATCTACCTTCTTATTCTTTGCTGTTATTTTTTTATTTTTTTTAAATTTTTTCCAGCATCAAAGTTGTTTGAAAGTGCTACATTTTGGGGTTGAATTCGGTATTGCTTAGCCCGTTCATTCGTCTCAGTGGAAAACACAAATCAAATGAATAAATAATACAGTGACCGAAATATCCTTGATGAGGGAACAAATAGAGGGACTGAAATATTCCTGATAATGGCACTAAAAGAGGGATTAAATCACCTCCCACCATCTTGATGGTCGTCGTGGTATAAGTGAAATATTCTTGAGTATGGTGTGAAACACAAATAAATAATACAGTGACCAAAATATCCCGAATGATGGCACTAATAGTGGGACTGAAATATTCCTGATAACGGCACTAATAGAGGGACCAAATTATTCGTGATGATGACACCAATACAGTGACCAAAATATTCCTAATAAGGCACGAAATGCAGTGACCAAAATATTTTTTATGGTACTAAATACAGTGACTGAAAAATTCTTGACCATGGCACTAATATGGTGAAAAATACTCCTAATGGTGGTGCTAATGTGGTGACTGAAATTCCCCTGATGGTGATAAAAATATCATAACCTAAATATTCCTGATGACAGCTGCTACATTGTGACCGAAATATTCCTATGATAACACTAATACAGTGACCGAAATTTTCCTAGAGCGAAATATACTGTAGACCGAATGATGACGTCAATATTCAGATTTACATTTCTCTTGTTTTGTTATTGAAGAAGCCAGGTGACAAACACCATCCAAATGAATACTGTAAGACTTTGGTTCAATCCCAAGTCTGGTCTGAGCTTTTTTTCACTGTAGGGAATTTTAGATCTTCCCTTACACTCCACATACTGGGGATTGGTCAAATACTGCTTGACATGGTGTCTAGTGTCATTGGAAGGGTGTTCCAGTGAGGCAGCACTGATGTTTATTTATTTGATGATTGTATAACAGCACGTTTAAAAGAAAAGAACACATGTATACAACCTACACCATAAATGAAAGAGCTATTCAAACTGTTTGGAATAGTATTGTTTTTACATTTTTTAAAGGTTTCGTAAAGAGACAATCTGTTTTAAACATCGTCATTTTTTACAAAATCCTCCTATCCTGGGCACATAGAAAGTCCCGCCATGTTTTAGGCTTGTCCAATGAAAATCATCCTTTCCTCCTGTTGAGTATTCATTGTGACGTCACTGTGCTTAAGGTTTTACTCCTACCATTTAATTAAAGTGCATTTCCAGTCTCAGCTAAATATGTTCGTACATCGTGATAATCGACGACTTTAAGTTCTGTTAAAGCCAACTCTAAAATGGAAGAGTTTGAGATGTACTAGAGGGCCACATCATGCCAACATGCGTTGCTGTAGGCTGCCAAAATGTGTCTGAATTGCGATGTCCTGAAGACAGAAAGTGCAACCTGTCCTTTCATAGATTGCCCCTGTCAAATCTAGAAATACCGGTTCCCATTCACTTGAGCTTGGTGCGTGGCCTGTTGAACTACTGCTCTCAGCCTCACTCCTCTGTGATTCAAACTGGTAGCCTTGTAAGCCGAAGTTACATTCACTATCATCAGAACTAGAGCTGGGGTCCCCACTGAAGCCCTCCATTACGTTATCTACATGTTTTTTTTTACCTTCAAAGACAGAAGAGCTACTTTGCAAAGCTAAAGACGATGACGTAAGCAATCTGTTAAAATGGCGGCCTAGAAAGGCTTCTCAGTCTTGGATGTTTAATTATTAAATAGTCAAGTAACAAGCACTTGCACCAGAAAATTGAGATTTTTTATTTAACCATAAATAAAGCTCTTTCTTTTAAGGTATAGGTTGTATAAATGTGTTCTTTTCTTTTAAAGAATTCATTCCTTTACACACTGGCTGTCAGTTTTATGGGCAAATGAAGCTGTAGTAAGTAGGGTAAACCACCAAGTGTTGGCACATTACTGACAAACTTGTGCAGACCCTTTCTGTGGGACATAAGTGATCTTCAGCGAATGTTGAATTGCACTTAAAGAGACTATACTGGAGAATTATGGTAAAGTTTTAGTTTAATCAGTTCAAGTTGAACTTTTTCTATATTTCCTCCAATAGCCAACTTAGGCACTTTCAGAAGATGTCGTCCTCGGTATCTTGCTATTTTTTATTTTTAAGCAATAATTAATGTTCGTAAACATTCCATTTCGACCCGAACTATAAAAGCTAATCTATGCACGAAAAGTAATGAGTATTACCATATATGGATGGGCTGCTGGGAAAACATTGTGCAGAATAGATGCTTACATTTCATTCCATTCTTGGCGATAGCAATTGTGATGTCATGATGTCACAGAAGACTGTACGTACCAATGTTTATGTTATCCAATTAACGTGTTGGAACATGCAAATGATCGATTGTTGAATATTACTGAATTTATGAATTCAAAAGTTGAATATTAATGAATTTATGAATATCATAAATTATGATTATGATTTTTATCATAAAATCATAATATCAATATTAATGAATTTATGAACATTGCATAAAAGTTCTGAAAAATGCAATTTTCCACCTCAATTTGTCTTCTTTTGCTTATATTTAACCTACAGCATGCTAACCTACTGCAGCACGCTAATTCAAGACATGCGAAAGCCCAAACAGAGAAATTCTCCGGTATGGTCTCTTTCAACACAAGCATCATTGACAGTTCTTTGCCATCAAGTCGGAGGTCACCACAGATTCCTGAAGTGTCTTTATAACCATTCAGCCACAACTCGCTGCCTGATGATACGGTGGCTGAGAATCTGCAATGACGATCATGCTGTTGTTGTGTCCCTGAAATAGGGTTAGGAGCAAGTCTACAGCTCACCATAGGGGCTATCAAGTTGAACAACATACCGCATTATAACATCACCTTTACTTGGAACATAGTAATTAATATGAGGGACGGGTGTCACTCGAATTTGAAATACCAGTGAAACAAAATCAAATATTTTAAAATGCAGAAAAATCTTTGATGGTAGAAATGAGAAATAACACTTTGCATGGAATTCTCACAGCTTTTATTCTGTTAGACTTGCACATACTTTACACTACATGTACAAGGTATATACATGACAGATGTCAGTAAACAAGCCATAATTTCAGAAATTCTGGCTGGATGACAAGACCTGATTAAACTAGGCTTGTGTTTCAAGTAGAGATCTGGCATCAAATATGGCTATCACACATTCTCATTTTAGCTTTTAGCATGTAACAGTATTGGTGCTAATAAAAACATATGGTCTAGATCATACATTTTATTAATCCATTAAGATTTATGTAAAATAACCCCTTGCACATATCTAATTTAATCTGTAAAGGCATGTAAATTTTGAGCAGAAACATCTAAATTGAATTATATGGGTAAAATGGTTAAAGAAAGCTACACCTGTGAACAGCACTTCTGCTGAATCGAAGGACATCAAAGATAACCATTCATGTTTATAGGCTTAGTCATTCAATTAAACAGGGACGGCTCTGGTATTTTGGGAATGACCAGATGTGTCTTCCTGTTGCCGCGACAAACCCTGCTGGAGGCGGCTTGTGAACGCTGAAGGTAAACCCGTAAACAGACATCACAGGTTTCCTGTAAGAGGTCAACATGACCAGATATACCCAGGCAACAACCTTTACAGGCAAACAGCTCATACATTATGTTTAAATAATTACCTAACATACCACAAACGTAAACTTAGTTGGCACAACCACAGAAAGTCATTTTAAATGACACATTATGAACAGAGTATTTTCCTACACAAATGTTCTCTTCAGTCTGGACGAGTACATTTAACTACATGTCACTATATAATTAACACAAAATTCTACAACATACAACACAAATTGGACAATCATGGCACTTTTGAGTGGCTAAACTGCCAACACAATTCAGGCTCAAAATTAAAGCATGTACACATTTAAACTAGTTATATTTTCTCCTATTATAACCAGCTGCACTAAGAACAATTAAACCTGAACAAGCCGTATTTTTTTTTTTTTAAACCTTATGAACAGGTTTAATACAAGATACACTTAAATACCGGTACACACTATCTTGGTAATTTATTTATTTAGTTGATTGGTGTTTTATGTCGCACTCAAGAATATTTCACTTATACAACATTGGCCAGAAATATGTTGGGAGGAAACCGGGCACAGCAGAAACCCACAACCATCCACAGGTTGTTGGCAGACCTTCCCACGTTAGTCCTGAGAGGAAGCCAGCATGAGCTGGACTTGAATTCACAGCGACTGCATTGGTGAGAAGCTGCTAACCAATTGAGCCACAGAGGCCCCCTCTATCTTGTAAATGGTGAAGTTATTACAATAGGGTAGATTATAAAGCTCACTTGAACTTCTCTCATTACTGAATACACGTTCAGTGTACTGTTATAGATGCACACGGATAGCAAAACTAAGTCTTACAACAAGAATCCAGTCTTACCAGTATCTCGACTTTCACATGGTTCTGTTCAATTAATTTTAAGACTGTGTAAACCAGAGATTCTGATAAAATACAACACAACACAAAGCAGCTGGTACAATAATTATAATACAGTTGCACACTGCACCTTGAGTCTGGCTTCAAGCAAATGGTTATAGGTACAAGTAGATTAAGCTTCAGTAATAGGCTATGCAGATCTATAAGCTCAGTCTCTTTTTCCTGTAGAACTGCCCAACAGAATTATCATGTATAAATACATGTATTTGTGTACTTGGAAAATTCTGAAAGTCATTTATTATGGCAACACTATTGGTAAGAGCCAAATTGTAACAAGGGTTGAAACGAGGAAACTTGATTTGGTTCTACTTTATCTGCTGTCCAAATTTTAACCCTGTATATTAACAGTAATTTATTTCCCTGTGACAATTGTCTCCAGAATGGTCAAAGGTGAATTTCGAGCACATCTAAACCAAGCGCAATGTCCTATGAAATATTCTTTACTGTATCCATGTATCACACTTCAGAACGATCCAGTCCACCACTCTGCGACATTTTTAGGTGTTTAAAGGTTTTAGACCAAAACCAATATGTCAAATGGCAAAAGCATTCAAAACTCTAGGGTGGTCTTAGTTCCCACAGGCCACAATTAACTGTACATTTCAACTGGTTAAAATGATCATAAATTGATGGCAAACATGGGAATAAATGTAAGAATAATAATAATACCGGAACAAAAATAATAAATAACACAAACCAAACAACAATATGACTTCAAGGCTTATTTATGACAAAGCAGGCTAGTATTTATCCATGAGTAAAGTACTAAATTAATACACTTTTATTACTGTTAAATACTGTGGAAGGATTCTGAATCCGCTTGAAGCAGTATGAATCCATGGTCAATGTTCTACTGTCATGGCAATAAGGAAATCTAAATGAAACCTCTTCACCTTACAGTGGTGAAGTATGGTTACATGTGAAGTGATGCTTACACTGACACAAACTATTCGCATTGATTTCTCTGACCTATCTAATTCATATAGGCTTCTCCCATGCAATAATGACACATTCATAACGCTTACAAAACTCGATATTACCTAACCCAGAAAACAGGCCATTTGCAGGTTGTTATAAGCAGAACAAGATGGGGGTGTTAGGGAGAGGAGGTAGGGCACAAGGAACACACACCTTCATGTATGCGACAGTGTGTTATACAGCAAACACCTCATTCAGTAAATTTTCATAATACTCAGGAATGACTCTTTCATTCTTCGTGATTTTTAGGTTACTTCGGCCAATCATACCTATTTCTGTGACGGTAACATTTATACACTGTTCAGTCATTTGCATCCCAAATTCTTAAAGAGTTTTCCATAGCCTTCCCTATGTAGCTTCCAGGTAAGGCACAGCTAATTGTTTGAGGCTGCCCCTAATTCGCTGAATTATTCAGAAAACAATGACTCTTCATCTTTTATGACCATTTGTCGTATAAGTCACTTTAGTGTCAGAGATGGCGTGAAGCTAAATCACTCCTACAATTCATCGGATGCCACTTCATCCAGCTCAGAAGGTTCAAACTCCCCTTGCAATGCAAAAGAAAGGTGAACTTTTGTGATGCATTAAAAAAGCTTGCAACTGTATCGAACTAAATTCGCTCGTAGTTTCAAAACCTGAAAATCTTACCGGTGCACATGGAAGCTGCAGTAAAGGCACACCGTCCATGAAAGGTGTTTGGTCTGTTTGACTTATGTTATATGATGGGCTGTTCCCTTGCAGGAGCACACTGGATACGATGGACAGCACTCCTATTACCAAATGTGCCCATATGGCAAGCAACACATTTCAAAAAAATGACTGAATGAAAAAAATGACTTCAGTACCATTTCCCGCAAAAGCTAAATCAACACCTTTCAAAATCCATCATCCCTGAAGCTTTCCTGCCGTCCCATGTAGGGAATGGTATTGTCAAAATAATGTTTTACCCATTTAATCAACTTTTAAACTTTCAACATGTTCAAAAAGGTAGTATGGGCTTCAGGGTTTCACAAAAGAGATCTCCCCTCTGCATATCAAAGGAGACGTTCTACGTTAGAACAAAGAACCGAAAGGCTGGCCGTTATCACAATTTTCAGTAGTTATATGCTCTCTGAAGAATAATGAGCACCAAACCACTTTTATCAAGTCAATATGACAGATAAATAAAATACTATATATACAGAGATAAGTAGAAGGCCTCATAAGCCTAGGCTTCCTTCTAACGACAATGGCCTAAGTATGGACCCTTGACGACCACCTCTATCATTATTACTGAAAATATGAGTAACATTTACACACGTTCCAGCCTGGGCAGATACACGGCATTGGAATCCTACACATAGTGTACACTACAGTACTGCATATACAAGCATTGGCTTATGCTTTGGAGTCCTGTGCATACTGCCGTATGGCCATCCATCCTCTACAGTAGCAGCCTTTCACACTGAGGCCTTCTTTAACAGCTGAAGCTCAACGTATCTTGCATGATGACACAACGCCATGATGCTGGCTTCCACAATACAGGTACACACATAGTGTATTACATTTTATGTAAGCTTAGTAAGCTTTGTAAATACATTGTTTATAAAGAACTGTATCTTGGATGATAACTCAATTCCAGCACTTCCACAATTTATAAATGCATTTGGATCTGCTGCTTCGGCTATAATATTCTGCATATGTTCTGCACAGAATACATATCGGCACTGTGAATATTACAGGTGTAATAAATAATCATACATGTAATGTACTGTATACCACAATGAAACCACTACATACATATAGTCGTGACTGAAGATCAACTCCACAACAGCCAAAGTCTACAGAAAAGAAAAAAATTTAATACAAAAGAAAGAAAATAAATCAATGACATGTCATTGACAATGAACAGTACAGGTTTTCTCAAAACTACCTTTAATTATCTTTTTTTAAGCTTGTTTTATAAATGCGGGCTTTTACAGGGACCACTTCAGAGTCATCCCAATCCCTGTTTTATTCAGTCAAAGACCATAAATCTGGAACATATTTAAAGGTAACTATGAATACAGTTTTCAGTGATCTTTCAAATGATGCTCACTTATTTCTCTAGTTTTCTTTCACTAAAAAAAGTGCAGTTTGATCAATGCATGCCAACAGCACATCTTTGGTACTGTATCTGCCCACTACACATAAAACTATAAACACTCAAAGCAAAAAAGCACCAGTTTAACAATAAATTAGCCTAATAATGAAACATATGAACAGTAATAAATAAATGGAATTAAGTCGCTGACTTTAGATTATAGGGACACAGTTCTCTACAGTGCTATTTACATACGTAGAATTTTCCATTTGTACAAGAACATCCCTTGCTACATGACAACATCAAAGGGAGGCCATCCAACAATTACACATTTCCCTCACTCTGCTATCCGTTAATAATAGACAATTAATTAACAAAGATATGCATCAAGAATGTCCATACTGCCCTGATTCCCTTGGGTTGACATGTTGGCCACTTGGCACAGTTGTAAACTTGTCCTTTTGACGGCAACCTCTTGGAGAACACCTTGACAATATGAAAACACCTGACTAAAAGCATATAAATACATGTAATATTATCCATTTAATGAAAAGGGTGGAATCCGTACCTGCTGGATTGATACACTGGCTTACCCTCTCTGCAGATCATTATGCACTATACATGTACAGATAGCTGTAAAATACATGGGTAATAGGTTTTATTTGTACAAGAGACTTGTTTTCGTGTTGTACAATTTTCTGATATGTCTGATTACTAGTTTGGAAAAAGATTCTCAGGTCATTAGAAAGTGTTAAATTTGCACTGGGAACTGTGTAATGTAAATGTACATGTGTGCAGACTAGTGTAAATGTCACTGACTGTTTAAACACAATGGATACTTTAATGACCGGACCCACCTGTGGTCAAATTCTGTACAACAGCTGTGAGATGCTAAAAATAATGTTATAAAAAATCACAGCCTACCAGGATATGGATGCTGCTATTGGGAATACACTTTTTTCTATTCAACGAGAAAGTGATAGCTGTTTACCTGTGCATAACAGGATCTGCAGATTATTTGTTGTGGACTCATACCTCTTTACAAGCACAAACAAGCCATTTTTCTGACAGGATATTTACAACCAAAAGTGTACCAGGTACACATCATCTACGTGTACATCTTTTCCCACAGACATGCACAAGTGAGAATAGTGTAGAACATCCTGAAGGAGGGTAAGCCAGTGCTTCTGGAGTGTGGAAACAAAGAGTTACTATCACAATGAGTACAGCCACGGTGCCAGTGCCTGCCTTGGAGATTTCCCTCAGGGTTTCCATTGGGACTTTTGTCATTCTGCAATTCGGACACCTGTCTGCTATGTGGAGGCCTCCTGAGCTAGGTTCTCTGTGGGCCCCACAGAGGGAGCTGTCTCCTCGGTTGTCGCTGGGGTCTTATCTGCGTCTGATGAATTCTCCTCGTTCTGGTTACGATCAGGCATGGGTTTGGTTAAAGCTTTCATTAAGTCCTGTAAAACTTCTGTCTCTTTATCTTCAAGCAAGTTAAATTTCACGTTAAACGTCATGAAATGCTGGAAGAGGCTGTTGAGATGGCCATGTATGCCCAGTAAGATGAGCTCTCTGTAGTGGACATGGTACAGGTGCGCAAAAACATGGAATAAGTAGCGATGAATCTTTTTCACTGTCATCTCAAAACTGTTAGGGAAGACATTTCCTACGGAAAGAAAATGGAAAAGAAACCCTTCATTAATGAAGACTTTCTTTGACTTTTGGACAATAAGACCTTCCTTTTTTTTTTTTAAATAATATTTACAAACACCATTCAAAGTCCTGTTTTACAAACAGAATAACAATCCATGTTATGTTACTTGGGCCGATATAATTTAACCTCGCCTGATGTGCAAACACATTGCCAGCAATGATGCTGTACCATGCTGATCATTAACCGAATGGATTAAAAAGAAGAACGACATACACACACACAAACACACACACATACTAAAACAAAACATTAAGTGCATGCATCAGAGATATAATCCTCATAAAGGTGGGGAATGAGATTTACATGTTTTGGGGATTTCCCCAAGCCATGTGCAACAGCAGCCTATGTTTGCTTGTAAAGACTGAACCATGTTACAGTTTCCCATGCCGGAAACTCATACTGTAACTGCTGCGGTCCTGCAAGAACCACAGCTCCTTTCCATTTATTGTTTTGAGACATTAGATATAGTAGAACAGATGTATGGAAGCATAAAGCTGCACCTCATACGCAGCTAACTGCTGATGTGGGAGTTCCTGCTGCTGTTGTTGTTACTCACCATACTTTGTTGGGAAGGTAGACTCTTCATTGATTGTTTTCTGAATGAATGACATGACATAGTCCACATACTGAGGTGCTGCACACTTGTTCTTCTTCCCTTTCTCGTCAAACCACAAATATTGCCTAAGGAAGAGATAAATCCATACATAAATCAACCATGAAGGCTAACTGTTTTGGTTGTGGTGGTTGACTTTTTTCTTAGCTTGATCATTCTCCTCTAAATCATATGACTTACTTGATACACATATATCTAATCTGGTTTTAACACTGATGGAGGGAGACAGACAAGGGTCATGGAGGCCAAAGGTCATTGACAAGGGTCGGCCATATAACTCAACACCAACGTCAAACCCGACAGCTACATGTACTAGTAATAGATTCGAATCCATACTCTGAAATTCCTACAGAATCAGTTGCCAGCACCTCAATTCTATTGTTAAGTGAATCTTATCTTACTTCTCAAGAATGTTGTACATGTCACACTTCAGAACTAAGCAAAGAAAACTCCTTTTGTTTCAGTAAACAACTTCTGGATTAACACCTTATGAGAAAGATCCACTGAACTTATCATTACCTACGGGTTTCATCAGATTGTGAGTCAAACCATGGCAGCCCATCAAATTCCTCACAGCTCAGACTATGTCAATATGTTGGTTTGATCAGTTTGATCCATCAAATTTATTAGAACACATATTCGTGATTCAAATGGGAAAAATATATCCAGACATCATGTTCTCATTGTGGTGTGGTGGAGACTTGTCGTTCAATTGTAACATCTTTACATATGTACGGTACTTGAAACTGTCATACAGCTACAGTAAGAAAGTCATTTTGAGAAACAGTTTGTGTTGCTACTCTGCTATGTACGATTGATACATATTTACTTTTCTTTTATGATTTGTTAACATATGATATCCACAGTTTCTTTGAAATTTTAGGTAAAAATTGCAGACTACCCTGCTAAAAAAAATTTCTGCTGACAACCAACTTATCTAGTATTTTCTGACCCAGTCACAAATTTCAAGCTAGTCCAAAACTGAATACCATACACATTGTAAGTTGCATCTCAATGCCTTGTGCAATACATGGCAACAAAATGTTAGAATATTCTGCATCTTTGGCTCCAGGAAACAAGCATTGTGAGGAGGAGAAAATACCGTTCAGAAAGGCATGCATGTCCATGTATACAGAAGACCAGTGACTGTCTATAATCATGATGTACATGACTACATAGGGTATTGTCCCTGGAATGCTGCTGTGGGGTAATACTCACAAATTGCCCGGTCCAGTCATGGAAGAGCAGCCACAGGCTGTACAGTACTCCGATATCACCCCATACATCAGGTTAATGTGATTAAAAAACGATATAGCTGAAAGGAAAGAGAAGGCAGCTTGATCCACTTGGCCTATAAAATGAATGCCAGGCCTCAAATTTATAATTCAAGGCCCTTTTTCAGAATGTCAGAGGGCCAGGTACAATTTCTAGTAGGACAGTAAACTGAAAGTGTACATGCTGTATTTCCTCTAGTTGTAGTGTGGCCTGTAAAAATACACTACAGAAGAATAGGAAGCTTAATATGATACATCTGATGCCGAAACTGATTAAGTTTTGCGACCTGCAGATGGTCTCCCCCACGCTCTGCCTGGTTTCCTCCCACCATAATGCTTGTATAGCACTCTTCAATAAGGCGTAAAACACCAATCAAATCAAAGGTGGACAAATTAAAAAGAATGAAGAAGAACATGTTACTTGCAAAAAGATAAACTTAGTCAAGTATAGTAGTATACAGTGTGTATTATGCACATGTAATACCATTCCAAACACAAATATAACGCCTTAGTGAAGATAATAAAGTCTCGTGAAAGTTCAAAAACATATACACTTGTAATGCATTTATTTTATTAGTGCTGTGGTCAATGCTGTACTCAACAATTTTTCACTTTTATGACAGCACTTGGTAGAGAACTGGTCGGAACAGCTAACTTCAGCTTGGGACTACTTCTTCATGATTAACAAGCTAGTGCAATGTCATGTATGTGGCTCCTACACAAATTCTTTTCCATATGAACCACTGTAATCAGTTCACTGTAAAATTACTGGTATAGTTCTGTGAAGCTCAAAACTGAGAACAGTACATGTATGAACTGATGTCTAAACTGGAAACTTCCATTAAGCATTAAAATAGGTTTGATCTGAAGGGAACTCCTGTTTTTAATTCTGGCTCTTTCAAAAGACAGGGATTTTAAAGAAATCAACATGGAGACAAAAAAAAGAAAACATCTTTTATCAAAATAATAATAAATAAGCGTAGGGCTCTGTTTTGAAGGTTTGGTCAGATTACTTGTACTTCACACTTTCAACCACAAATTTTCTACCAAAATCCATATACTTTTAAAAAACAGCACAACGACATTGTGCAGATAATGTGGTGTACTCACTGTGAGTGGCCAACCATTCATTATAGTCCAGGTGGGCTGGTAAGCTGACTAGTTTGCTGAAATCGGCTTCTATAACTCGCTCCCGCACAAAATCTTCCTGTAAGTACTGTCGTGATTCCTCTGGGGTTGGGGGGGTCGGCGAGTCCTTGTCTTTTCTTCGTCCCTTCCTGGAAAATAAGACCGGGCAGCAACTGAAGACAGCATCACAAAGGGGGATAATCTTTAACTGTGTAAGGTTTCTGATGGTCGGTTTTGGTGGCCAAGAGGATTTAGCTAGGCCAGTTACTGTGAGTAGCTTGGAGAGGAGAGAGTAAGAGGCCCTGGTGCTGGCCATGATGGAAGAGCTAGCCACAGAGCAGGACACAATCAGAAAATAATGGTGCCTAAGCTGAGGCATCCTGCCTTTATACACATGACTTAATGCCCACTTTCTCCTAGAGAGCACTTGTGAGATATCTCAAACAGCCTGTGTTGATAGAGGTGGTATTAATGGGGGAGTTTTAGGGCTCAGGCACATTGGGAGTTGATCAAGTGTAGTGTAAGGACAGCACAATGACAGGAGTGTGGAGGGGATAAAGGGACAGGACAGAGGACACTGAGGCTTCCCTTGCTCTCAGCCTCAGAAGACAACTCCGCATTTCAAATGCATTGCTACCAGACTTTTGTAAAAGTGAATGAACAATGTGAGCGTAATGCTTATGTCAACATAAGGTGGAAGTAAGGTTTGAAGTAGGAAAGGAAGAAGAGGGGGAGGCATAACTGATCAGTTCTTGCTTTCTGACTTGAAAGTATGGGAGAAAGTGGGATTTGGTTGGGGGGAGGTGAGGGGTCGGGCGGGGGGTCTATAAATCCAAAAGCACATGGTTTGAACGTGCCCCTTGGGCTTAAGCACTATATGAACAACGATCAGTGGTAAGAGGTGAGCAAACACACAAATTTTACCACATATTGTTCCAGGGATCACTCAGATTTTCTCACCAAACACATGTGTAACATTATACAGGAAACCAGGGCAAAGCTCCATGAAGTTGCATTATTGCATACCATTGTTTACATATAAAACTTTGTAATCTGACACAAGAGACACGCAGAACTTATAATACCAATATAATGTATACTGTATGTCCTGCTCCAGAAATGGCTTATGCTTCATTTCCGCATGATATTAAACATACTACCGTGAAAAATGTTTTCAAATTTATGACACGTACATATGGCATTAAAGGGTAAAGGTACAAAGTTTATCCACAGTACAAAGTCACTTTTACTCACATGTTTCATCCATATGTTATTAACACCACCTTTTTCTTTTCAACATGGGAAAACAAATGCATTTCCTTTGTTAATTTCACAGCAAGAAGAGTGCTGTTTGATAAATTATGTGAATTACATTATATTGCATTACATTACCGGTATTGCTTACGTGTTGTAAGCATCTTTCCTACATAAAATGATGTACATGCATATCAGAATGTATGTATATATTTAATATTACAACCTCAGCGGTTGTCAGCAAACCTCAATTACCTACATGCACTCAACATGAACATGTACATTATGTGTAGTGCACAAGCAAGTTTATTTGTCGATTAGATATAATTTCCAAACCATATGTATTTGATGTATGCTACTATGTTTATTTATGTGATTGGTGTTATACTTGGTGTCATACTTCCACAAGTGTCTGTACCATACATGCTGTCTGACCAAGTTGCATGCTCCTGATATGGTCTATTAAAGACTTATAAAGTCATAATTTTTACTTGACTTACACTTGACATCAACAGCCTTAGCACATTAATGTCAGGGGCCTGCAATAAACTGTACTCTCACCCCAATTACTAACGACATGTATACTATACATCTAAAATTATTTACTGAAATTGCATGTACAGAGCACAATATTTTTTTTCAAGGAAATATAGATTAACACTTAGTCACGTTTCTACTGAAGCATATAGGCCCTATTACTTGTATTACATACATAATTCGATGCATGCATGTATACTAAACATGTACTGAATGTTCCCTATTGCAATACTCAACACTGTTCTAAACAGAAAGTATGTAACTACATGTACTCTTCAATTCATATATGTAGTACAATAGAATAAGATTTGATCTCCATGGAGCACGTCCTTGTGTATGAATAGAACGCATTATCTTGCAGAATGTGCCTACCTCAGCTGTTGATTTCATGTATGGCACCCGGTCAATAGACGTTTCGCCACATACTCGATCATATACATGTATGGTATTGATTGATATCCCAGTCCTGGGACAGTTAGGGATGCAGATCCATACTGGCATGAGCTTGTAGACCATGTTGCCCATACACACGTTATGTGGCAACTTGCCCTCAGAGACTTTACCAGCAGTCCATGTACATGTATTCATGCTTCCAAGTTCCAACTGCCATCTAGAATTTCTTCACACATGTCAGAAGTGCTTTTCAGAGCATGGCATACAGGAATGACATACTTTACACATCTAAACATTTTCCCAACAATTGAGTTTTGTTTTTTCATTTAGTATATGTACTGTATATCAGTTTGTTCCTTGATATACATGTACATATACATTCAAATGTCCACTATGAAAGAAAAAACCTTCAACCTGGTTCATGAGAGCCTCAATTTGCTTGGACGGGCCATGGATAGTACATATACAGTAGCTATCAGACTTGTATGCGCATTTTCGTGACTTTACACCTATTTCTATCTTACAGCCTAATGTTCGGCATATTCAAGAATTTAAGCCTTTATTATCATACGCCTCATAGATCAATATTTAGCCAGCAAATCAAATCTGCAGGTTTTAAAACAAGGGTCAAGGTTCCAGATCTTCCTAATGAGTGCTTCTGATTGTACATGTCAAAACACAAATGTTGCCAGGGCTAAAAATGTACACTATCTTGTGGCTAGGCATTAAAACATGTTCACTCAATGACACCTATGTACTGTATGCATCATCTGGGTCATGTACATACTAATAGCTGTTTGCATGTACACAGTAAAATATGTAAGTAATACCTTCGGTTCTATCCATGACAAAGTTGCTTATTTATATTCCCTGATTTCAGGAGTTCTACTGATAGCACTTGGAAATGTGTTTTGAGGTTTGTTAGGAAGATAGGATGATATGTACTGGTAAAATGTACGTTTCAGCTCCGAAA
The DNA here is from genome assembly GCA_016165875.1 of Acanthopleura granulata. Taxonomy (NCBI): domain Eukaryota; kingdom Metazoa; phylum Mollusca; class Polyplacophora; order Chitonida; family Chitonidae; genus Acanthopleura; species Acanthopleura granulata. The sequence goes on from JABBOT010000001.1 coordinate 24,561,220, forward strand.
GTAATATTTCATGGCATTTATCTCCTTCTAAATTTGCACTGTTTTGGGCGAAATTTTGGACCATTAACAGCAAATATATATAGAGAGAGAGAGGAGAGAGAGAGAGTAAGAGTAAGCTGAATCAAAACAGGGATGACAGTATGATAAATGGTACATGTATATCATACATACATCTATATATACAGTATAGTCATACATCCATGAACAAGTGATAGGTTAAGAATAGATAACTTGACAACTAGACAACTTAGCATGCAAAGGCCCTATCAGATGGAAATCAAACCATTATTTATTAAAACATGATGATTTGTTCCTCAAGCCAGCTGAATTCCAGAACTGCGGAAATAGCTTAATACATGTCCTTAATTACGAATGATCAGGCGAATGTACACAGGCCTCTCATCTGCAAGACAGCCGTCAGTAACACAACTATAATCTCCAGATTACGCTAAGAAACATGTGAAACGAGAAGTGCTTCATGTATGACCTCTTTTCACGCATTTTGAAAACTACAACTCATGCAATTAAATTAGTTCACATAATACAGGTGAAAATCGATGGAACTGAGGTCTGGGGATATTGCTAACATACATAATACAATTAAGTCTACATGACGACACATTTAAATGTATTTAAATGCCATAAAGCCTAGAATTTACTTATGATATGCACATTTATAAGATAGCTTTTATGTAAGAACACCCTTCACATGTAACATAACATTACAGGGAAAGAGCATGAGCTAGAACTGAAGCAGTACCTGATACAGAGTATGTATTGTAGACTGGGCACATCCATGTATTTGTACACGGAATACATTGACAGAATACACATACTTGTAAGTGTGCACTACAACAGACACATATTGATGCCTACCAAAAGTTGATGACGAACAGCATCCTGTTAGGAAGAAAGCGCTCAATTGCTGTGACTTTTAGCACGGTGCATGTAGCTGTACCCCGTGCCACAAACTTGTTGCTCAATTGTCCGAGGGGTTAAATATCAGGTGATGGTGTCAGCGATGCGGCGACCAGCAGAGTTCTGTGACCGGCAAGGTAACAACTAGTCTGCTGCCTGAGGGACTCACACCTCTACATTACACTGGCCTCTAGCGATCTCCTCTCTCACCCTCTGATGATGGGTCAGTATTAATCCACTGAGAAGGAGACCCACCTGATAAACTGAATGATAACACGCTGTCACACATGTACAAAGTGACAATGTTTTCTGAACATTGGTCTCCTCTTTCTCAACAACAGCTTGGGATCTTCCAACACGATCATCCACCCCAATGAGGGTAGCACATATGCTTTTCTACTTTGGCACACTGACTGCATTCAGAACAATGACAAAAGTGGCACCAAAAAAGGATCACATCTCTTCCGCATTCAAGTCAGCCAACTCTGGAAACAGTTTTAAATATTAGGCCTCATATGTCAATAGCTGCATGCAGTCACAGCTATTTATAGTAGCCTATCAATATTTTTGCCTAATGGTCACCAGATGATCTCAGCCCCAAACACTAGGTGTGTTAATCATGGCACGGCTGTTGTTCATTTTGTCCCTGGGGTCTATATAAAGTGTTACGCACGATATCACCAGGAAAACCACAAGGAAGTCAGCCCAGCCTTTTGTTGTGCCCGATAAGTAGGTACTAAAGCTCATTTATACCAAGTCATATCCTTAATCTGATCACATGTGTACCTCGGAAAAGGTGGTCTGATTTCTACTTTCAATGGAGTGGTGAGGCCTCAGAAGGGGGGACACCTGCACTAATTGCGTGCACAACGTGTGCTGACTGATCACTTGCCTGACTGGCCTAGAGTATCTCAGCACAGCAGTGGAGAGTACACGTACCTTCACTGGGCTCATCATTTTGCAGGTACATATTTTCGAGTATGTACATAAATATACACATTCAACATACAGCAAGCATGACTTGTTAACCCACAATGACTGAGTGATCTATATGTGTACGTGTTACAATACTACCACTGACTGTTCTCAGCATCACCGGGTATGGACCACATGTGCACATGAATGTAAAGTATCAGTCAGAAGCCACATCTGCAATTTCTACTATGCAACGATAACTACATTACTCGTGAAAAAGTTTTCCAGCCTGACCAACTGATAACTAGGCCTACAGGCACAATGTTAGCACTTAACATGAATACAATCATACCTTTAACACATCATGATAAGTTTAATACCTGCATGCAATCATACCTTAATTCCTCAACCCTTTTGCACATATGTAAGAGCAACTTTCAACGCAATTTATATGTGTGCACATTTTTGATTTGAATTTGGAGACAAAACTACATTGGGTTGGATTGGCCAGTTTCAGAGCTTCACAAACAGTATAATTTTATCAGTGAACACAGAAAAATGCCTTCAATATATGCTTGAATAAACACCTTGCAAAAATGCGAAAAGGTTGAAGAATTACACTAACCAAACTAAGCCTCACATGTAAGTGTACATGATGTAAATGGCCCGCAGGTTAGTGCTGGCATGCTGCGACTAGCAAACCCTTGACCAATGAGGACGCCTGTATGAAGTTAGGCTTCATTATCTTGGCTACTACTTTAAGTCAGAAGATTGTCAGGTACCCAACAAAGGTCTGTTTACTTCAGATGGGCACTTTGGTTTCCTCTATCCTTAAAGCTGACTGCTGTCATGTGAGCCAAAAATTCTTGACTGCGTGGAACAAATAAATACAATGCACACGTATATGTGTAAGTGCTCTGAGAGCCACTCGAAATGATTATAACCATGTCCATGTTACAAGCAACAGACACATGTATCAAACGATACACATTACTAAACTACCTACATGCACATCTAACAGGAATCTTGTACAGTAACAAACACAATCCCGTGTGTGCAATCTTTCACTTCTTTCTGTTTTGAATATTAAAACACATAGTGCATGCCATGGGATGGGACTTAATTGTCAGCTCTCGACCAGTGATGTTCAGCTTGCATTTGTTGAACATCACTGGTCTGAGAGCTGACAAGTCCTGATATGTTATCCCACGGTATGTACTATCTCTATAATAATGCCACAGTTAAAGAGACTGTACCGAAGAATTTCTATCTTGTGACTTGCAAAAGCCTTAAGTAGCTTTGCATGTTGTAGGCTTAAATATAAGTTAATGAAGACTAACTGGGTTGGAAAATAGCACTGTACTGAAATTTTTCGCTACACACATAAATTCATGAATATTCAACATTCGGATGGCCTGTTTTCCAAACTGTCATTTAAGAACATGCATATGACATCAAAATCGCTGCAAAACATCAATCACATGAGGCAAACATTGGTAACATACATTCAATATTTATGTGACGTCCCAACTGCTTTCGTTGAGAATGGAATGGAATGAAAGTGTCTATTTTGCAAGAAATTCGAGGAGTGGTCTTCTACATCAATACATGTATATAGTAATACATGTACTCATTACGTTTTGTACATTCATTAGCCTTCGTAGTCTGGGTCGAAATAGAACCATTTGGAAAATTACTCATTGCTTTAAAACAGAATATCGCAAGGTTCCCAGGGTGACATTTTCTACAAGTGCATGGTAAGACGGCTACTGGGAGGAAAAATACAAAGGTTCAGTTTAAACTGATTAAACTGAAAATTTGTGACAATTCTCCCGTACAATCTTTCTAAGCAACACATACCTATATGCATCTTAGAATTTAGATTCACCTATACACATACATGTCATTGTACACTATGGAAACTGAAAAAGTGGATCTCATGCATAAGCAGAATAACATGCAAGTATTACACGTTAGATATAATCATGTATGCAGGCCATCAAAACTATACATACTTCCATAAAAACTGGGGACAGAAACACTTTCTTTAGTAATAATATTGAGACTAAAATCAGACATATCTTAAGTACATATATAGTTATTTCTTTAATTCAAATTTAAAGTTGCTTGATTCCCAGAGTGCAGAATTAAAGTTACATGATTTGAATTCAGTGTTATTATCTTGAGGTAGCAGAATTTAGAAATCTGATACCTCGATTTCAGTTTCTAGCTAACACCCCATTTTTCAGCATGATAAAGTAGTTAAATGTTCAGGGAATACGTCAATACACACAAAAGTGTGTGATAAGCTGAAAAGATTGACGTGTAGGGTAGCCTGACTACAACAGAACAGGAAATACATCTACCTTAAACCTTTGGACAACTCCTTATAGTTGGGTAAATAGGACAAGCTACATAATCACCCCATGACACACAAAACAGCCTTTCCTTCTCATTGAAGGGCAAGCTATGGTACATGTATATGAATAACCATTTAAGTCAGTTATACAAGAAACTTTTAATTTGGTAACAAATGCCCACGTATCCATCCAACTTTAATTCAAGGAATCAGAAATAAAAACTTCCTCTTCAGGCACTTTTCTATACATGTAGATAAACTTTGCTCAAACCTACACCTACAGCACTTATCATAAGAATTAGCATTGTTCAAAAACATTTACATGTACTTTCCATAACACCTGAGCATTTCAAGGTTGTCCCCCATATAGATCTGAATACATGTAATCGCCAGAACTTAACCTCGGGGTAAGAAAACCACTCAGTAACTTGAACACTAACCAACAAAGGGTCTTGAATATAACTGAACTGCTTTTTTTAAACATATGATTTGTTAATTCCCAGGGGCCGATCACAAAAAATATATTTAAAGATAATCCAGGCTTAAACATTAATACCAATCTAATCCAAATAAAAACTAATGAAACTTTTGTCCAGTCTACGGTGATTACTGGGACTAAATGCTAATACACTTTTAAACAACTGGGTCCTGATACTACACCTGGTCATACTAAAATGAAGGAGCATTTTAACTTCCTTATAAATCTCAGACCGCAGTCAAAATACCAATAGGGCCATATCTAAATACATGTACTCAAAGTGATACTATGCATACTGATGGTTTATGTTTATACTTAGTGTGTCAATATGGCTCTATTGTGTATACCTGTAACTGGGAAACAGAATCATCTGCCTCTGCTAACTATGATGTAATAAATGAAGAAAAACTTATCTGTAAAGGTTGACAGGGTCAATCATCACTAACTGCTCTCCTTAGAAACAGCTATAATTGTATTTGGTAAGATTAAGTTAAAAGGTCTTGAAACCAAAAAAAAAAAAAAAAATGCCAGATATTCTTTCAAATAGTGTTAACAAAAGTCATTATTTGCAATCACTACTGGTCTGTAAAGATCTACAGGGGACAGATCATGGTTTAGTGGTATGGTGTAGCACTTGATTCCTCAACTACGGCAACCATAAAGCACACTCATGCATGTCGTAATTGGGATCCATCCAGACCTTTGACAGGGTCTTTCTAGACTCTTCCACAATTAGTGTTTATGAATACTGATAACAATGTTAAAGCTTTTGATGTCACTATGTGTCCTTGTGCAGGCTTGAAAGTGAAATGCAGTGCTTTCAATTTTCGATAAAACTGCTGTCAACACACTTCTCCTGTTATCGAATTGGGTTCTGGAAGTTTTCTTTGTGAAAGTAATTCATTAAGTATTTGTAGTATACCTAAATGTTCACCACTGTTCAAGATTGCATAGAAAATGTCCACTGCATATCACTCAGTTTTGAGAATGTCATGTCGTCACTGGTGGTACCTGCCTTTCACATCAAGAAAAATACCATGCAATACACTTAAAACTTGTTGGCCTTAAGCGCATGTACAATGTAACCAACAGCTACAAATTCCAAGAGATATTATGTATAATACCAGCCATTCATAAAACTGTGTAGGTGTGGTATAAATTGGATGAACTTGGGGCAAACTGTTGAAGAGATAGTGTTTACAAGTCTTTATAAAATTTGACCTCGATGACAATCAATGACCTTGAAGAAAAAGGTCACTACAAATCAATAGGGTTCTTCCTCATGCCAAAGAGTAAGTATGCTGAAGGTTGGTGAACTTGGGCTAAACCGTTCTAATGATATCATGTTTACCAGCCTTTCATAAAATTTAACTTAAATGTCCTCACTGACCTTGAAGAAAACATTCAAGGTCACAGAAAATCAATAGGGTTCTTCCTCATGCCAAACTGTAAGTGTGGTGCAAGTTTGGTGAACTTGGGGTAAACTGCTCTAGAGATGGAGCATTTACAAGGATATGGATGGATGGATGGATGGATGGACAGACACCACCCGATGCCACAATACCCCTTGGCCATCATAATGTTCCAAAGACGATGGGGAGCAAACCATGGAATTAGGAGCACATCATAGAATTTCCAGATGTGTACTGTTTATTTATGGTCAAACATGAGCTTGACAAAATAACAGAAAAATGTAACAAAGTTATCACCATGTTTGTGCTCTCATAACATTGAGCTTCAGGTCTAAAACCTATACAGTTCATCTTTAAGATCATAGAATAACACTTGTCTTCCACCTTTGACACAAGTTTGTAGCTTACCGAAAGTCAGAGATTCACCCAAGATTTCCTACAACCATAAATCTGATAGCCAATAACAGTGAAAAATTCATGAGGAAAAATCTACAAATATTTATATCTCTACAATCACCTAAATCTGGAAATGGTTTTACATAGGAAACGATTTTCCCCAGGAAACAATCCATGGAGGCCACACTTGGGCTACTCACAGTCACACTTATAAGAAGTCTGAAATAAAAAAAACATGCCACAACGGCCTGCGGGATTACAGAGGAGCCTGCGTGGCGAGGGTGGAGGGCCGAGTTTTGAGGTGACACAAATAGCCTGAGGATGACTAGGTTAGACCCACCCAGCTTTACTCCATGCCACCTGGAGCCCTCACACAATATGTGACCTATCAGCCAGTTCTAGGGGTTACAAAAATAGACCCAAAATATAAATACAAGAGTATATAAGAGCTGGTCAGAGAAGAGCACCAGCTCTAAAGCACTTATGAATGTAATGTACACACCACTGGCCCCAAGAGAATGAACTGTCTATATCTTTATTATCGATGGAAGAAGGCACTTCTCTTCAATAGCTGATCTACGGATACAGGCTGATATATCATGCACTTTACGATTTCTTCATTACTCAGCAATTTCCACACCATATGTAACCCGCATATCTATTTGTCAGTTTCACTGACAAAGCTCAACTTTAGGTACATGTACCATGGAACAGCAGGCTGTCCAAATGGTTGATTGTGTGTTAATATAAACTCAAAGGCTGCCTTCAATCTTGCTGTCTCATTCCAACTAAACAAATGAAAAACAACTTCAGCCAAGACTATAGGTAATATCAGCTTATTTACCAACTTTTGAACATCTGATACCAAATTACTTGACACAGCTTTACATTAAAAGGTGTGGAGCTGTGTAAGACTATGCACAAAAAGAGTGATGTTAAACAGCCAGTAGCCTACCTGCACACAAAGGCAGGGGATTCTACGTGTAAAGACATCAGTCATATTGTGTTGCGCTTACGTAAAGCCTGGAAATCGATGAAGTCTGACATGGTGTCATGGAGGATATGAAGCAACCCTCAGTATGTCTGAAGATGATTGATGAATGAAGCACATGCACTGTTACCTGATGTGTTAGCAAATGAGCAAGGGGCAAGAAGCTTGTGTGTGACGCCCACACAGGATACATGCGTTCTAATGTTGTTCTCCATCAAACACATATAGAGTATATGTGGAGACTTAAAGAGTGAGGGCCGGGGTCAGTGTCCAGAAGAAATATATGGATGAGATCTTTTTGCTGTTTTTATTTTCTGCCTAATCTGCATATTCTAACTTGTCTTCATTCCAAGCTGCTTGGAGTGTTATATACTGTGCTGCATTTCACAAGTACAGTGAAGGGAAGTGTGGACAGGCATACATGGTGACGACAATACCCTCAAGTCAAAGCTAGTTAAAGGGATAATAGACAAAGGGTGAGAATCATACGTTTACCAATGTGCCATTAGCACTAGATTGACATGCCCTTGGCAGTATAAAATATGGCACTGTAACAGCCAACATGGCAAATTTTTATAATAATTTATTTTAAAAGGAATATCCACCAGTACTTATTACCATTGCATTAAGAAAGATTTCTTTGACAAGTAACATTCAAGCTTAATCCAGAAAGTTAATACTGTTCATCCCTGTAAACTTAAAGGTGGTAACAGCCAGGTACACAGTGAGATATCACCAGTGTATTAGAAACTTGCATCTATGTAATTGTGCTTTAAATATTTAATGATCACACTGAACGATACAGAGTTGTGCTTCTGAAATAATCCAATGTACATCTAGAATGGAACTGGTCTGATAAATCCATGAAAGCAGGAAAAACAACATATTCCCTGTCCATCCCTCTTGTACCTCATGGCTAGAGTTGTGCTTCTAACTAATGAACCATGTCACACTCCCACTTACTTTTTGACCAGCTTTGTTTCATTCAAGTTTTATACATAGATATCACTGTATCAGCACGATGCAAGTCCATCACAGAAGACAGTATTATCACGATTGAAAACATATATTTGTATGCTGTGTGCATTGCATTGAAAGCTGGTGTTTTCATAGGTGTGTAAGTTTAGTAGAAAAAGTAGATCTGCAGGTGAGAAGGGTCACTGTGTGAAGTGCTGACTTCCTGGTGTCAGAACACCTGTATAGAGCCACGGTGTTTGCTTAGTGGGTGGGGGAGCCTAGGCTCGCCTCCAAACCCTGCCGTCATCTTCAGGCCAGCACTCTGGAGGTTCAGTTTATGGTATCCCAGCCGTCACCTTCAGGCCAGCACATTGGAGGTTCAGTTTATGGTATCCCTGCCGTCACCTTCAGGCCAGCGCTCTGGAGGTTCAGTTTATGGTATCCCTGGCTTCGTATATCACAGGGAAAGCTTTTTTATTAAATTGTATGTGGCAAGTTAAGGGAATGTAGGATGATTCTTGTACATCACCATGTAGCTGTTTCTGTATTCTAGTCTATTCAAGCCCTAGATGTGCATAAATCAGACAACTGGATTATTGTAGAGATCTTAATCAGATCATGCTTCAGGATGACAAAAGGAAATTAAAAGAGGAAGAATGTACATGTGAAAACAGTGTTCACAGTTTTCAGAACCACTGAATAACAAGTGTCAGTTTAAAAACTTTACCTAAAATGATAAAATGAATAGATTGGTGAACGCACCAAGTCACCAACTTAACCCCTTCAGCACCTGCCACTGGAATAACAATCTCCATATTGTATATCACTGCAATGGTCCTCTTCCGCACTGGTACTTTGTATTCCACAATATCACTTGAGCTGTTAGCTGAAAATTCATGGATTGTAACCTGTGCATAAAATATACATGTATATTTATATTTACCTAAACACTGACAGCTTAGTGCATGTTACTGCACATCTTTTTTTATCCTCACTTGATATCAGGCCCTTCTAAGAAGTGACATTCTTAGTAACTGTTTGCTGAACCTACCAGAGATGTATTAGATTCATAATATTAATGCTGGATGCTAAATAACCAAGCAAGTAGTAAATGTCACATATTCCTATATCTCCTCCACCTCCCACCTCTCCGCCTCCCGCCAACTACATGTATGTTACCAGAAACATATCTACGTGAATTACCGGTAGTTTGAACAGCCTGAATTCACCAGACTGGTCTCATCACTGGAGCAGTGCAATAGACAGCTAGAGATAATAAAAAGCACACGGACTGTACTGGTTATCTTCAGCCTACATCTGCAAACTTTAACCAAAAGGTACATATATTACATATAATATTACAGGTACATGTATAGTATGTCATCACCAAGACGACACTGATCCATGCATAGCAGCAAAACTTTGCAAGACAAACTGAAGTATCCAGTCTAGAATGATATTTAATTGCCATCCTTTCACTGTTCAGGTGGAAAAATACAGACGGTTTTTTCCAAGCATTCCTTTGCTGTTTGCTTTTTTAATATTTTTGAATCACAAAAACAGTAACGTAATACCACACTCCTGCTAATGTTTGTTTCGTAAGTGAAACTCTGTACAGTACCAGATCTACATGATCATTTATGTTTTCCCTTTTTAATATCTGACTCTGTTAATGCTTATGTGTTGGAAATTTAATACATGGGGCAATGTATGTGAATGGAATTTGCTGTTTCCTTGTGTACCATCTACTGTACATCACTTAATTTAGTATGCAAACACTTTACCTTTTTCCCTGTCACTACGTACCTCATTATATTCCCGCAAAGTGAATAGTCATACTCAGCATATGTTATCTGCTTCATGGAAATCACGGGCAAAAAAAAAAAGTGCGCTCATTTATTCATGGATTGAATTCTTAGAAAACACTGTACTAAGATGACTTGGTAGGAAATAGGACTGAGGCAACTTACCCAACACCTAACAACCAATCCCCCATTTTAACTTCTTGTGCAAAATTGCCCTTTCCCTAGAGAAAAAGGTTGAAAATTTATGTCTGGGCAATTTTATCCTGGGCAAAAATAACAGCAACAGGGCAGGACAGAAATATGTCACAATTTATGCATCCCTAAAAATCAATAATTGTTATTTCTTAGATGATCAGAAAACCTTGTATTGTTAGAACAGCCAACTCAAATGCCACTTGTCAGAAACACATGTATCTTACAGGGTCATATCTGCATGCTTGTACTGAGTGCTCACATATCCCATGACCATTAACTTTTAGGTACATACAATCATACGTGTAAAACATCAGCAGAGCTTTGGTTATAACTGATGCAAGACCAAGTTTTCAATCTTGGGCATATTTCAGGATGCAAAATGTAAATTACAATAAAAATCTAATTTAAACATACCCGAGTAAACACTCAACAGTATTGGTACATGTGTCATCAATCATACATCATCATGCAAGATGTACGTATTGGCCCATACCTGAAAGCTTTTCTAATCACATGGCTGATTAAAATGAAAAAAACAAAAACAAAACAAAGCATGTAAAAACTGAAGCAAACTCCCAATGTCTTTATTCAATGCTTTTCACTCTGATCAATGATTTCACACCATAATCTTGGGTAGTAATGTTGCAAGGGCCCTCTCTTGATCAGACCAAATTTACACTTACATATGTATGTGTACAAAAGCACTAAAACTGTACACATACGAAGTACACTCCAGAGAATGCAAAGACTTCATCTATGTCCCAAAATATGAAGGAAATTAGATTTACACTACAAATAACAATACAATACTTATACATTTATTTGATTTCAGAAGTTCATTTCATACTTATTTTACTTTGTTCAGAGAAATCCAAAATAATAGCCACTGCTGGTTTAAAACACTTCGAAAAGCAGTTTTTCATGACAACTAAATTTTCATATGCTATATGTATACATGCACTACCTGTCCTGCTGTATGAAATGTCTTGTACCTTAGTCACTAACCTTTACTCAGGATCCAATATTCAATACTATAATCTCTGGCTGAATGTACAATGCACCTTCATCCACAAACCTGATCGACATCATTATGTATGTACACATATCAACAGCGATTTTCTGCTCTGTCAGTAAACATCACACAGGGGCAATGCACACTGACTAACCCACAACCCAGATTTCATTCTCTTCAGCTTTCTGTAATAAATATACTGTTTAACAGACCATATCAGTAAACATAAAGTTATATGACTAAATTGTTGATATTTTCGCATCACTTAAAAATATCAAAACCCCGATATATCCTTGCTGTCATTATTTTACATGCATTTGTTCATAACAAATTCATAGGAACATGCAAATTACCGTGTTTATCAAAGCATGTCAACTAATTCAAGGCTTGACATCCACATGAATTTCAAGGGTACATCACGCCAGCAAGCATAAATAACTCCACCCAAAGTTTCATGTGACAGCTAGCTGACAACATCTCACAACCAAGTACAGCAACGACATCTCCTGACACCACACGCTGAGCCTTCTGATTCCAATTTTACACACAAATATACACATAGGTTTGTAACCCAGTTTTGTCAGCCACATGTACTTGTAAATTACCACTATTCTGTGTGGTGGTAAAGGATGTGTCCAGCCTAAGTACACTATATGCCAACTAGATTCTTCCTAGATGGTTCATGAAACACTGTTTCTTCCACAAAATCGTACATTTTAATACTTGATTATAACCTGGACAAATCACTGTAATTCCACTTGATTCCACTTGATAACAGTTAACAATGTCAACTTGATAACATTTCAGTTTGACATCACATGTCCAGTCCTTTGGCTTGATATGGCTTTGAAGATTTGAGTACAAAATTAACGGAAAAGCATTAAGTCCATTATTTTCATGATGCATTATTTGATTAATAAAGACATATGAAAAACATTAATGTTGTACAGAGTTTTGATTGACAAAACAAGTTTGCAAAATGATTAGGCTATATATACTTAATGTCCAAAATTAAACTCTTTATTTACACAGATTGTTTTCAAATCTGGCTTTAAGATATATAAAAAAAAAAAAATCTGAATCATGGTGCAGACTAATGTATATAGTTACTATGAGGAAACAACACAAAATGGGAGGCTTGGACGGGCTACACAGAAGGGTCCTACCGCATTGTTTTCTGCCGTGATCCTGCAGTAATTGTGTACTACCTAATTGCTTTCTGATTACACATGTATCTAGAAGTGTGAAGTAATCCGAGAAAAAAGCATACAGCTTTGGGCCATTTTGTTGAAGGCAAGATGGTGTTTTACGAGTTTCCCATTAAATCTGCTTATAAAACATTTTTCTATGACAGGGTTAAAGGTTTCACCGAAGTGATAAATTTCCTGTTTTAATTATGTATATGCATGGCACTCTCACAGTATGTCAATGCAATGCATGTGTGGGAATAATAATAATCAATGTACGTGAGGAGGTGAAAAAATTACCAATACAGTAAATTTGTCTAATGGGAATAGCCAAGAGAGCAAAGGGAGATAATCAATTAATCTTAAAGCAGAACTCTAGCTTCAGTGAATGACAACAGCAGTGCTAGGCTATTACATGTATGCATATCTACACTGACAACACAGTTTGCACATCAACATAATCATGTACTTCAGTCAAAAAACAGAGCTTCACTTTTCACCGAGCTAGCAAGATATCAAGTATTGTACGTACAAGTATCTGTTACTGTACACTTATGTATGCGCACTATACTTGAAGTTGGGGCCTCTGTGGATGAGGGGGTTAGCATGGCGTTATGACCCCATGCTTCTCACCAATATGGTTGCTGTGAGTTCAAGTCCAACTCAAGCAACCTGTGAATGATCGTGGGTTTCCTCCCAACATAATGCTGGCCACACTCGTATAAGTTAAATATTCTTGAGTACAGCGTAAAACACCAGTCAAATAAATAAAATAAATATACTTGCAGCTCATATGTGGGAAGGTCTGCCAGCAACCTGCAGATGGCCGTGGGAGCGTTATGGTGGGAGGAAACCTGGCAACGGCCGGGGGAAACCCAAGACCATTCTCTGGTTACTGGCAGATCTTCCTGCATATGGCCGCAGAGGAAGCCAGCAAAAGCTGGACTTGAACTCTCAGTGAGCACATTGGTGAGAAGTACTGGGTAATTGCACTGCGCTGGTGCGCTGACCAACTGAGATTGATTCCTCCCTTACAACAGCAACAAACGCATCTACATATAGACATGGAGGTGCCCAGATGTACATGCACACCTTGACACTGTATCATGTTATATAAAATGAAAAATGCTGCATTAAACATCTTTTTCTAGAAACTTACTCTAATGGGGTACAATTATTTCCTGTTTGAAATCCATGCAGTCTTTTTGATGGACCTCACTTGTTCACTCAGCTGATGTATTCTTCACACTGCTACCCAGTTACTCGGGTCTTCACAGTCCATAAACAAAACCACTCACGACAACTTTTAGGGTTTGGGTGAGTGAGTGGGTGTGCGAATGGATGGATGGAGGGATGGAGGTTGAGTGAAGGGATAGTAAAGGAATGAGGGTGAGCAAAAGAAAGGACAGTGAGAGAAGAAATGGAGGGTGAGTGCAGGGATGGATGGTAAGCGAAGGGGTGGAGGGTCAGTGAAGGGACCACGAAAAGTGACGAGCAGGCCATCAAGAAATTCCGCATCAATGGCTAGGTTTGATCCCACACCTTTAAAGTCCTAGCAACTGAAAGGCAAGCTAGTACCTGTAATTCCTTCCCCATGGCCATCTCTCCATTACAAATAATAAATTGGTGTTCACATTAAACTTCTAGTGGGGTCTCCATTTCCTCCCACCATAATGCTGGGTGTGGTAGTGTAACTGAAATGTTCTTGAGTGTGGCATAAAACAACAATAAAAAAAAAAAAAATAAAATTATAGCAGCTGTTGGTTTCTATGACCTGCACAGAGCTGCATAAAAAAGAGAGAGAAAGCGAGAGAAAAAAAGATTCTCTGATGAGACTGTGTTTACTGGTTAGGACAAAATCATCACATTATTATTACAATTTATGTATGTTGGTGTTTATATACTATGCTGCTGCACTTGTAGTTAGCTTCACTGAAACTGTACAAACTGGAGGAAGATACAGACTAACAGTTGATGTTGTATTGAAAATGAGAATTGATACTATCAATTATGTGCATCACTTGTACCAATTTTAACTGAAATAGAGAAAAACTGCAAAAGTAACATTTTGAAACAAGTGCTACCAAAACCTGATCAGACAGGTAGCATAACAGACAATAAACGGACATTAAAAATCAATACTACAAATTATGAATCTTGATTATAGTCCACACTTGAACCAAGTTCTGTTGAAATTAGACAAAAATTATAACAGTTGTAGCATTTTGAGAGAAATGTTAACACATGCTGGATGAAAAGACAGACAACTGATCATTGAAATTGAAAATCAATAATGAATGATGCCCAAACTAGGCCCTAAACCTCATATAAACGGTTAAAAGATGGCCTAGATCAGTTCCTGAGAGCTTAAAACGCAGCTGATATCATATATATGTAGGTTATGTTTAGCTAGATATACATGTATGTTACCGCTGCAATATGGCATCATTTCTATGCCTCTGGCTGAAATTACAACTTCTGTTAATGTGAGATTGGCCTGCCTGTCAGCCCTGCTCATAGTCATTATGTGTCATGTTCTAAACACACAGGAGGAGCATTGAAACATGTCTTGTAGGTTGATGGTCGGTACATGCCTGCCCAGCTAATTCTGGAAATTACGCACACCAATATATATATATATTTTTTTTTCATATATTTTTTCCAGGCCTGTCTGGTTAGGATTTTATGCCACTGGAATTGTAGCTCTTTCATCAGCATCAAATAGGTCATGAACTCAATACATGCATTAATAGTCACTGATGAAGAAGAAATATAATGGGTTAGCCGATTCACGGGTTGAATACCCCCTCCATATCCGTCCATGTGCCCCCCTCCCCCACAACCTTCCAGACCGATCTCCCGTTTCATACATACATATTTTCTGTTACTGTTACAGGATTTATCTCTGAACGAGATCTATCCCCTATATTCAGTCTTAGGTATGTTGTTTTATTCAGCACATGTTAAGCAGCCGGGTGAGGATGTTGCAGCATCCAAAATCAGCGTGCAGACGACAGATGTCAGCGTTGTACATCATACTGCACGCTGGGGCTTATCAACAGACCATCTTGGCGAACTGAGTTTGATAATAGATGCTGTACAAAATGTACGTACCCCATAAACCACTCCATCGTATCTCGGAGGTACTCCGGTAACCTCTCCAGTTTGACGATCCCTATTCGGTGGCTTTTATCCGGGCTTCCTACAGAATGACAAGCCCCTCTGTGACACGGAACCTAAACAAAACCTTCAATATGGCGGCGGCCACGGAGATGCGCGTCTCACTTGCGCGGTGAACACACGCATCACCTTTCAACATGTTCCATAAATCACGAGGGACAGTTACTTACTCCTCGGGTGACAAAATAAGAAACCTTTGCTAGCTATCGATTTCTTCTATAAAGCCTCAGTAGATTATTTTCGGCATGATAAGTTCCGAATTCACACAGAGGTTCACAGTAAATTGAGCAACGATACTATGAACGTGTTGACAGTTTGAAAGTGAAAGTCAAGCATAACCATGGGCAAACGAAGTTCTGATCGCGTCCACTCCCGTTGTGAGAACGACAGATTATAAAGATCACATTGATGGTTACGACTGGTTTTACCTTCACTGACCTAACAAACCAATAAGTCGAGACATGTAATTTAGTATATTGTTTATATAATATAGACCTATCTCAGATTTATTAGCGTAAGTGTGCTTATGTATGGTTTCATTGACAAGAAAGAAAAAACATTGTAATAATCTCGATCTTCTCGCACTGACGTAGTCGATCTATTCACTCCACCTCACAAAGCAACAATATGGCACTATATGGCCGAGAAATTTTACAGAAACACGAATTCTTTCAAGCGGCTCGTAAAATGTGAGTTTCGGTCAGCCTTTTGCTATCGGTGTTTACGGTCAAAGAGTAGATAACTTTGACAGCGATTAAAAATGAAGTGGTGCAGTAGTCTCCCTTTCGTTATACACCCGTAACATGCCATTTTGCACCGTTTTCAAATTAACTTGACTCCTCGCATGAAGAAAGATAAAACAGTAGGCTTCAACATCAACTGATTTTTGATACAAATCTGGTAATCGAAGTAAACACGTAACCTGATAGGTGTAACCAAAGTTACCAGGTATACAGGTATATATGCCTCGCCTGGCCGACGACTGGCATATATTTTGGACGAGTCCCAAAATAAATCGCCTTGATGTCAGTATTTCGGATTAGTGACTGCATTGTAGATCATTTGTCTCCTAAAAATAAACATATCCTTAGCACTGTTAATAATCTTGAAAGAAATCGAAACGATACTATTTTGCAATAGTGTCACTTGAATTAAATTTCCGTAGGTAGGCCTATATTTAGGCATCTTAAAATCATGGAAATAGAATACGCTATGTTATGTGCAAGCCTATATTACATCTCGACAAAATATCCTTCTAAAACTCCGTGTCTTATTTATTTATTTATTTGATTGGTGTTTTTATTACGCCGCACTCAAGAAAATTTCCCTTATACGACGACAACCACCTACTCCGTACTGTTAAATAGGCCTATAGATTATATGATTTTCAGGCCACACGTATACGCATATACTTCAGAATATTTCACCATCTACACTGATATAACCAGTACAGGTGGCGCTGCCTCACTTGACCTTTTCAGGCCCCAGAGCGACTATGTCATACTCGGTATATATCAGAGTCGATTGTATTAAATAGCTAAGAATGGAGGTGCTATTTTGTTTTATCTAGTAATCTTTCAGATATTGTAAGATGCTAGTATGATAAATCTTTACAGATTTGATCACAGCAGAAACAACAATGGTATATAGTCTCAGAGGTGACTGTGCTAAATAGATGGAGGTGCTATTTTGTAAACATCTAGTCATCTTTCAGATATTGTAAGATACTAGTTTGATGAATCTTTACAGGTTTGATCATAAAAGAAGATGGAATTACTAATTGGTATACCTATTTTAAATGTATGTCCCGTGATTAGTCACACGTATAGTTAGTAGTTATAGTAGATAATCAGCCAAGGGATCGTAGTTGGACACTTATGTTAAAACAAGCTGACGGGGTTGGGTTTAGATGCCGAAAGCCTGTTGTACCAGGGGTCATGTACATGTATAAAGGTACAATGAAGGTGCTCCTGGCAAGAAATTTATCGGATTTAAATTCTTCCTTATTGCTGCGACTAGTCAATGCATCTCACGTACCAATGCTGACGAGGCACTGGATAGTGGCTTGAATGATCCATAGTATCAGTTGGTGTCAACTAAACCTATGTGTCCAGTAAATGGCTTAAAAGGGTATTGACTGTTACATTAATTGGGTTCTCAGGTTGTATGGTGCTGAAGACTATTATACACAATATTTGGTCACCAAATTGATTCAATATTGTGTTTGCTTTTATACTTTCACTACAGTACTGTTTACCAGTACTGTACTATTAAACTCTGTTGACTTGTAACTAGAACCATATATCGGAAGTATTCATATGGATTGCATGAGCGTCGGAATCTGTCGTGAACTGTGGGGTCGGGGTGGGGGTGGATCGACTATCACAGTCAATTTTAGACGAGGGTCCAGGGAGCGCCTAGGTCCGCACCCAGAATGCCCGGAATCGCATTCTAATCAATATTAAGCCACTAAAGTGAGGAGCTGAAAATGTCTTGTATGGTTAGTTGACTTATTTTTAGCTGATTGCTTTACAACATCCTGTTCAAAATTTTGACTCTCAAGTATTACACTATATTAGCAAATATATATTCTGAAATACTAATTCATATAAGTGCTTATTGTACGGTATATAATAAATAAAAATGACAATATCTCTTTATGTTAAGTTCTATCATTAGAAATAAGGTGTGTGCATGGGAGAAGAAATATTCTTGTACTCTAATCACAGACATGGACTAAGAATGAACACACACACACAAAAAAGAAAAAAACAAAACGCCGTGGTAATTTAATTGGATAAACATTATCATGATTTTAAGGCTACTGGATGCTGTGATGCTTTGAGTTCAACGTCAACAATACTTCAGTCATATGACGGCGAAGAGTCATTTGTATTTGTACATATACTGCACCGACTTTATTGGATGCTGCCTCAATGAGGGGAATTGCCGAAGACATCCAGTGCATTATACTGATACCGGGTTGACCAGTCATTGTTATTTCCCCATAAATAATGTTGAGCGAGGAAGCATCAACTTCCCTTTTTTTTGGTCTTAGGTGCAACCTAGCCCAGCACTAAACCTGGAGTCTTAAGTTTTGTGCTTGGCACGTGTGAACACAGCAATATCACTGTGGCTGCTTTTTACCACCTCGGCGGTCTAGTGGTTAGAATGTCTGTCTCGAGGTCGGGAGACCCAGGTTCACGCAAAGAGGTCGGGTCATGCCAAAGACTTTAAAAATGGCACATGTTGCTGCCTCGCATGGCTCTCAGCATTGATATGTTAGAGCAAGAAAACAGGACTGGTCGGCCCGGTGTCAGTATAATGTGACTGGGTGGGGTGTCATGTCTGGTGTCTTGGGCATGATGTTTCAGTGACGGCAGCAATTTGGCGGCATGGACTCGCCCTGCCACTAGAAGACACATTATATATGCACACACCAGAAGGTCTCCTCGTCGGCATATGACCGAAACATTGTTAAGTACGACGTTAAACCCCAAGCACTCACTCACTCTATTTGGTTTTATTTTGCTGTTGTTAGTTACATTGATTTAAACTTTAATAACCTTTGTTATCCTGAAATAGATGAAAATAAATTTGATTTTTTCACTGAGAAAACTCTAACAAACTGCTAAATCAAAATGGATCCTTAATCACTCTAATGTGTAACAAGGCAAACGCAGAGAGGAAGAAGCATTTTATCATGTATACTTACCTTTCACATGGCTTAAAAAAACAGGGAATTCACCGGATTTGTACAGAAGATCAAGCTAAATTTTTCTTTTAACAGCAAATTGGTAGGATGATCCACTCTCATGTTTCAAGTTATTTCCTGATTGTTCAATGTTGACTTGAATTAGACCTCTATGTAGTGATATGGGACTTGAATCAAAATCTTGATCAAATGGACTTGAAGAACCCCCTCCCCCCCCCAAAAAAATAAATGCCACTCAAATACTACCACATTCCTAAAAAGAAAGGTACAACCAGAGCTTCTCATTTATTTATATTTGTGGTGGCAAAATTAAAATTGAAAAACAATGGCTAACTTTATAAGTATCCTTCTCAATCCTTCATTCATATACTCTCGGTAGAAACAAGTTGTTAAAATAAAACCATACATTTACATGTCCCAAAAAAAAATATTATGAATTTAACTGCTAAAATGTAATACCAGTTAAGGACCGGGTCCTCGGGGCCGTGTTGTGTAGAATAACTATAGCAGAGGTCCGTAGCCGAAATATAGCCAACATACACTAAAGTACGACTAGCTTGTAATTTGTCGTACTTTCTCTGGATATATAGGATACTCTTTTTTCGAATTTATGACTTATACTAGAAAATTATAGGCTTATATACTAGGATTATGGTTTCATATAATGGATATTGTAATTAGCTTTTGCGTCAGAGATATATGTGGCCATGCATGCTTGGTCAAATGTAACCCCTTGTTTGTCACTGCCCAAAGTATTTCGTAACATTCACCTTGGCATGAAAAATTTCACCATCGGCAAAGCTGGGGTGTGCGTGTGTGCGCGAAAAGATACTCCCAGGTCGGAGACTGCTCCCTCTGCCCCCCCCCCCCTCCCTATTCCGATGCCTATGAATCGCTTTGTTTAATCTGCGATTCCTTTCCGTTCTTTCTTTCGTAATCGAAGAAGGGTTTCTGTTGCCGCGAGATTTCTATTAGCAGTAGGTTTTTATTAGCACTAGACTTATGTTGCTATATACTACGTTTCTATTAGCACTTGTTTGTTGGCGCAGTTATGTTTCGATTTAATCTGAAGGTAGCCTTCAGCAGGATATTTCTGGAGGAATTATATTTCCGTGTGTCTCAATTGTGTAATTATTGTCTGATACCGACAATTTAGTCACAAAACGTTGGGCTGTTCATGAGAATTCTTTTCGGTGCATTCTTGATGACGTTTTGACCAATCTGTGGGAAGAGGTGCTACAGTGTGTGATAGACACTGAGGTCAGGGCTAGCATTTTTGGTGTGCAGTTATAAATGAGAAAGTTTGATCTTTTCTGGAGAATACCATGCGCTTTCAGTCCCACTACAGAGTACAACTGTGTCAGCATCAATGGGGCAAGAAATCGCCGGTTTGACAGACAGTTAACACCCTTCGGAAAATAAGACGTCACAGAGGTTTCAACCTATTTTACGAGAAAGTTACCCCATCGTTTTACCCAAACGATCCCGTGTTGCTTGGTAAAGGTAAAATGTGATCTCAATACGAACTCGACGAAGGGACCGGACATTTCTCTCAGACGTCACGAGAAATTCGCAGGCAATAATGACTTTGATATTCTCGATGGAATCAAAAATGCTATTGGTTTTATCGGCCCGGAATCCACCAATGTACAGGAAATCTCAAAAGCTGCTTCTGAACGCTTGCAACCACAAAGATTTCAAGTCATATCGTTTTTTATGCATCTGATATTGATAAAGAGAAACTGAGAACTCAGCTGAATGTACTTTCTCAGATTGGCAGATGTCATTTAGAAAGTGAACTTAAGTAACAGTATTATCGTTATTAGAGATTACATTTACGTACTGTGCCGTGGATGGACTTTCTGTCAAATGAACAGAAGGCGCCGACTCTCCTGTCCAGCTAAACCCTCTGATTTCCGTGTTGATATCAAACCATGAAGGAGGTTTGTGCACTATTTCAGCTATTCCTTGTTATGTCAGCCACCAATGCTACAAACGATAGGTCATTCTTAGCTCTTCGCAGCTTTAAAACCCACCTGCGGACCACCATTGAGGTTGACAGGTTGCGTGCATGTACCGAATGCGGAAACCGCTCACAACTCTCAACTCGAACAGTATGAACAACCGGCTGTCGCATGCAAACCCCAATCAATTACATGTAGCTTGTGGTCTGTACTTTTAATGCAAACTCAGCAAATATTTCCTAAAACCACATAATATACGATCAATATACGTAGATGTGGAGCAACGTGACCTAATTCCTGCCAGTTGCTAATCGTTGGATGTCTAAATAACACACATCACCAACGGTCAATACTTGCATTTACGGGATTACTACTCTTATAGTTTATTGAACGTGATAATGGCATGGAGAAAGAATAGATCCACCACACTGGATGTCCACTACCCCTTCTCGTGACAGCATTCCTTTTCATTCCATTCCCGGCGAAAGCAATTATGACGTCATGAGGTCACAGAATTAAAGATTAAACATTTGTTGACCAGTGTGGTGTGGGGTTGGTGTGGGACATCCTGTAACAATACTTATTGTGATTGGTCAAATGCGCATCTTGATTGATAGCTCCGAAAAGTCCAACGATTATGACTGACTTGTTTAAGTGGCATTTAGAAGTTGGGATGGAAGTACACTGGAACATGTCTTTCTTATGGATATACAACTTCTTGGTTTATTATCACGACGTTTCGATGTAGATACTAACATCGTTATCAAGTGAGTGAAATCAAGACATCAACACTCTTAAATATAGCAAGTAGAGATACAGGTGTCAACATGTAGAACGATGTTCAGAGGGATTAGGCTCGATGGGGTTCCAGGTCAGTTTGGAGGATTAATAGGTCATAAGCTGAGGGAAGGTAAATCCCTTGATCTCTGTTGAGGCTAGGCTTTAATCTCTTGATCTGGATGGCTTCTTGTAGTTTACGCTTTTTCCAGTTGGATTGATTAGAGTTTAGTGTTCTGATTGTGTTCCATTTGATGTTGTGGTGTGGGTTTTCTTGGATGTGGTCACTAATGGCGGATTTGGAATCAGATTTTTCCACAGATGACTTGTGTTCTTTTATTCGGGTTCCTAAAGGTCTTCCCGTTTCTCCGATGTAGACTGCGTTGCAGTTGCATTTTATTTGGTATACAACTCCTTTGGGTGGTGAGGGCTTAGTGGCTCTCCTCTTCCCTGTGGCATGGAGGAGTGATTTGAGGTAGTCTGGTTTTTAAAGAAGGTTTCTATTCCTGTGGATTGTTTTAATAGGAGGGCAATTTTGTGGCTGGTTGGACCGATATATGGAAGGTTTATTTGGATTCCAGGGCCTTCATCTCTGACTCTTGTCAGTTGATTGGGTGGTGGGTGTATAATTTTCTGGATTGCTTTATTCACTTTGTTTGCTGGGTATCCATTGTATTGGGTGAAGACCGCTCGCAGGTGTGTTATCTCCTCATCTAGGTTGTTGGTGCAGATGTGCGTGGCTCTCCTAGTGAGGGTTGAAATGATGTCAGTCTTAGTCTTGGGTGGGTGGTTGGACTTGTAGTGGATGTACTGGTCAGAGTGGGTTGCTTTGCGATAGACTGTGGTTTGTAGGCCATCTGTGGTTCTCTTTACTTGGACATCTAGGAAGGGTATTTCACGGTCTGTTTCTGTTTCCATTGTAAATTTCATGCTCTGGTGTTGAGAGTTCAGGTGGTCTAGTAATACGGTCGGGTCATCGTTCTAAGACTAAGACTGACATCATTTCAACCCTCTCTAGGAGAGCCACGCACATCTGCACCAACAACCTAGATATAGCTTTCGGCTATATGTGAATTATACACCGTCACCTGTAAGTTCACAGCCCATGTTTTGCTCAAGCCGGAGCAATCAGAAAGCGCCCCCCCCCCCGTTGCGTATCCTTTGTTCTGACTGGTCACGCAGCCACATTGATGCCCCACACATGCCCAAAAACTTTCTGTGCCGTCATGACGTCACCGAAAATGGAATGAAAAGTAACGTTGTCGCGAGAACGAGATCGAGGTGGTCCTGAATTGAGTTATAGACGTCATAATATAACGACTTGTGACGTCGCGGCATTGTCTTCGGGTGGGCTAAGGGAAGCAAGGCCTCATCCTGTATACACACCCAAGTAGAGACGCCTTGGGGAATAGGCCTAAATGTGTTGATCGGTTGTGTGAGTTTGTTCAGACTGGACCCTAGGGGTTCGAGCGAGTAAGGGTAAGACAGGACAGCTGTCATGGCTGCCCAGCCTCCATCTCTGCTGGCGGGCAGAGAGTCTTCGCGTCAGATGACAGGGATGTCGGCTACTGCTGAACCCGTTGGCGTAGTGGGGGCTAGCTCAGGTACCCCGGTCGAACCCGGCCCGTCGCTGGAACTTACGTCCCGACAACCCTCTCAACATCGTGTGCTTCCGTTTGACGATACGGAACACAAAGACATGTTCCCTCCTCTTCGAGGACAAAAAGGTAGAAGAATGTCACTCCCTCAAGGTGTTAGCACGGTAACAGGTCGACGGCGTTCGTCAGCCTTTGAAAACTCGGATGTGGTCAGCATGTTGTATAACGGGACATTGCCTAACAACTTTTTCGATAACATGCAAGTAGGTCATTACTCCCAACCTGGCAAGAGGGCACGTCGTCAGTCAGTAGCTGTGCCAACGTATGCCTACCTGTCCAAAAATTTCGTCAAAGACAAAGATTCACAAATGCCAGTTAGCCCGGAGGAAAATGGACCATCGAGCAAGAAGCGCGGTGTGAACGCCGAGATACGAGTGCAGGAGGCCAGGTGGAGACAACAGAGGAGAATGTCTAATGTCTCACAACGAGCCAGGGATCATTTTAAGAAGGTAGAGGAGGTAAAGTTGAACACCGACGAGGCGGACGAGAAAGAAATGCACAGAATAGACGCTGCTACACGCAAACTTTATAAATGAGATGCCAAGAGATTGCAGTAAATACGGATCATGCAAGTTGTTCAGGAGAGAAAAAGGGCTGGCTGTAGGGTTATATCTAAACTAAACATAAAACAACTGGTTGTGAAAATCTGACTTTGGTATATTAAGATGGCTGCAAAGTTATCCCGTTCTGATCCTCTTGTTCATGTAAGTTGGTGAATTCCAGCGAAATCTTTCGACTCTCGTTTCAAGCACAGTGCATGATGATGAATGTACATGTAGTTTCCAACCATCTTTTGTTAATGTTAGTTTTATACAGTAATATATAGTATAAAGGATCAAGTTGTCCAAGCTTGTAGTCTTACATCTTTTTCAACATGGCTACGATATGGCAGTGATATTGCCAAATTGGCGTTGAAGACACCCGACATAATGCGGCATTCATCCACAGTAGGGCCTATATACGGACAACGGTCAACCATTTGTGACGTTGGAAATGAATGAAACACACACGATTTGTGGTGGTGAGGTCTTCATGTGTATAATTTTATTCACTGGTCCCGTGAATAATCCTATGAACATAAACACAGAATAAGTAATGTTACACAGATATGTTCGTTTCAAACATATGCAATAAACAACACGTGTAGATTAGAGAATAATGCATATTTAAGTATCTTTACCCCCGAGCGCTGGTTATTAGTTATTATCGTACATACCGCTGTACACAGTGAACGCTAGGCTGAGTGTGCGCACCATTATATTTTCTCAGCATGAACTATAAAGCACATAAAAGTATGGCAATTGTTGCAAACGATATGATGAAGAAATTATCAGACAAATCGTGATAAATTTAATTACTGCTGTGACCAGGAGCACATCAGGAGATACACGGCGTATCCAGCCCAGAATACCGGTACATCACACAGTCAAGACGTCTGTGTCTACCTAAATACACAAACATTAATTGTGTAAAGCAAATTAACCATTAAATGGTGCTAGAGACAAGAAATCATAATCGGGCAATTCTGATGTGAATCACGACAGCTGAATTAACAGATATATTTCTGGTACAATTGTACGACAATTCAGTGAAGCATATCGTCACATAGCTGGACACTACATGCGCAATAGTGGTAGTACCAAATCATAACAAAATTCAAGATAAAACGAACCATTTATCTCGCGGAAAGTAATAGAAAAATCTACAGAATAACATAACGTTATGATGCAGAAATAGGTAAATGACATTGAACATGTGATGATCACCCGCACAATTGCGCACCGGTTTGAATTTTCCCCTAGCTGTAGCCATGTTATTCGGTGGCAGCCATCTTTACCTAGCACAAGCGAAACAACGTCACACTAACCGTTATAAAGAACCCATAAATGCAGCTTATCAGGACTACATATAAACGCTAACGAAAAGTAACTAAAGCTCATTATTATATAGCCAGAATCAGGTAGACAATATGGTTTTTACTTACAAGACATCGCTTAGAACTCGGCAGTAAAATAATACAAAGCACTCCTTTCAGGATAACTGTAGACGGAGTGACGTCATATAACAAGCATCATAACATGACGTATGTTAAGCGCGTCATAACTAACCGGCACCGGGGGCAATCATGGACAGGGGATGACCGTTATATGAATAACGAGTATAAACAAAAAACCCAAATGACTCTGTCACACAATGAAAAATTAATTATGAAGTGTAATGAATACCCGGGACTCGGGATTCAACCCGATTAAGTCAGAAATTAAACTGATAAGAAGAAATGGGTGAATATAACATGGTACAACGGGCCAAGGGGAATTTCCCTTAGGTCTTGCGATGGAATCGCGGACTACGACCTCAAACAAACCCCAACAGGGTCTTCCCGTCACACTTGTTTAGGCAGTAATGTATCAAAGTTTTTCCCATCGAGTATACATATCTCATGCGTGCAAGACGTGAATGTAATTACAAATCGGTACAGTAAAAATCGTGGGCGTGTTCGTGTGAGTACTGATCTCCCCTGGCCTGTGCTATGCTTGGACACACAGAGTCTACTCTCTCTAATGTGTTCACCTGACGAGATAGTAGAAATGTTTTCTAAGTGATGGTGGAATAGTTGACATAATATCGTGTTGCAGTAACATAAACTACATCATCACTCAGAACATGTAATAGCATATTAAATCCAACACACTAATTGTTAAAGCGTATTTACAGCACAAAAAAATACCTGGTACGAGGTTGTGCTAACTCAAATAAAGGTGATGACATTGTGACAAAGTACTTCTGATGACACATTGACCTTGGAATATGGCCACTCCATGGAGATGGTGTCTAACTTAATTAGCGTTGTATTCCAACTGCTTTTGGCCATCCTTAACCAATCTGTTGTTTATTTACTTGTTTAGTGTTTTACACCGCACTCAAGAATATTTCACTTATACGACGGCGGCCAGCATTATGGTGGGAAGAAACCGGGTAGAGTACGGTGGAAACGCACGACCATCCGCAGGTTGCTGACAGACCTTCCCAGGTACAGCCGAAGAGGAAGCCCAATCTGTTGCATTATGCGCGTATGTGAAAACGTGAGCAACGTGGAGTGTTGCAGTAGTAGATCAGCGCAAATTTAAGAGGTTTTTTTTGGCGGTCATATTCATGGGGTAAAAAAAAACAAGTGTCCAGCAGAAACTGAAGATCTTTGACATGTCAGTGACGAACTTCCCACTTTTCTTGCGCGCCACATAGGTGGAAGTAACAGGTGATCTTAACGAAGACGAGGCCGTGCAAACGGCGACATAAAGGCCGGTAACTGCTTATTGTTACAAAGGCCTCACGAACCACGAGAATGGAAGAACACCGAAGAAGTAAAGCATTTCAGTTTGAGACAGATTTCGTAGATGAGGTGACGTGACGATACATACAGACAAAACCGCTTAAGGAGCATCCATGTTCCTACATATGGACCAAAACACACATGATTCCCTCGATGCAGAAAACTATACTGGGTTGGAAAAAAACTCAGATCACAATGAAAACATTTTTCCCTGTTACGAAGACAAATCGACCCTTAACAGGCATTTTGAACACAGCATAACGAACATGCATACGTGCGTATATTCAATTCAACCGTATATTTATTTAAAACATTAAAAAATGTACTGGGTACAATGAACCTGGAACCTCTCACCAATGCGATCGCTATTAGTTCGTCCAGATCTGGATAGCTTTCCTACTTGGGTAGATCTGCTACCACCTCCACCCCTCCCCCTACCCCGCGCCTCCAAAAAAGCAAACAGAAACAGAGAAAAAAAAAACGCCCTCTGAAAATAGAACCTGTCTATTGTATTTCTTTGGTTGGGATTTAACGCCGTAATCAAGAGTATTTGATGTGCACAAGCGAGATGAAATTTCTCTATGGAGGGAACAGTTTACAGACTAAAAGAAAACACCGCACTTTACCAGGTAACTGACTCACTAAAACACCTGCCTCATCGATTGAGGGCCTGTCTTTAGACGCATGTGCCTCCATGTATAGACAGAGGGCCTGTCCGTAAGTGCATATCGAAGAATTCCTTGTTTTGTCAAACTTCATAATAGTATGTGTATTGTCACTGGCTTCATCTTCAAAGACTTACTTTAATATAATATGGCTGCAGGACAACCGGGGTGGTGTTAAGCCATGATCGTAATTACTACATGGATATTATTGTCAATGTACTTCTCCGCAACATTGCTACTAAGTCATACGGGGAAAATTGTTGGCCATTTTCAAAAAATCTTTTTTACAAAATTAATTTATGGGGCACAATTTATTGCAGTGATCTGTTATCTACATGGCGATGTGCATGGTACTTTATATTGTGACAAATATATAGACTGACTAGAGAATAGCATGTAGGGCTCTGACTCTGCTTTGTATGCCGGGGCGCGTTAACAATTTCTTGTGCAATTGCACGAGAATCTAAATGGCTTACCTGTGATTAGCATTAGCTGTAGGATATGTGGTTCAGGTGATAAATAAACGTGAGGTCAGTGAGAAGAGTAGGGAGCAGAACAACCACATAATCCCTGGAGCTTGAAATGAGGGCACGCTCAGAACCACCTGTACAGTCCTCATCTCTAGAACCCCCTACTGCGCTACAGCTAATGCCACAAAAACAATCAAATCGGACTCAGATTTTTGAACATTTTTCACGTTTCCTAGACTTGCTGATTTTTCAGCCGGAGACGAAACGATGAATCTGGGATGTGGCGCTGTATCGGATCAGAAACTGTTGATAATGGGTAATCATTCTATTTCCACGTGTCACTGACACAACGCCATGTCCATCTGATTTGCATCTCTTTCTTCGTGCCCCTTAACAACATCAAGGAAATTGAGCAAATCCAAGCATCCTGATTTTCAAAGAGAAGCGAGAAATATAGGCTAAGGTAAGGGCTTTCATTATGGTTAATGAAATGTCAAGAAATGAAAGTTGACAGATTCGCTATAAGAGAAACTAAAGACTTCAGTATTAAGGAAAAAATTGTCCGAGGTTTCTTTACCACTTCACTTTTTGAGGACAGAATTTTAGCAGTGATTGGAAATGATAGCTTATAACTAATGGGAGAGTATTCAGGCAGGAATATATCAGGGATAAACTGGGCAACCTGTTTTAAAGCACACAACTGACACACTAACACACCGGCACATGCGGTATCATATGCATATATATGTCACAACGATATGACTGCAACACTACCGATGTCACGTTAAGCCATAATCATTCATTCGTTTAGTATCGCTTACGAGCAGGTAGCTCTGAGATCGGTTAGCCATGATCCCAGCTTAGTTTCCGCTTTCCTGAAAGTTAAGCTGGAAAAAATGAAACAGATCTCAGATCTAACGAGCTTTGCATGGACTGAATCCGTATCACCTACATTCAGTGTGAAAAGGAAACCTGTTCACATTGCACCAAAATGAACCTGGAAACGTTTGATCTGATCCATCGTAAGCTTAGCAGTATGTACTGCTTGTGTTTTATAAGGCAGACAGTATCCAAATGTGAAGCTGTATATGATCTTATTCACCATCACCCCACAGAATGCTCTGTCGTGCATCCGGGAATCTATAGTTCCCAGTGGTTAGGTACAACGTATATTTGATTAAGTTCTCTTAATCAAATACATTAAGACCTTTTTAATGGACCATGTGCGCACAAGATTTCCTTGAATGAACAGTGCTACACAAAATCTCTTTACTGAGCACGTCTACTCAAGATCTCTTTGAAGGCATATGTGTACAAAATATCTGTTTGAATGAGTACATTTGTACTCTCCATGAGTAAGTGATGACCCACATAAAACTCATTGAGTATACGTCATGTATACGAGCTTCTGAATTAAGTATATACACCAAAGCTGTAGTACTGAGAAACATGCTTATGTACACGGTGAGAATATTTGCCATTCATACACCTTGTAGACAGGGACATGTAACGCTTGTTGTATATACCTACAGCCCAATAGCAGCTATTGAGACCTATTGTGCCTAGGTTTAACAATACTATATTAAAACTGATTACCACATTTCAAAATTCAAACTTATTCCGAGTCTAATTAAATATCTTTCCACTGCACGTAAAGTTTAATCTAATAAAATAATGACATGGGCATTTGGGAGAAACTGTGTCCTCTGATAGCGAAAAAGAACTCAGTACTGTTTTTCTTTTTTTTTTTTGAGCCAATGATCATAGCTAATGGTAATATGCTTACAGACAGTCCTCTCTATAGATTTATGAACTTTCGAGAAAGTGTGAGAACATACACTTTCATTCTGCGTGTTATTCATTGATGTGGGTTACACACGTGGAACCGCACCTGTGACAGGAGTGTTTGACAGACCGTGTATCTGAAAAGACTGTGACGTCATAATGAGTAGAGTGCGTTGTCGTGTAACGTACCTGTATCAATTAAGGGCACCTTGTTGACATCAGAGAGAGACTTGGCCCCATTCTGAGTAACCTGCACTCGTAGGATGTAACACAGCAACCTCAGCTGTGGAGGACGGGTCGCTTCAGGCATTCACAGACACCTCTTTGGAAAGAAGTATATATCATGTATTATGCTTGAAACTATAATACTGCCAGTGAGTTCTTATGAGACCGCCACACAGCTACACACTCTAGTAAGAATACAAATTGCGTGGAAATACCACAATGATATGAAAGAAATCCTACGGAGTAAGCCTAACACCATGTTTCAAAAGGATTTTGATGAATACCGTTATTTAACCCATTTAACTGAAGATTCTTTGAAAAACAAAACTTTCGGCTGTGTCCGTAAAATTTTCCGGATGTGACGTGATGATATTCCCTGTATGACATCGAATTAGGCAGATGAGACGTTGAGTAAGGCATTTATGTTGGGATGACGTCAAGAGCGTTTGAAGGGCAGCGTCATATGTATATACACGTCAGCGGTTGATGACATCATGTGTTCGTGGCTGACGTCACACCAGGCAAAGTGGAAGCGAAATATT
Organism: Acanthopleura granulata; assembly: GCA_016165875.1. Lineage (NCBI taxonomy): Eukaryota > Metazoa > Mollusca > Polyplacophora > Chitonida > Chitonidae > Acanthopleura > Acanthopleura granulata. The sequence goes on from JABBOT010000001.1 coordinate 24,592,157, forward strand.
TTGTATCCGTACAACAATATCGGGTTTAATTCGCTGCAATTATTTCACAGTTTAGGAAAGCAATTCAGACTATCCCAGTCTTTATCAATTCACTCTGCTTTTAAGACACAGATGTTTTGACACCAAAGTAGCTCTTAGCAACTGGATAAACCAGCACAGTCACGACTCTTTGTCAGAGGACTTGTTCACAGCTCACTGTTGTGACTCTCACAGCCTGATAAGATTTATTACGTTAGTTAAGTGTTTGTAAGTAAGCTACTGGTACGATTAGATTGGTCAAGATTTTGTCTCTTTAAATCAAAACACTCCGTTATTACTTCTGTAACCCAGAGAGAAGAATCTGCACTTTAGTCGCATATATATACCACATGCATACAAAGACGATCTGTATATAAAGGACCTCTTGCAACTAATTGGGAAATCGTTCCCGGCGTTGCAGGACTGAGGTCTAATTATTTCCGTGCAGAAAAAGAGGGAAAATCTACTTGAATGTGAAGTACAATTACTATGCAACATATCTGTGAAAAACTGGAGTGGTATGATTCATGCTTTTTGTTTTGTCAGATGGCAAAAGTAAGGTCAAAAACAAATTTCGCTATTTTAGGGAGTTTTACGGAGGGAGTTCCCATCATAATAAAAATATGATGAAGTGAACCAAAATCATTTATGCGTATTTGATGTCTGGGGAGATCTAATCTTGTGCGACGTATCATGTTGGTTCACGCAATCATATTTTTGTAAATCGAAAAAATGAAATATTTCTAGGACCATTGGAACTGTATATTCTACATAATAGCTCATGACTTGTAGTGGTAACTCGCGTGGCTAACAATCCAGATATCGGTAGAGTTCAGAAGTCCGATTCCTATGTCTGCCCTAACATAGCAAAATTATACGGAGAAACTGATTAAAATAGGCAAGACATAAGTTTTATTTGTTATAGTATTATGTCTACATATAGCATGTTCTTTTGGAGGTATATAAAGGCATCAATAACAGTGGCCAAAGGTGGCCAATTTCAGCCAAATTTGTGAGCGACCTTTGACCTGAATGTGATGAATTCTTACACAAGACATTTACCTTCTTTTCATTAGTGGTAAGCACGGCTTTGATTTCCCGGCCATAGATTTCAGGGCATTCCATCATCATAGATATAAACCTCACCGTATTGCCCATAGTTAAAACTGAAATCCTACGCCCCTTTATATGGCAAGGCTGTTTACCCTGTAAGTAAACCTCTGAATGCGGATCCCAGGAAACCTTTCTTTAAAACGGACAAGAATCCACATTTTCCGTTTCAAACGTTTAAACGAGACACACTATATGTCACACGGCTGTAGCATTTTTCTTTGCCCGTGTAGACAAACAAGATGTGGATTGAATGCCATCTGGATTGTTCGAGATTCTCCGAGATTCATTCCCTTCCACTGCTCTCTGGACCTTGCCCCGCACCGCCCGCGCCCAAACCATGGACAAGGCTGGTATGGCCATTTTAGTTGGTCTTACACGAAGTTTCGCTTCAGATCACCTACCTTCCACGAATATCCTATACTAGTACAGCAGATAGGTAAGATGTATGGGATAATTGTGCCTTTGATGATAAAAGCACAACATTTGGCGCACTGGTATAGATTATGGTGTGGGGAACGCTTTTGGACATAAGATCCAAATCTCAGATTTGTTCCTGTAACAGTAATGGCAACCATTTTCCAGGATGGCTACCAATAGTACGTATGGACAATTTGTATATGGTTTGCATGCCACTGTGTTTAATAAAACTCACTTAGCTTTGGCGTAGAACATGCGAATAACATAGTTAAGGGAAACTAAGACATCAAGGCCACAATGTTCCTATGAGTTTGGCCGTCATGTTGAGACATGTTCTCCAGTTTGAAAAATGTCCGTCATATTCAAAATGTTTACCATTACGGTCACCAGATGGCATAATTGTGCTGGGAGTTCATCTTTAATGGTCCCCCCCTCCCCTGATAACTGCCAGTGAAATTTCCTAAATTAGTGAATATAACAAAAACAAAAATGTTATTGTTATTTTTGCACTTCAGATCTTGGAATTGAAGAATTCAAAGCAAATGTTCTCTTCGACTTCAATTGGCCATCGTAACCATGTTGGCCGAGCTGTGGCTCTAACTCATAACTCAGATTAACTCTAGCAGGCTTACCTATAGATTATTATCTATAGAGGCTAAGCCCTAGATCCTTACTAATAACTGCAGCCGTATTTTGTCAACATACCATGTTGTCGCTCTCAGTTTGATGTTGGCGTCAGCAAAACATTTATTTCCGTAGATCCACGTGAGTAAGCTGTTCGTTGTCCCGTGTTGTCCGGTCGCACGGCCTCTAGTATATGCACGCGGGTACAAAACTTCTCGACGGTAGATCTATTTCGAAAGTCATTCGCGCCGGACTGGCCATGTTGACAGCTATGTCATCGTTTTGAGGACCCGCTAATCGAGAACTCTGCTCTGGCCGGACTTTATCTAGCAAGTCTAGGAAGTAAACAACAAGACCACCGCGGACATGTTTCTCATCCTGCATTGGAGTTGATTTAGTTATTACATGTAGTATTAGAGTTGATACCTGCTATTGTGGGTCTGGAGAGATGACCGCGATGGACTCTTATATGGTAGTGAGCAAAAATTTGTAAGTTGAGTTATATTCCAACTGTGGGCCAAGTTTCATGCTTCTATCATCAAAGACAGTTTTCTTACATATCTGCTGTACTATTCACACCCGAAGCTTGCTCTTCGGTTGATCATCTGTTATGCAGCAAAAAGGGCTCTGCCCAGTGATACTCGAATCCTGCCGTCGCTGGTTTGGTCATTTGTCAGGTATCTGACCTAGGTCGGTTTCCTCCAGCTATAAAACTGACCATAGCCGTATAAAGTATCCTTGAGCACAGCGGTAAACACGTGTCAAATGTACAAAACATGTTTCTGTACTCATTATGCTGACCTCCTAATGACCTTGGCATTGTGAAATAAGAGATTTTCTGAATTTGTGGCCAAGAAATTAATTTTCCCTGCAAAAATACAGGTGTGGAAACTGAGAGGTTATGAAAATGAAACACACCCGTCAAATACTTGCTGAGGCATTGTTACATGTTTTCAACATTTTCAACGGCGAGTTTTAACATCTAAACACTTTTGTTGCCACCGGTAAAGGTGGTTCGCGGCTTGTTTCTTAGCATTCACATTTGCGTTTACTTGAAAAATTTGAAACACATTGCATGCATGGAATATTGAAAGAATCTATTAAGTAGCTTTTAAGAGACCATATGAAACCTTGGATTGTGCTATGTTTTTTGTCAGATTATTGTCAGACACATGTACAGTGCTTTACAAAGCACCCAGCTAAGATCTATATTAAGAGCTAATACTGCACTTCAGCATACACATTAGCAAAATATTTCAGTTTTAATTTTTGTAGGAATGCTTATATAAATCAGTAGTAAACAGTAAATCTATGGTTTTTATTTGTTAACTAAATTAAAATTATAAGTGTCATTTTTTTTACCAGCGACTGCTTAGGCTATTGCATAGGAACATAATTACGTGGATTACGTAAAGATGAAGTTGTTAATAGGTATACAGAGCAAAAGAAGTGGCCAATTTACGTCACAGTCATTAGACTTGATAACCTCAGACGGCCGCATGGGAAGAAACTGTGCTCAAAATAATTTGTCCCCACAAGAAAAAAATGAAATAAAACCTCAAATCAGTCAAATTCTTACATTCTGAGTCTTCAAAGTTCTTTCTCAATCCTATTAAGTTATCAAAACATTTATGCCTTAATTGATAACGGTTTTTTTCCTACTAAGCAGTAATAGTTTATTTTCCTCAATCTCCGTACTAAAATATAGCGGGCAGATGAAAACTGTGGCGACACGCAAGTTATCTTTGTCACACTGAGCCATTTAGCCGTTCAAAGGTTAAAAAGGATATAATGATCTCCTTCCTTAAACCTAAACATTTTTTGTGCATAAGCCTGGAAAAAAGGTGATGAACTATGTTCTGTACAGCTGCATATGTAGATTGAGGAGACGGTGATTTTTCAAACTCAGGCTATATTTTGAGACTGTTGCGCGATTTAATTTCATGTAAACCCATACCCATCATCAAAGGACTAGTTTTTGTCGCCGTCCACAATTATTGTATTTCACAGATCAATCTCGTATGAAAAAAAAGGAAGAAAAGAAACAAGCACATCTGACACTCTCTAGTTTTTGTTCTTTTTGCCCTGTTTAGCGCATGCAAAGTGGATATGATGTGCTTAGTTCAGATGATATTCAACATTGAAAAGCCGCTTGCACACTTCTTTTATATATATATATATAGGTATAGGTATGTTTATGACAACCAAGAGCGTGAAGACTTGACAAAAACATGCAAAACTAATTTGTTGGGAAGGATCATTGTGTGACGTGTCAGTTTTTATCAACTTAATATAAATCTATAGGCTCACTTGAATAATTAGAGCAACTTTAGTGTGTGTTTTGTGGATTTTGACACCGGAGATAAAAAGACTGAAGAAACTGTCTGGAAATGTGTTGTGTACAGCAAGAATTTTTGACAGCTGGGCTGAAAATGTCCTTAGTAAACTTTACTAGTTAATTCTAAAATTCAGTGTCAATGAGCACAATAACGGATGTTTATGCCAAATAATCTGCTAACTTCTCACATTATGCGAATATTTGCCAAGAAAAAACTGTATAGGACTAAGTACATGACATACCACAGAGTATGAGTGTATACGAACGCAATTTCTTTTCGCATATTCTTTACATGAAGGCAAATTTCAGGATTTCTTGCATATAAATGAAGCGTTGCATTTCCCACAGTTATACATGATATATGAAAATAAAAATTGCATTTAATTGTCATCACACGCCATGTAATGCCATCCGTTATCTAACTATCTAAATAACGGCATCTGACCACGTGTATACGATGTTTTGCTAAAATATATACAGATCGGGAATTTATTGTGAACAATTTTGTCATATGACAGCTCTATAGGACAGTTTAAAACAGTTTAATATCCAGCTACATTATGACCAGGACTTCCAGCAGTTTCCTGCATGAAACAAAACCGTTGTTGGAAATGATTTATTGACGCAAGGATCGACTCTGGCATGCGTTCGGCACCTTTCACAAACCACAGCAGGGACATCCGGTCTACCATACTTACAGTGGCCACTGTCACAAAACCTCGTAAATCCAGCTCCTAGTAACCCATTTGGGGAAACTGAAGATCGGCGATGATTATATCACGATAATTAAACTTGGAAAAGTTTGGAAAGTAAAGCAGAACAAAATTTTACGACAGTCAGCTAAGGCAGCCCATAGCTCAGCCTGTACATGAATGTAGGCCTCCAGCTCTAGGTTTTTCGCTTCTCTTCAGAACAACCCATAAAGTGAGCTTCGTCAGTGAAACGAAGAGAAAGGTCGTGTCCGGACTTTGTCATATATCGAAATCTTATAACTTACGCTTTGTTTCGATCAGGTTCCAAAGTGACTCTTTTGTATAAAGCACTGTTCTCAGTGAAACGAGTCTGTCCCTGACCAGTGAGGCCACATCCTGGAATCTAGCCCTCGTTAGTTTGGCTGCTGCGCCCTAAATTGAGGACTTTTGTCAGTAACCTGCATGGCGTAGGGCGCTGGTTTACTTCAGGTCACACCCGATTTCCTCCGCTCATGAAGCTAACAACCTTCCCGGAGTGAAATATTCTTCAGTTTGGTGTACATCACCAATCAAATAAATAAATAAAATAAAATAAATAAACATATAGTTACTCCACCAACAATCTCCTTATCAACGCAACTATGGATAAGATATAATTCTCCAGGATGTGGTATTTATAGCATTAGGCGGATGTGGTAGCAAGCAGGTATACGACTTAATCCTGTACGGAGTATAGCCTGGCGAATGATCAAGTATACTTCTAGCGGGAAGACTTACGGAACGATTATTATACACTGTACAATTAGTTTGATGCCTGAAATTTATTACCGGTAACTGAAGTATAATATTCGCCTGTAACTTCTTACCTCGCAATAATATGGGTAAAATGTATAATTGGACGTTATAACTTACTGATGATAAAGTAGCCTATGGCCTAGACGTTTGTACCATCCCACTGGAAAAGGTGTGCAGACTGTCGCTGACTTACTGTCACATGCCCTAACTTTACTATGTGTCATGCACTGGCATGGCAAAAAAGGTAAGCCTGTACTCTGTATAACACGTATAAGGAAATACTCGTCACATCAGCACATATTGTAAACTAATCTTCATGAGGTGTATATATATATGTGTGTGTGTGTGTGTATACATTACATACACATATATACGTATATGAATTATTTCTAAATAGGCTACACGAGCTTAATTTAATCCAAAAACATGCCCAACAAGGTATAAGTAAGCTTGATGAGATTTCGTTAACATACCAAAAGGCGTTGCATTTTCTCAATTAAGAGACAGATTTGGTCCTTCATGGACCATTCGGCATATAATGTCCTAGTACCACTCTCTAATCATTCCTTAAATAGATATTTTAACATCTGATAAATAATCACAAGACTGATAAAACTGCGCGTGATAAAAGAATGTGCGATATTGCTTCTGCATAAGAGGCAATAATATATGCCAATAATTTAATCCGTTGACTTCCAATGAATCTGGACATGTAGAACTCCAATACATATAGAATTTTATATTTTCAGAATTGTTTAATATATTAGCTTATGAACAAAATAAAAAAAAGTCGTGAGGCAATTGTTAAAGGTAAGTGAACGTACGATAAATTTGCCTGTCACTTACACTAGCCAAGATTGCTAAGGGAACTTAATGTCAAATGCTTACGAGATATGTCTCGTGATACGATCTTCCTTCGAGAAATTGGTAGATGGGACAAGCATAACAAACTTACTGTTATCCAACAAAAATGTAATGTTTGCAGTGCTGTTGAGGATGAATATCACTTCTTATTACTCGCTCCATTATATAATAAATTCCAGAAAGAAGCACATTTCCCAGTTTTATATTGTCAGCTCTGACAGATCAAAGTTTTGATGAACAAGTAATGCACAACACCTGAAAGCAGTTTTTAATTGACTGACTCCTATATAAGTGTATTTATACTTGTATACATGTTGTAAATGCTAATGTCTACTGTCCATCAACAGGACATGATATGTTTTATTTTTGTATGCTCATGAGAGATAGGCTCGATGCAATAATAAACCCTATATTATGTCCACTGTAATAGTCCGCATGAATACCATATATACAAAACCTTCCCCGAAGCCAATGTGGACAAACGAGGAAACATCGTGGCGTGAAGACGTACATGTAGCCCCTGAGAGAGAGCAGCGTTAAGTTAACACTCTGAAGATGCATCTCCTAAAGTGACAAGATAGGATCAGTCCTGGACCTTGTCTTATTGATATTCACCTTAAAAGAGATTGCCCCCTCTCCCTTCCTTCTTGAGCCGCTCCTGATAACTTTCTACCAAAGTCGACAGCACTTGCACTCCAGACAAAGAACCTTACAAATATGATATAGGTCATCTGCAAAAGCAGACTACGCAGAAGATACAGACCATTTGATGAAGAACGCAAACCACTCCTCACAAGCAGCGATCATTTAAGAAAAGACCCAATGATTTGATATGAGATACCAAACAATTCTGACGACTGAGTGATACGTGCTGGAATTACTACTTTCTTACGTTATTAAATGCCCACACAAAATCATGAAAGAGCCGAATTTAAAACGAGGACATTCAACACTGAAATCATTCGAGCAACGTATAGGCATACATGCTGTACAGAACCGCTGGACAACTTTGTCTTTCTAAATATTTCCTCCGAATCACTTATACTTACTTTATATGAATAGATTCATGAGTGTGCAGAAATTACATAAAGCGAAAAACTTTAACATTAAACTGTCTTATTATTTATGAAGAAAGTCATACAATAACAACTATATTTCACAAAGGTTAGTGTGAAATTTTACATCACCGTCTATTATGCTTTGCATAAAAGTCCTTTACGTGTATAAATATAATAATAACATCCTGTAATAACTTTTCCGAGGCAGCCTGTACAAAAATACAGATGTTGAAAAGGAGTTCATTAATATTTCAGCTGGCTTTTCAAATTCCATGAGGTTTATGGTTTCAAAAATAGGGCTAGTTTCACCGAAGCTTTTTTTTATATCGATTCTGTTGACTTCTGTGGTTCTATGGCTCTTCTCGGTTTCCTCTCCATTAACTACCTTGGTGGTTTATCGATTGTCGATTTCGTTTCCTCACTTCTCGACAGTTTATTTTCCTCAGGAGTTTACATTGGTTTGAGAATTGTGGTGGTTTTCTTGGAGTGCTGTTTGGCTGTCTCCATACTTAACGGTTGTCAATATTTCACAATGAGGATCGTGATTTTTTTCTCGGAGTGCTGTTTGGTTTTCTACATATTTAACGATTGTGAATATTTCCAAAGAGCACTATGAGGATTGTGCTGGTTTTCTCGAAGTTCTCTTTGGTCTTGTCCACACTCAAGGTTGTGATTATTTGCCCAGAGCATTGTGAACATCGTGGTGGTTTTTTGGAGTGCTGTTCGGTTTTCTCCATACTTGTCGGTTGTGAATATTTATCTCAGAGCACTGTGCGGATCATGTTGGTTTTCTCGGAATTCTGTTATTTTTTTCCTCATTTGACGGCTATAAACATTTCCCTAGAGCATTGTGAGGATTGTGGTGACTTTCCCGGAGTACTGTTTGGTTTTTTGTACACTTCATGGTGATGGATATTTCTTCAGGCCATGGCTAGATGCAACTCTGACTGGTGACTGAAAACATAACTTCAACTAATCTGAGGCAGGATTAAACAAATAAAAAACATAGTAAATTTTTTTAATGATTGTGAGAAATGTTACTCTCTGGATGCAAGTTGTATGCTAAACCATAATTTCATACCTTTAACACTGTAAGTATTTGAGAATTGAAAAACATTTATTTATCAGTAACCGCGACATAGGTCCATCATAGAAAGGTCGGTTTTACGGCCTAGAACCAATTTTTTTATGAGAGCAAAGATCTCCGCTCCTTGAGGATCAGTATCACGTGATTGTGTCATCTAACACGTGTTTAGATATACAAATGTGTGGAATCTGATTAAGTTTTAAACAGATGTCCATGAAGTCTAGCCTAATCGTACATTGATATAATTAGATCGGAAAATCACAGTACCAGTTGATCAGCTGATGGTTATCATGTGCAACGCATCAATTAACTCACTTTCGCCCTAATTTAAAGGGACCCTTCCATTTTTATGCGGCTATAAAGCCGTGCATGACTCAAATAACTTAATCACATGAATACAATAAGATACATCTTGGACAGAAACTACTCCTATACATCATATTACATATACAGCCGTTTTCTCCCGTTGACCGAGACCGCTTGTATTATCTGTTTAATGACACTCTATTTATGTCTTTACACTACACGCCTAAACACTGTCTTCAGTTTTGCCAGCATTTTTTCGCCACGAGGCTGCCTGTCACTACTCGTTTGGAGAAGACGTTGTCAGGCGAACAAGTTCTGGCAGAATTATAAAAGCTAAGCGAAACGGGAGTAAATCGTGAAAGTGTGTTCCTCAAATCCGGATTGGACGTGGAGATGTCTTTTTTTATATAATTGTTCGCGGTGAATTTGTAACGTTGTCGTAAATCCAGAATGATTTAGTTCGCGGAGTACATTAAACGGGCGATTCTCTTAAATGAAATAGTTCAGTGACATATGTTAATGAAGCGGGAAGATGTCTGTTGACGAGCGTGAACGGCAGTCGTGTATAACTGAGATGAGGCCAACCTGCCGTCTCACAACACGGCAGTCGTGAGCTTACCGGTAACATCCAGGTGTTCGGCACAGGTGTGAAACAGCTCATACAGAGCTGTACCCAGGGGCCTTATACAGTGAACACTCGTACAGGTAAGCTTACAATCGGTATCCACCGCTTAATAACGAAGCGAATTAAGTCATATACATCTCCCCTAGATACTGGTTGATCTGTGTTTCGGCTGAGACGATCGAGGTACACATTTGTTATCGTGATGTCAGATGTCATGCCACCACTTCAACAAACAGTGCAGTCTTTCACGGGGAAAATCTTTTTTCCCTTGGCATTTCGTCATCAACATTGCGTCATAATGGCTTATTTCAGAATGATGTCTTATTGAATAGAAAGTTGTAAGAAGGCGTTTTAGGGTGTTTGCTTGCAAAAGCACTATGGTTTCTGCCTTGATCTGAGGTCTTCTCAACGCGGCCAGAAACCGCGGCAGCAGCAGTTTCATGTCGTTATAGATACATTCTAGTTATTTGTCTACAGAGTGGTTAGCTTATGCACTGCTTCAGCACATAAACTCACGTGCTTGTGGATCACATGGTAAGGATATGATACATTTTGCCATTATTCAGGTATTCGTGCGTCTGTCATACTGAAAATATTTCAGACATCATTCTCAGACGAATACGGTATACATGTTTCTAAACCATGTACTATTATTCTTCAGATACTGATTGGCGAACTTTCGTTCTCTATGCTTTGGTATTCAGTAATTAGGCACCATTACATCCATGCCATTGACTACAACACATCAATGCTCTCAGGTTAAATACACAATGATTATCAGTACCATTCCAGGGTTGTTTCTGAAATGCCGTGACATTATTTATATACTGTGCTGGGTACTTATCCAATTTGCAAAATTGCAAACCAACATTTATACCGTGGCACATTAAAGGTTTCTTGGCCTTCCGTGCCATACTTGCCTTCTACCACTTAATCAGTAGAGCTAGTGGTTGAATATTCATCCTGCTGACAGGGACGTTTCATGTGCGGGTAAGGGGCTTTATATGCATTGTGCTGACAGTGCCGCTTAACCAGCGGAGCTAGTGGTTGTATGTGCATCGTGCTGAGAGTGCCGCTCAACCAGAGGGGCTAATGGTTTTATGTGCATCGTGCTGACAGTGTCGCTTAACCAGCGGGGCTAATGGTTTTACGTGCATCGTGCTGATAGTGCCACTTAATCCACGAGTCTGGTTACTAAATAAGCTGTTGTTGTTTGAGCATTTACATGAACAGCTATATAATAAACACTATGACCAAAAGCTGTATTTAAACATCATTTGCTAACTGTCCGAAACTGCTCTGGCTTTATTCTCTGTGCTGTGGTCATTTATGTTTATATAACACTCTCTGTTTTCATCACGCTACCCTCCCGTGGTGTGTGACGGTAGTATTAGATATTATCGGCCTTTTTGATTTAATGTACATTTACAACGGATTTTGGGACCGCTGTCCATTTCTTGCATTGCAATGTACTGGCATTGATTTTGCACAAGAAATTTCTGTTCACCGTTGTATGGGCCGAATAACAAATGATTTTTATCCAAAATTATCGAACGAGGGTTTAACAAGTAATATCAATCAGTAAATCTCTCTTGTTTTGATATAGGATTTGAAAATAAGCCAGTGTTCCAGTTTACTTGGTTAAATGGCTTGTTACCAAGTGAAGGGAAAATGTTGCAAACAATGGCTAAGAAAATCTCCAGCCTTCCAAGATTGTCTGGCAGTGTTAAACTCACAAGGGAACGATTGACTCTAATGAATTTGCCCCTCCTCCCCCACTCCCCCAGTAAAGAGAGTGACAGGCACTGACGTTGCATTATTCAGCGTTTGAACTGTTTGGAGTCATGTCCAATTATAGGCCTACTCCGGAATAGGTTTCCTCAACTTCCTGGCTTAGAATTGTGGAGATACATAGACAGCTAAATGTTAAAAGTGAAAAGCACCTGAAATTGTAAGAAAAGATTCCAGTATCAGTTCAGTATAACAGTTTCCGTGAACCACGAATGACGGTAAAGCTTTTGGCGCGTTGTAAACCAGGCACTTTTACATCTTTATACAAATTTTCTTGCCATGGGCACTATTCTAAATTCTAATTTTGAGAAAATGTGTGATTTTGGCTCTGGATGTTCTGACTTCCGGTTTAAGGTTGTCTTTTGGTAACGTCAATTTATACTGCATGTTCATTTGGACGCAAACAACAAATGGATACACTGTGTATGTGCAAGATATGTGGGCGACAAGACGCGGAGGTGGATTATGCGTTCTGTGAACGCAAGCACAGATGAGACATGGCTACTTTGTAATAATCCTCTTTTGGCACGTGCAATCTTTCCATTCACGATACTAAATGGCCCATTCAGTGTAAAATACATAAAGTGGATCAGGTGCGGAAGTAAGGAGTTATTGGTTCCGAACTAAGCACATTGCCATATAAAACCCGCTGCGTATGTCTGATAGATAGCACCTGAGTATCAGCCGGGAACAAAACCCTGCCTTTTCATTGTTACAATTAAGTTACTTGTACTCCAAACGAACTTGAGTTCTCACAAATATGCCTTTCTCAGAGATTAACTCTGTGATTAGCCTTGTATTGCGCAGGTGTTGTTCTTCACAATTCAGTCAATAACAATATTTGTTGGAAATGCAAATCATCTTGCAGCTTGGGCCTGATTTCATGGCAACTTTTCATGTACGTTATATTGGGATTAATAATAAACCTTCATAGCTACATGTCCCTAACGCAGAGTCATGCCCCAGAATCCAGGCGTTGAAACGCGTTTCTACACCGGTCGTCGACAGTAATGGGAGTTTGAGATAGTTACAAAATTTACAATATATGTAAATATGTTTTCTGTCAGCACCACAGGCGAACTTACATGTTTTCTGACATTATGTTTCAAAACCAACCTATCAGAATTCGCAGGTTTCTTAGGATGAGATAAAAATGGTCCTGAATTAAGTGTGTCCCGAGGTTTACTGTTTGCAGCTCTTCTCCATGGTTTGTGGGAATGAAGACTTGGTGAAATGACAACCTTTCATTTTCTTCTTTGCTCCTATCAGCTTAAGGTAAACAAATCTGAGCAAATTATGGAGAACGATATTATTTAATGAGACTAAATCACCATTGATACAAATGGGGAATCTCGCCTAGTGCTAAAACTGTGCTGTTGACTTGGCCAGAATACCTAATTTACCTAGTTTGCATAAGACTGTTGCGTAAAATTAGAACATACTATGCCAAATTTTTCTTTTCATTCCATAAAAATGTCCTTGTTTATTTATGACACAAATGACTCCGGTGTATATATAATGGAAATAATTTTTTCTCAGAATTTTTCCTGAATTTTTCACAATCCATCAAATAAAAAAACAAGGCAGCCCTTTTTTGTGCTTGCCATCGAGTGGCCCTTGATGACATAGAGTAATAGACATGTCAGAAAGAGACATAGAGAAAGTGTCAAGCCCGGACCAGGTGTTTCTAAGCCCACTATGACAAGTAGGTCACGTGACACCCTGTCAATATCTGATATTTTCAATTCTTATGCTATCCTCACGGACACGGCAACTGCGCAGGTGAATTAACCTCATTGAAAGTATGCCATAGTGTTTGTGCTAGATCTTGTGCCAGACACCGTGTTCACGGGAACTAATACAGAATACACGCCTTGAAACAAAAGAACCAACGACATGTTCTTGAGTTAGAAAACTGTAGCGAACATATTTTTTTTATTTATTTGACCGGTGTTTTACGCCATTCTCAAGAATATTTCTCTCATACGAAGGCTGTCGAAAATATTTATGTTTTACCCTCTCTCAAGAAATCAAAAAGTTCTTTCTGAGAAATCCTATTACTGAGAGCTCCTCTTTTGTGCTATTCTCGCCTAATTATTCCCCGGAGATATGTATGCATTGCCTTGCATTATACGCCATGGCGAAGAATATGGGCCTGATAGGTCTAGATCGCAGTTTTACATCAGTAATCATTTTAGTCTATATTGTCTAAAGACAAAGGCTGTAAAAATACTTATTTACATGTAGTGATGTGTTGAGCATTATGCTGAGCATTCTGTATTGAACATTCCGCACCAAGTATTGGTTGGCACACGTATAATACTATATTACTAAGATTTTCCTAAAAAGCTAATAAAATCGTGTCTATACTGACCCCTTCACATTGTGAGTTTTATTTTAAATAATGTATCATTTCACTTGACTGAACAAAATCCTGACGCCCCTGATTTAGCAAAATTCGTCCGACTTTACCTGTGACAGACAGTTTGACCAAGAGAAATTAATATTCATAATGATTGTAATGTATCATATATCCAGACATATGCATGCATAATAAGCCGATGTGCGTCAACGAGCCGAAGCCCCCACGAACACCCCTCAGTGAAACGACTTGTTTTGCCCGCCAGTGTGACAAAATTGACACCTTCCTTTGTCAGCCTGCTCATAAATAATCCAACCGTTTAGCCAGTCAAAGATCTGTACTGCTGTGTGAGCCAATGGCAGGACTCACATTTTTGAAATTAGACGTGAAGACCATCCTAGAGGTCAGTGCAAAAAGAAACCGCGCTGTTTTTGTTTTATTTACACGGCAATAGTAATCTGGAAACGGGATACATTGTGTGGGAACAGTAGGAACTGTGAAACAATTGCTATACACCCGTTTAAAATTATGATTCATGGGTGGTTGGAGATAGACAGAGTGGATCTGTGTTGTGAGCTTTGTTGGCACGTGTTTTGTCACTTCCGAGTGTGAACAGGTGTGGACGAGGACATCGCCGTTGGATCAGTGATCTTTTTGTGACCAGTAATTTGTGTAGGCGGGTGTGCCACGATGCACAATATATAAACACAGATGCCATTGTGAACCTTTCCGAAAGGGGTAAATAAATTAGGTTACTGCTGTTGGTAGAACAGGACCATTAGTGTAGTGGGATGACCTGATTAGCGTCACAACGTGAGCTGTGGGGGCGCGAGTCAATTATACGTAAAGTTACAGATCAGATATTTCTATAAATGCTAATTGTCCGTTTAACTTCGTTTTTTCTGTACATCATAAATTGCATTTTGTGATTGTGAATAGACAGAAATTCTTCCGTGAATCATTAAAGAAGGTTTAGTATTTTGGCATACCTGTCCAGATGTCAACGGGCGCGTCATGATCAATTCACTCTGTATAAACCATCCCTCCCAGGCACAGTACAAGTATTTGTGCTCTCGGAACTAAACGTATCTTCTCCTGTACAAGTAAATTGAACAATAATATATGTAAAGATCGGGAATCAGAAAATTTATATAAAAATGTTGTTCACTTTCACAACTGATTCTACTACATGCGCAATATAGATTAGGTTTAATTTAATGTGGGAAAATGACCGAATGGAGTTACAATTACACCGTTTTGAAACTTAACAGACATCGACAGAGCATTGCTTCATTGAAAAGACATCTTCTCTCATATGTATACTGATGATATTTCTTTGGACAGCAATTAAAGAAATCACCTTTTAGTTTCTTCACACTGTTGACAGCGAATGCGCTTGCACGCCGCGTGCATGTGTACACATTGGGTCAAACGTGGGATGCACATATACCCAATGAGTAACGGAAAGTTTATTTGAAGAATTACCATGCATGCTAAAATAATATTTGTGACTGGAGATACATTGATAATTGATTGTAACAAATGTAACACAGTCAGTACCAATCTCTACTCGTTGTCATTCCTCCTGGTCTTCTTTTTGGCTTGAACAACTTCTGTCGTTTTATGCAATATCACATACATCTCAGTGTGTATTTCTACCGGGTGTGTAAGTACAACACATTTATATTACTTAATTGTCATTCATTGATGCCCCAAACAACTGAGGTGTCAGTTAACAGTTCACTTCTGTTTTAACGAAAGTCTTTTGAGCCGCTTAACAGTATATATTGAAATTAACAAAATATACAATAGATGAAGCAATGACAATTGTTATCTGGTGATACAGCTTTGAAAGTAATGAAAAAAAATATAGAAATATTTGTATACATAATTAAAATAAACGGGATCTACATTGAATGATAAATCATCAATGAGCCCGTAAAATATAAAATCTGTCATGCTGTCTAAATGATTTTCATTATATCGCTGGAATTTCTGACTTTTTTAAAAAAAGTTTTCCAACTGTTTGTTTACCACGTACATTTTTTAGCGAAAGCCGTAAATAGCTTATCATCCATCACACGTTGAAATAGCGTAGGCGTTGTCAACAAAAGAGATTTCCTCCATTATGGACAATCATGTGCATGGTGTTGTTTATTTTACCTAGCGCTTGTGACGCTCGAATTCATCGCCTGGTACTTTAAAGCTTAGTAATTTTGGAACTTCCTCGCTGCGCATAAGGTTATATGTCGGGAACTGCCTGGTCCGGTATCACTATATCACAGAAAAAAGAAAGAAAAAAGAAGAAAAACAAACAAGCATTACCTTGTATGGCAGAGAACTATAGTGAACTATACGGTGTGATAATTTTGATAACATAATTTTAATAAGATAATTTAACATGACCTTTTCGTCAGAAAATCCATGAGTTGGACAATGCTTTTTCAACAGAGTACAATTATCCACACATTTATCCAATACATATACATATATACTTAATCTTTACATAACCGCAGAATTAGATCTCCATGTCTAAGCATAAAAAACAAACAAACCTATGGTTGATAGGTAATTAGATGATAATACATTTCACTGGTTACTTTTTAACCGTTTGAAGTTTTTATGTAGGTCCCTTTCCAGTTAAACATTGTCACGTCATCTTCATATCTATCAAGAGATCTCTTATAACCCAGATTTTTTTTTGGCAAGCTAAATGTCATATCTCCATTAAACGATTCCCATTACTTAATATGATTGGCGCCAGTTTTACGTGTTCCGTCTTGTCTTCTTTTACCGCTGTTGGTCTAAATTTATGTCGTTTAGTCTAGTGTAAAGCAAACTATTTGCATACATGGAGAGGTCGTGCTGAAACTATGTTATACACAAAACGGGAAGCTACCGGGTTAGTTGAGAGTACTCAGAGTAACGGGCTAAATCTCTCAATCAGTTGACCTCAGTTAGGGTTTCACTCTAACTGCTCATGTAAATGATCAAGGTGTAGCTGCACAACATGATTAAACTGTTGTTGTACAACATGATCAAGCTGTATGTGGATCGAGATGTAGCTGTAAAACATAATCAAGATGTAGCTGTACAACATGAGCAAGATGGAGGTGTACAACATGATGAAACTGTAACTCCACAGCTTGATTGAGCTCTAGCATCACAACATAGCCAAAGTCTGGCTGTACAACATCACAAAGGTATGGTGGTGCAGCATGATCAAGCTGTAGCCGTACAACATAAAGAAGTAGTAGCTGCAGAACATGATCAAGCTGTAGTTACACAACATGATCAAACTGTAGTTACACAACATGATCAAGCTGTAGTTGCACAACATGATCAAACTGTAGCTACACAACATGATCAAACTGTAGTTACACAACATGACCAAGCTGTAGCTACACAACATGACCAAGCTGTAGTTACACAACATGATCAAACTGTAGTTACACAACATGATCAAACTGTAGTTACACAACATGATCAAATTGTAGTTACACAACATGATCAAACTGTAGTTACACAACATGATCAAGCTGCAGTTACACAACATAACCAAGCTGTAGTTACACAACATGACCAAGCTGTAGTTACACAACATGATCAAACTGTAGTTACACAACATGATCAAACTGTAGTTACACAACATAACCAAGTTGTAGTTACACAACATGACCAAGCTGTAGTTACACATCATGACCAAACTGTAGTTACACAACATGATCAAACTGTAGTTACACAACATGATCAAACTGTAGTTACACAACACAACCAAGTTGTAGTTACACAACATGACCAAGCTGTAGTTACACAACATGACCAAACTGTAGTTACACAACATGATCAAACTGTAGTTACACAACATGATCAAACTGTAGTTACACAACATAACCAAGTTGTAGTTACACAACATGACCAAGCTGTAGTTACACAACATGATCAAACTATAGTTACACAACATGATCAAACTGTAGTTACACAACATGATCAAGCTGTAGTTACACAACATGACCAAGCTGTAGTTACACAACATGACCAAGCTGTAGTTATACAACATGATCAAGCTGTAGCTACACAACATGATCAAACTGTAGCTACACAACACGATTAAACTGCAACTCCAAGCTTGATTGAACTCTAACATTACAATATAACCAAAGCTGTAGCCGTACAATGTGAAGAAGTAGTAGCTGCAGAAGATGACGGACCTGTAGCCGCAAAACATGATCAAGCTGTAGCTACACAACATAATCCAGCTGTAGTTACACAACATGATCAAGCCGTAGCTACACGACATGATCAAGCTGTAGTTACACAACAAGACGAATGTGTGGCCAATAAACATGATCAAACTGTAGTTACACAACAAGACCAAAGTGAAGCTACAAACATGATCAATCTGTAGCTGCACAACATGACCAAGGTGTAACCGCACAATTTGATCGCGTTGTAGCTGCACAGTGTGATCAAACTCTAGGTGTATCACTTGCACAACGTGAATAAGGTGCCGTCGTACAAAATACATTTTTTGTGAGTACGACATAAAACAACAATCAAATGAATAAATCAATCAAATACAAAATACATTTACCACACATTGTGAATAAGCTGCAATTGTACAAGTTGCTTCTGCTACGTATCGCGAAAAAGGTACATCTACTACATATGGTGAATAAACTGTAATTGAACAAGTTACACCTATTCCACAACGTGAAAAAAGCATATGTCTGTACAAGTTATATCGGCTACACAACGCGAATGAGCTATAACTATGCAGGGTACATCTGCTACACCTAATGAATAAGCTTCAATTTTTAAGCGGCGGATTTGCTACACAATGCGAATAAGCTATATCCATACAAGGTAGATCTGCTACACCTGATCAATAAGCTACAATTTTACGCAGCACATTTGCTATTCATTGTGAATAAGCTGTATAACCATGTATGGTCTACTTTTAAACATTGTGAATAGGCTGTAACTGCGCAAGGTACATCTGCATAATGTGAACAAGCTGTAGCTGTACAAGGTGCACCTGCCACACATTGCGAATAAGTTGTGCTACAGTATTCCTACACTGGTACTGGTTATTTTCAGGAATTGGTTTGCCCGAGTCCTCTTATTACGTATATATATTACATTTGTAATCAAAATGACATTATACATATGCGTACAACATGTATATATCGTGCTTTAAGATATTAATATGTAACATGAATAAAATTTGACAACTTGTGTATAACGTGAGTTGACTAAGCGGGATGCTGAGCACTACCGCAGGTTGATCAATCATTCTTAAACTGTCGTCTTGTGGTGAAACAGAATGAGTCAAACGCAGTACTTAAGACTATATATATATATGGGCAGTTATAAAATGACTTGATGTACTTTGATGCTATTTTCATATCGCTTTTAATGAATTCAAATGGCGTGAGAGTGAATCTTAATCCCGAGAAGAAAATGAGTCCTTGTTTTACAATCCGATTGTCAAACATTACACAGTGTTTCTTTCGGTAGAGGTGTAAAGACGATTTTCAGTAAAGTTAATAATTTACATGACTGGAGCCGAAGTTATGAATCGAAGCATCACATGATAACGGGACCTTTCAACCTGTACACGTAATCCACCTTGTGACACATGTCTCTTGCAAGACAACCAGTTGGTTACAAGCCCAGACCTTTCCGAAGAAAGAGTGGTTTCGTCTTTTTCAACTCGAAAACGTTTTTCTTAAATTAACTTATAGTAAAGCTTATGGAAAAGTATTTCAAGCAGAGCAGTAACGGTACTGTGATAGTTGACAAATAGCCACTCTTTAAAAATTACTTTGTACGAGTGGTATTGTGGCAAAATACACACCCACAGAACTTTTGTGTACTAGCAGTACACAATTTGTGTAATACATCTACAATGAAGTGTGTACCGCTGATACACATGCACTGTGGATCTGCACATTTGTATACAGTTGTTTTACATAGCACCCATAAGCTATTTTAACTGTAAACAGTGGCAGCTTACCTATAAATAGTAGTAACCTACCCTATCCTATAGCTCGATAAAGTAAACAGTAAAACAGTAAACTAGGTAACAAAAATGCAATGATCTTGATCGAAATTTCTTAGATGTCAAAGGCCTAGAATTACTCAAAATGCTGCGTCGTCATCACATTTAATAATCAAACACATGAAAACAAAGAAAAACAGAAAGTCAAGTTACATTCCCCTTAAATTGTGGGACACTTTGTTTTGAAAACGGAAGTTTTCACTGCCATTTACAGTTAAAATGACTATGGACGTTTATTAAAGCTGTCTTACAAGGTTCTCCTGTTTTGCATGACTTGCACAATGAAGGCATCGTCTGATTCATAATAAAGATAATTATTTCTTGCATTACGTGCTGACGACGAAATTAATTACACAAAAGAATATAAATGTTAAACTTGATTTGTATCGGCGAACTTTGACAGATGTTGTGGAGATAGCGATTCGTGTGTCACATTTAAATTGGTGAATTAATGACACGAAAGCAAATTATAAGCAAGTCCTTTTCAAGATATCTTCCATGTCTAAGGAGACTCTATCGCACGTGTTGTCAGCACAAGGCTGAATTAGAGCGTTTTATGATAGAAATATTGTTCAGAGGTCATGTTTATGTTTGGAAGTAAGCCATAATGTGCTGGTACAGAATTAAAGGATGCAAAATCCCTAGCTGTGCAATACACCTGTAACACGCCATAATGTAAAGCATTTTTTGTATGTACGCTCTAAGTTTCCATTTCTTTTTTTTTATAATTCCTGGGAATGTGAAGCATATGATTTCTTACATGTATACTACTCACGAATTTCGCCAGCTATATAAATACGACGTGTTGTGTTACATATTCGAATGTCTGTTTTCACGTCTAGATACATAATATTATCATCTTATTGAAAATACGCCATATAAGCCTGAGGTATTGGTGTTCTTACCTGACATATGCATGGGACAAGGCTTTCCAAATAAAATAGGTAACATTCCAATAATCGATATGCACTACGTCGTATGGCATTTCATCAGTGGCAATAAACATTCAAGTTTATTACATCAACAAGATACTTTTATGGACTGTTGCGATTTAAGAGCGACTGAGATACCTATATTTGTATTTGACTTGGAAATTATTGCCGGACTAAGGATTTGAACTTTGAATTGGACGTCGGGCACAGAATATCAACTCTCATCACTGAAAACTATTGCATGACGGCTTACCTCTAACATTTTACCGGCTCTATTTTATAGATATATATTGTTTCTTACATATTCCTTTGGGAACTGGCGTCATTTATGTTGAAACATGTCTTGCGATTATCGACTTGGAACACCCCTTTGTCTTTAGAAATGGTGTACGAATGTCTGACAACATTATTAAATCAATACGAATACTTCCCTGTATACCGCGTCCTCCATCAAAGGCCTTAATTTTATCCAGCAGCTCTACGTCTATTTTAATGTAAGATACTGAATATCAATGTGTGTGACTTATCTGTGCGGATTATCTCCTATATATTTTTATAGAACAGCTTTTTGATGAAGTTCCTCGCAGGTAGATTCACAAGAAAGCTTGTTTGCAGCAAGTTACTATTTAGAGCCTGTGTACCCTTTTTATTGTTCTCGCGACATTCATCTCGACACCCCCACCCCACCTCCATCCATTTGGTCCATTCGAATACATCATGTACAACCCCCAAAATTCAATGCGTATGTAGTTTCACATACGCTGTCACATAATCTCGTTTCTAAACAGCACTATTCTATATATAAAACCATTGATTCCTACCTTCCGAAGAACGTTCCTTATGAACTGAGAAAAGACCACAAACCACAGTCCAGAAAGACTGACTCCCCGTCGTCTGCACTCGCACGTTAGATGGTAATCTTGCTGGAACGAAGGTGCTATCTTGACAGTAGTTTATAGTTTGAAGTTTTATGTATCTATCCTTGTCGAAGGACTTGGTGGATGTAAATTAAGGCTAACATGTGAGGATGCAGGGAAACAGTCAATGTCAAGATCGTATATGTAACAGACGCCTGCTGTGAGTTGTCCACTACCAGCTAGTGGCTTATCGAGTTGTGTCTTACCCTGTAATGTTGTTGCTACTTATAATTAACGAACAGCGGGGAAAGTATTATTATGTGTGGCATAATAACGCATTACTTTATAATCTTGCTGCATTCACTTGTTATACGTTATGAACTTTTCTACTTTTCTAAAAGTCCTTTTGTTTGGGCCATGGCATAATGATACATCAGTTTGTAATTTTGATTGACTCGGATCATTTTACTCATCTTCTCGTCAGCGATAACAAGTCGAAATATGTCTAGAGCTTTCGCTAGTTTATATAAACTGAAAGACATATAATATATAGTTAGTCAAGTTAGTCAGAAATGATGTTAAATCGGATTTTTAAAGGCTGGAATATACAAGGATCTACACTGTCATTTTCAAATTGAAAGGCTGAAGAAGAAGGCCTATAAACTGTAGTTGTATTGGTCTTATATTATTATTTAATTCAATAGAATTTTAGAAGAATTTAATTTTAATGTTCTCAGCATGTTTTTGGCAGCTTCTTTTAAATAATAACTTGAATGTTATAGTGTATGACAAACCGATGGATGCACCATGTTACTGCAGTGATCCGAACCTGTCAGCTGAACCTCTCTTATGTACGAATATGTACACTGTATATATGTATGAACATGCTGATGAATTACTCAGTGACTAAATATAAAATATACTAACTTATTTATACGGACCTTCTGACGACCTTTATGCACCCCCGCAACTTAAATTGCAGCACTGTTGCCTGGCACCAGCGGACTTACGGGGGTAATTTTGGAGCGACAGAAAAAAAAATTGGTTTGATTTAAGGACATCAAAGACTAATAATGACGAGATTCAATGAGTCTGGGCACACCTACTGGACCAGTAGGGGAATATGCATGTATACGTCAATACCCCCTCATATTTATACGTGATGTAACAAGGGACGAACGTGTGAAATAATACCCGAATGACAACGAAAAAACTACCAGCTTCCTTAACCTGCGGTTCATTGTCAGGGTTACGGTCAATCCAAAACACGTGCTCGCCAACGTGTTTTTCTACTTTTTTTCTTGTCTTTTTTTTTTAACAACGCATGGCGTAAGGATATGCATATCGACATGTGAAATCTGAAGGACAGCTACGATAGCTCCGCCCTGTTTTATAGATTCTCGCATGACACTCGTATTAAATGAAAACGGAATAAAACATTCGTAGAGCCACCGATTACGGAGCTGACTTGAACTAGCAGAGTATTGGCTGAATCCAGATCAATCATCACGTGACCCACCCGTAATGGTGTCTGCTACGTTTGAGCTTGCCCAGTTGGTGTGAGGTAGAGACCGTGGACATGTCCGAAACGGACAGCCAGGGCTGACCCAGTCTGCGTGGCATCTTCGACCATACGCACCGATGCCCAACTGGCCTGTCTTTGAAGCACAGACCTCGCTAGCAGAAGACATAACTATCCATGGAGACAAACGCAGCTTTTCTATAGATGGGGAACACTTTCAATGGAAATGGAAAGAAATCCTTCTTCAGGTAAAGTCGTTTACTCCAGAAAACTGTATATATCGACATCTTTCTGTGCCCTGTGACATCTTTTTTACATCTTTGTGACAATGTTTTTTACCCACATATTCACGTGTGAATTGTATACAGTATGTATACCTAGTTTGTGTGAATTATACAGAAAGCCATGTACACACCACCAGTGAGTATGAGTTTGAGAATATTCACTCAAAAATATCTGTCTTACACGACGTGGCTCGTGTTAATAGGTGGGGAAAAGCTCGATTGCCCAGAGCAAACCCCACCCCATCAGGTGCCCAACAAACCTCCTAAATCCGCAGCACTATACTTTGACAAACATACATAGGTATATGTATTATATTGAATTTAACAGAATATCTGTAATGGTGGGGGATATACGCTGCACTGTGGATAAGTAGAATTAAATTTGAATGTTTGTAGAGAGTGAGGTGTAATAAATATCGAGTACATGTATATGACACATGCAACTAATACAAGGTGTCGCTGTTGCCTCATTCTAATCCTATGCATTCTCAAATGTGTATAATGTTTCCCCACGATTGAAGGATGCAATCAAACTGCAAGAATCACAATACTCTATACAGTATATAAACAAGTAAATTCATTACCAATCTTGCTGCTGGCGCTGTTCGCATAAGATTGCAGCTATTTTAATTCCTTTATATCCTGTATACCTATAAAACAATAGAAATCTCCCGTGCAGCTGAGTGAAGCGTTTCACGGATTTCCATTAACCTACATAGAAGGCAAGTAATTGTAAACGGTTTGGCGCACATCGTGGCTTCCGAGGTTGACTATGCACTCAAGATGTACAAGGACGTAGCTTCTGGCATTGCTCTGCTCAATGAGCTGAATCGATGTACGGTTTTAAGCTATGTCATTGTAATACGTTTGTTTGTGTGATACATGTGTTGTCGTGGTTCACGACTTGGATGTGTGTTGCTCACTCTACATAAGCGCTCCGATATCGCCAGCAATCTCAGCTTCATTGTTCGTAAAGAAAACACCTGAACAGTTCGAACTGCCAAGGCTTCTAGTAGCAGGTCTATCACTACATTCTAAAGTCCTAGGCCTGTCTGACACCATCGCATTACGACAAAGCAATTTACTAATGTCATTCACTATTGCTGATGAACGCCAATCAAGCAATGATAGCGTCGCATCACAAGACACTAATCTATGATGCCCGTAGTACGACAACAGCATTCACCATGCTGGGACAATGTCTGCCTGGAAACAAGCGTGACCAAGAGTAATTATTTCTTAATGTTATAGCTTGGATTAGCAGGTCAAGGATATCGCTGCAGTCTGATTATCTTGTTTTGAGGCTTCGTTGTAAGTATATAAGTCTATAAAGCTATTATGTTAGCTATACAGTCGTGTTTGACTTATTACCATATCCTGAATTATGATTATATTGAGAGTAACTTAACATTATTTATAGATGTCAGAATATATATATCGTTCAAGAACCTATATGCATATTGAGTCCCTCGGTCATTATAAATGGTAGTTCATGTTAACCATCGGAAGGCCAGTTAAGACCTTCAGCATCGATGACCAAAGTAACAGAAAGAACTGACCATGCATACTCTGATGCGAAATCATAGCCTATTATACCATCTAATTGGTATTTTAGAAGGCCTATATACATCAAAGACGATTTCCATGCAACTGCAGCTCTTAATACGGCTATCTCCTCGATCCCTCAAAATACGATGTGCATATGCCTTTGGCACCAATTAAACGAGAAGGAAAATACCTCTTGCAGAACGAACGTCAATGGAAAAATCTTCCACCCTGCATGCATAGACTGATTAAACGTGACCGAATATTAAGTAACATAGGTTGAAGGCATTCATTATAACTTTGTTCACTCTTTAGTTTTGAATTTCGTGCAGGTTTCGAATTCTCGAAGTGTCCTCGTCAGTTGTACTCTTCGATTATGTCGAGTTATATAGTTTACAAATAGGCGCCCATGTATACGTATGTACATGGCTACGTCGCAAACGTACAGCATAAACACGTCAATGAGCTTCATACGACGAACGTTAAACGAGTTACAGAACTGCTGAAGCGTAATATGAAGTTAATACAATTCACAACTTATTACGAATTGAGTACCCTTGAAGAATCACTACGGTCTAGTGAAACGGATAAATTTGCTCGTTTTTTGCTATCACCATCATGCTCAATTGCTGGGTAAGAGAGTGTATTATGGCATAAATGATCTTTCTCCGCTACAGCTGTGTAAGAGAACACCTTGTGACCAGAAGCCTCAGGTGGAATCGAAATTCATCGGCATTCATTCATAGAATTCGTCCTTCCATGTGCTGTCATCTGTAAGTAAATTATCTCTAAGCCGTAAATTTTACAGTCTGTTTTTCCGTTTAAATACCTTTTCGTAAAATGCGCCATAATTTAAACTGTTGAGTTAATCTATTAGCGAAACAATTTATTTACAAAAGTGGCATTTTATCTGTCTTATTATGAGGAACCATTAGCAAAACTCCCAGTTGATGCTTGGTTATGTATTGTTAGCTTCACACTCTGGGAATGTGCAGCTCAGGGCATGTGTAAATGGAAATCTGACTAGGTCAGATTCAGTATAAGTTGTTGACTCTGCACTTCTGGAATGTGAGTGTGAAACAAAATGGTTACTGGGGCATGTATCTTGGTAAAACACACACAAAAAACTTAATCCTCTCTGTTTACTTTTCTTTTGTACTAGGTGATATATATGTCGGGTTTTTTTTTGCATCAGTTATATCAAAAGGGTTGTCCAGCATCAGCGCCTTTAATGCAGGACCGCTATGCTTGCGGGCTGAGAGCTAAGCGTGTATAGGGTTGGCTAATGGATAGCTTGGGGAGATCAGGACTGGACATCTACATACGGAAATAGGAATGTAGCTAGACTGTATGACTCTGAATCTCCTGAATGTTAAACTCTCCGCAGTGAAAGATTTAAACTTAACGTTTTCACTTATTTGCAGAGTCCATGCATATACTCGTATTATAGGCACCAGTGAATACGCCGCTAAGGGTGTTCAAGTCTGTTGTTAACCCAAACATTTATGTAGCGGTAAAATTCATAATTGGCTTTATCAGCTCAGTTAGCCCTACTAGAATAAAGTAAGCACGTGCAGTAAACACACAGGGCATAAGCGACCTATACTCCACAAATATAGTCAAGCTAATTAAATTAAATATGAATATAGCGTTTCTCAAGGTATATGTTCATTTGACATATGCAAACTGTGACAGTAATTTTAGAATGGCTCCTATATGATGTTAGGCATACTGCTTGCACTCTTTCCTGAGCGTTTCTTCTCTTCGATGCAGGGAGCATGTAAATGCGCATATTTCAGCCTTTCTAACCACATGAATTGAGTGCAAAAGGCTGCCGCATGGAGATCAAAAGTAAAACAGTTAGGCTTTTATTCTAACTGTTCACGTATAAACGCATGCGTAGAACGCATCAACTTACACGACCCCAAGCACGATGATTTACGCAGAATTAGGTAAAAAAAATGCATTGTTGTGTTGTAGCAACCCTCGCTAGCGCTCTGTCGCCAAGGCTAAATTTAAGTTAATCGCCATAAAAAAATATGACCCACAGATGAAAGATACACTCGTGCTAGTTAAACTGTGATATTGGTGTTGATTTTAAATCTCCCTGTCCCTAAAGTCATATTTTGCGAGGTCAGTTTACACCTAATTATGCGTTTTGTTCGTTAAGCAAATCCAGATGTCAGCTCTGTGGACAAGCTTTTTATTCTGCAACCTCAGAGTTGTAGTCTGTCTCAGACACCTGCGTGAATACAGATGGGGTAATCTGTCTGTTTAAAAATTTCTCATTATTGTAATTCTTATATCTTTGTTCTATCACGATGGTATTAAATCAGTAAATAGGTTGTTTGTTGGTAATGAAATGCATTAACAAGACACACTTTATTCAGTCGAGCCCGTTTAATGAGTTTAAACTTGTTCAGACTCGTTAAAATTCCCCACAGGGACATTAAAATGAAGTTCATTGTAGAGCAAATTGCAGATTATTTTCATATCAGTTTAAATACAATTAAAGAATTAATTTTTCTTTTTAGGTTTATCAGTTTGTAGTGTTATTAATTCTGACTGGGGCTGGGATATAGAATTGTTTGTGTCAGTATCAGCCAGCCTCGGCTCTGAGTTCTGTAACCATTGGAAGAAGCACGTGACCGGTGACCGTGGGAATTGTGAGGCCTTCAAACGCCTGGGTACTTATCCCAGGCGAGTGG
Organism: Acanthopleura granulata; assembly: GCA_016165875.1. Taxonomy (NCBI): domain Eukaryota; kingdom Metazoa; phylum Mollusca; class Polyplacophora; order Chitonida; family Chitonidae; genus Acanthopleura; species Acanthopleura granulata. The sequence continues at coordinate 24,620,159 of JABBOT010000001.1, forward strand.
CTTACGTAAGTAAGTAGGTACCTATCTGAGATTATACAGTCCACTCGCTGACTCAGCCAATATAACAGCAAAATATATCGCTGGTTTCACAGATTGCTGTATTTATCGAGATATAAAATGATATGTACTGAACGCACGTCCTAGCTAAACTGAAGTCTAATAAGGGCACTGTCCATTTGCCCTCTAGAGTATATCACAAGTATTGTAAGTACATCAGATTGAATGATCTCTATAATTTATACTACGCGGTCCTAGGAAATGTCACTGTATTTGACTGACCCCAGGAAAGCTTTTGTTGATAACCAAAGCTCAGCTGTCTAAAAGTTTATTATCATTAACATTTTCTTTGATGTCTGTTTGGTCACCTTCGTTTTCGCTCTCTCATCTTAACCCAGAGGGATATAGAGAATACACGAAAACAAAAAATTTCGACTATTTTTGCATTATGAAATCAAAATAGTTAAAACATTACGCCCTTTACCATAAAAATCGTCAACTTTTCTTGCATTACGAAATCTGTCAAATCTGTACACATCAGGGTCTGACAAAGTGTCAAATCTTTATGCGTCATGGTGTCAAAAATTACCATCTCCTCTTGCATTATGGATTAAAAATTTAAAATTTTGGCATTATGGTTCAATTGGTTTATGCCACCTCGATATATGTAAGAAATAACCGTTAACTTAAATGTCATCAAGAGTCTCAGAATGAATTCAGAATTTCACTTCATGTGAAATATAACTATTATCTGGATGTCCACGATTCATTCAAAGATTCATGGCTTGTTCTACGGGTGTAACAAAGGAGAACTAGGTCATCGACATCTGGTGAATGAGCAGCATTACACATGCTTTACCGTTCATGTCATCCTCATTGACTTTCCCAGGTTATATATAACTGAATCTCAAAAAGCAGGTTCTTACGTCCCATTAACGCATTATTCATTTCAACTCAGCATGAGTCTATGTTGGGTTCAACGTTGGACCTCAGTTGCTGAACTTTAACGGGCATAAAATCATCAGCACCTCCATATAATTGTCACAGTAACGAATTCGTTGATCAGCAGACAAAGCCATGCATTAGCATGCATTGTGTATAACCCTGATGATACTACTGTCGTTACAGTTACATATGTCTAATGCAGGATGACAAAAATGTCAGTACAGTTGAAACAAAAGCGGCCGTTAAGCGCATAGCTTTTAACCTTTTCATTCTACGGCACTATGTATACATCGATAACGCTTCGGGCAGGATTTCTGGCTGACGTCTGAGTAAAGGCCTTGTTGAGACAACAAACTGACTGTTATCTCATATTTAGGAGGTAATACACGTAGTCCTGATTTTATCAACATTTCAGTAGCTAAAGTACACGTGACAAGGCGTCATGGCAATTCGATTCTACCTAGGTAACTCAGTGTTCGTGGCAAATGTGGATTAGTTGGGCATCCTGAGGGTAACGCAGGTTCATAAATGTTCATATGGGAGAGAACGTCCAGCGATGACGGTTTTGGGTGAAAGAGATTCTTGCTTGAATGAATGAATGAATGAATAATTGGGGAATAACGCCACATTGGCAGTCAAAGTGACTCAAGTTTTTAGATGTTTTTAAAAAGTAGAATCTTTAAGCTATTAGGATATCTTCAAAGTGTAATTCCTCATAACTTAAGGTTCAAGTGACTGTCAATGTATGAGGACTTGGTATGGATATGACAGTTCATTTGAAATGATTGGAGATGAAAATGAATGTCTTGGTCGAGACACAAGCTCCGTTCCATTCATATTATCTATCTTAAATGGTCATTGGCAGTATAGGTGTCACTGTTATGTGCCTGGACATTCAGGTCTTCATATGAACAGAGGCAATTCAGCAAGGTTGAAATAAATGTTTTGTTTGCTTAATATGGGTATTAATGGTCAAGTTGAATTCCATTTTTGATTACGAATGATTCTCCATGGATTCCTGTTTAATTTATGTGTTTTGGTATTGTCCAATACTTCAAAAATTGGATTTTAGCTGCATTAACGTGTGATGGACTGTGGGGACTTGCGCTTATCCCCTGAAGGCGTTAATATGAAGTTATCTTAAGAGTGTCATACATGACAATGGAATATTGGGTTTGATGAGGATAGGCGGACTGGTCGGGATATCATAGACGCATGTTACTGTGTCACTTTTCCATTAAGGTAATGAAGCATCCAATTAAAACAAATTGAAACCATAAGCATTATCGAGATACCTTTTATGGCCAGCTTAGATGAGAGGATGTTCAAGTCATTTTGCTTTTAAGCTGTTTGGCTAACTGGCTAAAACAAATGTCTACCTATGTATTTCACACCTTTTATGTGACAGATGTAAGTATTCGGGAATTTCCCTTCAAAGGTGTTCCTATACAAGGCGTGTTGTGTTGAGCGTTGCTAACCTCGGAACACAGTGCCTACACTGTCACTGTTACTCGTAGCTGATAAATAGAGATTGATTACGTCAATACAAGGTACAAGTATTAGGCCTGGGCATTTGTTATTGGGTGGGGGGATCTGAAATCCCATAGTCTTGTTAACCTGCGACCTTAAGAACCATGCACACACTTTCGTATGATCTTAAGTGGGTGCTTAGTCTTAGGATAGAAAGGGTCGTGAGAACTGAAGCTGTCCGCAGCAGATCTGGCATTAGACCATGGTAAGCCTACGCTTAACACAGATTGTAAATGCTTGTAAAGTATAAAAGACTATAGCGCAGAGGGTACAGGTCAATATCCCAGGTTTGTGCGATATAATACTGGAAAATCAGTGCTATACGGAATAGTCATGCCAGAGTTCAGACAAGGTTTTGCCACAATTAACATTCGGACAACTAGATGTACCTCAATCAACGTTCAAAGCAACAATACTGTGGCACACTCGATGTCGGAACCATAAGACTGCATGCGAAACAACCGACTTTTCGACTACAACAAGATTCTGCCAGACTGCATAGACAAGACGTTTCTGCCACAGTTAACATTCAGACAGCAAGGTTCTATTACAGTCAGCCTTCAGAAAACAGATTTATGCCACAATAAACGTTCCGAGAAGAATTTTCACAACCAATGTTCCGACAACATGGTTCTGTCACCATCAGCCTCGGGAAAACAAGATTCTGTTAAAATCAGTGATGAAATAAGCAACTCTTACAGGAAAAGTATTTAAGTGGTGAAATACACACGGTTATGTAGATGGACAACATCTCTATACAAACAATTAAAAACAAGTAACGAATGATCTCCATATGATTTATCGGGCCCTGGTAATCTTCATGATTGCAGTCGTCAACACTTAATTCAGTACGCCCAGCTACTGTAGAACACAAAACAAGAATTATGTCTCCAACGCTCGTGTCAGCCAGTCTTTAAATTTGTCTCTTGGGATGAGACAGTGATGTGCTGGACGAAGCTCTCACTCCGATATTTATGGACTCTCTGCCAAAGCCCTCTCTAGGTTTATTACCATCCACCATCCGGAGACACGATTCGCGATTACGACAAGCCACACAGGTTGTTCCGAATATATTACATTTTACTCAATCCAGGGAGGATAACTTGGGCTTTAAAGAGAAGAAGTGGAAAGTATTTGGCAATTTGTGGCAAAAGAGTGTGGACTGAAGATTTAAAACTGACCTTAGATTTTTTTAGTTCCGAGGCAACGAATTTTAATGTCGGTCATAACACACACTCAATCACGGATAATAAATACCTCCCTGTAAAAGGGGACGTAACTGTGAAAATAATTTTGATCAATCAGAGCATAGGATTATGTAAAGCCCGATTAGCGGATATGACATGAATCGGACCCTCAAATCATTTTCATTCCATCTTTTGAATGTATATAACACCAGTCATATAGGCCTCATGGATGCGAATTCAACTCGATTACGGACGGTTGGCTGCTGTCCCTTGTTTTATTAGTGCACGGACAACAACAAAGAGCTGGCAGGCTGCCACAGTGCGCAGATTTTGGCTGCATAAACAGCATGTCGAATACAGGCGGGCTGGATATCACTAGACAGGGCCCGATTCACGTCAATCAGCCAGCATCGGCTCAGTAAAATGTCGGCGTCTTCTGACAGCTGTATGAACTTACGACGATGAAAAATATGTTTCTTGGAGAACGTCTAAAAATTATCGCATGGTGTTTTTTAAGTCTTCAAACCTTACTCCTTTCACTACAATTTACGTTCCCTTCCCCTGTCTTCTCCTTTAACGGATGCAATTTTCTGTAGTGATATTTTAAAGGATTTCCAGCAAAGCTGTCTTGATGTTTGTCTTTATACGACAAATTAAATTAGTAGAAATGCCAAGTTTAACACAGCTCTTGGAGATAGTACAAGTGAAGAATTTTCAAGTGTGCGTACCTTGTTTTCAGAGGTTGTAGGTAGACCGTTGTAATGCAGCATATGCAGATATGCAACATCCTTTGATAATTGGACTTTATAGGTCCAAAATAGACACCATGTTTTCTCAGTTTCCATCAGATATGAACAGGAAGGAAGAGGTTGTATAGATCATCCTACTTATACCCAGAGTATTTCTGCTTGTGTCATGTAATGGTCACAATGCCGAAATTGTGTCTTGACCGGGCCAATCTTGACTAGATTGGAAGAGCGGAATTTTAGGCTTATCAGGAGTTAATTGCTGTGCTATCCCGGGATATGGGCCGTTTCTAACTACCCTGAGCCAATTTCAAGCACAAGCCGGAGAGGAAAGTCACCTGTCTCAGTGGGATTTGCGTTCATCTCTTGTACAAGTGCATCCGAGATGTATGTCATTAAGGCCATGCATAGGAAATCCTGAAGCTAGTTAAACGTCATAAGTCGGGATGAGAGAATTTCTCTCTTTGGAGATCTCATTCAGAATGGAGAAGCAAGGCATCCAGTGCATTTGCGCTGTAGTACAGGCGCGTGGATTGATTTCGTTATATATTTCCAATGTATCAAAAGAAATTCATGTTACGTGGCATAATGTTCATTTCTTGAATGTACATATAAAATCGGAATATGAGACAATAGTACAATAATTACTCGAAGAACCTATTACACCCCATCCCTCACCGTTAGGCTAGCAGATATAAATAGGAATCGTGCTGAATCGACTTCGTCATAGTACTTACGTTGACAAATGCAGTTGTAGAAATACCGGATGTTCCTTTTGTTTCAAGGAGGCATGGATATACTACTTCTCTCCTTGCAGATATCGGGCTCATTTGTTACTTCAACTAATTTTCTGTCTATAGGGAAATGTTGATCTTGCGATTAATAGCCTTGTTATATACAGTTAGCCATTAAAGGTAAATTTATACGCCTAAATCCCATTTTCTAATTCCTCATCGCCTTTTCCCGTTTCAGTCTGACAGAAGCCAGAATGTCCGAAAAGAGTGCGGGTTGTCACGTGAGCATGTACATGTTGTACGTCTTCGCCATGGTTACATTCCATCCAATCGAAGGCCGGGAATTACGCATCGCTTGGATGGCACCGAAAGAACAGCACTACAACTTTAGTGCTTCTGGGAGTGTGGGTGCTCTGAAGTTAGCGCTGGACACCATTCTCGACGACCCTAATCTACTTCCGGGTCATACCTTAAGGTATATTTGGTAACGCATGTAACTGAAATACAATAAATTAAAAATTGAAATGTTATGTTTCAATTTGACCTAGATCTTACAAATGGGGAAGCCGCAAAGGTATCGAGAAGTATAAAATAAAGTGTATCATAAAACTGACACAAACATATTGTAACTCAAATTTTGTTTTGTCCTCACGCGTGGGATGAATGCATATCACTTACAGAGAAAAGAAAGTACACGTATTTGTTACCGACAACGCCACAGCAATGATAGGTTACTGCTTGGCTACGACAGGTTTTAGGACACCCTTTATAGTTAGAGGACTTTTGGTTTAAGCCTATTTTCATCACATTTAGATCTAAATCATGAAACCATGAGTCAGTTTTCCATGCGTCAAATTTTCCATCCAGATGGGTCGAGGATATGTCATGCTAAGCTTACCTACGGTCAGTTTTTTTTGGATGAATTACTTTTTAACAAAGCATTTATAGGGTTAACTACGAAATTCAGTTCAAGCGGTTTGTGAGTGATCCTTGTATTATAAGGTGGGTAAAGGTGCAGGCTTACATACGAGTGGAAAGTGAGTCACCCAGTTCAGTGAACTTGTCTAAATTTAACTCAGAATAGTCTTTGGTCACTACTATGCGCCCCAAGGCATCTTTTGTCCGGTTAGCACACACTCTCTGCCTGTCACTTATCATTTAAATGACAGTGACAATTCATTATTTATTTTCACCGTTCTTTGTGAAATGTCTGGTATGTCTATGCGGGTGTTAAGTATGGAACATAAAATGCAAAGAATGTGAAACAGATAGCGAAAAAACGTTTCACGCCATGCACACACCAAAAAAGATCAAATTACTATAGTTGCTGTGTAAGTATGACCTCTTTCTACAGCTGTAGATAGAGGTGGTTGGTCGTGAGTTTCCCCCGGTCTCTGTCTGGTTTCCTCCCACCATAGTGCTGGCCGCCGTCGTATAAGTGAAATATTCTTGAGTACGACTTAAAACATCACTCAAATAAATAAATAAATGTATTTGTAAACTTACTATTTATATGACTTAATCATCGACAGTTAATGGCGGAAAGATGGATGTTAAAAAAGTCACTAAATCGTGTATCATTAATTCATATGTACTTATTACTTTTTTAAATCTCTTGCTCTTACAAGTCCATTGTGATCTCAAGAAAGTGACGAAAAACCCCACGTCATTTGACTTCAAGGAAATCTATAGTCAAAAACTACGACATTTGTGACAGGTTTAAAAAATTCCGCTATGGGTTGAATCTCGATTTATACATTGTCGAGTCTTAATCGAAACTACTTAATTGGCTTAAAACCCTATTTTTGAACTAAACATGACACTCGGACTATCAAAGTAACCGCCATTTATGTTTTTTTTCACAACAGTGTGAGGTGGTATAACTCTGAGTGTCAGAGTAAGCCAGCCATAGCTCATTCAGTGGAGGCTCGCTACAATTACAAACCAGATCTCTTCCTTGGACCTCCGTGCTCAGCAGGTATTACATATAGTACATACGTGTTTTTGTCATTTCTTCCTTTGACGCAATTCACTAAAATATAATTGACGGTGTGGTTCTGACTAACAGTTTACCATTTCTTGTACCGGTATGATATACATTTACATGGACGAAAAGATGTTAATAAGCATAACCATATAGTCCACATGTTTACCTGCATGGCACAGAGAGTTTAGGCAGGCCACCGAAAATATTTGGTTTTTGCTGACTGGACAAAAATCTCTTCCCAAATCTATTGCTGAAATTGGATGTTGAGTTATGACCGTATTCTTTTGAATGATATAATAGTGAGATAATGTCATTACATATGTGTCAGTCGGTTCTGAGTAATAGGAACTGATTCAAGATAAATTTCACAGCAACGCCGTTTAATTGTCATGGAAATGTAAGTTGGGTTGCCTTTACTTCATCAGTAAGATAAAAACAATTTAACCCGTTGCTGATTTTGACGCCCTGTGGGATTTCACAGCCTGTAGGATGGGATACTGCAGTTCTGTTTCAGTGCAATGTTGTTTTCCATTGTAGCCATGCGCGGTGTAGGCCAGTTGGCCTCTCACTGGAACGTGCCTGTGTTTGGCTGGGTCTCTAGCGATATCGATCTACGTGACAAGAGTATTTACTCGACGCTAATCCGTCTATTAGGGCCACTGAATGCATTCGGTGAGTAAGGCACACTTTCAACCATAACCCTTTTCTTCACTCGGTAGTGAAAAAACCAAGGCTGCGAAATGAAACCAAACCTTCTCTTAACTTACAAGCAGAATGTATTGGAAATTCAAATCTGTCAGTTTCGCATTTTTTCGAAAGTGGAAAGAAGAAAGGTATGTGATGGACGACCTTTGGGCATGCGCAGGGGTCATAAATTACGAGTTGGTAGTCCAACGCCGTCTTCCCGTGAATTGAGAGACTAAGTTAAGTGTAACAATGTAATACTTGTTTGATTTGCAGAAACAACCATGCAGTATATATCCAAACTGTTTCAATGGCGTCGATTTGCCATCCTCGAGGACCAGTGGACGGCGTATGAAGGCGTTGCGCTTGCCATACAAACCGCAGCCCAAGAAGCCAATTACACCATCACATCGTCTTACAAAGTCTCGGAAAACATGCACGGGGACAGAATGCGGGAAATACTTAGAGAAGTGAAACGAGTTGCAAGAAGTACGTTTGTTTAAACACCCATCTTCAGGTATCTTAACTTGAAACGCCCTCACACCTCTATTATGTCCTGGTGATGTTCTGCGACTGAAGTTTACTACAGAAGAGCTATGAATGTAGCTATGGCACAGCCCTAGGTGTATACATCCTAATGGGAAAGCAACAAGCAGCGGAGCTACAATATATCCGTGAAACAACACACGACAGATGTTTTCACAAGATTGGCACCAAATGCAATATCTCTACAGTCTTGAATCATTTATGAACTAAGACTGACATGCCTATTCCAAAAAATTGGAAATTCTGTTTACCTTAAAAATTATCACGCAGAAGGGGAGAAAAATCTCACCTAACTGGATGCAAATTCCTTTTATAGGAAATCCAGCAAAACAAGGCTAAACACTGGTACTAAAGTTGCTGAAAACATTACAGTTATAATATTGTCTTTGTGCTGTATAGAATTGCTGTCCCCTTGAAATTTCCCCTGAAGGTTAATTGATTGTTCTTATTTTCAGTCTTGATATTCATTGTTCACTGGAGTGCCATGCGCAGACTGATGTTGGCAGCGTATGACGAAGGCATGACAAATGGCGACTACGCATTTCTCTGCATACATGATGACGTGAGTGAAACTGGCTAATGAATCTTCTTGTTTTCATGCTTCTTTTGATTATTCCAACATTGACTGATTTAAGAGAATAGTCTTTCACAAAGCTTTCCACCCAATGCCTCTCCATTATCATTATTTTTGTTTTTTTAACATATTTTCAGTTCCTGTGCTAATGCAGTTTCTTAGAAAACAACCTTTAGCAATAGAACGCCAGTTTTTCCTACTTAGTTATTTAATAAATCGCTGCTGTTTTGAAGAAGTACTTTCTGCTTGACAGCTTTATGGCGGTGACACCCTTAATAATGAACTGCTTTCTGACAGCGTGTGGAGGTGGCATGATAGCAGAGACGAGGAGGCGCGCATCGCCTTCGAGAACGTCATTCACGTACGTCTATTGTTCGTCTCCTTTCTAAATCTTAAACTCGCTTATGGTTTATGAATAATTCACTTTGATGAGAAATACAATAAGTTACAACACATGTTTTCCTGTAGCAGGTAAAATTTTATTTGTGTGGGTTTAGGAAAGAGCACGTTTTGCATTTTTGGACCCAATGTCGGTGGCTGATCCTTTAGACCATATAGACCCGTATTACGAGTATCTAGTAGCACACTCATTCGGTGACGAGTTATATTTCATGTTTAACTTACGCCCTTCATCGCTCACTTCTTTTCTGATGCCCGCAAGGCAGGTGGTAGAGCAAACTCTGCGATACCTCGCTTCAATGGAAACCCCTATCGGGCTTACAAAAGAATATTGCTAGTTAAATAAAAGAACACTGACAGGAATTCAAAGAAAGTCTGGTGCTCAAGAAGAACTGTCACTAGCTCCCCGAAAATCCAAATTGCTAACAGCATCCAATGGTGCCACAAAGACCAAGTAATCAGTTAGTTAAGCTCTAATCAGAAGCCTGTCTTAAAGCTTTTTAATGTAGTCCAAGTAGTATCGTCTGTTTAAAAGAGGAATAATGTAACGTTCCTTATCTAACGAAAACGGCTGGTTTTTACTTTGATCTCTGCCAGGTTGTCACAGCAACGGTGGATTGGTCCAAGTGGTACAGGTTCAAAGAAGCCACAGGTCACGTGGCCTCAGAAATGGACGCTAAGTGGGATTTGCCTAAAACTTCGCGGGTAAGGAGGGCACTAATTTTATCCAAAATTATCGTATACATTTCTCGATTTTTAAATATAAAAGGCAATCCTTGCTTGGCCGTCTCAACATGAGACCACATATGCTTCTTTTGGAACGCAGCAATCTTTGAACCGTGACATGGATAGAAGGCCATTAAATCAGTGCCATTAAGCAGCTGTAAACGGCAAATTTTTGAAGTCAAGGCGAGTTATGAGGGTAATCGATACAGATAGATTAAGAGATTGACTTCTCCCGAAGAAGGCGTATCACATTAGATTGGCAATGTTGCCACGGTAACCGTTAATTGGAACAATCTCACTACCACTGATACTGACTACGATACAGAAAACGGGAGAAAAACAGCATGTGTTATATATCAGCATTCTTTTTATGATTACGTGTGCTTAGTTAATTAGCAACACAACTGATGACTCCATGACTGTCATTCATAGATGGATATGTACGCCCCGTTCCTCTATGACGCGTTGCTTGTCTGGGCTAACCTAGCCACGCAGGTCCTGTCGGAGGGGGGCGATCCCCGTAATGGGTCCCTCCTGTTTGAAAGAGCTCGCTACTATGAGGGCAGAGGTAAGGATTCATACCAAAAACCAAATGTTCTCATCACCAAATCATTACGATTTTACGGCTTGTCACCTTTTACATATTATATATTATATCAAAGAGAATAAACTGTAGACTGAACAGTTCTGGCCCCACTTGGTATAAGCAGGAAGGTTCCGCATTCATCAAAAATAGTTTCCCATTCATGAGAAGTAGTTCACTATTTAACATGCATAGTTCCCATTCATCAAGAATAGATCCATTTTACACACACAGTTGCCAATTCATCAAGAATAGTTTTCTATTATCCAAATATAATATAGTTGCCCACTTATCAGGTATTGTTTTCCATTCATCAATTATAGTTCCCCATTCATCAATTATAGTTCCCCATTCATCAATTATAGTTCCCTATTCATCAATTATAGTTCCCTATTCATCAATTATAGTTCCCCATTCAATAAGTATAGTTTCCCATTCATCAAGTGTAATAGTTCCGTACTTATCACGTATAATTCTCGATTCATCAAGTATAGTTCTCCATTCATCAAGTATAGCTCCCCATTCATTAAGCATAGTTACCCGTTCATCAGGTATAGTTCCACAATCACCAAGCAGAGTTCTCATTTATTTAGTATAGTTCCTTATTCATCATGTATAGTCGAACTTTTCTCTTGGTTTTAGGTATCACGGGTCCAATATCCCTGGACGAGGTGGCGGACAGAGAGCAGAACATCTGGTTACTTGATTTACAAGATGACGGCAGCTTCGCCGTCACCACCGAGATTTACCACAGCTCTCCCGACGGCATGTTTGTGGCAGTAAGTCTACCAGTAACCGCCTATACCTGACAAAATGTACCAGAACACCGGCATTTTCTTATACATAACGGTTTCAAGAGCAAGTGTCCCGAGCGAGACCCCTTGAAAAAGTTTGTTTGCCGTTCTGTATTGTACAGGCAGGTCGCCTACACCCAAAGACGTGTTCAATTTAGCCAATACACTTTGGCTACGAAATATTTTTCGTAATCCTGTTTGTGAAAAAAAAAAGAAAAAAAAAGAAATTAGGTTTCACCGTACGCGAAGACGTGTATAAGAAATGAAACAAAATTATAACCAGTCATAGGCATGCATTGATGTATTTAATTAGGATTTTTCTCCAGAATATTGCGCTTATACAACAGAAGCAACTGTAAGGGGAAACCAGCCTTAGCCGTGTACCCCTATTGAATTATTGGGAGTATTCATAAATTCAAGGTCGTGAGTTCCCCCCAGGCTCTGCCAGTTTCCTCCAACCATAATGCTGGCAGCCGTCGTGTAAGTGAAATATTCTTGAGTACGGCACACAACACCGACCAAATAAGTAATAAATAAATAAATTCAAGGTGTTTTAAACCGTGATCAAGAAAGAGTTTTTATGTCGTATGTCAAGCTCCAGCCAACATGTGTGCATTATTCAAGCCTTGGTTTATATTGGATTTAATTTTGCTTTGTTGGAATGCTGATACCGTATAGGTTTGGTAATGGAGCAGTCTACAGTTATGAGGATCTGTGCCGGACTGAGAGAGGATTTTAATCCATCACCCGTTTTCCCTCACGTAATAGTTGTAAATATTTTGACATTTGTCTGCCGTTATGGATAGCCCCTCTCCCGTTTAAGTTAAGCTTTTATGCTACACGATTTTGTTATTCTTGTGTAATACTCAGGAAATCATCGACAAGACAAAGATTCGTTGGGCCAGCGGTAAGATAGGATTTGAGAACGCCCCGCCTGACGTCCCTCTGTGTGGATTTGATGGGGAGTTATGTCCTGTTGGTAAGGCTAACCAGACACAACCATTACATGCTCCACAGGGATCACCACAACTTGTTATAGCTTGTCTTTGAAGAATGAAAGCTGTTCAAAGGGGCCATGATAATGGAAAATTTTCATCTTTTTTAGAACACGAAATATTTGATGTTGGATGATCAAACTAGGCTGAAATCGCCGCACGACAGCATAGAATCAGTGGTCAGAATTTGTTTGATGTGATGTATGCATTTCACAGCTTAATTTGGATTACAAGTTTAGGCTAAAGCCCTAAATCGCTTTGTGAAACAGGACCCAGAGGCTGTACCACTCACGGGTTTCAAGGCTATGCTAATAACATCAAAACAAAATGAATGACATCTGATAAGAAATGTGGTCTTCACGAACTAAACGAGGTGGTACCATTCCTAATCAGGACAAATGGGATACACCACTAGGAGATAGTGATAGTTAAGTAACGACATTTGTTTCCCTAATCCCAAAGCCCTAATGTGTAACGGCGAATGGGATTGCGTTATTAAGCCGAACACGGAAGCATCCAGATAACCGTTATTTCCCTCTTGTTTCAGACGAGGAAAGGTACCTCAGTTACATGGTTCCAACCATCATCATCATCCTGCTCACCTTCATCTTCCTCATCTGTCTTGTCAGGTAAGGCCATCACGTGCACTGGAGATGGGTGAGGGGAAAAACTTTCTTCAAGATTCGGTACCTCATACATAGAGCATGTTCCTTGATAAGAGAAGGGACCGTAAGATGTTTTCCAATTTCCAGGTTTGACACCTGAATTCCATCTTGTGCTATGCGTACACATACATGCCAGAGGATGATCGAAATGGCACTTAAATGGTTTTGATTTCATTAGACTGTTGTTTCCCGCGTTACACAAGAGTTTTTCACTTACACGATGGCGGTTCGAATTCGTCACAGGAAGCCTCTGAGATCTTGAAGGTACCCTACTAAACACTAGTGGGCAGTTGTAAGGGAGTAAGCATAAAGGTGCTTTATGGAGAACACAAACTTATAGGAGCATAAGTTACTTTGCACTGAAGTAACGTAACACGAACGTTATCACATCTTCCATATCAATTAATGCTCTAAGCGTATCCTCACTGTGGTTGTTAAATATATTTATATGTAAGCATTCATTCGGTTATTTATTTATTTACTTAATTGTTTGACTGGTGTTTTACGCCGCACTCAAGAATATTTCCCTCATACCATGCAGGTCAGCATTATGGAGAGAGGAAACCGGACATTCCTTTAATGAAACCCCCTGACTAGTTGACAAAATGGCGTGACACCCACGTGACTGCCATGACAACAGTTGTTACCGGTATCACGTTGTTACGGAAACATAGCGGTATAGTTATGTTGTATATATCCTACGTTGCTACACTGTACGTTTGTTACACCTATGAATATCAAATGAAGCTCATGCAATTTTATTTTGTTCCAGGATGTACAGGCGCAGAAAACATTTACGCAGCATGGCTTGGAAAATAGATTTTGAGGACATAGAGTTCGTGTCGTCAACAATGATGTTCACGAAGGTATTTAAGTCCGTTATGAACATCGCCTTCCTCGTAAGCATTACATAACGTCTTGCTACAATCATATATACTCATCCAGTAAATAAAAGTACTGTGTGTTGTCTTCATAGTTGTCACAAACTTCAGACGAACGCATTCATGGCATAACGCTGCCGCTAATATACCTTTGCGTTTCCTACATGGAATCTCAGATATTTAATATGATGTATAAAATGAAGAGACACGTGTAAGCTTACTCTTTAGTGCTTTCAATGTAAAAGTTTATAATATATTTTATTTTTCTTCCAATCCTCATTGACTTGGCCTATATTTTTCTTTTTAAATTTTTGAGAATTATACTTTGTACTAACAAGACGAGTTTCCGGATCGTCAAATGATATACAGTCAGCTAATGCTAATTTGTACGTGCAAGTAAACTTTTATTGGCGACTGAATTCCTTAACATACCTAAGAGTGATTTTGTCTTTTAGGCAAATTTTTCTTCATGCGTTATCTTATGACGGTAAACAAAACGTATTCTTGTTTCTTCCTCCACTGTGATAAGACGAGTTTCGGGACCATCCGCCGGCTGGAAAGTGTGGCTGTCTCCGACTCGGCCCGGTCTTCGATGAAGCGACGAGCCTCTTCAGTCTCCTGTAGTACCCTGGTTAGTGACGTCTTCCAGGACGAACTCTTCGTACCTACAGCTTTCGTTAGAGGTATAAACCTATGCTGAGAACGTTGTAAAACACCAATCAAATATATAAATCAATAGATAATTAAATGAATCAATCAATCAATCAATCAATCAATCAATAAAAACCTTTGTTCATTTCAACGTATGCTTTTTACGTTTCACCGGTTTAATGTGGTCGCGATATTTTGCAAACTATATGAGCATTTTTGTTCAGAATTTTTGTTCAAGTGGAAAACTATTCTCAATTTAACCAGCGTTAGTAAATTTACAAATGTAAATGATTGCAGAATTGAAGAAACTCCCTTAGTGCAGAAAAGGCCTTTTTCAACTTCTTGTTTGTCATCAGGGCCACTTCTGCAAAACTAGAATACACTGCCCGTGTCGTAGTTGTCTAAGTGTCCTCATTTACGGGAAAAACTACTCACGTTCAGTCAACATGGTCCATTTCAGGCAAAATGCACGTTATTTTACACACGTCAATCTGTGTTTAAACGTAAACCATTCCAAAAATTAGTCCCGGTCCAAACCTCACTCACATTTCAAATGCTAGCTGCATCAGTCTACATCAAACATTAGTCCTTAATTGTTCAATCGTCACTTCTGTTTCAAACGTTAGTCCTTGCTCTGAGTCACTCGTGTTCCAAATGTCAGTCGTTACTTTTCTAGTCGTCACTCCTGTTTGAAGCGTTAGTCCTTGCTTAGAGTTACTCCTGTCCCAAATGTTAGTCGTTACTTTTTCAGTCGTCACTCCTGTTTGAAGCGTTAGTCCTTGCTCAGAGTCACTCATGTCCCAAATGTTAGGCGTTACATTTTCAGTCGTTACTTTTTCAGTCGTCACTTCTGGTTGAAGCGTTAGTCCTTGCCCAGAATCACTCATGTCCCAAATGTTAGTCGTCACTTTTTCAGTCGTCACTCCTGTTTGAAACGTTAGTCCTTGCTCAGGGTCACTCCTGCTCCATATACATTAGTCTCTGTTAAATGGTTTCTCTTTTTCCAAACATTATTCCCTAATTTTTTTACTTTTGTTGCAAAACCTAGTCAAATGTTATTTCCATTTAGAATGTTAGTGTTTACACAAACGTCCATTTCATGATGCAAAGTGATAATTAATGACAACTTGAATATTTCAGAAATATTTTGACGGATTTCACGAGTGTTTCTGCTTTGAATCTGTCGTTGCCAGGAAATATTGTTGCTGTGAAAAATTTACGAAAGAGGACGATACATTTAACTGGGAACATTATCCGTGAACTAAACCAGGTGTGTCTTTTAACTATAGTGTAAAGAAAAGTTTATATTATTCAGCATTTCCTGGAATTCACCCCTTTTTCCTCGTAATTCCTGCCATAATTACTTACTTATAATTATGGTTTTTCCATCAGCCGTTTACAATGCTATGTATCATGTTTATTTTCTTGCTGCTCGTCTGTAACAAGTAGAAAAAGAAACCAAGATTGTACAAGTACCGTTAGTTATAAATTCCTTATATTGGTTGACTGATTTACCAAGGTACTGTTGCATTTCAGCTGATGGAGCTGAAACATGTGAACGTGTGTGGTTTTGTCGGTGCCTGTATGGATCCAGGCCAGATCTGCTTGTTGTGGGAATACTGTATCAAAGGGAGTTTACAGGTTAGTGTGCGAGAGGGAGCGGGCCTAGGCTTCCGAGCTGACATTCGTATACAGGGACATTTCTTGAAAGGAAAAACAACAAAAAATGTAACCAAAGTTATTCTAGAAGAACGGTCCATGCAGACCTAAACGGGCATAGGCATTTTTATGACGTGTTCGGTAACTGCATAAATCACCTTTTCATCTGGAATTCTTACGAGACTATAGAATACGTCACTTTAGAGAAACCGGAAACACCACACACCATCATCCGTACCCTTCGCTCTTCAGTATTAGGGGCCAGACACTCTTTTGTGTGTGAAGCACGGTCCCGTTTACTATTACAATCAAAGGCCAAGCATCGTGGCCTCCTGGTTGTGACAAAGGGGAATAATCTCAGGTGTATTCAACTATCACCTTCTCACAATCTCATAAAGAATATCACAATTGTCTCGTAATCACAAGGAATTTAGCTCATTTAACTCTACTTTTATATGGTACAATGGTGAACTAAGTACTGCTGACGTTACAGCGGAAACAGATGTCTTCTCGCTCTTGATTAAAATTGAGAGCATGGCGCCCCGTTCGATTTCCCCCACGTGGGTATTTTTGCTTACTTTGAACTGCGATATCTCTGTTATCATACATCACAAAAATAAAAAGGTGACATTTTTTGAACTAGGATTCTTTGTGAATATAAAGAATATATACATTTGGTCTAGTGTTGTCTTTTGTTTTAAGTTAAATACCTTATTTTACGACAGTACCAAAAAATAAAGGGCATTGGATATCATGGTCAAGGCGGGGTGACATACCAAGTCTGTAATGTATTATAGTTTGTGAGGTGTAATACGAATGTTTAATACATCTATTATACATATACTAATAGCGTGCTAATACTGATAATTATTATCTTCCCATGGTACGGACCGAATTTGCCAGTCAGTTCTTTCTTTTTGTGTCGAGGTGCAAAATAGGAGCAGCACAAATTTTGTTCTCTTAATTGTTATAACTACCACACTTGGCTACTACTGTTAGATTATGTATTACACTATTTTTATTTTATTCTTTGGCTGTCCCCCACATATTGAATGCAGTAGGAATATTTATTTATTTTTTATTTGATTGGTTGTACTGAGAAATATTTTACTTTTATGACGACAGTCAGGTTACGAGCTGATGGCTGCGGGACCTTTGGCAGAGGTCTTCAGTCCTCAGACAATGTTTGGTGTCGACCACTAAAATTGATGAATTAAAAAAAAAACCCAAAAAAACAAACAAACAAAAAAACCAAAAAAAAAAAAAAAAAAAGACAAGAAAAGAAAATGTTGGTTGTTTATTTTATAGGATGTTATTTGGAACGAAAACATCAAACTGGACACACTGTTTCAATTTGGGCTATGTCAAGACATCGCAAAGGTAAGCCATATACAGAATGATTCCTTCGTGGCGAAAAAAGGCTACATGAGAAGATATTTGTATGCTTCACACGATAGGTCTGTTCGTCAAATTTTCTATCAGCTTACATTTATACGTTCATTCTCAAAAGCATTTTAAAACGCCTATGGGTTACAGCCACAATCCAACATGTATAGAAAGGGAATTCAGACAAAATGGAATAAAGATCATTTGTGTAGCAGACGAGGTGTATTTGCACATTCTCAAGAAATCTTTCTGTGGGTTAGCGAATATACATCATTTTATTTTTCAGGGACTAGAATATATTCATAAAAGTGAAGTTAACTTTCACGGCAATATGAAGTCCTCTAACTGTGTGATCGATAGCCGATGGACGTGCAAGCTGACAGACTTTGGGGTTCCCAGTTTGAAAGCCAAGGAGCGCGCTTCTATGGATGCCATCGACGATACATCGAGCCGTAAGTGCCGATTAGGCGACATTATATCCCTTTGGACCTCTGGAAATAAACATGTCTTATAACATGGCTGCTGAGGTAGAGGTACGAGTAAAGGTCTTAGAGCTTTTCTAGACTGAAACCAATCAATGATGGCGAGTGAGTTCTTCTAAGCATGGATGTAGATAGTAGCTTTGAAAATGATGGAACACAACCTTGTAACAAAGATATCGGCTCTCCACGGATCTCTCAAGAATCTATAAAGACGATATACCGTGGAACGTTTTTTTTTATAAATGAATTGGCCGTCCATTGATCTTTCAAGAATCGACAGAAACGATGTAAAAGAACCTTATTGCTACTGAATTGACTCTTCCAGGATCTTACAGAAAACGAAATTGATTCAAGGTAAAACCAAATGTAGTTCTTTTATACGCTATAAAGCTTGCAGTCGGGTTTGTTAACATAGTGATTTGATTTATTCGGAGACAATTATATAGAACTCCCGTTAAAATCATTTAAAGATGGTCTAACATTAATCAGATTTAAAAATCAATTGTGATATATGTACATCTTATTACATGTGGATGTTACGTTGAAGGATAATACTTGGGATTTTTACAGAGCTGCTGTGGTCATCACCTGAAATTCTACGAGGCGAGGAAAATGTGGATCGTCAGAAATGTGACATGTATGCCGCGGGGATTATATTCAAAGAAGTCTTCTGTCGGAATGGTCCGTATTCTGAGTACGAGTCCATGTTACCATCAGGTAAGTGTACTTGACCACTGAAGAATTTGAATTTGGACAAACCAAAGCTATTGCGCGAGGAGTAACAGTTAGTGATTAAACACCATTCCATTATCCGTTAACAATCTGGGTACCTAATATTACACTGCAAAAAAGACAATAACATTTGAAGTAAGAATTCCTAAACATCTCTTAGTTACTACGAATAATGAGTGCCATTGGTTCAGCGTCGACATAGTACCTGTGTTATATGCTCATCTAAGGTTATTGTACCCATTACTGAACTTTAGATTAGGTCTGCTTCAGAAATTACTAAGGTTGCATGTCGCATTATGGGTATCAAGATATAAGTCTGATTACAGTACACGTTTTCTTTATTCATTTCTCGAATAATGGCATCTACTTTTTCAGACGACTCAGTTATACCAATATAAGATTCCAGCTATTTCCATGGCAACAAGTTTCAACTGTTCTTGAATATAGAGAGCATACTGAATAATGTTCCCATAGGCAACAATATTAACATATTTTACATTTTTAACAAAATTAAAATTTTAATATTTTAATTCCAAACATGCATTTGTACTCCAGTTAAAGCATTATAAGTGAAAGGACGTATTCTTACAAAGAGCCGAGCGGAAGTGTTAATTGTGTCTTGTTTACCCATGTGTGATTTCCAGAAATCCTTGCGCGGATACGTTCAGTGAAGAATGATATGACCTTCCGACCGTCTCTCTCCCTGCTCAAGGAGAATGGATGTATATGCGCCCTTCTGCAGGATTGCTGGGCTGAGGATCCAAGGACTCGACCGAATGCCACCAAAGTTGTGAAATGGTTGCTCCGTATCAACCCACATAGGTAAGGCTCAAAACAGTACACTGGGAAAAAGCTATGGCAAAAGAAAAAAAGTATATTATTCGCCGAAATACCGTAAAGAAAGTTAAATTTTTATAATACATTTATACGAAAATATTCGATTCTGACGAGAGAATAAATGAACTAAATCTGGATCTGTTGAATGGAACAATCTTATCTCCCAAAGCAACATTAAGATGTAATGGAGTGGCACTCGTATTTATGCTCCTCAGATGTGTGCCCAGACGCTTCTGTAACGTTTATTTCATGTCATGCATCTATAACTGTAACGAGGGTGAAACCGATCACTCTCAAAACCGTAGCGTTTTCTTATGCTACTAGAGCAAAGCGAAATTCCTGTTACCCCGGTTGTAGACGGCAAGGCCATGTGTTCTAGTTTTGTGTTGCATATATGTGCAGTTGTATTATAAATACGGTAATGTCATGGTATCCTTTGTATCAAGATTATTTATTACTAGTTCTATATTAGCATAGCATGGGTACATTTTATTTCACAGAAGCGTGAACATGATTGATCACATGTTGGAGATGTTGGAGAATTACGCGGCCAATCTGGAGGGCCTTGTGGCTGAAAGAACACAACAGCTAGACTTGGAAAAAAAGAAAACAGAAGATCTTCTATATAGAATGTTGCCTCAGTAAGTTTAAACGACATGCTGTGTGTCTTGTTTCTGAAAAACACCCTTCCATGATTACAGTGGACTTGCTGTAATGGCCCCTAAAATTGAAATTTTTGTAGTATATAAAAGATATTTTTCTAATAGGATATTTCACAAATCTTAAGAATCAAGCAAAATGTGCAACATATTCATGGAACGAAAACTCATTTACGGCATGTCAACCATTACTTTTTTAAGCTCATTTTTTATGGCAAACCTTTTGACATTGTTAGATAGTGTCAGGCTAAATTATTTTCTATTCCAATTACAGACCTGTTGCTGAGGATCTAAAGCTGGGCAAACCCGTACAAGCAGAGTATTTTGACCACGTCACCATTTATTTCTCTGACATTGTCGGCTTTACTAAAATATGTTCAGAAAGCTCTCCAATGCAGGTAAGAATCATCGTTTTACAACATGCATATTAAATATAGATTGTGGTTGGTATTGTAGATATACTTCTAACAGAAGTTTCTTTACCTCTTTGTTTAAAATGTCGGTGGCAAATTCTGCCACGTGCCCACGTGCAAATGACTTTGCTAGTGCGAAGGGGGTGTGTAAGCTATTAGTTTTAAACCTTTACAGGAACAGTTGAAATACTGATAAATTGACAAGAAACCAGATGTCACGGGATGCGTGTGGTCATTTGCCAACTGTCACATTGTCCTGCTGTACTGCTGTTCTATGCTGTAGTCTTTCATTTGATTTCCATGTTAAAAATTCAATGCACGGCTAATATTTTGTTGACCATTTATTTTCGTAATCACGTGTGGAACTTTTGTTCAACACACCCCATGACACCTTACAACCGCTATATGCTTGTTTATATACGTTCTTGTGTTTGTTTTGACCAGGTGGTAACTCTTCTCAATGATTTGTATACGCTGTTTGACGATACAATATCTACCTATGATGTTTACAAGGTGAGTTGTTAATCCATTGGTTTTTACAACGTACCTTGAACCACCAAAATTACATTTCAGCCACAGTCTCGTAAGAACTCCAACTTTTGCTTTCATCGTGTATGAATCTGTGGCTCGACGCTTGTTCGTCAACATCTGTTTGGTAATATTCCCGCTCTCATTAATAAATACCGAAAATAGGATAATATAAGAATGTGAAGGTACGCAAAAAATGTTCACGTCCATCCCTTGCTGGCGTTTTAGATGACAGGCATGTGAATCTGGTTGGAATTGTACTATTTAGGGAGAAAAATCTCACTGCCGAACTTTATACATGGCGCGCGTTGGCCAATTGGCCCTAACATGTGCCAATACAATCAATCCCTTGATGCTCTGGTTGGAGTGTATTTCGCAGTTTGCATTTAAACTTGCAGTCAGCCAGTCTCCATACATTTGTCTATTTTGGCGGTTTCACCTAAAACTTGTACCTTTATGGCTTCCTTCATCAGATCTCTTAGTGTGATTGATGAACTGTTTATGTAATTCATGATACAGAACATTTAATAAAAATATAAAACACTGAATGGTATTCTATTCATACTGCATGGCAACGAATGCAAAAATGTAGACAATTGTTTTGGGACCACAACAATGTGTCGTGTTTGCTGTTTTCAGGTGGAAACAATTGGTGACGCCTATATGCTAGTCAGTGGTTTACCGAACAGAAATGGAAACAAACACATCACTCAGATCTGTGACTGTGCCTTAGATATTCTGGCGTCTACCTCCACATTCCGCATTCCTCACAAGCCACAAGATCATCTGCGGATCCGTGTTGGTGAGTTTTAGAAGTTCAGTATAGTAACTGGCAGATACATGCTATATGACTGCTGGGTTTTTTTAAAGCTGGAATATCGTCCAGTAATAATGGAACTGGAGATATCCTCAGAACTCACAAAATTAATAATCACGTTAAAAAATAAAAAAGTTGAAGTAATAATAAGGTTAGATAAATCAATACTTCAGTTATGTCTGTGAATTTGATAAAGTACCTTGAATTATTCAGAAGAGCGCCTTTCATGTTTAGATGACCACTATGAAAATTCGACTGATTTCGTCTGGTACCTTAATAAACACGCTTCAGAAACTCAGTATTGCTATGCATTTACCATGACGTTTATGGACATAAAACTATAAGGTTTACGTGGCCGTACGTGAGAAGGTCTGCCAGCAACCTGGGGATGGTCATGGGTTTCCCCCGGGCTCTGGCCTGTTTCCTCCCACCATAATGTTGGCTTCTGTTGCATAATACGATAATATTCTAGAGTACGGCGTAAAACAGCAATCAAATAAATAAGCTTTAAGTGCACAACATTGCAGTCCTATTTAATAACTGTACTATAGCAAAATAACGTGATGTTCATTCTGATGTTACTGTTAGGGAGCGTAGGGTCACCCTAAAATGGAATGTACACTGAGAAATTAAGTCCTTTACGTCAGCCCTGGAATCGGATATGCCACACGCGTTTGGGCAGTGATTCCTGTATTAATTTATATATTCAGGTATTCACACGGGACCGGTGGTAGCAGGAGTTGTCGGCCTTGTCATGCCTCGCTATTGTCTGTTTGGTGATACTGTCAACACCGCATCGCGCATGGAATCAACAGGTCTACGTATGTAATCAGGTTTTTGTTTTTATTTACATGCGTTTTACATACATGTGTTTTGATACAGGAAAGAAAATGTAAACGAGTTTGCATTTACATTAAAATTCATACACGTGCCACGCTACCAACGCTTTTTAGAAATAGATTTTTGCCTCTAAGTTTTGGGCGGCTACCAATCCACGGATGGTCTTGGGTTTTCCCCCGTTTTTCCTCCCCTTACAACGCTGGCCCCCTTCGTTTTGTTGAAATATCCTTGAGCATAAATATAAATAAATAAATCCAATTTGTGGTAGAATAAGGTTTGGACATGTAGTCCAAGACAGTCTTATAGAATCCACCCCCTGCCTCCCCTCACAACAGGTCTGTGATAGAAAGTGTTAGAAGCTGAGTTTGATCCATGTTTATTTGTTATCATCAGCTATGAGGATTCACCTGAGTCCCGACATCGCCGCCTGTCTCCAGCGTTACTCTGGCTATCGCATGTCCTGTCGTGGTGAGATCGCTGTCAAAGGAAAGGGCATCATGAAGACGTTCTTCTTGGAGGGCAAAGATAACTTCAACACAGAACTTCCGTCCACTCACAACAAAACTGTCGCATCGACCCCACTGACCGAAGGTCAAGGGACTGAAGGGCAAGGTCCTATTTGTGACTTAATAAACGAGTCTCACGTCAGAGCGACACGGACCGTCTCTGACCAATCAAAGGCCGTGAAAATGTGTGCCGATGGTGACGAGCCGAGGAAAGCGGCCTCAAATTGCCAGTGTCCCGCTGACTCTTCGCTGTGTAACAGCCACCTCAACTTGGACTTTTTGCCTCAGGAGACGCACTTATGACAAAGACTTTTGCAGACCTGCACAAGCAGAGATGCTCACTATCAAATTTCTTTTCATCCATCACCTCTCCATTGGCCAGAAAGTATCACAACATTCAGCAGAAGACTGGAGTAAGGAAGTTTTGAACAAAAAACTAAAGTGAAGGCAGTAAAGTGTTCCGTGACTGAAGTGAAGCACCTGGCAGACGTCTACTAACACAGCGGGTTCACCATATTGGCTATTTTCATTACAAGATATGTTTGGACATGAGTTGAGCTAATCCTCAGGATTGGTCAGAGGGTACTCTATTGGTGGCAGGGCTGTGCTATTAATGGTGCTTTTTATGTACAGAACGAAGACGTGAAATGTAAAGCATTCCCTGTGACACAATCTCAGCAAACATTGGATTCCTTGCTTCCGTGTCTACAATTCAATACTCAACAATTTATTGAGCTCATCGAATCTGAGTTCGATAATGAATACTTATCTGCCTATTAGGTTTTTTTTATGGGTTGAGACGAATTTTTCTACTGAGAAAAATAAAAGTTCAAACGCGGAATTTTGAAAGGCCATATATCTCAAATTGTGTCAGTGGTGTTTTGTCACGTGGAAAGTTCATGCTTTTTTTTATATTGGTGAAATATAAAAGAGGGTTCCGTACAGATTTTTCTGCAGAAGATGGGTGATGTGTAAGCAGCCTACTGTTTTAAATGTTTCAAGAATTTTGGACTGATACAAAACCTGTAAGAAAAATGTAAAAAAGCGAAAAACTTGAAACGTGCATGATTGCCAGGCTAAAAGTGATTCATGTCAAACATCGTTCATGCCAAGGGTTTAAGAGTCATTTCTATTGTGGTAGAACCGTTAACTATGCGAGCGTACCAATCAGACATTCGTATACCAATCGCCTACCTTTACGGCCGTTCCAGGTCAATAATCACAGGACCGGTTTTTCAAACAGCATTCAACGCCAACCAGAGATAGGAAAGTTCGTAAAGTAAGAAATCATGACGGAGCCATGTAAACAGATACAGATAACGGTTTTCAATGTCATGGAGTCGGAATGCTCCACGCGCACAAAATTTGTATCCGACGTCATGATTTTTTCAACACGCCCCACACATCTCACTCTGGTATTAGTCGTTATTATACACAATTACGAAACAAAGTGCCAGAGATCCTCGACACTCCCTCTCTATTTAACAAACAAGAAAATTATACTCATTGTAAAATTTAAAGCCTGTGTGAAAGAGTGAAGGCATTTAATACAATATCATTCGCACACTAGTTTTTGTAACAATAACTTGACGACGACTGAAATCGTCGAACAACATTCAAGATTTAATTGGTACAATGCGAGCCAATACACCATACGCAGCAACCTCCGGTGTGCTGTAATCCAAGTTAGGATAACTAACACCGTCAAATCTGCAACTGGCCATCTTTTCGTAAAAGCGGTGGTCTGCCAAACATTTGCATTGAACCGCTTTACCTGTGCTACCTGTAATAGATATATATCAGTCCTTACTGTGTCTTCTTGTGGCAGGGCGAATCCATGCCATCAAAGTGATGCCGCCACTGAAACTCCATGCCGAAGACACCAGACATGACACCCCACCCAGTCACATTGCTCTTACCCCAGGCCGACCAGTCCTGTTTCCCCTCTCTAGCCGATCAGTGCTGACCGCTAAGCGAGGCAGCAAAAAGTAAAAATCTTAAAGTGTTTGGTATGACCCGACCTGTCATTGATCCGCGATCTCCCGTAATACATACGAGCTGAACAAAAATGGTTAACATTTGCCTTCTATATGTAAGCTATCCCTTATACCCAATTGCTGAACAGAAAAGCTTAATCTTCATTGTACACATTCGCACTACTTTAATTTCTTCAATTATTTGACTGTTGTTTAACGCCGTCAGTCACTTTTCACACCAATGAAATGAATGAATAATTTTTCATTCACACCATGGCGAAGGACACAGAGGAAAGCATTTACCTTTGGCAAGTTACTAACGAACTTTACGTCACCTCACAGATATTCAAACAACATTAGTGACCTTTAAAAATGTGTGCGGGTTGGGGGGGGGATAGAGTGCGTGGGGTTGAGCTGTGCAAACGGTCACACGGTGGCCCACTGCTTGTTGTCCGCACGACAGTTATAGCTGGGGAATATACAAATCCTTCGTGTAAGTAGCGCATCAAACCTAGGGACTGAACACAAAAGATGGTCCTCCACAATATACATACATGCTAGCGTAAATACATCAGCTTAAACTTTGCCGTACATGTTTGATATCCATTATACCTACCTATACGTGTAAAAGCTGAACAGAAAGGCTTGCCGGTTTCCATGCAAACATACTATCTCCATTGTAAAAGGCAGAGGAACAGAACATCTTAGCCACAGCTGAACCCAAAACCTTTACCATATATAACCATGATACCCTTAATATACTGCCACTAAAAAGGGAAAGCTTAACCTCTGCTCACTCTATTTATGCCTTACCTTAATAAAACCAGAGTCTCTGAGTCTCTGATGAGACAGTAGCTCTTCAGTTTGGGACAAAATTATCACGGAGCCGATTACAAAATTATACATGTATAATAGACAATGGACAATCAAAATTGAAAATGAATACTACGAAATATGTATCTTGATTCACTTGTACCAAGTTTTGTTGAAACTGAACCAAAACTGTAACAATAACTAGTAGCATTTTGAAAGAAATGTCGACATATGCTGGATGAATAGACAGACAAGGGAGTGGAAAATTGGTACTACAATTTATTTATCTTGATGTAGGCTACACTTAAACCAAGTTTCGCTGCAATCAGTCTACGTCAACAAAGTTTAGTTGAAATCGGACATAAACTGTAGGAGGAGTAGCTTTCTGAAAATGTTATCACATGCTGTATAAAGACAGACAGATCATCGAAATGGAATATCAATACTACGAATTAGGTATCTTGATGTCGTCCACACTTGACCCAAGTTTCGTTGAAATGTCGTTGGATTTACTTCCCGTTCACATGTAAAAAAAAAGCTGTCTATATCTCTCGTTCATGTTACATTTACAGTTTTCCTTTTTTGAAGTATTCACGCTCGACAACATAGGTGGATTTATACGTTGTGACTGCAGGATTACCCAAATTCTTCTCATTTTGGGGACAGACATTAGCACTATTGAAAACCAAAAATTACATTTATCTCCCCGTTTAATCGGAAAAGTAAAGATATGGACATGTTGTTCATTAGAAGGGTTATGTAATAAAAAACCCCGTATTCCTGTTACAATTACATGTATACTGATTGAAAAGGGCAGACCTCGAAGGCCTCAAATACAATTAACATGGCATACAATATGAACACTGATTTAATTCCTCCGCTTAGAACATTCCTTTTCTTTGTCAGTCATCATTCAATTCTGTTGATTGCTTACTTTCTTACTTTCTATTTTTTCTTAGTTCTTTGGTTTCAACGTTATTTGGAGGTTTGTTTTCTGACTATTGACCCAGCACCCGTTTTGGTCGACGGTGGATAAATGGAAGTCTGTTTCATTAGATCGTTTAGATCCTTATAATATCCAGTTTGAAGCCCCACAGGTTACAACTGACAGATTTGTCTGAAGATAAAGTATTCCCACTGTTATTACCTACCATCTAAAACTAGCGCTTAAATCACATTTTTGTTGGCTTCATTCAGAACTGCATTTTCCTTTAAACTTCAAAAAGCGGAATTAGATACAAGTACGAAGAAGACTTTCGTCCAGTATTGTCACAAATGATATATTTCAATATATTATACAGATGCCCCAAAGACGAATAATATTGCACATTTCGTACATTAATATAAATAGTCAAACAATTTCCATCAGCTTGTTATATACACTGTACAGGATAAATTATGGTAAAGGTGGGGTAGCTCTTCTTTTTCACACACACACTAAATATGTATAACATGGAATGTAAAAGAATACAAGGAAGGTAAACAGGACTATGGCTTGATATACAGATAACGAATCACAAACTCATATCATAGCTTAAAGCAACACACGGCCACAGAAACAGCTTGGGAATTTCCAAAAAATCCTAACAATAAAAGCGAATAATATACCACTAATCCTCAACACACATCTTCAGCACTGCTATATGAAAGTAATGCCTGATTTTCAAGATGAGATGTTATTTGTACTATTTCTCATGCATCTGGCATTACACATGATACTCAGTGCAGGTTGATTCTTTACCTTGACCTAATTTGACACTGCGCAGGAATTTGGAAAAGGTACTATCACTGATCCATGCAATTAGGGCTTTCTGCTGCTTTTGCGTTATCAAGACCAAACTGTCATACAAATTGTACCCATACATCTTTAGCTAATTTATCAGCCTCATAAGCAATAATGGTTTCGTCTTCATATGAAGGTGGTACCAAAACTATGGTATGTCAACAAAACTATGGTATGTCAACAAAACTATGGTATGTCAACAAAAACACTGCTCTTGTAAAAAAAAAGCAGGTTTCAACTGCTTTCGCAATTTAAAATTACTCCTGAAGTATAAATCACTAAGAAATATGATGTATGAGAAAAAAAATTAAAATCTCAGCCAATTTGTGACAATTGTGGAATAATGGATAAATCACTGAATGGGCATAACTGTTCACGGTAGGGCCATCATTAAAAATATGTTTGTTTCTGTACCTCCCTTCCAAAAGGGCCCTACTGTGCAGTTTTTGTTGGGCGTAAGATGGAATTTCTTTTTATATTTTTCTCTCCATGTCAATTTCTTTAAAGTCTAATATTATCTATTTCATTAGAAAGGGAAAAAAGGAAAAATATTCCCTACAGACCAACCGTGTTTTTTGTGATAAGGTTGTTTTTCGTGCAAAAAAATGAGTTTTTAGGGATGGCCTAAATGCAAGTATTAAAGTGGGTAGACCTTCCTCTGGACTATAACTTAAAGCTTAGTATGTTACACAGTTAACAGCTTGAGTGCTGAAATACTGGCACAGATTAGTTATCACCCATTATCAGTTACCAATGTATAGTAAAACATAACACAAGAATAGATACAACAATCTGTCATACTTAGTCAGATTTACAGATATGAAATCACTCAGAGATAATAACACAAGCACTGCAAAGTTTTACAGTTATTATTAGTAACAAGGTAAGTGAAAGGACACGAAACTATATGGGGTCTGTAAGCCTCACTGGGTGAGGCGTCATGTGGCTTATTAACCCCATGGAAGACCTGAAAAACTACACTGAAAATTTGTTTCTTGATAAACAAAAGAAGCTTCAACAATAATTTCCCATCGCGGTGAAGACCTCTGAATTACACCAAGCAGTCATAACGTTACTGACAATGTTCATTAAACATTCCTTTGTGACATGTTGTTGGTATCATTGTTGAGTCACATTGCAACTGTTACGTCCTGGTGTTCTCCCTATATATAGCATCTGCTGCAGGGTATAGAGTTATACATGTCTATCACATGTCCATTACCGTCCAATCAAAAGCAGAGGATTTTGTCGGATGCTGAATAAATATGTTTGCCATTCAGGTTGTGAAAGATTGTCCCAGTGCTGAATTCATTGTGGGGGTAAAAGTACTACGCCAGGAAATTCCAAACAAAATGTAAAAGGAAAAAATCCTTGGATGATAATAAACGCATGAATTATAATAACACATAGAAAAAAAATCCTCAAATCTGTTTCAACAAAGCTTGACACAAATTTTAAAGTAGTCTGACACAAGTTTTAAAATGCATGCATTTTAGCACTTGTAGCCAAATGTGTAACATAGCAAACCATAACAAGGACTTGTGATACAAGCCATTTTCCAAATACATGCGCTATTGTATGTAGATTTACCTAAACATTTGAAGCGGACTAAAATAATTTTACACAGTTTTTGCTATAGCTATTATGGAGTAAGAAACAGAATAAATTTTAGTTAGAAATCTCTGCTTTAGCTTCTTCACTGTGCTATTACGAAAGGTTGGCTCGTCACCCCAAAAAGGTCATCCATAGTCTCTTCACTGTGCAATTATAAAAGGCTGACCTGTCACCCCAACAGGTCATTCAGATCTGACTGTGACAGGGTCTGACTAGAGGAGCCTGGGAAAGGCTGTGTGTTTTGTGGTGACAACGCCGGCTGAGGAAATCCAATTCCCGTAAGACCTTGTCCATATGCAGGTTGCTGCTGTCCAAGACTTCCATTAAGTCTCGACATTCCCATGCTTTGAGCGGACCACTGGTTGCCCATCATGTTTGGAGGCCTCATCATTCCCTGGTTTCCCATCATGCCATAGGGCTGCATATTACCCATCATCCTTTGCTGAGGAAGTCCAGTGGGCGACATGACAGACTGAGAAGCACTAGAATTGTGAGACAGCTGGTTTAGTGACTTTTTGCTGGTATCTGAGCTGCCTGATGATGGTATTAAGCTGTCAAATGCCGACATGTCCATTTTAGATCCAGACCTTATATTTGACTGAGAGTTGAAGGGAGTGGCTGTTAATGCACTGACTCCTGACTCTGATGGGTTATATCGTGGGGAGGGAGCTATGTTGGATTGTCCATACATGCTGTGAGAGGTCTGTGCGTAACCAGAAGAGTTCACATTGTAATTGGGCTTAGATAAGTTTGTCAAATTTTTGCTCATCAGTGTTGAAGTCAAATCTTTAGACTGTGTTGTTGGGGTTTTAGCCTTTGATGAAGAGGGGGCAATAGCTTTTTGTGACTTATAGCGTTGTTGTTGTTCCTGTTCTCTGGCCAACTTTTTCTTCTCCTCTAGACTTAGAGACACCTAGAATAAGCAGAAGTCACTTGTGTGAATCAAACATAGAACATAATAATTCAATGTAACTATTAAAAACACCCCAAAATTTGTCATGTTGGTATCCATCCACAATGCACAATTAATGTGATCAGTAAAATTCCAATTATCATCCAAGCACTGAGGGAGTTCTGATTTGGACTGACACCAGGGCAGCTCTGAAAGCAAACTTCAAGCCTTCACATAGCTATAACAATGAAACCAAATTACAATGATTTGCTTGAGGTGTAACAGGAGTCGAAGACACCTGACCTGACATCCCATCCAGTTACATTATGCCAACTCCAGACCAGCGAGTATTTGGCATGTTCCCTTATTGAGCCAAGTCAAGAAAGTAAGTAATAGTCATAATTAATAGTTCAATAAAGATGTATTCTGGAGCAAGACCATCCTGAGATCATTATATTTATATGTATATAGAGGTATCATGCTGACTTCAGACACCTATCCATTCACAGCAGAACTATATGTAACAGTGTAACAACAATAACAAAAATTTTTAAAACCTGGTTTAACCCAACCCCATTAAAATCAGACCCTTCGTTCTCGCTGCGCTATGCCACTGAGATCTGACACAGAGCCACTGTTTATTGTGTTCTGAGGAATTCTGGGAGCTTGTACTATAACCACTCGGTCAGTGCGTAGGTTGTGTTGTTCTTTTCAACTGTAAACCCCCAAAACAAAAGTGCTCTTGTAATTTCGCATATACACTGGCATTTAGCATATTTACACTGAGACAGCAAGTCTCTGGTCTGTCAAAGCAATCATCATGTCCGGAGTTTCCACCTCAAATCGTGAAGCGGCCCACTGATTGGTTAACTGAACCTCCAGAAAACATTTAACATTGGCAGTGAGTCAGATCGCCACACAATTTGATCTTAATGAGAGTAGGTTTGACCATACTCCAGAAAAAAAAAAATATGTAAACCCTGGTTTGACCATACTCTAGATTACATACACTGGCCTCTACCATGCAAGGCATACATTGATGCTCCAACCAAAACACAACTGTAGCTGAAACAGGGGTACAGAAACATTTGTCTCAGCATGAGAAGTTGATTTCTGCTAACAAACCTGAGCAGGTTGAGAAGGAAGACGGCCCTCAGGTAAGGCAGGTTGGGAGAGTTTCTTTGGGGTGTCTGGCTTGGCCCCTCTCACACCAGACAGAGAGGCCAAATCTGGGTTAACAGGGCTGGTCACTTGGTTACTTGTCCCTCCCCCAAACATACCACCCAGACCAAAACCACTGAGGAACTTGTCCATCTACAACACAATGAAATGAAGGATTGGAGATAACTCTTATCTTAAAAAGGTTCAAAAGCAGAGGTTGAAGTGGAGAGCATTTATTTATTTATTTATTCTTTTAGGAAGGGGAGATGCACCTACAGTTTGAGTTGTGTAAAAAAAAACAACAACAAAAAAAAAACAACGCAAAACCTACAAGAAAAAGGCAGTGAATCCAGAATGTTCAAGATCAGGTATACATAGAAGGGGGGAACTTAGAGACACATGCCATTCAGATTCTTCTTTTATCACTGCTTTCTGCTCACATCAATTTACAGAAAGCCATTTCCTTACACTGTACCAGCTGTGAATTTGATCACTCACCATGGAATCATGGTTATGTTTGCCATCTCCAATACTGTTTTCACTGTTCACCCTTGGGAACTCTATCGTTCTGCAAACATCATACAAATTTCAGTAGATATTCAGGTTAATGCTTAGACTGCATACAGACTATAAGTGGCTGACAGAAGTTGTGTACAAATCACACAGATATCTAGTGACAACGATATCTAGTACAAAGCTTGGAACACCATGCTGAGCAGCTCAGCCACAAAGCAGTGAGAAACTGTGATCAGTATTCTATGAATCTACTGGTTTCGTTTTTTCAAACAAGGTAGCAAAAGCCACAAATTCCTGACATGGCTGGTGGTAAGTACATTGTAATAAATCATCTACTTTTCATTGTTTCTGTACCTTGCCATGATGTTTCCATAGAGTATTAACCATGCCCTGCAGTAAGAATATAGTATACAACTTACCTCTGTTCTTGTTGCATGGAGTTGATTTGCTCTAGCTTTGTTCTGTGCTCTGATTCTATACTGCTTAACATCTCCTTCACAGTTGTCATAAACGCATTGAACTGGGGAAAAAATTAGCCAGTATATATGTTAGACCCAGGTATATTTGTTTGGAACTACATGAAATAATTCATTTCTTTTTTATTTATTTGATAGGCTTTACTGGCCTTACTCGAGAATTTTTCACATATAATTAAACTGAGTAATTCACTGCCCTTTGCCGGGTACTTGACAAACCTCCTCACTTAAAGCCACAGCCAATGAAGCAAGATCTGGATTTGACCACATGACCTCATTCATCCAGGGCAGTCAAAGCAAACCAGGGATTTAACCATCTCATCAGCAAAAATCCCCTTTATCAGCTTTTGCTATATAAAACTATTATGTACATTGCTATAGAGGAGATAAGTATTTAGTAACAATAGTCTTCCTATAAATGACAGCACATAATTACCAATTCTATGAAAACAACTTGGACCACTTTCACGAAACATTTTGAACTGATTTTTCATGACTATTCTGGTAAATCATGTCACCTTGTGACATCTTTTACAGAAAAAGACATGAGAAATATGACTTTCGAAGTTTTGTGAAAGTGCGCCCTTAACTATAAGGTTACCTGTTGTAAATTGAGGTTGTTATCAATAGAGACGGGGATGATGAAGGGAAGCACTTTGTTAGCCATCACATCTTTGGTCAGTCCTAGCTTCTTGTGAGTCATGGTCACCCTGTAGATACCTGATGAGAGAAGCAGCAAGAGTTAGTGTACACTCACACCTGTACATACAATATCACAGGCCTGAAAACATATCATGAGAGGACATCATCAAACACTGTGGTTTTCTAGCCATAATGATTGCTTTGAATTCCTTCATTTTCAAGGCAGAAATCACTTGACACACAGTGTGGAAAAATGTCCGGTCTGTGAAGCTTGAATGTATTGTGACATTCCAAACACATCCTCTAAAATTTCTCCAAGCACTGATATATAACAATTACAGGTAAACAAAAAACAATTGCCATAGGTGAAACAATAAAATTTTGCTCACTGAAATGTTGTAAGACCATGGCACTGGCACAAAAAGGTCTTTGGGTATTTACCGAGAATGCTCATAAGCACTGCAGGCTCTCTGGTGGGGATTTGCTGTAACATGGGTAAGATCTCATCCAAAACATACCACTTGTCCATGAATTCCAGCAGTTTGCCTAGACACAACAGGCAATTCACACGTACCTGGTAACATACAAACATACAACATGCAAACATGAACTCCACCAATTTTCCCACACACTACAGGCAATTTTGTTCTTAAACACAAACAAAAAAACACTGCACCTATAACTATAGGCTACACTGTACTATATAAACAACAACTGTATCACAAATCTTTCCACAAATTTCAGTAGTCCAACAATGAGAGAGAAAACTAGTACAAAGAGACTGTCAGTTTGTGCACAGATACATCTGTAATCATGTCACTGTGTCAACATCAAGTACATGTGTAAACATACATGGACATGTCAGCCTAGAGGTATTATCATTAAAAGCCAAGACCAATTACACTGAATTTATCCCAAATCACCAAACTATGACAAGATCATTAAGGCATGTGAACGTTCTTCTAATTAAACACAGAAAACCCACCGTTAGTGTTGATGTGCCCAGACAGAGTCTCTTTATCCGTGGAACAATAGCGTTCTTCATTGCAGCATAATCAATGAGGCCAGCAAATGTTGGGATAATACCCAGGCACAGCTCCTGAACACCACAATCAAAAAGCCAGAGAGCAATGAACATGTCAATGAATCAATACTCACACTCCATGGAAAGGGAAGTCAAAAAGTGACCTGAGCCTTTCTTGTTTTTCAATTTCTGAAAATGAACAGCTTTATCTGACGTCAGCAGTTAATAACCTGAAGAGTGTACCTGTGTCTGTAGGTTCTCATCTCAGCTGCTGGAGGAGTTTAGCTGGGACTGATTACTGAAAATTTAAAATCAAGCATAGCTGGTGCATGTTTACCACACCGAAGCAGAAGTGATACAAACTGCAAAACCAGTAAGTATGAAATAAGCTGTCAACTTTATAAAAAGTTTAAAGGTTTTGATTTTAGTCAAAAATGGGGAATCGGGCCCTTTGCTGAGGGTTCTGAGGACTTTACCTGCACCTTAGGGTTCTGATGTTACATAATCCCCTGAACAGTTCACCTGTATCTGTGGGCTGTGATGTTAATCCCCTGAACAGATTGCCTGTATTTGAGATTTCTGATGTTAATCCACTGAACAGACTACCTGTGTCTGAGGGTTGTGATGTTAATCCCTTGAACAGATTGCCTGTATCTGAGAGTTCTGATGTTAATCCGCTGAACAGACTACCTGTGTCTGAGGGTTGTGATGTTAATCCCTTGAACAGATTGCCTGTATCTGAGAGTTCTGATGTTAATCCGCTGAACAGATTACCTGTGTCTGAGGGCTTTGATGTTAATCCCCTGAACAGATTGCCTGTATCTGAGAGTTCTGATGTTAATCCGCTGAACAGATAACCTGTGTCTGAGGGCTTTGATGTTAATCCCCTGAAAATATTGCCTGTATTTGAGAATTCTGATGTTAATCCGCTGAACAGACTACCTGTGTCTGAGGGTTGTGATGATACAGGTGATTACCTGTATCTGAGGGTTCTGACGTAAATCCTCCAAAGAGTTTACCTCTCATGGTATCAGTGGGTTCTAATGTTAATCCCCCGAACACTTTATCTGTATCTGAGAGTTCTGATCTTAATCCCCTGAACAGTTTACCTGTTTCTGAGGGCTCTGCTGTTAATCATGTGAAGAGTTTACCTGTATCTGTGGGCTCTGAGCCTCCAATGACTTGTACACCATGGGCAGCACATGAGTCTTTACGGCATCAGGGGGTGTCTTGTTCAACAACAGACTCATGTTTTTTAAGAATATAAATAAAATCTGTAATTAAGAAACAAGAGACACTTTAGCTTAAGGACAATGACTCAACTGAACGCTTGTATACAACACCATGATAATGTTGTACACACTAGTAGTGTTGGTAAATCTTTCATCCCCACAAGCAGCACCTCTGGATCAGACAACTTCATGTAGCATACTAGTAGGGAATTTTGTCTGTTACTCAACATGCCCAATTAGGTTGTTCCAAAGGCAAAAATGTATCAAAATAACACTCCACTACAATGTCCCAAAGTTTAGGGGAATAACTTTTCTTCCTCAAAATCTTGGTTGTATGTACATTTCAATAATGTACTGAATAAAACTCACAAGAGGATTCATGAAGGAGTAATTATCAACAGCCCGGTTCTGCCTCCTATACTCACCTGTATTGGCTCCTTTATCCTAAAGATAGGTATAAGCTCAGGAAGGATGTACTTTACATACTCCTCGTTTGAGGCTCCTTCAGCAATTTGTAGGATACTAGGCAGCAGAAATGGTATCATATTGTGGTTGACTGCTTCCTTGAACAATGCTGGCAGGATTCTCTGCAGGTTTACTCTCTGCACAAGAGAAAGGATTCATCACCTATTTCAACCTAGTTTTACACTGCATTTACATTTTCCCTGGGGCCTATTTTGCTTACTTTTCTAAAACACTCTCCTACAATTTCGAGTTGGGTTCAAACAACCCAATGCAATCTGAGTTAATATTAAAACATTGCAACTTATAATAAATGCCCTATATTTTATATGAAATGATGTATAATTTACAACAAACCTCAGTGACTTAAAGAACTTTTAATACACAAATCTTGTCCTGCAAAAATGATATCATGGTGCCATCTTCAGTGAAGTTATTACCTTTGGAAGCTTTGTGAGGATTTGAGGTAAACCTTTGAAAAACTGTGATTTCTGCAGGTTGTCTCTCTGGAAGAGTGTGTCCATATACTGAAGGGTCACAGTTCCAATGTCTTCCACAAAATAACTGATCTGTTACAAAAAGATTGGCATAAAAATAGACATGAATGAACAAAGACTTCATCATAAATCAAGTTTACAAAGATTGAATCAAAATTTATTTCCACAAAGAAGACAATGCTGTAAGGAAATTTTATATACCTAAAGGTAAGCAATCAAATGTTTCTCTTTCAGCAAGGTTATACAATCCATGAATTTCGTTGAGATTTTTTTCTTCATTTATTTATTTCATTGGTGTTTTTCATAATACTTGAAAATATTTATTTATACAATGGCAGCCAGCATTTTGGCGGGAGGAAACTGAGCAGAGCCCGGAGGAAAACCATGACCATGTACAGGTTGCTAGCAGACCTTCCCACATAGGGCCAGAGAGGAAGCCAGAATGAGCTGGGTTTGAACTTATAGCGGACTGTACTGGTGAGAGGCTTTGGGTCCCTGCTTCGCTTGCATGCTACTCCTCTTGGCCACAGAGGCCCCAATTTTATTTTGAGAGCAGGCCTTTAAGGATAGTAACAACATACCTTTGAGACTTGGTCAGCATCTGGCCTGACCGTAGCCTCTGCATTCAGTAACATCTTTATGTAATCCCTCAGCTCCTGAGGTACACTGCCCAAGATAGAGATCCTCAGTCGCTTCAGCTAAAATAAATAAAACTTTATCATCAACTATATAAATACAATGATGCTGAAGGCACATCATGTACTAAACAGTCAAATATCAAAGTTCTGCCAGAAATAACAACGGGATCCATCACATGTTCTCAAGTATATATTTACCTCATCCGCATTTTTCCTAAACGTAGACAGCTGGCCGTGGCATTCATAGAGGGGTCTACCTTCATTAAACAGGGAGTATAGGAGTACGCCAAAGGAGAACATATCGCTGGCCAGGCTACAGGTCATTGTGAGTGCATACTCTGGGGCGAGGAAGTCCAAGTTAGGCTGAGCAAGGGGAGGTAATCCAGCATCCCACTCCACAAACTGAAACAGGGGCTGCCAGGAGGAAAAAACAGTTATAGTCTGTATTCACCACTCACATATGATAAAACAGTCATTTGACCCAAGTCATATTGGGGCTTTCAATTGTTTTTACATTATGTTATACTCTGTACTGATCATATGAATACAACTGTCGCTGAGATTCACACATATAAGCAATGAAACGATGTACAAATCAAATTCCCCATTCAAATGCACTGTTAGATCATGGCCAAGTGAAAAATTACAAGTTCATAAGGAACCATATAATGTACAATCATTCTCATTTCAAGTCGTTTTGAATAAAGCCTTGCTTATCAACATAATTAGAGCTATGATTACCATATGCATTCTGAGGAAACTTACAGCTTGATCTTCTGTGTTTGTGTTAGGAGCTGAGAAGTCAAAACCAGCCAGTTTCCAGGAGCCTGACTTGTTCACCAGTATACTATGTGGGCAGATGTTTCTGTGCAGGAGCTTGACATCGTTATGGAGAAAGGCCAA
The DNA here is from genome assembly GCA_016165875.1 of Acanthopleura granulata. NCBI lineage: Eukaryota > Metazoa > Mollusca > Polyplacophora > Chitonida > Chitonidae > Acanthopleura > Acanthopleura granulata. The sequence continues at coordinate 24,658,271 of JABBOT010000001.1, forward strand.
AGCTTCTGCTACCTGGAGAGTAAAATTGTCAGGCATTCTCCCATGAATTGTATATTCTCAATTCCTTCACCTGTACAACAGCGACACAGAGAAAATCCTGTGTATCACGATATAAAAGTGTGTAACGATTTACTAACTCTGCCTGTTGTTTTTATTCATGGTTTCAATTGAAAACAAAACTTAAAACGAGTTCTAAACTCTGAACATTTTTGAACTAGCACCTAATACTACCAAAGTATGTTGTCTTTTCTTTTGCAAAAGCAACATTTCTTACACATTCAGCATTTTGAAGATGCTTAGCTCTTTTCATGAGCTAAATTTTTTATAGAATTTCAAATACTTATTCTTTCTTTCACTGCTAGACATACAAAGTGTACATTTTCTTGGAAATCTAAACAGGACATACATTTACACAAACTCTATATAGTTATACCATGAGCGTCTGTTACAAGTAAATGTCTGAAGGTGTATCTGTTGGGTACATGTCATTTTATAAGTATTAAACATAGAGTACCTGCAGAAGGCCATACTTTATCTCCACTTCATAGAGCTTGTAGTTCTGTAGATCTCTCGGCAGCGGTTCTGGAAGGTTGTCATGGCGACCCAATACATTTGACAAACTGGCAAACACCGGCTCTGTTGCAAAAGCCAGGTACTCTCTGAAATAAGTAATTATGATTGTCATCGTTAAAATATGATACATGCAGAAATATATACAACAGATGTCTTAACTGCCTTCTCAATTCCTTACCTACAAGAATTAAGCAAGTCCATTTGGTATTTCAAGAAACACTGTTACATAAGTAAGCATGTATAGTGTATCCTCTTATAGGTATTTCAGAGATAAAAGAGATATCACTTTAAATTGTTCATCTGTTATTGTTATGTAAATGTGATATGCAGATACATGTAACACAAAGGTGAGAAAACATTGATTTAACTCCAACGCTGATGTACTTGTTGTTCATGCCGCTAAGTCGGCTGGGATCACTGCCACATGTATGTAGTACTTTCAATCAAACCATATGAGAGTCTACACAGCAGTATGGTGGTACATTGACTGTACCTGGATTCCTCCAGGGGATGGATAACAGACAGGATCTTCGGATGTCGCAGTCTGGTCAGTTGTGATACACCTTTCTTCAGAACATCCAGTATAAGTTCTCGGTCTTGTCTTGAGTACCTGTCCAGTTGTTTTTTCTCACATACAAACACTGATGCTTCCTGGTGTATGAAAATAGACTAGCTAAGTCACAAACTGTTTACACCCTATGTTTATAAAATACTGGTGAAACGAATGTTGAGAACAACACCTCAAAAACAGAAGAACATGCATGCATTCTGAGATAATGGGTGAACATACACCGGTTGCTTTAAATTCCACCAATTTAGAAAAGTTTGACCAAGTCATCTTTATATAATTCTCCGTTGTATGTAGCCTGATCCTACCACAAATAATAGTCAGTTTAACAGGATTTTTTTATTCTGCCTGATGAAAGAAGACAGCAATTTGAAGAAATTAAGAAAAATTTTAAAAAACAAAAAAAGCTTCAATAAAAATCTCAATAAAACTCCAGAGGTTGCAGCTTTTCTAAGAGGTTTCTTCAGATGACACCCAATGAATATACCTATTACTTTTTTATGATGGCTCCATGTTTATTAAACGGACCTGTTTGGTGGTTCTCTTGATTCCATCATGTATCTTCCAGAGTAAGCCTGGTCCTGCACTGCCTGTCTGATCCAGCATCTCAAAGTCCTTGGCTAAAGGAATTCCAGGCAGAGCACTGCTCACAGCAGACTTTAGCTTATTTAGAACATCCATTTTGGCTGAATTCAAATGAAATCATAAACAAGAATGAGGTCACTCTAACATCAGTGATTGCCAAAGAGTCATACTATATTAATTTATTTTAATAGGAATCACACTGAAATATATCTTGACAGGCTATTTAAATATTCATCTACTTAATTACATTATTACACTGGACAACAATTTCAAGACCACAGTAATCTGGGCCCTTTCCGTTTCTCTCGGGCCTACAAGCTTCACTTTATGGGGCATACTGAAGTAGTAAAAAGTTTTGACATTCTTAATGCACCTAATTTCAGTTATAAGGCTGGGGTTTGCAGTGGATATCATGAGGCAGAGAATATGACGTACATCGGTTCTTTGGAGAGTCTGCTTAACACAATGAGCATCTGAGGAACGGGTCAATGACAAACAAGCTCTGGCATTGAAAACATCTTGCAAACTATGATGTTTTCATTGCTGTCTGCAGACACAACTTCAATCTTCATAATACAACCAAGAATTTCCTTTCTGAATGCAGGTAAGTTTGCATAACACGAGAGCAGACATCGCTGATTTTTTGAGCTGGGCCGATGGACTGAGTGTTGGGATGAATGTCAGAATTTTTAACATACCAAATTAAGTCCATCTAGGTGGACTATTTTCAGAGCATAATATTGATAATATTACTCCAACGCAATTATCTATATCCGGGTTAGTAAACGAAACAAATATGAAATAAGAAAATCTGCATTGAAGGCAACATTTTCGTTACTTAGTTTTCTTAAGTCAAGAGTAATAACATATGGTCGATGATGTGACATCTGACAAATCATGGTTAGAGAACTGACCACATGCGACAGTCCCAACAACAACAACAACAGCAATTTGACAGCTGTGGCAGAATCCTACGTTTCATGAAGAAAAAAACAATCCATAAGGTTCTACCTACCTATAGTATCTGTTATGAGAGCAACTGAAACAGAATAAGTAAAGTTTGATAAGCAAATTACAGAAAAGAGGTGAATTTAGGATAAAAATCAAATGTTATCAGGGCTGTGGCACAGTCGCCGCCATCATGACATTAGGGGTCCATCTAAAGCCCGGATCTGGAAAACGATATGCACGTGTCAGCCTGACATTTAGCTGACTTTCATTTCAAAATTTGAATGTATTTCTTCATGTAAAAATAGTTCATTTTAATCTATTTCCGTTTTTACTGATCATAAGTTGTCAGTAAGAAAAGACTTGTAGTCCGTCGGTTCCAGTACCATAAAATGAAATTATAGGCTAGCCTATGAGAAGCAAAGCTGAGGTTACCTTTGCACCACCATAGGCTATGGAACCGCGGAAAGGACAAATTAATATCCACCGCGTTAACATAATAGTTTTTTTTATTCTCTTTTTTTGTCCTTTGACGATCAAAAAACGGTTCCACGGTTCCGTAAGTTCTCCTTCATATGGGAACAAAGCCTAAAAAAAAAGATTATTGATGGGTATTTGCTGATCAGGTAAATGAAAGTGTCTCCTGGGCTTTATATACTGTAGCAGACATTTTCAGAGTGGCATAATATACAGTTTGGGCTACTGACTTGTAGACTTGCCTAGGACCAGGCAAGGGAAACATACCTATGTTTGGTATGATCCTACTCGGGATTAACCTCCGGGTTCCAGAGAAACATCTTACCTCTCAAAGTCGATCAGCACGTGTACTTAATTCAAAGTGGTCACTATGTAAAGTAACTATGACAATTTCTGTAAAACAATTTTGAATTCTTATAGAAAATTGGTTATACTCATAGGCAAAATAATGTATTATTCGTGTTATTAAGCTTTTGATGTTGGTACTGACTTTATTTGTTTTTCTTGTTTTCTTGAAATCTTGGACAGAAACGTCAAAAAATAAAAAAATAAAAAATGTAAAAAAAAAACTGAGATCGGCATACATGCAGTAGAAACCTAAGTATGGGTATAAAACCTCAACGATTTGTTGAGATGTCTCACAATGCACGGGGAGTTCATTCTCTATTGCACGGCGCATAAACAGCGACGCACACGCCCACATCCTGACCATAATCTTTCATTCTCCACATTTGCGACATATCAGTATCACATGCCGGTGACTGGTTATATCCAAACACAAGTAGGCCCACATATGAAGATCGATCTCAGACATAAAACTACCCTGGCAGATGTATTGTTGAAACTTTTAATTGAAGGTTTTTTTGTCACCATTTCCGACATACAGAACAGAGATTGATAATTACCTGTACGCATGCTAATGATTTTATTTATTTATTTCATTGGTGTTTTACGCCATACTCAAGAATATTTCACTTATACGACGACGGCCAGCATTGTGGTGCACAGAGAAAACCCGCGACCATCCGCAGGTTGCTGGTAGACCTTCCCACGTACAGCCGGAGAGGAAGCCAGCATGAGCTGGACTTGAACTCACAGTGGGAAGCTTCTGTGTAATTGTGCTGCACTAGAGCGCTAACCGTGGGAGCCGCATGCTAATGAAAAACTGTGATTCTTATATTTTGTAGGCCTATCCATTCAATCACTTGTGTTAAAGGCCGGATCACGGATGTGAGTAGCCTGTGTACTGTAAGCAAAGAGATTTTGTCTACATGAAAACGTTTTCATTTCTCAATGCCTTTTTGCGGCAGATATGCGCTAGAATTTCCAGTGTGCTGCCATATCATGTTGGAGGAACCTTACCACTGAAGATGGTTTCGGAATTGGAAGGAGACAGACATTACTTCGGAGGCTTTCGGTGCAATTTTATATATCTCTCTCAAAACACATGCATGATTTTCAGTGTTACAATGAGACAAACCGTGAAAATTCATTCTGACTCCAAAGTGCAACACCAATGCAGGAAAGTATCTACACCCAAACTTGCCAAAGGACTCGACACTATTTGTAAACCCTCTACGAGACTTGTTATCAACAAAGTCATCATAACGTCTGTATAGGTCATATGTGGGTCCACTCCATAGAGTTGCTTCCACCGAGAAAGTGACTTCAGTTTTACCACACATGATGGCGGAAAACCATACGCAGCGTTGGGAGAAAGTGATTATTTTCCGAAATAATCTGTTTTGGTCGCACATTGTAGGTCACAAGGTGGGAACCAATGTCCCAACGAAGTTTTAGTCAGTTTAGACGTGGCGGGAGTAGGTTTCTAGATCATTTCATGTTATAAAGTTACATAGATACTTAAGTTTCAATCACAACCCTTGCAGCTTACTATAGTCTCAAGTGAAAAGTTTTCCATGCTTGGAACAGCTACGTCACAGCCCAGACAGAATGGTTGAGTTTCAATCTAGCCGACAAAGCATTGTCAAATGTCAATTTCCGCTGTCGTAGTAGTTGTTAGAAAAAAAAAACGAAAAACGAAATAAACATAATACTGTCCAGCCTTTTCGGCAAACTGAACTTAGAACATGGGCTGTCTTTCACTTTAAGAGCATGGGTTAGTCCTCCAAGTGCAGGATGTCCACTAACCGTCCGCAGAAGGGCGAGTTTTGTTTGTAATGCGGTGTAAAAGCGAACTGATAGCATGCGATATCAGCTTACAAGAAATCGATGAATTTTATTCTGGATATGATCCCGCCAGTCATTTCGGTGACATTGTTGACAGCGCTTCCGTGATAGAATCCTATCGAAGATTCTCATCCCAGAAACAGTCTTTCCTCACCTCGCTAAATTTCTTCCGGCAACAGACATATTCCAGGGCTCGGATGCAACCAATTACTGATGGCAACAACCTGCTTGTGTCTCCTTAAGCAAGAGACAGGAAACTATTTACATCATCATCGTTCCTTCTCAGAAACGAGGGTCACTTGTACAGGGAACTGATGGATGATACTCTTGTTCTTAAAAACGTATTCATTGCTGGAAATTATGATCAGATTTTTAACAAAATATTTTGTAAGAGTTTTCGTGGAGGTCAAGGTAAGACCCACTGCTCATGTTCTGCCAAATGTCTACTTCCTACGTGAGAGAAGTCAAAAGGGAAATGTTCACCAAATGTTCAATTTCAAAGCGAACTTTGCCATCTTTGGGTTAGACGAGAAACTTTGGACATCAGCGTGGATGAGTCTCTTAATTAGGAATGGTTGTGGCTACTAGGTATCGTTTTCTATAATCAACACAAGTTTTGATTGAAATCTAGGCCAGACTCTGATCTAAGCGGCTTGCAAAGTCAGTTTCCACACTCATGTCAAACATCTCTTTCTTCATAACAAAAAATGCAGAAACAAAGGAGGGTTGGGGGGGGGGGGCTTACATTAAAGGTATGTTGAAGAAACTAATACCAGAAAGGTCACGAGTCCTTCAATTTCTTGTCTTGTTATCAGACGGCCAGTGATGAAAATCCTACAATCTGAGATGCAGAGAGTACATAGATTTCTTACATTTCCGGTCATGTTGGATTTCTAACGAAAAGAATTCACGATCTCTGCTCAAGTGTGCCTCCCAAGAAGTGCACCAGACCACTGACTTATTTTCTTGGAGATCCAACCAACATGGCCGCAAGTTTAAGTCATCTTTAGCTCTGTTTAGCATACTTCATGTGGGGCAGTTACCACCCCACGAGCAACGCCCAAAGTTGCTCAGATGAAGGTGAAACGTATGGTAGACGAGGTAAGATAATTTAATTTGTTTCCAGTATTATATTTAACTAAGGAACCACCGAGGCCGAGGCACTGAGCGTGTTAACTAACTTCCTCACAACTTGAACGAATGTCCAAAGGAAAATATTTGCTTTCTTCGATTTCCGGGAAGTTCATCTGATTATTTTGACTCCATGGGGTTTTACTCGGCAACTTTACAGGGCTTGTGACATTCCTGGCCGAATTTTGTTGACTACTGGGCGTGCATTGCATAGTTGTCTCCTCCCAGAAAAAGGCCTAGCAACAGCCAGTTTCGTGTGCAGTGAAACCAAGAAGAATGCTTTCGGCGAGTAGGTCAGCGAGGGCTCCTGATTTTAATTAATAGCATGTCTGTCTTATGGATTGCAGGTTCATTTTCACTGGCGTTTATCACATTCCCTACACTCCGATTCCCTCTATCCAGTTGTGTATAGCACAAATCTGTCATAGAGGGGACATGTTTTTGAGCACGGGGTAAACGTCAAAAAATAAACACAACAATGTATCCAACAGGACAAAGACAAAAATCTTGAATATTGACATGCTAGCTTTGTTGTGGAGGTAGTACGTCATGACTTCTTCCTTCTGTCACAATTTTACGCGTAAGTTTTCCGTTTTATCCAAAGGTGTTAACTGGTGGTCTTGTAACTCCTGCCCACCCCCACGGGCAATAATACCGTCTGCCTTCACCCCGCCCCAATCATTTAAATGAAACAAACAAAGAGAACGAAAACCAGTTGAAAATTTATTTTCCGTTATAATATCTGATTAAATCGGATATATGACACCACATATATACACACATCGACTGATTATATAAGGATATTTTAGTACAAATTTGCAATGCATGATTCCATGTACATGTAACACTAGACCATCTGCCCAGTATATGAGATCATGATTCTCACTTTGGCTATAGGTTTATATTCACTGTAAACATCCCTTGGTCACTCAGTAAATCTCATTTCAAGAATTTACCTTTATCATAAACAATATATTGAGATATTTTCAAGCAATAAATTTTGAACCACATGTCTATAGAAGGCACATCTAACAATGGAACATTCGCTGAATGTTATCCCTCACATTTAATACAATTTTACTGGTACACATTAAGTGATTAAGTATCCACTAACTTTGATGTCGTCTACTTAGGCAAAGTGTAGCAGCATGGTATGATTTTCATAGGCTGACACACACACAAAACACTTCTGAAACACTGAAAAAAAAATATGTGAGGAGAGCTGATAATGATCTTTTAGAATGTCCAGGCCGGGATAGGAATTGCAGGTGTTCAGTTCCTTTCCAGTCATATCTAATAATATTTTCTTAAATGGCACAAAATTCATTCAGTGTTAACAATGTTTTGAATTCATGAAAACAAGAATTTAACCTGGTCAAGTGAAATTTATATCTGTGCATTTTCATTTCAGACCATACAGTTGAGCTTTCTTGACTCTATAGTTTCGCAATTGGAAGAAAGCATAAGATTCCACACAACAAACAAGACTGTACGACACATGTCCACAATAGATTTGCTTTTCCTTCAAGGTAATCATCACTATTAACATTATTTTAATCAAGCCATACTGAGGATTACAGTTATCTTTATAAGAAAAGTTCAGTTATTTCGTACATCTGCGCAACTCAAACATGAGCTGGATAACTAATGAGATACTAGTACAAGAAGAAAGCACAGTCTTGGAGAATATTAATCAAAATCCCACTACTGTAGTCAACAGAGTGCAACATAATCAACTTTAACCTCTGACTACCCCATAGCTACCAATTCAAAACCAATATAGATATATACATATCTCTCTGAGTGTATAAGAACCAAAATGTCTTCTGGATACAGAACCATTCATGTGTATATATTCACAGACACAACCATAAAGTCATTTTGGAAAATAGCTGGTAACAATTACAGTACAGGCATCAAAAATAAAACCAGTTAGTTGGCGCGAAAAACATAAATGAGATTGTCGTAAGCAAATACTCACACGGGCTCATATGGGTCTAAAGCTGCAAGGCCTTGACCACGATCGTAAACATTAAAATTATTTTCACACTTTCAGTATTTACCATATTTACAAAAGCATCACTGGTACATAAGTATAGATTAGAAATATTGTTTCATTGCTTTTCTTCACCCTTAAGACCTCAATATTGTAGCAGTATACCTATATAGTAGTGCACGCATGATATAAAAGCAATCTACTGAACTATGCCGCCTTCATGTATAGTTCAACAGGTCAATGGTTCAAACCCAAGCATGGTCTACTATCATATATCCAAAACAATGATAAACTTCTCCTTTCTAAATCATTTCAGTCTTAAATCAAGGAATTTTAGTACCTAAGTGTGTAACGTCAAAAACACAGACCTTCATGAGAAAGGAATGATCAGTGGAATAAAGAGTTATCAGAGGAATAAACTGGTTCTTGATACACTACATAAAGCCCATTTGATTCTGAATGTTTGTCAATATTTTTACCCACATTAATGCTGTGAAACTGTCACTTTCATCACCGTAACAAGGCAGTGCTTCAATATGTATCAAGCTAAAAATCACTGACATATTATGCAAGACTTTTGGTTGGAAAATCACAACAGCCTGCCTATAGGCTTCTGCTGATTTAGGTACATAAAATGATTATAAAATACAGCTGCACATGAACATCCAGGGAACAAACTACAAACACGTGATCATGTCATACAGCTAGCTGACTAGTCAATGATGAGGACAGTGATAACATCAGGCTTGAGTGGCTGATTCCACTACTCTGGTTTAATCAAGTCGTCCTTAAATATTCTGGCAGTTTAAAGACTCATCATTACATAATGTCTAAAAAAATAAGTCAAAAAGCACACAACCTATATAGATATGTTACATCTCTTGTGATAGTAAGCAGAGTATTGGAAGACTTTACATGACCTAGGAAAAGAACAGTATAAAAGACTGATTAGGGCTGGCTATTAGACTAAAGGCTCCACCAGACCATGTTTTAATGGTTTACAAGATTTCTAAATCCAGAGCTGAATTAAAATTACATTATTTTTATGAAAGACATGACCTATGTTGTACTACCTGTCAAAGAGGTGGTCCTCACCAAGTTATAAAAGTTAAGAACTGTCACTCATCACATCCTTTCCCAGTTAGTCGCAGTTACAAACAGGGCCAAATTTGAGCCCGAAAGAAACAAGAGTTTCTAGAGGATCTAAGTGTCCTGCCATTTGGGTTTTTTGAACAATGCCATTTGACAGGTGCGGTAAATGATGACTGAAAATGGGTTGATTTAATACATACAACCATCTCTATAAAGACGTCCAAAGAAATGCAAACTACACACCCCCAAAAATCTGAAGTCTCTGCTTCAGCACAAAAAATGAATTTTTATGCAACACTGTGATACTGTGTACGGTACATGTTGGACGTGCACAACAAAACTTGTGATACTGTGTACTGTACATGTTGGACGTGCACAACAAAACTTGTGATACTGTGTACTGTACATGTTGGACGTGCACAACAAAACTTGTGAATCTGTACAAGTGCAGTTTTCTATCATTAAATGTCAAAAGACACAGCAGCTAGATGGGATGGACGCACAGATGGGCGAAGCACATCATTATCTCTGAGCGCTCATATACTTTTAGACGTGGAGACAAAACAGCAACTTTTGGTAATATGTTTCAAAACCCTGAGCTGCCATAGAGGCAAAGAATGACAGAACATTACAAATATTCTCTACTAATTGAGCAATGTCTGGAAGTGTACTGAACGGTGACCAAAACCTAGGAGATGAGTAACTGGACTTCACACAATGATGGTTTAATCCTGCACATGTACATGACATTGATACAAATAAAGGCACACCTGGTGAACAATAAGAGGTAGTGTTTCTACAAATATATGTATATTTAAAGCAATTAGTAAGAAGGCTGCAACACTGCTGATAGCCACAACCACATTCATCAATTACAATCTAAAATCCTGATAAACAATTTACACATTAAATCCTCACCTATTAATAAATGTAATCCAAATAATTTGTGCAAATACATATATACATACACATCAAAACACAAGACATAATTCACTGCCTTATATTTATCACTTTTATCAAAATACTGTGAACGACTTAAAATTTCGCCCAAAAAAGTGCATTTTCAGAGGTAAATGAAAGTCATAAAAATATTATATTTGGCGCTTAAACTAATATTAACCTACCTTCCAAACAAACCTTAAAACACCTCCCTACAAACAATAGAACTGCCAGAATCAGGAAAAATGAGCCACTTAGTCATGGATGACATTACAGGTCATTTAGAGTGTATCAATATTTTCATGCTGACTAGATGACCTCATTTCAGAGGCAACGAATATGTTTTATCAGGTTTTACTGAGTATACAAACAGTGATGTGGTTTTGATCTACAGGTATTTCAACATGTTTTACAGACAGGTTTGATCCAAACCAAGCAGTGATTTTTCCATTGGACAGTGAAAGTCTTCTGAGCAAATGCCAGTTTATCTAATTAGGTGCTTCCAGTGCCAAAAACTTTTCCTTTTGTACAAAATACTCATTTAACCTGAGAATTGCATATCTGAAACAAAAGCAAAACAATACACTGATATACAGATTAATAAAAAATACTAAAAAAAAGACTTCTCCAGGACAGTCTGCTGATAATATCTTAGTAATATTGTCAACAGAAATGTCAATTATTGAATTTGATCTAAAACTTCGACCCAAATATTAAATAGAGGTCAATAGAGGTCATAATATATAGCCTTCTTTTTTGTCTCTGAGATATCATTATTATCTTCCACACAGAGATCAAAATGCCTTTCTGAGATCAATAGTATTTTCAGAATCAGGAAAAATAAGTTGCTTGTTTTGAATGAAATGTTAGATCAAATACAGTTTTCCCTCAATCAGAGCAAAATCTTTTGAAGAAAGTTTTTACGGTTCTGTGAATCTCATTTCTAGTTAAGAAAATATAATAAAGCAGAGTTAACATAATAAGTTTACAGCTATTGTATACAATGAAAACATCAGAAGATTATTACAACAAATACAAGTATAACGAGACAGATTCACTTTTCTATACTCACCCTAAGTAGTCAAAGTCTATTGCAGACACATCTGACTGAATAAGAGCCCAGAATCCCCAAAACATGTGAGCCATCTGTGAAAGAGAGATTCATGGCTCACTTAAAATCTGTTCTACAATCTAAACATGTCATTTCTTCAACAGAGGAAATATAAACTACACTGTTTTCATAAACAGAACATTAATAGAACAAAATTCCCAGCACTGTGCCACAAGACTGAATTTATGGAACCCTAATGTTCTTACAGACTCTAAGCTTAGTTATGACCTGTTTTAAAATGTTCAAGTACAAGTAAGCTGTTTAGTCTTTGGGGGTACAAGGATAAGGTTGTTTTTTCTCTCTCAGTGATGCATCTGATGTCATTTTCAAAAAACTTCCAGAGTATTGCCTGAAAAGATGCATAAATGGGAATTCTAATTAAAATATAAGAACTACGGCTTAAAAAAATATTACTTAGATTTTTGTTTTCCTGTCTGTATCATTAAGCCAAACAACACACGCCGAACAACACAATTTGGCAGTTATGTTTTATGAAGACTCTAAATGTGTTCTCATAATGAAAAAATCCATGTACACGTAAGATCCCACACCAGCTTGGATTTGAATACCAACGTGTCTGTGTTATTCTTATTTATGTATTCTGGAATTGTCAAACACTGTACAAAGAAGGACATGCAGTGGCTGTTAACATTAATGATGCTGTCAATTATTAACTGTGTCATCTTCAATGCTGCTCTCTCGTATTACAAATTTCCTTGGCATTGGATAACTCTCTGGAGAATTTCTTCACCTTTTCAAATGGTTCCTATCCAACATCTTCCATCTTTATTTTTTAAAATTTTCTTCTCCACAATAGACAAGAAGTTTGGTGGGAATCCTCAATCAAAAAGATTAAAGGAGCCTCCAAAGCCAAGGGGTTAGCACCCTAGTGCAGCACCAAAGACCCAGGAGCCTCCCATAAATGCCATCGCTGTGAGCTCAAGAGTGGCTCAGGCTATGGGAAGGTCTGACAGCCTATGTGGGAAGGTCAGCCAGCAAGCTGCGAATGGTCGTGGGTTACCCACAGGCTATGTCTGGTTTTATTTCATAATAATACTGACAAAAGCCGTATGAGTGAAGTACTTTTGAGTACGGCTTAAAACATGAGACACATAAAGAAATAAATCAGAAAGATTAAGTGCATGTATAGGATCACAAAATATCTTTTTCATCTGGTCCAGAGTGAAGACAGTCCCAAATTTATTTCACTGCGCTGAGCTCCTTATGGAACACCCTTTTAGTTGAGACAACGTCAGTCCAGCTTTGGTGGGAAAATAAGTCAGTTTAAAGCTGAGCATACATGAGAGCTTAATATGCAACTCAACTCAAGTGGTTGTACGCTGTTGGTCCTAGTCACTGATGATCAGAGAATCACTTCACTATGTCACCTACACAAGCTCTTAGGATCCAACAAAGCAGTCAACGGTCTTCAGCCATTCTGCCTGTCCAGCTTGACACAGTCCAGAATGGGCCTTATTTTGACAGATTAGGGGATACAGTCCATGTATTTGTAATCCAAAATCCCACGACTCCAAGAATTTTCCTTCTTGAAAACAACAATTATCACTAGCAGCAATTTTTAATATTTGTGAATACTTGGTCACTCACCAAAGCGAACTTGTTGACCTGCACATAGAGCTTCTCCAGCTGTGTGCCTGTGATGAGCGTGTCTGGTCTCCCCGTCTCCTGATTACAATACTCCAGGTACATTTTCAGCCAGGCCAGCTGGTAGGCTTTATCAGGGTAGCGGGCATAGTCCACCTCATCAATACCTGATCACACAAATTACATCTCACGCCTTCATCATTCCACTAAATCTCATTTTATTCTTTGTCCTAAACATGGTAGAAACACTGGTAAATTTAGAGGCAACTACAAGGTAAATATACAAGTGAATGGATCTGAGTTATCATCTGTGACCTCCAATTTCGTCTGTGAATAAAATGCACTCGTTTTCGCCAGATTCTGAATGTTGACCTACATATTTTACAAAGGTCTTCTCAGGTTTGTTTGGGAGATAGGATAATATTCTCCTGGAAAGCTCTTTCATTACAAAAAAGTAGAATTTTATAACCAGTATTTGCCTCCAAAAAACACTGTTGGTACATGAATTTTAGGGCAAATTTAGTAATCCTGCTTTATAAGATATGAGACTTACAATGGATCAGCTTTGTATGTCGCTCATTTAACTATGTGATGTTGAAATGGTTGTAATACATCTGCATTGTAACCCAACTCGAAACTGATACCATGTTTCTTACTAAAAGATACCTCTGTTTAAACAACAATAAGGCACATGAGTTTAGCCAATGTCTTCAAGACATTCTACTCTGACAAAATGAACAAGGGAAAGCCACAGAATACAGGATAAAATTTGTTAACGATTTCAAGTTCTGGCTAAATCTAAGACACGATACAGCTACACTCCAGGAGATGACGACTATTAAACATTAAATCACACATTCCAATGTTTTAATAACATCTCTGACACATATTGTAGAAGACCATCACAGTATGTATCTCAAAAATAGATATATGCTGGCAATGACCTCAATGAAAAATAAACTCCAAAACAAATAATGTTGAGAAAAAAAGCCTAATTATGTCATAGGACTAAAAGGTAGGCGAGGTGTGCCAGCTGTTAATGTCAATACATCAAGGGACATGATGCATTTATTAGTATACATGTATACACACATTATTAGACGGAGGTCAACCAAGACAGCATGATAAACAAAGTGCAGACAGGTAATTAATTTAAATAAATAAACAATGGCAAGCTGTTGTGCATATGAAAGAATATAATAAATATTTTACCTGCATATTCACAAAAATGGTTGCCGATGTCAAATGCCTCATAGTTTAAGGCACCATACTCATAGTCTATACAAGAAACCATGTCTGAAAGAAAAATAAATTTTCAAAACAGAAAGTTAATAATGCATCACCAGAATCCTTATAACTTAGCATAAAGGAGGGTAACAGATATTTATTAATTTTACAAAATAATGCAAGGGTATACCCTTTATATAATTCCCTTACTTAAACAATCATGAGGGTGTCTTTACTGTTGCATCTATATGCAAGATACCATTACATTAAAACCCAAAGGGAAGACTACCGGGTTTCTGTACAAGCCTCAAGATCTTGGCAACATCCTGCACCCAACTGAATAACCCAATTCTTCTAATTACATGTATTGTACATGTAACTGTAACAGAAAAACACAATCTCCTGTGTACAGGGTGCCTCCGTGGTTCAGTTGGATAGCGTGCTAACACGCATAATGACCCAGGAGCCTCCCACCAATGCAGTTACTCTGAGTTCAAGTTCAGCTCATGCTGGCTTCCTCTCTGGCCATACCTGGGAAGGTCTGCCAGCAACCTGTGGGATGGCCATGAGTTTCCTCCCTTTGCTATGCTAGGTTTCCTCCTACCATAATGCTGGTGGCCATCGTATAAGTGAAATACTCTTGAGTATGGCATAAAGCACCGATTAAATAATTATATCTTCTGTGTACATATCTGATGAACAACACATCTACATGTATATCTATTTTGCTGACAACCTGGGGGAGAAAGATACTTTTCTGCTTTCAGCACTACTAATACCTGTCCAAGAAATTAGAAGAATTAGGTTAGTTAGACTTGACAGCTACCGTTGATGACTCACCAAACTCCTTGTTGTAGATGATATTTTTACACAGCAGGTGATTGTGACAGAAGACTACTGGGGAGTCCAGGGGCTCAAGACAACTCCGCATTTCATTCAGTTCTTTCTGCAGCTCAGCCTTGGGTTTGATGTGCTTCATATACCTGCCAATAACCACAGAAAAATCTCCTGATCAAATACGCTGACCACACTTGAAATACAGTACATATATATATCAAAATGAAGTGTTCGCTACTCCAAGTTGAGTATATTCAGCCTGAACAGGCTTTCCATTTTTCCCAATTGATACTGTCTCATAAATTTTTCCTGGAGACATGAAAGTCATCAACTTAGCTACATGCAGCTTTAGTTTCTACCTTCAAGCCATGATAATGTGTGTTGTACATGCTTCAATATACACCGATACCATCCTCTCACCTAGAGTAAGGATAACACTTAGCTAAAGAGGTCTGTTTTCCTTCTTCACTGAATTTATTTCGAATCTTATTAAATTGATCAACTATTTATTTATTTACTTTTTTCATACACTTGTTGCACTGCATGCTTGAGACTGGCTGCTGATCAGCACTCACTGTCAATATGGAGAACACAATACATGCTTGAGATTGGCTGCTGATCAACATTCATTGTCAATATGGAGAACACAATACATGCTTGAGATTGGCTGCTGATTAGCACTCACTGTCAATATGGAGAACATAATACATGCTTGAGATTGGCTGCTGATCAACATTCATTGTCAATATGGAGAACACAATACATGCTTGAGACTAGCTGCTGATCAGCATTCACAATCAATATGGAGAACACAATACATGCTTGAGACTAGCTGCTGATCAGCATTCACAATCAATATGGAGAACACAATACATGCTTGAGATTGGCTGCTGATTAGCACTCACTGTCAATATGGAGAACACAATACATGCTTGAGATTGGCTGCTGATCAACATTCATTGTCAATATGGAGAACACAATACATGCTTGAGACTAGCTGCTGATCAGCATTCACAATCAATATGGAGAACACAATACATGCTTGAGACTAGCTGCTGATCAGCATTCACAATCAATATGGAGAACACAATACATGCTTGAGATTGGCTGCTGATCAGCACTCACTGTCAATATGGAGAACACAATACATGCTTGAGATTGGCTGCTGATCAGCACTCACTGTCAATATGGATAACACAATACATGCTTGAGACTGGCTGCTGATCAGCACTCACTGTCAATATGGAGAACACAATACATGCTTGAGATTGGCTGCTGATCAGCACTCACTGTCAATATGGAGAACACAATACATGCTTGAGACTGGCTGCTGATCAGCACTCACAATCAATATGGAGAACACAATACATGCTTGAGATTGGCTGCTTATCAGCATTCACTGTCAATATGGAGAACACAATACATGCTTGAGACTGGCTGCTGATCAGCATTCGTTGTCAATATGGAGAACACAATACATGCTTGAGATTGGCTGCTTATCAGCATTCACTGTCAATATGGAGAACACAATACATGCTCGAGACTGGCTGCTGATCAGCATTCACTGTCAATATGGAGAACACAATACATGCTTGAGACTGGCTGCTGATCAGCATTCACTGTCAATATGGAGAACACAATACATGCTTGAGACTGGCTGCTGATCAGCACTCACTGTCAATACGGATAACACAATACATGCTTGAGACTGGCTGCTGATCAGCATTCGTTGTCAATACGGAGAACACAATACATGCTTGAGACTGGCTGCTGATCAGCACTCACTGTCAATACGGAGAACACAATACATGCTTGAGACTGGCTGCTGATCAGCATTCGTTGTCAATATGGAGAACACAATACTTGTTTCAGAACAGCTCAGAAAACAAAAGACAAGTGAACACAAGCATAACAATCTTGATTTATGTGATGTAATACAGCCGCAACAGGAAGCATTTAACATGAGCGATTATTTACCACATTTAAATGAAGTACCCATCATCTGAACCACCATTTCATGCTGATTCCCAAATATGGTCTTCATTACAATGGAAGTAACGACTGTGGTGCTACGATGACCTTACTTGCACGGTCATATCGACAAGGCTGAAGCTTAGCACAATGATGTCACTGATTCTTTTTAGCTGATGAATATGCTCTAACTGATACATGTTTATACAGGCATTGGTACCTTTCAAATTCTCACCGTTGCTGTTTTTGTGGATCTGTGAATGACTCTGGCACAAGGTCCAAATACTTCTGTATCTTAACCCACAGACATGGCTGACGGTTGACAGCAGAAGTTGTGTCTTTGGCCAGGAACCTGTGCACCTTTTCCAGTGGAATGCTGTGGAGTCTGGCCATTTCCTTAGCTATCAACCTACAACAGAAGGATTCTACTTATTTGCCTGCTGTGACTGACATGTCTGGTGCACTTCAAAGTGAAAGACCATACAAAAATGAAGTTATGGTGAGCGAGAAGACCATTAAAAACTGGATCTGAAAATTCATTCACTGATGTTTTTAGATTTTTTATCACCAAATTATATGCAGTCAAATATTTCGACTGTATGCTGGGTTTTATTGATAATGTGCTTCATCAGTAATGTCACAAAATTTTTGTACACCTTTAAGCCAATATGACATTAAATTTTTGATTTAGGGCCAGAGAAAAGAAGGTGTGACATAGCTGGTGAAGCAATAAAACCAATAAAATTTAAATATGAATTCCACCGTACCCCAAAAATCTGACAGAATAATTTAAAAGAATTAAAAAAAATAGCCATACTGAAAAATTGTTGTTAGAAATAAGACTCAACAACTAAAAAAAAAGAACTGACAAGTCTATACCTGGGTCATCACTTTAATATCTACCAGTACTAGCCTTTTCTTTTCAGCTCTCAAGATAATGTCACACGGTTTCTGGGTTACCCAGTATGAATTTCAGTATTGAGATAGAGTTTCTGCACTTTATAACAAAAGTCGTTACAAAATCTTAGCAATACATGTAAAATGTCATAAACTTCTACAAAAATGATAAATGTGCTTTCACAACCATCTACACTGTATGGAAATTTCCACCCACAGATAGGAGCCATTTGAAAAACTTTCCACCAGTTCTACAGACGGCCCATTGTTATCAGCACTGCACTCTCCTATAGCTGCACACGTCATATCTCCTACCACTTGTTGTGCTTACTGACCATGCTAGTTAAGTCCACGTATATTTTTTTTTTATTTGATTGGTGTTTTATGCCATACTCAAGAATATCCCCATGTATGTAAGAGGGCTGTAAGTTTTGGACTGCATGGTCTCCCGACTTAAACACTTAACACGCTTAACGGCTGTACACGGCTCTATCAGCTTCACAATCAGACAGGACAACCAGTTTATTTATTCATTTCATTGCTGTTTAATGCCGCAGTAAAGAATATATTGTAACGATTCATCATGAAACCATGAAATTCATTTGTATCCATTTGTTTTATAGGAAGGGAATAAACTTTGGCGTCAAATATTACTGAATTTTTGCCCCTACAATACAGTTCCATTACACATCCAAAACTGTTTTTTAACAGCTTAAGTTATATTTCTTAATAAAACAAACATCGATTTAATAAAACCCATAATCCTTCATTTCATAAAAACACTGTGTTTGTAACAATCTGTATTGTGTCATAATAAAAAAGAAAACATTGCTATCCTAAAACTTGTATTTCTTCCTACAACCCACCTGCTAATATGGTTATCTCTGACCATCTGTTCATCTAAGGGTACACCTGGCAGGTATGCATAGCAGATGCCGTTATTAAATGTACAGTACAGTGGTGGGCCACAGCCAGCTGCATGAAGTAGTCTCATGTTCCTCATTTCGGCTTCTCGGTCAATAATCAGGTCCGTCTTCTCGCCATATATACGCACCATCACCGTATCACTAGGCAAACCATCCACAAACACACCAAATAGAAAATTGGTAATCCCCTCAGTGAATGTCTGCAAGAGACAACGATTTACAAAGAAACACATTACACAAATGATAATACTTAACAGTGTCCAGTTTTATCACATAAATAATACAACACTGCTTAATGATATCTATACAGGTCAGTGTGTTTCATATGTTTTGACAAATTCTGTCCATTCTGGAAGATAATGGGTAATGTTTTAAGACAATTAATTTGTTGATACATAATCATGTAATTAGTGTTACCCTAATTCTTTTAATTTTGGGGCATTTGGTCTGCTCCTTTTAGCCAACATACATGTAACATTAACAGGGATACACAGTTTCTCATTTCTCACATGTTAGTTGATCTCATGAACAGCACAGCCATATGTTTACTTTTCTAAAACGAACCTGAGAGAGAAATGACTAAGAAAATTTTATCTTTCAGCAATACTAATATCTGTCCTAAAAATCAGAGGAATAAAGGTATTAGCAACATAGTGCAAGTGGACGTCTCAAAGCCTGCATTTAAGGCTGTGGATACATATAGCCTGCCACTCAAGCAGGCACGCAGCTGAAAGACACATCACAACATAAAACCAAAAATACGCTTTGCTGACATCTAAAATTTAGCCATGCTGTGTACATTGTTCTGTTGTTGCACTCACATACACATGTACATATATACAACTGCTTTAGTTTGTGGTCAGAGTTGTGTGTTAGGATAGGTGAGTTGGGGGAGGCATAGTGAGGTGACTGGGCGGAGGCTGATGCTGATGGGTAGAATGGG
Source organism: Acanthopleura granulata (assembly GCA_016165875.1). Taxonomy (NCBI): domain Eukaryota; kingdom Metazoa; phylum Mollusca; class Polyplacophora; order Chitonida; family Chitonidae; genus Acanthopleura; species Acanthopleura granulata. The sequence continues at coordinate 24,678,287 of JABBOT010000001.1, forward strand.
GATATGCTCGAGGTGGTATGTGTGAATGTGTGTCAGGAGGGGAGGTTTGAGGCTGGAGGTTTTATGGGATTTGGCAGAAAAGAATCATACTGCGTCAGTGTCCTCGCTCTAATGTTAAGGGATTGGCCAACCCAGTTTGTTTATATGCCTGTTGAAAACGAGACTTTGCGTATCATTGTGTATGCACCTGACAACTCTGCTCCAGATTAGCTCCAAAGCTCTTGCACTCATTGCAATGACAGCATGAAGCTACAGGAGCTGTAACTGCAAAATCACGCAGCTTGTCCAGTGTTCTTGCGCCTTGTGTTCTCCATACACATAACGGGTATAAAACAACAGTTCAGACACACATCGACCTCTGTTCCACCACAACTCTCGTCATGGAGAGTCTAACAGTCATGGCGTCTGACAGGGATGTTTAACATGGGGCTCCATGCTCTGAGGCTGGCCGTCTGGTAAAGGACAAAGTTAAGACCACTGCGTTTGTGGTTTTCTAGTTGCTGTGCTTCTGAACTGTTGTTACATGCCTCTGAAAGAACTCTGGAATTACTACACGATTTGTTAACATAATGAGTGCAAGAGCTTTGGAGCTACCAGGGACCTGTTTCACAAAACGATTTTGGGCTAAAGCCCAAAAACTATAATCTTTTTTAGAAAACAAAATACCTCATGCTGGATGCTCAAACTTGGCTGAAATTGCCCTATCACAGCTTACAATCAGCCGTCAAAGTGTTACTGATCTGATGCATGTATTGCACAGTTTAATTTGGATTACAATTTTCGGCTAAAGCCCAAAATCACTCTGTGAAAAATGGGCCCTGGAGCTAGGTCCAGATCGTGAGGAGGCTTATTGTGACCGTGTTGTGAGGGAGTGATTTATGGTAGGTGAACTGGATTGGGTTATAGTGAAGATGAGGGTGGTGGGCTTGTCAGTGTCCACGTGGCACATGACGTCCGTTCATTCATGGTTTCCTGAATGAATCCCTGAACACTGACTGTAGCATGGAGGATCCCCTTTTCAAATGTTGTCCACGTGACAAAACCATGTGACATACACACTGAATCCTTACTAAATTCATCTATCAAGTTTAAAAAGCAGCCCTTACCACAACATACCAAATGATTTAGTGATATAGACATCTGCCTACGGATCCAACACTGATGTGTTGTGGGAATTCCAAACCAGCGACTGTCTCGAGAAATTTCAAGGTAACATGTACAGTAACCCTACATACACCTGTATGTCGTTGGCACGATTAGCACATGACATGTGCATCATGTAACAGACTTCTGGTACTGAACAAAACATAGGTTATTTACCTTAGTTTTGCTTTGAAATCCAAAATTCCATTTGTTAACCAATGAAAACACAGCACAAGCACATGACCAAGGGAAAATAATGTCATACAAAACTAGGAAAGTGACACATCCACACCACCCTCACCGCTAATGAATCCCCTGGCCTGTAGAGACCACTGCGTGACATGGGGAGGTGGGGTGGGAGGAGTACTCTCTTTAACAGATGATAGAGATTTGATCTTCCTGGACATTACAAGTTAATATCAAATCAAAACAACGTGTCGTGAGACCGTTGTAAGATCGATTATATAACTACAAGTTAAATATACCATTGTGTTTGAAGTCGTACCAGCTGGAACACGACACACACAGGCAGCGATTTTGTTTCTTACCGACAGCTTGACTTTGTCCAGTGGCCATTCGGGGCGTAGATGTTTGATGATTTCAAGCGCCCCGGTTTTAGCATCGTCTGGATCTACCGTAACATCTACACAGGGTATATCTTTATCTGCAGACGACATGATAAACTTTGTAGTTCGTGGACAAGGTAGAGGTGTACAGAAGTTGACATACAGCCTTTCTAATGTTGTTGGATTAAGCCAAAGACATTCAGAAATTCAAAGTGACTTAACGCGAGTGACCCGCTTTTACCTCTCAATCATATAATCTATTTATGACCTCATATCCTTTAGATAACTTTTCCCCTCGTCTTTCCCACGGGTTTTTTTTTCATGAATTCCTTCTAAAATTTCTTAAAAAAGTTAAAATTAAGAATCTACGAAATTAACATACAACAGACAATCAGCTAATTGGGCGCGTTTTGGAGACAAAGAGGAGTGATGATCCGAACACAAAGACAAATTATACATGTCTATAGGCCTAATCAAGGACGGAGTGCGCCTCAATGATTTAGACCAGGAACTGTCCTACCGGTCTCGGAAACGGACTGCCTGTTAATAATTTGTTCTTTATTTCTATTGTCATATATAAATCATAATGTTTTATAATACAGTAACAAGGTACGGCAATCTGTTATAATCATTACCGTATTAGTATAAATATAAAAAACATGTATATGTGTAACCATAAAAAACAAAACAAAAAAAAAGGCATTGTAAACAACTAAACAAAATTGCCTATGTAACAAGTATAAACAAAGCATTGGTATGCGGGGCTCGATATAACATGGAGGCAAGAGAACTGGCCCTAAAACCAGTATTTAAACATTTAGGCGCTGGAACTCTGGATGGCTGAAGGGCTCCGTTGTCGCAAATGGCTCTGTGAATAGCCTGCAGTTATGTTCTCTGTATTAAATAAATTTACTTCCTCCGACCATATGTACCAAACCGAAATTTAGTCAGATGGATGTTAACATAATCAGTCTCCAGTGCACAACTTTTGAAGCTTGCCAAAATGTTTTACATGTATATTTCTGTATATTTGACATTTTGTATCACAGATTTCAGTATATATGGAGTGTTCTCGGGGTAAGCCTACGACTGTTTGAGTTAGATAAGTTTTTATCAACCATATTTCGTTTCGCCGCCCACGATGCTCGCGAGCACGCACACATGTCTAAGACTTCTTTGATGTGACGCAATGAGAGAATACAGCAAATGGGCTTCTTTCAACTTTCTTTCTATTTGTATCCCGACTACAGTTTTAAAAGTGTTGTTTTAATCAAGGAATGGAACACAACATGCGGTTTTCGAGGCTTTCAATGTAGGCCTACATCCAGGAAATAAATGATCACTCATATATATAGACAACAAATTTTCAAGTTAGGTCATGCTCACAAGAGTACTTTGGACATCTGTACATAGAGAAAAAACAACAACAAAAAGGATACCGTCATAAGACTAATCTTTGTGATGAGGAATCGAACAATAAAACAGTTCAATATGTGCATTAAACATTGCACTCTTAATTACAACAGTGTATACGGTTAAATAACACACAGGTTGATACTTCTTAATAAATAAATTTAACATCAAATAAAGCCTGCTTTTCACCATGAACTCTATGTGAGAATGAAAAATCTTTAAACTCAGTACTAAAGAGATAGAGAGCGTTGCAAAATGTGCCGCAAGAAGAAAACAGTTATTTTAACTGAAAAATTGTTGTCTGTATGCGGTTAGTCGGGATCTTAGGTGTGAGATGGTGTAAGAGCACCTTGCAGTGGATGACGACGACTTGTAAAGGCTCCTAATCCAGGTCACCAAATGTCGGGTGATTGTTAGGTAGTACATGTTCACCACGTGTATATTACCGTTTGGCCGATGTGTTAACTGTACCATTCAGATGCAGCACGAAACAAGTCGAGGATTAGACAATTATACATTTAAGACCAGTCTTATGACATTAAAGACCTGGGGCCACCCGCACGAAGACCTCTTCAAGTTACGAGCACGAAGCTACCATAGCTACACGCTGGTTGCCACCATGATAGTAGTTACGTGCTCTAAACGGTAGAGGACTTCGTACCAGTGAGCACAGTTCTTATATTCCTTCACCTCCAAGCTCAGCGTTATGGTTTATATTTTGGTAGATAGTCTCTACATGCAGAGACTGAAACGACTGCCAAACGCTTAGTGCCGGTTAAGGGCAATAGAACAGTAGTTCCAAAGCAATGAGAAATTCACACACTTGTCGTAGGCTGACACCTCGGTGACCTAGTGGTTATAGAGCGTCGGCCTCGGGGTCGGGAGATATGATGGGATGACTCCTGGATCGGGTCATATGAAAGACTTTAAAAATGGTGCTTGTTGCTGCCTCTCTTAGCGCTCAACACTGAGAGGTTAGCGCAAGAAAACAATTCTGGTCGGCCTGGTATTAGTAGGCTATAATGTGACTGGCATGATGTTACAGTGGCGGCATGGACTGCTTCAGTTTACGACAGTACCTGGCTAGAACGTCCGCCTCGGGGTCTGGCGATCTGATGGGATCAAGTCGGGTCATACTAAAGACTTGTTGCCGCCTCGCTGAGCGCTCAGCACTGAGCAAGAAGACACAGAATATATATATACATTCTAAGGACTCCACGTCGTCATATAACTGAAAAATTATTGAGTACGACGTAAAACCCAAGCATACATCTATACATACATACACACATTAGCTTTCTTAATTGCTGAAGCTTCTTGGTTTTGAACAGAAAATTCTGGCATCAACCAAAGGAAAGTCATCTGCTTCCGAAGTTCGGCCATTGAAAACGCACCTACGGTTTAATGTTTACTTTCCTTTTGATGGTGGTATAAATTCTTGCACAGTGTAACAGTGCGACCCACTGTAACGGATTGCATGAAGTACTGGGGAATAGCGATTATGCTACGCCCAAGTATTGTAGCTGTTAAATACTAGCAGAGGTGAGACAATCTGCAAGGCCACACAGGATATTCAAGTGCCTCTGATAAAAATTTGTTGATTCTGTATTTTGAACGCAGTTGTTAATCCTGATGAAACAGTTACATGGTACTGTAAGACAGATCACACTCTGCAAAACAAATGCGTACAAATCTGCACATCCACAATACATGTGTATGAGTGATACACAAATTGTGTTTCACTGATACACGTCATTGTGAATGTATTACACAAATTACAAAAACTGTGTACTGCTGAAACACAAAAATTATGTTCATGCGCAATTTTGCCGCACTAATGTGTACTACTCGTACACAGTGCTTTTTAGAGAGCAGTCTCATTCATTTTGAACCATATCTTTCCTTCATATTGGGACAAATACATATTCTCATCTGATGTATATACATATTATCACTGTGCAGACAATGACTTTTGTCTGCTGTTGTAGAAACATGTGATTGTGAGGTGAGTTACGAGAAACTGCATAATTTCATAAATGTAACACCTGCGTGCCCATTAAATGTAGTTCTCGTACATGGTGCAATGACACAAATTACCTCTGAAGGTATCTGTAATAGAAACATGATAAAACTGTATTCAAACTTGTTTCACTATATATTGACGTTGCTTGATGTACTTAAAACAATGATCTGACATGTTTTTACTTTCGGCTTGACAGAACGTGAACAAATTCTCGTTCATTGACACGGGCAGCTAAAAATAACCGCGATGCTGCGACGTTTAAGGTAAAAGTTTCGACTGGTGAGTTTGTAATTAAGATTTTTGTACCAGGTTGTGCCTGAAAAACGTCGAATATACTTATGCAGCTGGAGACACTCATGTCTGCAACCGTTCAAACTGGTTGCATTAGGCAGTAATGGCGATATATCCAGGGTATGGCGATGGCCTGAAGTATTGTGGCTGTTAAAAATTTCTCTGGATGAGAAACTTGGCAGGTAAAGGAGGACGGAAGATATTAGATTACCTCTAACGATTTGTTTGTTACTAGTATGTGTTTGAAGGGTGGATGGTAAGCGATTAGCATGCGATTAAACTGGATTGTAAGACAGGCTATATCTACCCATACTGCTTCGATAATTAGGGACACATACATATTTATAGGTAAACAGTAAAATATTTGAGCAAGCTTTAATAAGCCACAGTATTCATTTTTCAGTGTTATTAGTACAATAACCCCAACCTGACCCATGGCTCTGTCACAGGAGACTTTGACATTAAAATCGGAAAAGAAAAATCCATTTCATTTTAAAATTTTAACTTTTTGTCATTTTTAGGATATAGTTTTTCATCTTAACTATTTCAAAAGCTGTGTTACACTTATATTGCCACTACGAACAAATGATGACCTTTTCTCCTATTGTTAAATACGGTGTATATGATTTATTGTGAATTAAGAGAAAGGCACATAGACAAATTTAACAACTATGTAGTCGACGTGTATACTTGTATATTTTTCAGAAATTAAATTCTTGTATACGGTGAAATGACAGAAATAACCCCTAAAAGCGTTGGTGATAGTGACAAGATAGAACTGCATTTATATTTACTAACGTCGGTCATTTCATTGGTGTAGTTTGTGCATACAACAACGAACTGACGTAGTTATATTCACACTGAGCGAGGTGCTGCAAGCTTCATGGCATGAAGGTCAATACATGTAATGTGGCGACCGTTGTAAGGAATGGCGATCATGTTATGTAGCCCCATGTTGCTCCTGTTAAATGGTGTCCCAGATAAAAAAAGATGGCAACTAAAAGTCCCATCAGGACATTTGATTAATTATAAGGATTTGTTCATTATGTATTTGGAGGGTGGATGCCGACTGGCTAGTAGAAGATTACACTGGATTGTAAGACACATCAAGCACAGTATCACGCTGTTTCGTTAACCCGTGACGTGTAAATATTTATTCCTTCATGGTAACAGCACTCCCAGGAGAAATAAAGAGAACCAGTTGCACTGCATACATCATGAGTGGTCTTGTCCACTTCAAACACAAAATATGTCATATGTGCAGTCACCATATGGGTGCATGATTTTATTTGCACTACTTGCGTAACAGCCAGAAGTACCGTGTGAACATACCATGCACGCTTTAACCTTTTCTATCATATAAATTAAATGCAAAGTAAATTCAAATATTTCCTGTTTTAATCAGGTCCTAACCAGTGCTGTAGGCCATATAGGTACATTTTGAACTTACATCGCTTGGATTGATAAAAAATCGGTGCATGATTTTGTTAGCACTACTTGCTCATATCTGGACTCCATGATAAACCTCCATACATAACAGCCCAATGCAATGTCTGAACATTGCTGCACAGCAGATGGGCATCTTATTCAACTTTTTTACGGAAATTGTTTTTTACATCATAGTCAATGCCAACATTTGGAAAGCGACTTTCTAATATAACCTTGCAGTGAAATATTCTTGAGTACGGCGTAAAACACCAATCAAATAAAGATAATCCTGTATAAGAGTCCCGATCACTTTCATCTGGTAAGCATTTAATTAAGATTTATATACCACGCTTGACCTGGAAAACATACATGGTGCTTAAGACACGCGAGACATGTCTGTTACCTCTCAAACTGCATGAGGCAGTAATGGCAGTATAGCTGAATGGTATGACGATGGGGTTACGCTCCCATATTGGGGTGTGCAATATTGCCCCAGATAAGAAACATGGCAAATAAACGTCCACGAAAGATATTTAATTACATATAAGGATTTGTTTGTTATGTATTTAAAGGATAGATGCTGACCAGTTAGTATGCGATTACAGTCTCTTGCAGGCTATGCCCCTGTTTTTTTCGATCCTCCGTGACATGCACAGACATGTACTTGACATGTACAGACATGTACAGACAGGCACTTACAGGTGAAAAGAAAAAATTTGTACCATTAAACTTGCCCGAGGCATGGCTATATCTAAAACAGGCTTCGAAATACAATTTGATAAACAAAAAATCATTTTTCGTCATCTATAGGGCCTATATTTTCATCTTAACTATACTCAAAAGACCTGGAAGTTATTATATTAATACTTTGTGCGAATAGGGACGTTTTCACCTGCTAACCTAGTTACATTCACAATGTGCGAGGTATACATGTAGAACGACAACACTTGTGAGAAAAAGTCACATACAAAGACTCTAGCTGTCAAATGTTACCTCACGCAAACATTCAGAAGAAACTGTCCAGAAGGACGGTAATTTCGGGTGACATTCCAATATTATACCAATAGGCTATGACAACATTTTCAGGATGTTCATGGACTTTTATTAAAAGCGTCCGTTATCCCGAATTTAAACTTGGTGTTTATGGCTCCATCATATGCAGAACATGTTATACAGATCAGGCGATGCGACTTGATTTGTTTCTTGCACTAATGAATTTACATAACAGTGCAGCTTTTATAATCTGGGATGTCAGAAAACGAAAGATATAGGATTTGATTGGTGTTTATGAAGCACTCCAACATATTCCGCTTATACGATAGCATTATGGTGGGAGGGAACCAGGGATTCCAAGCCCGGGGAGAAACCCATCAGCATCCGCAGGTTGCTGGTATGACCGGAGAGAATGCCATTCTGAGTTGCGAAAGATATGAAAACATGTATAACTGTGTACATGAGTAACTGGAACACTACATGTGGTGATTAAAGCAGATATAACCTTGATCTACCCTGTTAATTGGAATAGAAAATGAAAAGCGATGGCGAGTTTCTAACAAAACTATGGACATACCGATGGTGGAAGTGAAGAAAAGTATATACATATATGCATGGCATAGGGGTAAGAAGTTCGGGATCCGGGGCAGTTTCGTGCATTTTGGACCAGCTTTAACTAGCTTAAATGATTTACTTATTTATTTGATTTGTGTTTTACCCACGCTCATCCGCAGGTTGCTGGCAGACCTTCCCACACACATTCAGAGAGGAAGTCAGCATGAGCGGTGAGAAGCACCTGGGTCATTAGGCTGTACTAGCACGCAAACCTCCCCGCCACGGAAGCTCCCATAGCTTACATTGAGGTTACATTTTATACTGATTTCTCAGCTGAATGATCAATTCAAATTAACCGTGAAGAAATCCAAGCCTTAATACCTTGAGTTAAAAAGAAATCTTTGGATTATAAAACCACCTTTATAGGTATATTTAAAATACTTTAGGACTATACCACTCTACACACAGTGACATTTTTGTCATGTTACCAAAAGTTATGGTTTTGTACATGAGTTATAAGAACTTATACCACCTGTTTATACACGTACCCACTGTACTGTAAATTTCTCAGAAGCAAGTTCTTTGGGGAGAAATGACACAAACGGTCTCTGAAGTTATTTATGAGAAATGAGAAAGAACTGTGTTCGAACAACACGCTATTGACATGGTTTGCTCCACTTTGCAACGATAGCTTGACCTACTTACATTCTTTTTCCTAGTTACTAGAAATCATAAAATATGTAGCACCCGTGCCATTTCGTTTTCTAAACTACATGTACTTGAACAACCTCAACACATTTTAATATAGTAGAGAAAAATGCCAGCACTAATGACCCTCTGACCACTTGGAGACTTATGCTCCACGCCCTTTAACTCTACATATAGCCTTCTAGTACCAGGTACATTGCATAGGTCAAGCAGGTAAATAAAATAATACGGAAAGTATTAAAAATCAGATCAAGGGAAATTTTGTAAACAAATTTTTATAAACAAATTTTGTTTATAGTTATAGTGTTGCAATAAAAGAGAAAGATTTGCAATAGGCAGTGCTTCAATACCGACTCTTAAAAAAAAGTGCACGTTATTCCTCCCACGAAAGCATATAACACAATTATCGTAAAAAGTGTTCTTAGGTTTGGATCCAGAATACGTGCGCTTGAGGAAAAATAACAATTTTGTACACGTTTCTTAAAAGATAGGATTATGGAGAATATGGTACCAATGTCTACAGCACAGGTATAGAATTATAAGCTGGCGTTAACACAATTAATGTATGTAATGATCCGACTGTGTTTTGTTGCTGCAGTATATAATTGCACACAAAGTCGACATTAAAGTGAATTCAGACTAAGTCTCTTCTGGACATACTGTTCGCCAACTCTGTATAAGTCTTCCAGGATATCACAGCTGTCAATAGGTGTCGCTGTTGTCTAGTGTATAGATAGTCTGATACTGTATGCACATGATGTTTAGTTTCCCTGCACTCAGTACGAGCAATATTCCAACCAGAAATGGGAGTCCTGGAGTACTCACGATGTGACCGTCCTCATGACAGACTTTCTGTTCATTCGATGCGCGAATAAAGCCATCGAGAACAGAACCCGTAAAAGAAACGAATTTCAACTGGCTAGAAAGTAAGGTACAATGAATTTCAAAAATGCCGAGGTAAATCCAACCTGCTTCCAGTTTTGGAGTTCCGTCATCATGGTAAGAGGGATCTTTCTATGGATTGCTGGTACAAAGTATGCTGTATTCGAAGAAATTCAATAGTACTCAAGAGTCTCGTAATAAACGCCGCACACAGTGTCACCTATTGGATAGGGCCTACTAAAGAATTCTTTTCACATGTATATATTCAACGGTGGTGGGTGAATTTGAAACACACCCAGTGAAGTACTAGATTTATGCCCTGTGTCAGACGTCATTTTCCAGGCTCCTGACAAACCTCTTGACTGAATATAGCGATGGATGGTCAAGTTAGCCACAGCTGGCTTCGAGCTTACGACTCCGTTGGTGAGAGACCAATCGCTGTCACACAGAAAGCACAAAACTTTTGATCAGTGACCAAGCGAAAGCTCATTTATTATAACCAGGAAGCATAACTTTTCTCATGTTGCACACAAATTGCCAGCTTGAAATTTATCAATTCAAGCCTATCAATTTAAATACACAACGGCTACTGAAATGTCAAATCTACGTGTCCCCCCCCCAAACGGTGATAGTATATATATATATTGGTATTTAAACCACCATTGTTTATACATATAGTCATTTTTGTGGAGAATATGAAGCATAAATTTCTCATAGATGCCATGGTTATGATTTTTTGATCATTTCATTGTAATCAGACTTCATCATAATTATATTCTGAAATAAAACAGAAGCATAAGTGCACTAAGGAGGTAGCGTATACGTGTGCAAAGGGCCGGCAAGTCTCTGCCCTAGTTATGGATGAGACGACGGGAAAGAACTACAAGAATTTTGGACTTTATACGAATTTACAGACCCACATGCAAGTCTTTATGAGCCAAAAACTTAAAACAACCCTCGTAGCCTCCCCCCACCTGCCCCCCACCCCGAAGGACATTTGTCTACTTAGTAGGTGTAACAGAACGGAGAATCAAGTCGTAATATATAGGTAGGAATATTTCCCATCTTGACAGGAATATTTAAACTGCTCTGGAAATATTTTTCCATACATAAAAACATAATTTCTTCTGTAAAGTATTTAATATTGGACAAAAATTAATGTCCTCAATGAAAATATTTTTATTTCTTAAAAACTATACCTTTTTAAAAACATTTTCGCTGTGTAATCAAAATAGTCACCGTAAAAATCCATCGTAAGCGAGAGCCCCTCTAAGTATGCCAAAATGAGTGACGAAATGTAGTAAACGGGTGCTTAGCCCACCACTTTAATATTCATTCAAACGAGATTTGATTGGTGTTGACACCAAAAAAAATTAAAACCTTGTATCAAAGTTAGAATGAATTCGTGAGTACATATATATTGATCTTGTCCTGGATAATTTAGTATTTCAAATTTTAAATATTGCTTGAGATTGGAAAACTTGCCACTAAAATCCCCACAAGTGTTTCAGGGTATAGCTGTTTGCAGTGATTTAAAAACGTGGGCCGTGTGCATATGTTGGCATAGGATATATGCAATTATACTACTAAATGTAAGTCGTATATGTATGACTGGTTCAGCTACAACTAGGGGCCTACATGTAGACTATCTAGTCTAGCTGCCTGTTTTCTTTAATGGTTTGTCACTGTGCTGTTCAGCGTAACCTGTCGTCACGAGAACTGTTCAAGTAGGGCGCCTGAGCTTATCTAGTCAGCATTCTTGGTTGCTGGCCAAGTAAATGCCATTTGGTGGCGTGACGACACCAATCCAATGGTCTGCGCATATTTTCACCGGTCAGAATTCAAGTGTTATGCAGATTTACTTTCGGTTTGACGGCTATATAAATCCCCATTGGCCATGAGCCTGGGTGGTGACAAGAGGGACAGAAAACGCGCAGTGGAGATGCTATTTTCATGAATCTAGCATAAGGTAAGGACTTTAATTCCTACATTTGATTAATTATAAGGATTTGTTCACAATGTATTTGGAGGGTGGATGCTGACCGGCAAGTAGAAGATTACACTGGATTGTAAGACACATCAAGCACAGTATCATGCTGTTTCGTTAACCCGTGACTAACAGTAATGCCTAATGGGAATGTAGGACATGTTTCCCCTCTGGACAATTCCCCCGTGGACAATCCACCTCCCCCACCTCCTTCCCCTGGACAATTCCGCCTGTATATACACCACTGAATGGTACAATACTTTTTATATTGCAATAGCTCTATGCAACTCATAACGGACATGAAGGAGTAAATATGAAGTAAAACTGCATGTATATCTACTCTTGTATTACATATGCTTCAATCAATTCTCTTATCTGCTGTTTAGTTTTTAACTTATTTTAAACATGTCCGTCAGCATTATTTACTGTTGCATGTTGTCATTGCCTCGGCAACCATATATGGTTGAAACATGTTTTCGCCACGATATGGTTGAAACATACCAATGTTGCGTCAAGCCATAATCATTCATTCAATCAATTCTCTAAAATGGAAAATTTATATTGTTTTGCATGTATATCATGACAGAGTGTTTAAGGCTCTTATCTTTCAATTGCTGGACACTGGGTCAGTCCTAGCTTTGGAAAGAAGGTTTATTAATTCCCCTGCTCACAGTGCAATTCTGTTTGGTGCCGACTGTGGACCGCTATCATGAATCAGGAATGGCTTAGGTGTGTGTTGCCTCCTGTGTTGGGCCATTCTTCGGAAATAACCCGTTCCTGAAATACGAGAAAAATCCCCCTGCATTACAGTAGTTGCTTACAGAGTTGCTCTCAGAATGTTCAGAAAAAAACTGGACAGTTATGTTTTTAAGCAGTGATTTGAAAGGATTCTCTGCAAATTTCAGCTTGCATAGAATGGTCAACATCAAAATCAAAGTTGTTGACACATGCGACCTAAATCAGTTAGTAGTTAATGCAATAGACAACACTGTCAGTTTTACAAATTCTCAATTATTAGGGCAAGTATAATTTTCATTTACCCGAAGACTGTTTGGAACCTTTGGAAAAAACACCTTGTTTGTTCCGCCTTCCGCCTTATATTTCTCTCCACAGCATCTATCCTACTAACATGCTGGCTAACCTGTTGTTTTAATCTGGATCCCCTCCTGTCCAAGCCTAGCTGACTGGGGAAAATTAACACCTGGTACTGAAAATGGAGCAAATAGAGGTTTCACCTAACATAAACTCATACATTTTGGGGGAAAATTCTAACCATTTAGTTAAAAAGCAAGTTATTAACCTAAATGAACAGACTAGCTGTATTTTAGCCGGCTGTGTATTGTTGCAATGGTCTAAAGGCCTGGGCAGTTGGGAGTCCAAATTAAAACAACAGATTATGGCTGGATTATTAGATGTTTATTTACAGAGATATTTCCTACAAAAGACTTAACTCATTGGATGTTTATTTCAACAGGCCCCCTTAGCTCTTTCGTGAATTTTGATCATGGTTTTTAGCCATTTTCTGTTATTTTATTCTTTTTATGCTATTTAATTATATATTTTTTTTACTGCAATTTGAGTATATTAAGTACTATAATTTCAATACCCTGAGTATAAAACTGATGTTAATATCATAAATCAACGCACGCACACAAACACACATATAGATATGCCTTTCTATAAATTACCTGTCAATAAAATTGAAACCAGAGGGAACGATACTTCATGAATAACTTTAAATCTGAACTTAACAATGAAAACATGGGGAGGTAATTTCTCATCACGGATCCCCCCACTGGACAAGTTGTAAATAAGACTATGTCAGCACTTGTACAGCATCCTTGTATATGGGGCGGGGTGCCTGGGGGGCTGTCGGGGGGGGCACACACCAGAGAATTGTTCGGGGGGGGGATTGTCCAGGAAGGATATGTCCATACCTTGTCTAATGGGGAGGGACCAATGACGCAGTTGACAGCTCAGGGTATTTGCCTGTAGGCCTAAATTAGTCCTGCATGAACTCCAAAAATATCGGAGCGGCAATGGAGTTCATGTAAGACTATGCCTAAATAAGATTTTGTTCGTTCACGCACGTTACAATTGAATACCGGTAACTCTTGCCTTCGTGTACAACAGTGCATCACTTAATACAAATAGAGCATTCCAGTCGCGTTTCAAGTCACGTTACAACATTCATTATTTACACTTGCACATAATTTAGCAAAACAGCCATAGGCATAGAAATTGCCACTCCACTATTTGACCGGGGGGGGGGGGGTCACTATACAATTTCACTGCAAATAACAGCTCGAACCTTACCTTACATTTGGTATCAGCCGATTCCTTGAGTCAGTCGGGATGTACACATGACAAAGTCAACACCGGTAAGCCATCTTTCAAGAGAATTCCAGCTGTTTAAACTTTTGTTTCGAACTTTTCGAGCCACCTTTTTTTTTCGCTACTTTGGAGTTTCCAGGCGACCTAGGCGACCCCTTGGGGCCTTGCCTATTGGGCAGGGGTAGATTTCGCTTGCTCCAGCCACCCAACATTCAACGATGTTCAGCTTCCCCCGGTCTAGATTAAATCCACATTTAAATATGAATTCGGCCCAGAATACTTTGGACTTTAACTTGAATGAAAAATAAACTGCATGCCTTTACAAGCAACTTGAAGATTGCAAGCCTAGTCTTCATCCCCAACTTGTTGCAATGGTCGAACACCCCCACCCCCCCACTTTAGGGAAACTTCGTATGCCTATGACAGCTCTGTACACACGTACATGGTAGATTTTGATGTGTATTTCTCAGAAGTAAGTTCTTGTGGAGAAATGACACCCATGATCTTTGGAAGTATTTACGATAAATAGAATCCAGAGTTGTGCACTACTGATATGAACAAGTGCATTATGCCGTGTGGACAGGTTGTTCCAATTGATAGCAATGATAAAATGACCTATATAGTTTGTGATTTGATGTACTATCTGTTAGTCTGCCCAAACGGACTTGTAGTGTTATTTCAAAATTTATCACAACACTGAGCTCTTTGCCCCCACTCAAAAAATATCACTACAGATTTCCAAACTAAATGATACAAGTATACAGTTGTTAACCGTCTGATTTCACGGTATGTTTAGGTTCCATCACCATGGAGGACTCGGGTTCGGAGGAAGAGCTCTCGGATATGAAGAGACCACCTCTGGTGAAGGACTTGAGAGCCATCCTTGAGGAATATCCAGATAATGGGCAGATATTCAAGGTAGTTATACTCTTTTATCTTATTATGAGTGATATGTATCAATGTAACCATCTTTGAGGCATTTCAAGCATGTTGAAGAGAGGAAAAATCTTGTGAAATTAAATAAAATTTCATGAGCTATTGCGTTTGATCAGGCTGCTCCTGATTTTCCCGTGGTTCAGTCTAGCTGGTGCGTATGAGTAAGCGTGCCAAACTCTGATGAAGCTGTGCAGGATCTCTTGATGAAGTTTTCTACTCTTTGGTCAAAGTGTGCATGAGTAAACATGTCGGTGTGACTAAGCTGTACATGAATAAGTGCTCTCATCTCTGATAAAGCTGTGCATGAGTAAGTCTGCAGTGTCTGATCAGACTTGTGTAGGAGTAAGTGAGCTACTCTATGATCAAGCTGTGTATAAGTATGTGTGGTAGTCTGTGATCAAACTGTGCCTGGGTAGGTGTGTTAATGTGTTATCTAGCAATACATGAGTATTTAAAGTGTGCTAGTCAATCTGTGTATGAGTAAATGTTCTCATCTCTGATCAAGAAGGGCGTGAGTAAGTGTTTAGTCAGTGATCAAGCTGTACATGAGTAAGTGTGCTAGTCAAGCTTTGTATGAGGAAGTGTGCTAATCACTGGTCAAATGTGCTAGTCTCTAATCAAGGTGTGCATGAGTAAGTCTGCTAGTCTGTTATCAAGCTGTGTATGAGTGAGTCTGCTTGTCTTTGATGAAGATGTTCATGACTAAGTGAACTAGCCTGTGATCAAACCATTTTTAAGTGTGTGTCTGTGACGAAGCAATTCATGAGTATTTAAAGTGTACCAGTTAGTCTGTGTATGAGAAAGTGTGCTAGCCTCTGATGAAGCTGTATATGCGGAAGTGTACTAATGAAGCTGTTCATGAGGAAGTGTGCTAGTCTCTGGTCAGATGTGCTAGTCTCTAATCAAGGTGTGCATGAGTAAGTATGCTAGTCTGTGATGAATCTGTACATGAGTAAGTCTGCTAGTCTCTGATCAGTCTTGTGTAGGAGTAAGTGAGCTAGCCTATGATCAAAACGTTTGTAAGTATGTGGGCTAATCTCTGATCAAGCTGTTCATAAGTAAGTATGCTAATCAGGCTAATGAAGGTGTGTATGAGTGAATGTGCTGGTTTCTTCTCAAGCTGTTTGTGAGGAAGTGTGCTAGTCTCTGAAGCTCTACATGAGTTAGTGCGCTCATCTGTGATCAAGCTGTGCATGAGTAAGTGTAGTAATGAAGCTGTGTATGGTGAAGTGTGCTGGTCTCTGGTCAGATGTGCTAGTTTCTAATCAAGATGTGCATGAGTAAGTCTGCTAGTCTGTGATGAAGCTGTGCATGAGTAAATCTGTTAATCTCTGATCAAGCTTGTGTATTAGTTAGTGAGCTAGTCAAGCTAATGAAGCCGTGTATGTGTGCTAATCTCTGATCAAGTGTATATGAGTGAGTGTGCTAATCAAGCTACTGAAGCTGTGTATGAATAAGTGTGTTAGTCTGTGATCAAGCTTTACATGAGTAAATCTACTGGTCCCTGATCAAACCATATAGAAGTAAGGGTGCTCGTCTCTGATCAAACCTGTGTATGAGTAAGTGTGCTTGTCTTTGTTCAAGCTGTGTTTGAGTAACTGTGTTAGTGCTAGTCTCCGATCAAGGTGCGCATGAGTAAGTGTGTTAGCCTCTGGTTATTTCATGTAGCTTGGATGCTAAAAGTAATTCAAAGATGTTTATGTTTTTGACATGGCTATATAAATACACCTTGAAAAGTCAGCTGAAGACATGAAGTCAGCTATGATCAAGTTGTTACCAGCTGTGAGTTAGTGTGAACAATCTCTGTGCAACAGTTAGTGTGAACAAGCAGTTGATGAGTTAGTGTGATCAAGATAGCTGTTCAAGAGGTACAGTGTGGTGTGATCAATCATTTGATGAATTATTGTGATCAAGCTGTTTATTACTTGGTGTGATGAAGCAGTTGATAATCTATGTGATCAAATAGTTGAAGAGTTAGTGTGATCAATCACTTGATGAGATAGTGTACTCAAGCAATGGATGAGATAATGCGATCAGTTTGCTGAGCCAGAGTGATTAAGCTATTGAGGAGAGAGTGTGGTCAAGGTTTTGATGAGTTAGTTGAATTAAGCTGTTGATGAGTTATTGTGACAAAACAGATGATGATGTAGTGTGATCAAGTGGTTAATGGTTTAGTTTCACCAATCTTTATTCATGAGTTAGTGTGATTGAAGAGAAAATGAGTATGTGTGATTTAAACTGTTAATAAGTTAGTGTAATGAAGTAGTTGATGATTTAGATTGATCAAGCACTTGATGATTTAGTGTCACCAGGCTAACGTTCATAACTTACTGTGATGAAGCTGTTCATCAGTTAGTGTGATCAAATGTAATCTGTACACAGCTTAGTGTGATCAAGGAGTCGATGTTTTAGTGTCACCAGACTAACTTTTATGAGTTAGTGTGATGAAGCTGTTCATCAGTTAGTGTGATCAAATCTAATCTGTACACAGCTTAGTGTGATCAAAGAGTCGATGTTTTAGTGTCACCAGACTAACTTTTATGAGTTAGTGTGATGAAGCTGTTCATCAGTTAGTGTGATCAAATCTAATCTGTACACAGCTTAGTGTGATCAAGGAGTCGATGATTTAGTGTCACCAGGCTAACGTTCATAAGTTACTTTGATCAAGCTTTTCATCAGCCTGTGATCTAGCTGTTCGTCAGTTAGTGTGATCAAATCTGTACACAGCTTAGTACAGTTGATAAGTTTGTGTAGTCAAGCTGTTTAGGAGTTACTATCATCAGGCACTTGATGATGTGATCAAGCTGCTAAAATGTTGATGTGATCAGTGTGTTGATGAGTTAGTGTGATTCAGCTTTTAATGAGTTAGTGTCATCAAGCAGTTCATGAATTGTTGTGATCAAGCTGGTCATCAGCTAGTATGATCAAACTGTTGATGATTTAGTGTGATTAATCAGTTGTTCAGGAATTAGTGAGATCAAACTGCTCACTGACCATTATGATCAAGCTGTTGATGAGTGGCTATTATTAAAGGTGAACTGTTCTAGTTCTATTTTTCATTTTACTTAACTGAGTAATATATTCGTGATTTGTGAGAAATGATGGAGACAAAAATTGCATTAGCTGATTATTTTTACTTGTAGAAATTAGAAATATATTTAAGTCCGAAAATTCTGAGAAAAAATCGCACATCGCTTGTCGGCCTTTGAATGGCTATAGTATATCAAATATACTAGACGTAATTGTGGTATTTCCGGTGTCCAATCACTAGTTTAAGTCTGATCAAAACATGTCTCCTGAAAATGGCTAGAGCATAATTCAGAGTACTTATTCGGTTCGAACTGATAACGTCGTATGGCAGTTATCCATTTTCGTCGTATGGAGGGGCTCGATGGAAAGGTATGAAAGCTAATCTCATCGTAATTCGATGAGTGATGAGCACAGTTCACTGCTGTACAAAATAGTATATCGCCAGTATGACGTCATATACTACAGGGACATGAAGGGCAGATAAGTGTGTAGAGAATACCAAGCTTCACAAATTTTTTTAAAACATGTGGCGATTTTTATTCATTAAATCGCTTTGGCTCCATGATTCAAATACTTCTGGGATATACTATGTCAATTTTGCGAAAAAATTGATCAACTAGGACGGTTCACCTTTAAGCTGAACATGAGTTGGTGTGATGAAGCTGCTCATCAGTTATCATGGTGAAGTTCTTGATAAGTTAGTGTGATGAAGATGTTCATCAGTTTGTGTGATCAAGCTATTCACCGTTTTATGTGAGCGAATCATTCATCAGTTTTTGTGATTGAGTTGTTGATCAGTTTGTGCGATCAAGCTGTTCATGAGTTTGTATGATCAAGCTGTTCATCAGCTTGTGTGATCCAGGTGTTCATCAGCTTGTGTGATCAAGCTATTCATCAGGAAGTGTGATCGAGTGTTCATCAGTTTGTGTGATCAAGCTGTTCATCAGATTTTGTGATCGAGCTGTTCATGAGGTTGAGTGATCCAGCTGTTCATCAGTTTGTGTGATCAAACAGTTCATCAGCTTGTTTTTGTGATCAAACTGTTCATCAGTTTTTGTGATCAATCTGTTCATCAGTTTTTGTGATCAATCTGTTCACCAGTATATATGATCAGGCCGTTCATCAGAAAGTGTGATTCAGCTGTTCATCAGTTTTAGTGATCGAGTTGTTCATCAGCTTGTATGATCAAGCTGTTCATCAATAGGTGTGATCCAGCTGTTCATGTGTTTATGTGATCCAGCTGTTCATCAGTTTTTGTTATCAAGCTGTTCACGAGTTTGTGTGATCAAGCTGTCCATTCATTTGTGGGATCGAGCAGACGCTTTATTAACCTTTGCAAGAGTACACGTACAAGGTGTGATCAAGCTGTACCCGACCCAGTGTCACGAAGATTGGAAGTGTGCTATTAGAAGTGTTATTTTCACAACATAGAGACCCCCACCCCCTCCCCCTAATAGTTTGGATTTATGCTGTGGAGTATTAATACTACTCTACATTAACTTGTAGGTGAATGTAAAGTGAAAAGAGTGATGTCCCGAACTCTTATGAGGTGTGCTTGATCTATACTTGGGGTGTATCTTATTTGTACCTGTGAAGTGTAGCACACTTTGCTTTTGATGTGTATTTGGGATATACTTGAGATATATTTCAGATATATTACCGGTGTATCTGATTTACTGTCAGTTATGCAAAATAGCACCTCAGGTACATCTGAACTGAGGTGTACCCTGGAAAATCTTGGCGGAAAATGGGATGCTTAGGATATACCTGAAGTGTAGCTTAGGTGCAGTTATAGGCAAATTTTCATGTACCATAGTGTAACCTACACTTAACTGGACATGGCCGAGGGTGTACCTGAGGTACAGGTCAGATATTATGGATGAACTGTACACCTAATCTATACCTCACACTGAGGTGTACATGAGGTGTATACTCCACATACCTCACACTGAGGTGTACACCTCATGTCTGTAAGGGGTGATGACAGAGTACCTTACCACTGAAAGTATGGTGCATAAACCCAACCTGACAATTCAAACATTTTACAACATTTAATTCAGTGAATAAAAAAATAAAAAATAATTTTTTTAGAGCCTTAAAGTTTTCAGTGTCATTTCTCCTGATGCTTACTTCATTTTTGATTATCTTTTCTTTTAAAACATTCCATGAATCAGCCCATGAGTGCTAATATTATTTAAGAGCTGTCATAAATCAGGAGTGGTCCAGGTCAGTGACATTTTTTTGGTCCATGTTATGCTGTGGTTGATAAGTCCTCTGCCATTCTGACACATATTTGGACATTTCTCTCTGTAGTCGCAGGGCTTAAGTAAAAGCGCTAGTACTTATAATTCATTCGTTCTGATAAGAATGAACATGTTATATGGAAGGCACTAGCACATTGTGTTCTCTCCACTCTTTTAGTACATACAACGTCTGTACTTTTTCAGGAGTTGATACAAAATGCAGAAGACGCCGGAGCTTCCAGAGTGAGGATAGTCTATGACCCTTTTGACGCAAAGTCCGAGACGAAATCCTGTCCCCATCTCCAGGTAATATTTTTATAGAAATGTGCATTTGTGCCATTTTGACATTAATTTATTCAGTGAAGAATGCAGAAAAGAAATAGTACTGATTACACATTGTGGGTGTGCATGCAAATTGGATGCTCATAATTTTTACCTGTGGGCCCTCTTTGGCCAAAGTGTATTTCTTTTTTTGCATATCTGTTCGTTAGCAAAATATCGTGAGAACCAGTTCATCTATGTTTATAATATTTTCGGAAACCGACATTCGTATACCAGCGGTCAACCAAAATAGGTATTTCGGGTCAATAATCGCAAGACCAGTTTCCAAAAACGACAGATAACACAAACCACGAAAGGACTAAGAAATCATTTAAAATATTAAAAATTAGGACTAATTCATGCGAAGAGAAGCAGCGAAGAGGTTTCAGTGATGACGAAAAGATCCAATGAATGTTCTAGGTAGATGGTTAAAATCAGTATTCAAATCATGTAATATTTTGGTATATATATGGTGTCGTTAATGAAATATATATCTCATTTGTGCTCTGATTGCAACTGTTCACATATCCAACATGGCGATCACACTTATAATTAGACGCAATTATGAGTCCCAGAGATTCTGGACTCTCCCTCTGTATTTACTTACAAGAGAGGTGTACGCATTGTAAACCGACTGAAAATGCATGCTGCTGGACATTGTTTTATAGACCTATATGTAGTTGCTTGCAGTCTGAATTCCTTTTCAGCTGGGCACATGTAGCTAGTAGACATTATATCTCTAAAACTACTTGGACAAATTCAGTGGAACTATGTACATGGATTTCTTAGCTGATGGGAAACTTTAGTGTGTACCTGTGACATTATCAATTTCTAAGTTTTGAGTTAATTTTTTACACTTAGTATTAAACTAAGGTGTGGTCAGCATACATGACCTTATACCTACTTTCTCCGTCAGGTTTATCTACAGCTTGTAACACACCCCAGCCATTTTCAGTAAAACATGGTGCAAGGAGCCACTTGTAGGTCCACTAAAACCGTGTTAGATTGCTATCAGTATGACTGAGCGTAATATACCTGGCGGGGGTATTGTCATATCGGGCGGTCACCGTTCGTTCGCTCGTCCGTCCATCCGTCCGTCCATATCCTTGTAAAATCTCTAAAATGGTTTATTTGATGTACACCAAACTCATACCACATTTATACTTTGGCATGAGGCAGAACAATATTTAATTTCCGCCACCTTGACCATTTTCTTCAAGGTCATTGGGGCCATTTAAGTTAAATTTAGTACAAGGCTTGTAAACACTCTATCGCTAGAACCCTTCAGCCCAAGTTCACCTACCTTCCACCACACTTACGCATTGGCATGAGGAAGAACCCAAAGGTCATTTGGGACATTTAAGTTAAATTTTATAAAAGGCTTGTAAACATGTCACGAGAATGGTTTAGCCCAAGTTCACCAAACCTTACACCATAGTTAAACTTTGCGCATCATTTAGATTAACTTTTATAAAAGGCTTGTAAATGCACTATCTGTTGCATTGTACATGTGCTGAAGGCCGAGGGGCTTTAAGTTCATTGCACGGTATTTTTCAAATATTTTACTGAGGAGAAGCTTACTTATCATCAATACTACATATACATCGGAAGCTTGTACCCGCATGCAAGGTTTCTGAACTTTCAGTGTTCACAACCTTGTTGGCAATTTTAAGACAGCCTGAAAGATGTCAAGGATTTTAATCTGCCTTTTGATAACCATTTTTGTAATAAAATTCGCAAAATGTAATATTTTTGTCTTCAAAATTTACACCCAGTGCAATCATATATCACCTCAGTTTTCCATACACGTAAAGCGCAATAACACGGCGGGGATGCTCCATTATTGATGTCCTGCATGTGAGTTCATTGTTTAAGTACTTGAAGTGAAAGAGAACTCAAAAGTGAAGTTGTGGTGAGTAAAAAGAGCATCAAAAACTGTATCTAAAAATACTTTCACTGATTTTTTAAAGATTTTTTTTTGAACGCAGTCAAATATTTTGATTTTATGGTGGACTTTATGAGTCATATTGAATATACTGAACGCATCACGCATTCTTTCTAGCCGCTAACAGCCTCTGATTGTTATACGTTTAGGTTTTGCATGTAGTACTACTCCTGTATGTGTATTTAATGTGGAAATATGACAACCAGAGGCTAAAAAACCGTTTCTCGGTCTTTTCAGTACAGTACTGCTCTGTTAAAAACCCATATCTTGCGGAGAAATAGTTCGGTAATAATACATTACAAACTGGGGAATAATCGCGCTATACAGCAAGGTACCAGTCCGTCGCTGGGCGGAAGAATCGAGCCATCTGAACGTGACCTGTTCACAACAACGCCGGCCTAAACACACAGCAGTGTCGTGAGGTAAATGTATTTGACACACCGGTGTGTGCACTATTTCGGTGGGATAAAATATTTTATTGATCGGTTTTCTGTATGGTTTTGTTTATACGAGATCGGAGATTGATAGGCTATATTTTTAACAATTGGTTGTGGGATTGCCGGCATCAGTTTTCATCATGTTTTATGTCGTTTTATGTCTGTGAAGAAGGTTTTGTTACTGAACTTGCTTGAAAATGTATATCTTTATAGCCGTTTGACGGGCAGTTGAAAACTAAAGAAAATGGCAATATAAACAGTTTTGCCCACGTATGTTCGTCTATGTACATAAAATGGCTTGTTTTATTTGTGATTTTTCAGGTCAAAGCAGTAAGCTGAGGGATCATGCCAGCAGAATTAATGTTTTGAAGTCTATTGAAAACGTAGATTGTTTAACTTTGGTCAAATTGATAACCTTGATGAATAAATGTTTTATCCTTACCAGTGTGTGTGTTTGTAATTTTATCTACATGTCATTTTGTTTAACTGTAAGCATTTTACACTTCCTTGTGGTTTTTTATTGTATATTTGTGTGTGTGTATATTTTTCTGTTTCTGAAAAGATAGATTAAACAGCTGAAGGATGAACTTAAAGATCGGATTTTATTTGTGAATATAAATAGATCTAATGGCATGCAAAATTCAAGATTACTATGTTTTCGCATTTGGTAGGGAAGTGTGTTCATTACTTTGACTAACCAGGCGAGAATCTGGTAGCATGGATTATCTCCGCGGGGGTGAGCTAATCTCAGCGGGGAATCCATTCTCTAAAATAGGTTTCATTCATGCTTAACGTTGCTCAACTGTTTACTTTCTCATATTTGCAAATCTGGTCCCTGCCTTTTATATCTCTGGATGTCTCAGCTTGCTTTTGCGCCAGTTCATTGTCAGAAATAGTCTGACACCTGTTTCTCAACAGTGTTCATCCAAACGCCGGTCTCTATAAATTGACCAAACTGGAACATTCATTTCATTTCCAGGTAATCATGTGTGTTGTGAGGATCACGAAAATGTCTAATTTTTTTGGAATTCGAATCGAGTCTCTGAGTGAATCATGCAAATAAGGAATCTTCCTTACAAATAAGGACGCGTTTAATAGTTGAAGATGAGGTGGCGATGTTGATTAGATCTATCAAATTGTATCTTGAGAGGCGAAGAAACAAGTTGGAAACTGGAATAATGTCAGAGTTCCAGGCCGCATCCTGAAAAGTGAGCTTTAAAGGAAGAGGCAGAAAATCAATAATACGTGTTTAACGGAAGTCCAAGACTTTATCATATTAATGATATGAAATTTAAATTTTTCTGTCATGCCTGTTGCTAGAAAAACACGTTTAAACTTATGCCTTAAAATACGCCTTCCATTTAGACGGAGCTATTGTTTGAGGACGTGACAGCATTAGCCAATTAAAACGCTTTTTACATAAGGCCCTTGAAAAGTCGGTGACGTATAGGACGCACCACAGCCTTTTTTCTTTATGAGAACAAATGTTAACCAAAGAGTGGATTTTTAGTGATTTCTAACTAATGACAGGCACACAAATTAATATGCAATTAACTTACTTCATTTGACTGATAGTAATTTTTTCACTTTCTGTCTGTCTCTAAAATAACATTCTATGACATGAATAAAATGTTTAACCCAGGAATCATAGACCAGCGTCTTGTCCAAAGCCAACGAAGCATGCAAGTTTCTCTTGCGGGCAATATCCTAGACAACGTTCCATGTTACACTTAGTCCCGTCCAAATAAGGATTGAACAGGTAGTAATCAAACATATCCTGTGTCTCTGTCAAGTTGAAAACACAACATATCAAGTTTAATGCCAAAGTTCACACACACAGAAAAAACAATATTACGGGATCTCTTAGGGCGTATCGAGTGTACGGGCTTGAGAGACAGAGGATAAAATTTCATGCTTTCAGATAGGACATGATAAAATCTGAGTTTTTTCTGATCGCGTCTGGCCACTCTTGTGCTTACAAGTATGACTCATCAGGAAAACGCTGGACTAGTACATGACAAAGTTAAGGGGGTTATAGCTCAACCATTTTACCCCCCAAAAGGTAAAAGATATATATGAACGATTTCCCCTAAATTTCTGATGTGTTTGTAAGGAAAAAAAGAAGTTTGATATTTTTACGAAAATGTCATAGGCATATGCAAGAAAAACGGCTACGCCGACTGTTCGGGAACTCAGGTAGCGGCCTCGTCCTCAAACAGTCGGCCAGCCTGATCTTTCTTTTTAGCATAAATCTAAGGCATTTTCACAAAATAGCGCTGTGAGGAGTTTGAAGAGCGTAACGGTTCTCTGGGTACGTCATACTCATTGACTATATCCCTGAATATTTAATATTTTCCAGAAAACAGCAATCATGTGAAAGTTCTGTACTTGGATAACAAAACTACAACAGCTTTTACGACTTGTAACGGCAATGTTCATTATTTACTGCCGCTTCCTTTAAATGAAGAACACATTGGTTACATCGATATAATTATGTTGGAAATTGACGAAAGTACCGCGTCTGAACTGCAGAAGAAATTGACAGAAGCATTTGGACTAGTTGTTTCTGTTTCTACCATAAACCACGCACGGAGTAAATTGGGGTGGACAAAATACTGCTCCAAATACTACCAGGTAGTTCGTGATGTCAAAAACGAGAAGAGACTAGAATACTATGTGGCTTTTTGAGAAGAAATGGTAATTTCGAGGATGTGATATTTACGGACGAATCTGCTATCCGGATCCAGTCGCATGTTAAACCGTGCTTTGGACGAAGGGGATGTAGGCCACGACTTAAAGGTGTTCCAAACATCCAGGTAAATTCTATTTTGACCCTGTATACTGAATGTAAAAAGTATTTTCTTAAGTTACACGTATTCTTTTCCGCAATCACGTGCATATATAATGCGCAACATACAATAAGTTTTTTAATCCATGATGTTGATGGTTCATATGGGGGCTGGAATTTCAAGACGAGGGGCAACAAATATTGCCATTTTTACCGATCGGTTTATTAGTGGGGTACCAAGACATTCTTCGTCAGTATTTCTTCGTACGTACTACGTTCATAATCTGCATATTTAAATACTTTGTGCACTTAAATCAGCTACCGGCATTAAAAATGAATTTAAATACCAGTGTTTTTATATTTTTCATATTGTAACCCATCTCATGTGTTGAAGTTTTGTTTCACTGCCGTTTGTCTGGGAAGCTTACCTACATGGCCATGGTCTATACCGGGACAATGACCCGAAACACGTCAGTTAGTCCACCCAAGAATGGTTAGATAAGGAGCAAGTGCACCTGATGCCAGCACCCCCAGAATCGCCAGACCTCAACCCACTTGAACTGATCTGAGCCTATCTCAAGTACTATTTGAGAAAAACTGTTCGACCCCACGCAAAGGATGAACTAATCGCAGGAATTGTGGAATTTAGGGTAGTTTGACGCCAGACACTTGCAATGGGTACATTGATGACTTATGCAAATTTGTTCCGGCCGTAGTAGCTGAGGATGGCGCTGCCACCGGGTATTAATTACATGATCCATTTACCATTTGTTTTGCAAAAACTAAAACAAGAAAGATGCTCATGTTTCCAATGCAATCATTACATTATATTCGCTATACATGTCAAAACTAAAATGTGTAATAACAGATATTCGCCTTCTGTAAATAACAAACCTCGTATATACATCTTCATTCACGTGCACGTACAGTCAGTGTTCACCTCTGTCTCTCAGCAAAGTGCCTCGAATGATAGCCAGGAACGGTTCAGCTTCTTTCCCCAGAGATACTTCAGGGTAGCGTTCACAGCTGTGACAACAGCCTTTACCACATTGTCATCATCGTGATGAAGGCGCACAATGCGTAGTATACTGTTCATCTTCCTCGAGTTCAGTGCTGACATCTTGACGGCACTCCCGCAATAATTCTTTTCAAAGGCATTATTCTTGTACAGTTTACCCAAAGTGAAGGTGTTGAATAAAATCTTCTCAACCAGACGGCCCGGTCTTTGAGGTTTCTATCTAAGAGAAGCCAGCTTCTCATCAGAGATGTCCGACATGGGCTGTTGTTCCTGAAAATCCAGGGGCGATACCAGGTTTGTTACGCGGTCTTCCATCACAACGTCAGGGTGTGACGGCTTAAGATGCCATATGCGTCTCTCCGTAAACATAGGCATATCGGTCGACATGGCAGTCGGCCTGCCGTCTTCCTCTGTCCTCGGCGCCACCTCCTCACTAAGATAGACGGCAGGAATGACGGCAAATTGGGGCTTGGTAATCGAAGTCTCCGGATCTGTATGTGTGGCGACTGTCGTAACAAACGGAGGAACGGGCGGACGGGCGGTCGGTGCCTAAACATCATCGTGTTTCTCTTCAAGCCTCTTCATGTATTCCACCACAAAGTCCAGGCGGAGGTATACACCATCAAGGACAGGGATACGATCAGATTGCATCCTCGACAAGAGTTTGTTAATTCAGGGTGAGTCATAGAGGGGTCAGTAGTAATGGGGGAGGGTACATTAGGTACTGTTATGGGATTAGGAAGCTGAGAGGATGATAGTAGTTGGGTTAGTGTACATCAAGAAATGTGTTAGATGTGAGCAGATTGAGGAATGAGTGAGGTGGATCTGAGTCAGAAGGGCTACTAGAATTGTGATTGATTAGAGACGTAGGAGTAGGAACAATCACAGACATAGGAGGACAGGAAGTAGTCCGGAGGAGGAGCGGGTACAAGAGGAGCAACAGGAACAGAAGCAGTTAGTCACAGGAGGAGGAGAAGTAGCGAAGACTGAAGGAGATTAAGTAGCAGTGACAGGAGGAGGAGCGGGAGCAGAAGCAGTTATAGAGACAGGATGATTAGGTATAGCTGGGGCAGGGATAGTGGCCGGCGGGTTGTTAGATGAGGTAGGTGAAACTCCGTGCCTACACAGCCGGTCTGATCTTCTTCACTGCCCCCTCCTCCAAACTGTCAGAGAAGTATCCACCGGATCTGGAGGTTGATGACGGCAACATTGCTGGCTTCTTTGGTACATGCGTGACAAATTCTATGCCATGGTGAAGAAAAGACAGAACGGGTAAATAATACAGCTTCCCCTTACGAGAGCAGTGTGCAGTAATCGGTGACATTGTAAGGTTAATAAGAATATAAGACATTATTCAATTAAAAACATCTGGTAAAGTAAAACTTTACACACGCAGCCTTCCTTTTCAGCGTCTTCGCAAGATTCAACAAAAAGGACGTTTTTGGCTGAAGCGGCTGTTTAAGCGTTTACCTGTGATGAAATAGAAGTAAATGAATATATAACCAAACATGGGTAAGGATGTGTGCATGTATTAGAGAAAAATACTCATGGCACGTAACAATATATACATAATGTACGAAATGATTAATATCGTTTGTACTGTATAAGTTGGAGGAATCTTGGGATAAGTTATGCTTCACGGTATGAACATTCGCCAGAAACTTACCAGATTTTGCTTCATTCTGCGCCAGAGCACCTATGTATTTTCTCTCGACTTCGATCAACACAATAGGATCATCTAAATAAAACAAAATCATGATGAAGATTATAAATTGCTGAATGTTACAACGCTTAAATGTAAATTAGGCATTTATGCGAATTCAATAGAGTTTTTGCAATGCAAATTTATATATGGTATATTACGTTTTGCGACCGTATTTAAAAAGAGCTTTTACACGTGACAGAACTACATTTTCTCGCGTATGTGCGTAAAGTTCCTGGTGAAACGACCGACTTCACACCTGTGGCGAGATGCCAGTATGAATAAAGAACGCACTATCAAGCCGCGGAAAATCGCGCTATCTGTTGCGAAATATCGCGTGAAAAATCGCGCTGATTTGGGTTTACAGCAGAGCAGTATTGTATGGTCCATAAAGCCCACCATACCATCAAAGCATTTGACTGCATTTAATTTCGTGGATAAAAACCTAAAAAAAAATTGGTGAATGTATATTCAGGTACACTTTTTTATACTCCTTTTACTCACCACAACTTCATTTTTGAGTGATCCTTTCACTTTAAGCATTGAGCTGAAGTTATTACACGCATTCCTGTGTCTCTTGTGCAGTAGGTGATTGTGAGCTCTTCACTACCAAATATAAGTTATTTTTGTTGGCCTCGTGTTCTTTGTATTAATAGAAAACAGGACGGGAATAATTACAAGCATGTGATTGAAATGTATTTTTATTCTGATCATCTTGATGTTATGAGATTTCCAAATTAAATGCAAAAATATAAACTTTGAAACGAAGTCATTGAAATTACACATGTAACTGACCCCCAGACTCTGGTTTGTATTTTACTTGTTAAGCACATAACTAGCTAAATTTCAGTTTTTGTAGTACTTTATACTTCGATATTTTCAGATTTTTGGAGATTTATTTATTGATATAATGGCCTTAAGAGAACTACTGGTATGCTGAAATAGTTTTTTTCACATCTGGTTACATGCATTGTTATTATGCTTTCACTCAGAAGGGTGTTTTCGGTGTGAACCTTTATTTATTTAATTGGTGTTTTATGTCATACTCAAAAATATTTCACTTATATGATGGCAGCCAGAATTATGGTGGAAGAAACCTTGGAGAAAATGAATGACCAGGATGCAGTTAGGCGGTCCCACGTGTTAGGTGTGAAAAAATCTACACCATAATTACATGTACTCAAGTACAAGAACAACTTGATTGGTTTTGTTGCAGGGACCAGCAATATACGTCTGCAACAATGCCAGATTTACCAAGAAAGATTGGGAGGGAATTAAAATGTTGCGCAAAAGTGTTAAAGAGGTGGATCCTTTGAAAGTTGGCCGCTATGGACTGGGATTTAAGTCTGTATTTCACATAACAGGTACATGTACATGCTTTTTCCTAATGTAATACATTTCATGACATTTTCCAGAGCTTGATACAGAACTTTAATAGGCCAATTCCAAAAACCTTATTATAAGTTTTTTATTATGTGACTGCCTGATTGATAAAATAAGAATGAAAGTGCTGATACCATAATTTTGACCCAGCTGTACTTCTGTTCATTGCTGCCACAGTGCTTAGCACGACAGCAAGGCAAATAACAAATTCTGGAAAGTTTCCAAATTGATCTCATTAAATTGAACTTGTCGTTGAATAGAATGCATGTGGAAGCCTTCCCATCATATTGTTATCTGTTTTACCCAGCTATCTCTTTGCAAAAAGATGTCCAGCTATCTTGTTACAAAATGGTCTAAAGATGCACACCTCCATTGCGTGGTTTAATTGTCTGGTAGAAGCTAAAAAACTATGTGTTTGTATCTACTGGCGATGATTTTATAGTGGCGATGAGCATGATGCCAGAACAAAGAAAAAAACAAGGAGATCTGTTTCATTAAGAGATTAATGGAGGCTGGAGATGTCAGCTGTGTTTGCTGTATTGACTTATCTTTCAGCTTCTTCTCAATGTTGCAGGTTAATGAGTGTAAAGGTAAAATGAGGTACACCGAGTGTTGTTTCTTTTTTACATTTCTAGATTTCCCTTGCGTCGTCAGTGGGAACAGCCTTCTTCTTTTTGATCCCAGCAAGCCAGAAGACAGAGTCTGTGCAACGTATCTGCTTTCTAACCTGAAGAGCAAAACAGTGCAGTGCATGCGGCAGGTGTTTGGGAGGGTGCTGGATATGTCCAATTCTGACAGAGGTACAGCATGCGGTTTTGATGGAACTGTATTCCGCTTCCCATTGCGTCAGTCACCCTCTGACCTATCACATGTGGTTTATGATGATAAAAAAGTGGCAGACCTTCTGAAATGTTTCAAAACTGAGATGATGCTGGTTCTTGTCTTTCTGAAGTCTTTGGTATCAGTTGAGATTTGGATGCCTCAATACAGCAAGTCAGTCCCCGAATTGTCCTTCAGTGTTTGTCTGTCTGATGAAAGTGCAGAACAACGCAGAGATCAAAAACAAGCCCTGAAACAGGCTTTGGAAGCGAAGACAACCTCAAGTTGGACAAGTTCAGTACATTGTATGGTGCAAGATCATTCTTCTGGGCAGGGATTTCCATTAAAGTGGATTGTGAAGTCTCTGAGTTTGGGTAAAAATGAAATGTCTGCTTCCCTGAGGGCTCTGTCAGATGACCCTATCCTGTCCTACCCACCATTTGTTGGAGTTTCTGTTGTGGATGTCCCATTACAGACATCAGAAACCATTCGGGTCATGGCATTAATGGAAACTGCTCTACAGGGTCATGTGTACTGTTTTTTACCCCTTCCCTTGCAAAACAACAGCCTGACTGGGCTCCCTGTCCATGTCAATGGTTATTTTGCACTCAGCTCCAACAGACACCATCTAAAATGGCCAACAGCAGATGAAGAGCACCAAGGCGCCCAAAGAGATAAATCTTGTGGCTGGAACCAGGCTCTGTTGACAGAGGCTGTGCCAATGGTCTACTCTTTGCTGATTCAAGAGTTGGTTGAGACCTCCAAGAGACAGGGAAATGCACAGGACTCAGTGCAGGCTCTTTACAAGGCATTCCCTTCAGTAGAGACTGCATCCAGCATGTGGGTTTCTGTGGTTCAGGGCTTCTACAGATATATTTCTAGCATGCCTTGTTTCTTCTCAGAACAGGATGGTGGCATATGGGTGACCGTCAATGAAACTTTGTTTTGTGAGGACAAGTCCAGTATTTCATCGGAAGTCCTAGATATCCTAAAGCATCTAGGAATCACTGTGTCCTGTGTGCCAGAGAGTGTATTTCGCTCAGTCCATCATTTTGTCGGGAATTTAATGAGGCAAATCACACCAAGTTATGTCCGAAAAGAGCTTAAGAAAACTCTTGCATATGAACAAGAAAGTCATTTCAAAAAGCTGCAACTTCTGAACTTCATCATGGAGGATCTGGTAGAAAACCAAGATTTTCATGAGCTACATGGAATAAAGCTCCTTCCACTGTCTGATGGCACTTTTACAGCGTTCGGACAACAGGTGAGAATCGAATAGCTATGTATCATTTAAGCCTTAAAGGGAAAAAACAATAGTTAGTTGTGTGAAGGAATCAGCTGAAGTTCTCAATACAGAAAATACTGGACTTCATTAAAACACTTTTATTGTGCCAAGGACTGAAAATTTAAGCAGTATAGTTTGGCGTGAAATAAGACATCACCTGAGCATTGGCCACCTGGATACAGCTATAGTCGTGGTTGAGTGTTAATGATTATAAAAGCATAACAAACAAATGATAATGACAATTGTGGCTTGACCAGATAGTGGAGATGGGGATGCAACGTGATCTGTGTGTTTCCCTAACTACCTTTTTTGTTTTCTTTGATATAATCTGTCTTCTGTTTCCCACAATCATTATAGTTTCTTGAGAAACATTTGTGATATAAACTTGCAGACGTGTTTCTTGTACTAAGAGAGCCTTTAAATTTAATGTTGCCAAGTGTAGTTTTGTGTTAATCACATGGTAACTATAACTCAAGGATTCTGCTATCGTCCTGTATTTATCACTTTGAAATAAATATTTTGTCTTTACAGAGATATGAGACCAAGCTCAGCTCGACAAAGACATTTCAGAGATGCTTATTTCCAGGTTTAGAAGACCATTTTTTAACGGACGACTCAATTCATAAATTTCCCGACGGCCTACACAGAAAACTAAAGATCTTACTTCAATCAGGTATGATGTTTTAAAATTAATATGTGGAAATGTTTGCTATTTTGTTAACTGAAATATATGTGTGTGTTTTAATTTTCCTTCCTTCCTTTCAAATATTATTTTAGTTGTGATTTAGCAACTATTCAAGTTCATCGTTCATTCTGTCTGTTGGCTGGTCTCCAAAGGTTTGACATCCTATTTTTGACATGTGCCTTTTAGTTTTAATTTGAGTTCTTCACATAACAAGGCAACAGGAAATCTTATACGGATAATACTATTACATATGTTTTAAAATTAGCCTGATTAATTGTAGCTCTCAATTGTATGGATGCAACATTATGTGCAGCTAGTTGTTGAAAAACACATTAAAAAAAGTTCAGCTAGCTGGGTTTAACTCTTAATGCTATTTTTATCTTAATACAAACCGAATGACACCATGATCTGACTGAAGTTAATGCTAAGTTTCAAGTTCAAGACCCAATACACTGTTTAACAACTCAACCTGACCCTATGTGGTAAGGTGCATTTATGTTTTTATGTACCTAGCTTGTGCTCTTTGATGCCTTTCATGGCACTATTGAACATGTGAAATATATCTTTGCAGTGGTGTAAGAAGAGGTCATTGGTAGCAATTTATAGGTGCATTCCATAACTATATTAGAGATCGGACACAGGAAAAATCGCTATATTTTCCTGATTTGTTCAAAATGCGCTTTTAGAAATGGCCTGAAGTAATTGTCTGTGATGAGACAGTATAATGTAGTTCTACTGGTTGGGACAAATTACAGTCAATTACAAAATTATGTATGTATTATGGACAGTGGACGATTCACTTGTACCAAGTTTCGTTGAAATTGGTTACAAACTGTAACAATGGCAGCATTTTGAGAGAAATTTTAACATATGTTGGATGAAGAGACAGACGGATAGCTGAACATCGAAATGGAAAATCGATATTACGAATTATGTATCCTGATCCTGTATCAAGTAGTCTATACTTGAACCAAGTTTCATTGTAAATGAACAAAAACTGTGGGAGGAGGAGCGTTTTGAAGAAAAGACATAGGACAGACAGACGATGAACAACGTGATAGTACATAACCTTTACTGGCCTTCAGCCAGTAGAACTAAAAATGTTGTGAAGCAATACGCTTTGGCATACAGTATGCAACTTTTCAATTCTTTTTATCCGTAAGATATACATCAACAGGACAGGGCAACTTACAGCCTACATGTTTATGTTCTAAGTCTGATTACGGTTTCTGGCTGTCGGGATTGGTGCAGTGATTATGCATCATTAGGCAGATAACAATGAGCTGTAAAAGTCCAAAACCCCTTTCTCAGAGATGTGCTAAGTTTCAAAAGGTGGAGGTACTTTAACCCCGTCAAAAGGTATATTTTGATGTCAAAATTTCTCTAAAGCTGGCCACTTTAAATTGTATCTTCGGATTTATATAAAGCCTTAAACATGCAGTCCTGTAAATAACTTTTTAAGGCGTGGCTGATGGCAAATTTTTGGAACCTATTTAATCCAAACAGCATTTTGAATATTCTCTATGTTATTCACATGTGAAGTTTGTCAGGCACCACTTAGTTTGCACCTGACAAGACATCCTTGTCAGGCTGCGTATTTATTCAGATTGAGTTCTCTGCCATTTGTGCATCGATTTGGGTTTGGGTCAGATTTCTGAAGTTAATAACGGAAAACAAATCGACTAGCATTTAAACATGGAGTTAAATAGATCTATTCTGAGCACATATAGTCCTTTTTTACGTCCACGAGTAACAGTTACCTCATGTATTCATTTTCACTTTTCCTTTGGTAACTTTAGGAAAGACACAGTTAAGGCCCGTCACGGAGGGTGACATCCCAATGCTGTTAGAACAAGTGACGGAGATCATCGGTAGACAACCCAGGCAAGACATCGAGCCATGGATAACCGGTGTCTGGAAGATGCTGTGTTCAGAATTCCCATCTAGCCTGCGCAAGTTTCAAGGACTGAACCTTCTCCCTTTATCAGCACCGTTTGGCCCTATTCTTGAAAAACTTCAGCATCCTTCATTGAAAGTTCTGAACAAAAAAGGACAGACAGCTTTGGCCAGTGAAGTTAAGTCTGTTGTTGAGAGCTTGGGCGTCCAAGTGTTGACAGAGGTTGCACAGGAAGTGTTGATGCACCCAGGTGTTATGGGAGTGTTTATCCTTGAGCCTACAGCCAGCTCAGTTCTACAAGCTTTGACCACTGCTAGAGACAACAATATCGGCCCAAAGGATCTTTCACTCACAACAAAGCAAAGATCAGCATTTGTGGCATTCGTTGCCAGTTGTGACAGACCATTTACACCCGAGGAACTCAGACTGCTTGCGTCCATTCCCCTATTTGAAGCTGTTGGAACCCATGAAAAAATCACTCGTGTTTCTGCTCAAGAACTGAAAATATCTGCTCCTGAAGAGTTAATTCCTATCAGCTTTCCCAGTAAACTGATAGTGTATGGATCATTGGAAGAAAAGAGTCTGGGTGCAAAGCTTGGCATTGGTCAGATCAAGCGTGCAGATCTGGTTTTGCATGTGCTCGAAAAGATACTACAGGAGCCAAATGTGTACAATAGCTCTCAGGTTCTTCACTTCATGAAATATATTCTTTCAAATCAAAGCGGCTTGAACTATTCAGTATGGGATTTGGTTGGAAAGATATCCTTTGTACCATGTGCAGATAATGAAGGAACACCACGAAAGCCATCAGAATTGTTTGATCCAACAGTACCGAAGCTGAGGGATCTCTTTGTGGGAGAAGATGTGTTTCCAGGCAGAGAATGGGAACTCCATACACCCATACTTCGAAGTTTAGGCCTAAAGACAGAGCCAACAGAGCAGGATTTACTTTCTTGTGCACTGAAGCTGGAAAACAGGCAGATAATTATGGCACCCGATTTGCTGATCAGAAAATCTTGTGCACTAATATCTGCCATAGCAGATCGGCCTAAACTGTCACCAAGGATTGTTCAGAAACTGAAAACAATGGCAATCTTGCCAATTGAGAGATACAAACCAAGCCATTTTCCGCACAAAATGCCTTGGTTTTCCTCAGACAGAGTTCTAGCTCAACCTTCACACGCAATGGACAAGAGCTATCAGGATTTGATTGGCTCAGTCATGCCAATAACAGCGTTACCACCAGATCTAAGCAAGTCTCAAAAATCACATTTGGAGCAAATGTTACAGCTGAACCATCCGCCTCCGTTACCTAAGCTACTAGAACAACTGAAGATCGCCATCAGGAATTTTGATCCAGATAACGTTGAGTTTTTCTTAACAGTGGTGAAAAAACTTTACAGGGGGCTACAGAAATTCAGCCCTGATGCAATTTTATCAGAAATGAAAAAGCAAGAAATTGACCCTGAGTGGATTTGGAATGGTAAGGAATTAAGCTCTTCTGAAAAGATTTATGTTGAACAAACAAGTGAAGACGTGAATCTAGTACCGTATATGGTGTGTCTGCCGGAAGATATGCGTGATTTAAAGCCCTTCTTCCTGTCCTTCGGATGTTATAGAAAGCAAGATCAAGAAATGATGTTACAGGTTCTTCATATGATACAAACAAAGTACTCAACACCCAAAGCAAGACAAAAAGTAGAAGAACATTCGGATTTCCAGTGTGTTATCACCATTTTACAGCAATTTTCAGCCCTTGCTGAAGAGGGAAATCTGCCGGATGCCGCCAGAATTTTAGTTCCGGTAGAGGTTGGTGGCATAGGCAGGTGTTTTGGCTTGAGGCCAGTCAACCAGTGTGTTTATTATGACTCTACAGAGTGGCTCAGTATGGAGGACATTTCAGCGGATGAAAGAGACATTTATTTTGTGCACAGAGATGTCCCACGTGAACTGGCTGATTCCCTGGGAGTGTCGCCTCTGATGGACAAATTACTTGATGGTCAGGAATTGGACATGAATTTTGGCCAATCAGAGCCCCTGACGAGACGATTGAGAAACCTAGTACAGCATTACACGGATGGGGTAGCAGTCGTAAAAGAGCTTATCCAGAATGCTGACGACGCCGGGGCAACACAAGTATGCTTTCTATATGATGAACGACAGAATACAAATTGCCGCCATCGATTGATAAATAAGAATATGGCGGAGTGCCAAGGCCCAGCGCTGTGGACCTACAACAACGCGCATTTCACTGATGAAGACTTCCAGAACATCACCAAGATAAGCGGCGCAACAAAACTAGACAATGCCGCCAAGATCGGTAAATTTGGTTTAGGATTCAACGCGGTGTACAACTTAACAGATGTTCCAAGTTTTGTCAGCAGGGACGTTTTTGTCATCTTTGATCCACATGAGACTTTTCTTGGCAAACCTGGATTAAAGATGAATACGTGGAAAAATAGAAAGATGGTGAATCGGCTAAGAGAGCAGTTTCAACCATATGACGGAATATTCGGTTGTGACTTTGAAACAAAAGGTACTTTAAATGTCCAGGGAACCCTGTTTCGTTTTCCACTGAGAACGTCTGAGCAGGCCGACCGAAGTCATATCAGTAACCTACATTACAGTCACGAAGAAGTGGTCAGACTGTTGCAAATGTCCTTGGAATGGGCCGGGAATTTACTCATGTTCACGCGAAATGTGACAAACATGAAGTTTTTTCATCTGTCAAGTAAGGCCACTGATGCATCAAAACAGACTCTGTTGTTTGAAGTCTCAAAATCAAAGACAGGTCCTATGACAATGGTTAACATGACGGCCAACCATAAAGAGTGTGACAAGTTGAATCTGACAGTGAAACCTGGAGAAAAAAGGAATGTTATGTGGCTTATGGCCAACTCGAATGGTGGTCAGAAGGTTTCTCAATTTCTGAGAGCAAACCCAGACATGAAAGGGCTTCATCCTGAAGGGAGTGTTGCCATTCCAGTCACAACAGCAGGGGATCAGTCTTACCGAGCTGTGGCATTTGAAAAGTGCCCCACTGGATTTGTGAAATACGGTCTGGTGTATTGCTATCTGCCACTACCAATACCCACAAAACTTCCTGCTCTGATCAACGGCAGTTTTTCTGTGACCTCTGATCGACGCCGTCTGTCCGAAAAAACTGTCGATGAAAAGAAAAACCGTGGGAGCGAGTGGAATGATGTTCTTCTGAAAGACTCGCTGGCCAAGTCGTATGTGGGAGCCCTACAGCTGCTGGGAAGCAAAGGGCACCAGAAGATGTTTGAATTGTGGCCAACTCGAAGAAATTGCGATACCTACCTCGAATCTCTTCTTCATGGATTCTATGGCTCTGTGTCGTGTGATCTCCCCGAAATCCTTCCAGGTAGGGATAAGTTCACCAGTCTACAAAATGCGGCATTTCTCGACAGCAGACTTCGATTTGATAGTGGGAGAACTGGACAGGTGGCTTTTGAAGTATTTCATCAACTTCTAAAGGAAACAGAAAAAGTGGCAGTCGACCTCCCAAAAGATGTCCGAGATTGTTTTTCTATGTTTGGGTCAAGAGGTAGTGTCAATGAAAACACATTTACTGTTTATGAGTTCTATGAGAAACTGTTTCTGCCAAGAATAGATGAAATAGATCCCGACGAAAGAGATATTTTGGTGTTCTATGCTTTGAAGAGTGAAGACTCAACCCTGTTGAATGCTTTGAAAGAAACACGTTGTATTCCCGTGGATCAATCAGGGAAAGTGCTGTGTAAGCCTGGTGACCTAATACACCCAAACGGAGAAATAGCTTGTCTGTATGATGATTCAGAAAATCGATTTCCTGTGAGCAGTGAGGACATGTTCTGTAATCCCCAGATACTCGAGTTGCTGGTGAAACTAGGAATGTTAAAGAATATCATGACCGTAACAGAAGTCCTAGGCAGGGCATATTCTATTGAAGACCTAAGTAAATATCAGCCTGAGAGAGCTCTCAGTAGGTTCAGAGATTTGATTCGTGTTCTTGTGAAAATGAACAGGTCACATCCCCTGCATTTCACAACAGACGATAAGGATAAGCTAAACACGAGACGTTTTCTTCCTGTACTACAGCGTCCAGCACACTGGCCTTCATCACTTGAGTGGAAAGCAGATGGGGGATCAGAGTTTGAATGTCCAAGAAATATGTACCACGACAAGGAGAAAAATCTCGTAGGCTCTCAAAGACTGGTAATGAATTGTGCCAAGCTGGAAGATGATTCAGAGGTTGTTCTGAAGAAGCTTGGGATATCAGTTGAACTCCCGGTGAACGACTTGGTTTCCCATTTACGTGCTTTAACGAAGGTCGAAATATCTCAGCTCTCCGGTGACGAACTTATTAGTTTAGAACAAATTTATGATAACATGTATTTGTTTTTGGAGAAGTGTTGCGGTAAAACTGCAGAAACCCCGAAGTGGATGGAAGAATTAGCAGAATTAAACAGCCTGTTCATTGAGAAGGAACATGTGTCCCCTCAAACTGTGGCTATTCATTTCAGCTATGAGTGCTCTCCATTCTTATTCAGATTGAAAGAAAGGTATAGCCGACTTTACCCAAAGACAATGCATTTACTTGGTGTGAAGAAAGCCTTCAGCCGTTTTGATTATGTGAAAAGTCTTCATAAGTTCTACGAGAAATACAGCCACACCCCACTTGATCTGAACACCATACGTCTTTTAAACAGAATGTTAACAGCTCTCGTCGAATCTGCAAAATCTGAACATGGAAACCAGTTGAAGGGGGATCTTGCTGAAATAATGCTGCCAGATCAAGACGGTAAACTGTGTCTGTCTGAAATGCTGTGCTTTGATGATTGTTCTTGGATTAATGAATCCAGTGGAGTGATGAGATACGTTCACATCAGTGTCTCTAAAGAAACGGCCGAGTTGCTGGGGGTAAAAACCAAGCAGCACTGGTGTTCATTTCAAAATGCTGAGGGCATTCAAATTCCTTTTGGTCAAATGGAAGAGCTCACAAACAGACTGAAAGGAATATTAGAGGGTTATCCTTGTGATTCTACAATTTTGAAAGAACTTTTGCAGAACGCCGATGATGCTGGTGCTACAGAGATACAGTTCATTAAAGACTGGAGATCTCACAAGAGTGAGAAGGTTTTTTCTGAAGAATGGAAGGAGCTTCAAGGGCCAGCTTTGTGTGTTTACAATAATGCAGCCTTTACTGACAAAGATTTGGAAGGAATTCAAAGTCTTGGAAAGGGGAGCAAACGAGATGACCCTCTGAAAACTGGAAAATATGGAATTGGCTTCAACGTGGTTTACCATCTGACAGATGTCCCGTCTTTTCTGATCAAGTCTCAGACGAAGGAAACATTGTGTGCATTTGATCCAAATCGTAAATACGTACCAAATATGCATCCCTCCCTCAGTGGTATGAAATGGCAAGATCTACCTCTGGCACGCAAGCAGTTTCCGGACACGTTTGCTTGCTATCCTGGCAGTATTTTACAGCAAAATACCGTTGGGACATTATTCAGATTCCCTTTGAGAGACGCGGGCATGGCCAAAAAATCAGAGATCAAAAGTGAACCGATAACGGTTGATGCTGTGGATAATCTCATTGAAGATTTCAAGAAAGAAGGTAAAGAAGCTTTGTTATTCACTAAGAATGTAAAAGCTATCAAGATTGTTAATGTAGCAAAGGACGGGGCTCTTAAAACGATATATGAAATTAAAGCCAACTTGGACCAAGACAGTTTTGCCCAGAAGGAAAAAATACATCTACAACACAGATGCCTAATCAGTGAATTACAGTCAGGATTGTCTGTTGAGAATTGGACAACCGCAGAAGTAAAATACTTTGTGGAAATACAAGAACTGCAGTCGTCAGAACGGTGGTTTGTGAAGCGAAGGATTGGGTTTGAAAATCCCGTAGCAGTTCCAGATAATTTAAAGGAAGCTATCAGTAGAAACTCACTGAATCATTTACCTATTGGTGGGGTAGCATTTCCTCTTACCCAGACAATGCGTAGAAAGTGTAAGGCGTTCTGTGGTCTTCCTCTGCCAGTGCTAACAGGAATGCCCGTTCACATCGATGCAGACTTTGCTTTGGACTATGAACAAAGAAGGCACCTGTACTATTCGCCGAACGGAGATGTCAGAACAAAGTGGAACGAGGTTATATCTCAGCAATTGTTAGCCCCTTTGTATGCTTCAGGAATTGTGGACTTAACAGAGATACTGCTTGAAACAACCCTTCCAGTACAAGATTCACTTAAGCAGTACCATGATTTGTTTCCATTGGAAAAAAACATTACAGATTCTTACTGGAGGAAATTGTGTTTAGAAGTCTATAAACATCTAGATTCCACATCCAGTCGTGTTCTCCCTGTGACACAGGAAACGCCATCTGGAAAGGTGTTGAAGAAATGGCTGCCGCCCACCGGACAGCACGAAAATGCGGCATTCTTCAATAATTTGACAAAACAAGACATTGAAAGAGGATTGAGTTTGTATGGATATGGCATAATTGGAAGAGACATGAAAGCACCACCGAGGTCTTTCGTAATGACGAATCTTTTACTGACCCTGGGTTTCAATCTTGTCAGCACTCCACTCGACATTTATGACAACTTTCGTGAAGCCGAAATTGATGTAAAGTATGTTTCACCAGACGCGGTTGTGGAGTTTTTGCGAACATACTCAGATAAATATCCTCTGTGTGATGTAGGCAAGCTTCCGTGTCCTATAGGACAGACAAGTTTCGAAACCATATATAACTTCAATGAACTGTTGTCATATTGCAAGGATTGTGACAAGCTGACAGAGTCCATTGAAGGGTT
Organism: Acanthopleura granulata; assembly: GCA_016165875.1. Taxonomy (NCBI): domain Eukaryota; kingdom Metazoa; phylum Mollusca; class Polyplacophora; order Chitonida; family Chitonidae; genus Acanthopleura; species Acanthopleura granulata. Next base: position 24,719,926 of record JABBOT010000001.1, read on the forward strand.
ACCGCTGTTGCTGACCTGTGATAAAAATTTGCGGGTTTTCAGAGAGTCTGAGAAAGTGTTTGTTTCAAAATATTCACGCATTGTTCCACATTCCACCGACAGCTTTCTTCACCAGACTGTCAGAAACACCCTTGGACTGTACGAAGACAAACTGGCAGAGATCCCAGAAGTGAAACCTTTTAGGGTTAGGGATTTCAGTAATCTGTTGTGCAGAGAGCTGGAGGAGTCGGTGTTTGGAAACAATCAACCTGTTTGTTGGGATGGAAATAGAGAGCCTGGTAAACTATGGCTGATGTCAGTGTGGAATTATCTGACTGATGAGATCATGCCTTCAGCTCAAAAAGCCGATCAGGAAGCAATGCTCAGATCCATGGAAGACATTCGTATGTGGTCGCTCTTACCTGCCAAAAGAACTCAAAAGGGAAAAGAACACCTGTACCTGGTCCCCATATCCTTTGCTGATCAAGTATTTGCAGACAGTCCTTCTCAGATTTCTGACCGTCTGCGTGAGGCAGGATTTTATATCTTCACAGATGAGGAGAAAATGCTATTATTGGCTCCCAAGCTTCCGAATAAATTGGTAGTTCCTATGTCTAGTACAGCAGGAATTCTGACTGGCATAACGAAAGCATTGTGTTCGTCACAGAGATCTGGTGTCATCGATCATTTAAAACCTCAAGTCTGCGAGGGAATTTTGGAGTATTTTTCAGGTGAGTTAGAACAAGTAAAGAAGATTCCTAACCACAAAACTCTTTTAGGACAGATGCCCCTTTTTGTGACGGTATACGACGAGGGGGTTGAGATTGATGGTCTTAAAGCTATAGTCCTACCGAAAGCTGTACCTTCTGATGGTATGGAGAAATGGTCCCAAAAAGAATCGTTGGTGCTTTTGAAAGAAAACATGGCGCTTACCAAGCTGTACAAGCATTTGGGGCTTTCCAACTGTTCTGAGTTTGATTTCTATTGCTTATACATTTTCAAAGCATTCCATCTTCTCGACGACACAGCAAGGGGAGTTCATCTGGAATTCGTCCGAGATCGCCTCATTCCACAAGCTTTGTGTGCTGAAAAGGGTACTCTTTCCAGTTTACAGGCAGCCCTTCAAAAGCTGTCCTTCATCCCTCGTAACCAGATTCTGGAGAGAGCGTCAGTCTTTTATGATCACAAACACTCTCTGTTTAAAGCTATGCTGAAAGGGAGTCAGTTTGTTCCTGAACCGTTTCTTGAAGAACGGTGGTATGAAATGCTTGGCATGGCTGGACTTACCAAGAAAGTGTCAGACGAGATGTTTGTGAAACTGGCTAAACAGCTTGAGGAAGATGGGCGCAATGAGCAAGAAGAGAAGACAGTTTTTGAAAAATCGCAGTGTTTGATAAGAAATTTGTTCCGTGAACAACAAGACAATTTCAGTCTTCTTGAAAGAGTTAAGAATATAAAATTCCTGATCTCAAAGTCTGCGAGTGAGCTTCAAGCCTTTGCCCCGTGTTACAGCTCTTCTCCATCCATGACTTGCTTCTACGGCTCAGTATTGCCCGAGCATCAAGAACTTGTGTGGTCAAGCTGTAATGTTCTGAGGCAGTACTGTGTACCGGGAGACAAGAAAAAGAAAGAACAGATCTTGAAAAGCTTGTGTGTCAGAATAGAGCCAACGCCTGAAGCTGTGGTCCAAAATCTGCGGAACATTATTCAGAGTATGAATACTGACAAAAAACTGCAAAAGCTTCAACATGAAAGCAGGGAAAAACTATTCGAAATCTGTTGTCACATTTACACGTTTCTTCAGAGAAAGGAGTTAAGCGAAGACCTAAAGGATATACTTCGTGAGTTGCCCTTTGTGGTGATCAAAGAACACAGGTGCTTTGCTAAACCGAAACAAGTCGTGGTGGAGCTAAAATCGAAGAAAGAGATTGTTCCATATTTATTTACACATCCTAAAGAGTTAGGCCCTTTTTGTGAACTATTCGTCTCTGTTGGTGTTAGTAAGAACGTGTCCACAAATCATTACGAGAACGTTCTTCTTCAGATAAGAGAAACTTGTCAAGAGAACGACCTGGAACCCAACGAGATGAAAGCGGCTTTGAAAGCTGTGAAAGGAATATACAAGGAGTTTAACAGTTTTGAAGGGCAGGTCCAGATAGGTAAACTTTATCTTCCAGGAAAAAGAGGTGACGCATGTGTCATTCAGCTGTCAACTGATATTGTTATTTCCGATAATACTTATCTGGAGAAAAGGGCTGCTGGAGATCTGAATTTTGTTTTCTTACCAAACCTAGATGAAGAAAAAGTTTGTAAGATGGAGTTGTGGGCAAAACTTCCAGATAGTCACAAGCCACAGCTTCTGTCAAGGTTGGTGGAGGAAAGGTTGACGGATTCATGCAGGTCTGAGTGTGAACAGACAGAAGAATGTCTGAAGCTACAAACCACAGTGTCCTCGTGTGAGGTACTACAAGGGATCATACGCTTGATCAAACACTACAGGATTGAGGAAGGAAAACACGACTGCACTTTGGAAATTGAGCACGTACAGAGCTATCTGTCATCAGTCAGAATCTTCTGTTGCCCCAAGATCAGTACTTGTTTGAGGTACCAAGGCAGTATTATCTCTGATAGTGAGGACTTAACTCATCAGCAACACTGTGAAGAAGTCAAGAGAAACAGTACCTCAGAAATGCTCCTCATTTTTCTCGAAAAAGTGCTCGATGATAAAAATGAATGTTTTATGCAGATCTGCAAAGGCCTTTGCACTTACCACATTAAATTGCCAGAGCAAGCATTGTTATTTATCCCAAAGGTGTTTGAGCTTAGCTACAAAAGAAAGTCTATCCATGACTACCTGAACGAGCAAGGAATTAAAGAGTTCCAGATGAACAAACCACTTCAGAGAAAGCCAGACCTTCCAGCCCCTGGCAGTTACATCCCTGTCACTCTTCATTGTTTGCTGGACCCAAGTTTCACATTTTTTGAACCCGGGCAGTACGTAGGGTTTGAAGTATGTGATCCCATGCTTTCAGGGGAAGATGGAGATCCCGTGTATGTCTATGCCATTGTCCAGGAAGTGATTAAGGCAGTTGGCTCTTCAGACTGGCAAACTTTGTACAAGATTGACATGGGTGAGATTATCACTGTTCCTGCCACTGACTTGTACGCATTCCATAGAAAACAGCCGTCTACCACATGGGAAATAGAGGTATTTTCAGGGCAAGCTGCCCCTACATATGCGCATGATACCACAGAGAGGAAATCTTTAAAAGAGGTGAAAGGGGAAATTTTCAAAGTACTTAAAGAAGCATGGCAAATGGACCAAAGTACAGGAAGGAAAGTTTTGAAGAGGCTTCTCTTAAAGTGGCACCCAGATAAAAATCCTGAACGAGAAGAGTTCTGCACCAAAATCACTCAGTATATATTGGCTTTGGTTAAGAGATTTGAAAGTGGCGACTTCTCCACGTTTGATGACGAGGATGATATCAAGGACACTGGCACTGCAGGAGCGTGGGGAGGATTCTACACAAGTTTCTTCACTAAAGCAAGCAGAAGAGGTACCCAGTATGGACACAGTTTCGGCGCTTTCAGTAGCCGGGACACCACAGACGGAGGATGTTTCTATGAGTATTACAGCTCATCTGACTTCACAAGAAGTTCTACCAACCCGCAGCCGACAGAAGGTCGCCGCTGGATCCGCCAAGCGCGGGCTGACTTCGACGCCATCAGAAACGACCAGGAAGGTCCAAGACCATCTTCTGCCTGGATCTGTTTTAAATGTCAGCAGGTAAGTATCATAACTTGTTTTCATGAAGATTCTGCCGATTTTGGGGGAACAGCAAAGCTACATTTGAACTTCAAGTATTTATTTTAATGAATAAATGCTGAGTAAATGAAGGAGAAATATATTAGATGAAAGCCTGCTGTTGTTACCCCAATTTTAGTCTGTACTAAGTTATGTCCTAATGCTTAGAAGAAACAGAATGATTAATGGGGAGTCCACCTGTAATTTATAGTTAAGTGCATTTACATTCGTCATATATGACTGTGTGAAAAGGGGATGTTATACATCCTAATATTTATGAGAGTATGAGAAAGATTCAAGAATGTCACATGTACTTGTTTTATTCGAACTGACAATAACATGTATGGCTTTTTCATATTAAGAGATATATTTTCAAGTTCATTATTTACTGATCTACTTAGTTCAGTTGGACGTTTTGGCGAAACTCAGATTATTGGCCCAGATTAATGTAAAATTAGACTAAGTTCTAGATGAATAGAGGACGTTGAAATATAGGAAGAATAGCAGTGGTCCAAGAATAGGTCCTTGAAGGTCATCGTATATAGGAAGGCTCAGAAATGACTTCTTTCATTTGTATGTTGTGTAAATTGCATGCCATCTAAGGTACCTTTTAAGCAAAAGTGGTTGCTAATGTCAGTGAAACCATGACATGTTTATCGTCCAAACTCCAGTGCTCCACTGTGTCAACTTCTGTGTAAGTATTAAAAAGTAACAGCTCCGGCAAGTTATGGCATTATGCAAAATTTCATCAAATTTGCCACAAGCCTTTTTGAAAATCTTATCATGCAGGGCTAAACAGAAATTAGACGTGGGTTACGAAATAAATTCCTGTAGCCAGACTATAAACTGGATATACATGTAATATGAAAAGATATAGTACCGAAAATAAAACTAGGGCAGCGACGATAGTGTGATATTTGGCAATTGGTCACATGTAACCAGTGAAATCCAGCCCACGTCAGTTTACCTTGGTTAGGATTTTGCTCTAACTGTTCTCATGAAGGCTTAAATAGCAACAACTGAAACGCCCCCTAGCGCTATTACTTAAGAAGAGTTATTCAGAAAACTATGTATCAAATGATAACTGCAATTTACCAGACGTCACTGGCTCACAATTACTCAAAATGTTATTTTGTCAGCACATTAATAATTCCGTGTAACTTTAGCAGTTTTCAATGAAGATGGGGAGACACCATTGATGTATGGAATAATTGGCAGTAATAATAATTGGCATAATTTCCAATTATGGAATAATTGTATGGAAACCGGCAGGGCCATCCTTAGAGCCGTCCATTTTAGTTCCCGAATACGTTTGGGTTTACAAACTCTTGTGTACTACGAGATGAGTCACACGTTTTCATTATGAATGCCTCTGGAAGTAAATTAAATCTTGTGCAAGTAGTTGGACACCTGTCCAACTTACTCTTCGATTCAGTTTTTAGAATTTTTCCAACCGAGTAAAATGCTTTGAAAACATTTAATTTTACCTTGATCTGGTTGGATGAGTGACGTCTCATCCATATTTTTGACTTGGAGTAGTTCGTTTTAAGAATCATTCGTCCATTTATGATATGTGGCAAAGGGGTGGTGTCACATCACTGGTCACATTATTGTAAGAAATGGCCAGCGCAAAGTTTAATGTTTAAAATTTGTTTTGTGCAATGGAAGTATTTTCATGATCTGTGTTGACGCATAGAGTTTGGCTGCTTGTCATCTGACATATGCTTCATCTTATTTACTTATTTTTCTTTGGTTTTAGACGTTTTATTATCTCGTTTTTATATAAAAGAGATTATTAATAATAAAACGTCTTTGATGTGATTGAGAAGTTTTGATAAATTTGTCCATGTTAATCTGTGTCATTTTGTTGACAGGTCGCAGAAAAAGCCATGAAAGCTGTACTGTACAAGATAAATGCCAACCATTGCGCTATCCGATCCCATGAATTAGTGGAAATCGCAGATGCTCTTGGTCACCCCACTTTGTCGCGACTTGCACAGGAACTTGAAAAGACATTAGGATATAAGGGTTACATGAGAACAAGGTATCCCGACATGCTGCACGGTCAACAGATACCATCCGATGTGTACACCTTGAGACAAGCTGAGACAAGCAAGGATCTTTGTGGAAAGATTCTTGATGAGGCAGAATTAGTCCTTTAGAACTAAACTGACAGTGCCATGGGAATGAACCGTGAAAATTATTTTGATATCTGATATTTAATAGTTATTTATCTTGTTATAACTTTTTAAGTGCCCTTACAGCGATTTGTACTTTGACTAGTGGTGAATGAAAAAAGCAGACGAAAACATGATGGACAGAATTGCCCTCATTACGTTCCCAGTGTATGGCCCTAAGTGAGAATTTTCAGTCCCTTCAACCCTTCCCGGGGCAAGATGTTTTAATGCACGCTGACAAACCAAGGAGTACAAATAATCCTGATATATTTTATCATTTTGCTCCGAAAATTTTGTTTAAAGTTATCATCTTATGATATATATGTCAAGTGGGATACATAATGTATATAATGTTTTTTAAATTAGATAAAGATAAATGTATGTTAAACATGTATAGTGGTTATTGGCTACTCTACAACTTACAGTGCTCACAGTTTACTGTTATTTGCTCTTAGAAATATTGATATTTGAATTGCAAATTATGGATAAACGCAGGAATGATTTTTCTTCTGTTTTTTGTTTATCGGGGGCGAAGATGTCAACAGTTAACTATTTACTGTTTAACTAGCAAAGTTGATGTGGACGTGATATCCTTATGTACAGATACTGTTTTTGTTGTTGTGCATTAAATCTGTGCCGCAAATTGTTTCATGTCTCGCAAGATAAAAATGCATGGTTGCAATATAATTATTTTTTATGTACAAAAATCTGTTTGTGTTCCTCTGCTTTAAACTGCATGATTAAAATGTGAAATTTTGTCATTAATGTCCTTAATTGATTGTTTTTCTATTATTATTTTATTAACCAGCTGATATTTGTATCTATCATGATGAAACCTTTTTTATGTAGAAAACCATACTTCATTGAGTTTTGTGAAAAGTAAACTTATTTTGTAACTTTATCGTAGTGTTTTGTAATGTTATCGCCTTGTTACTGCCTTACCGAGCTACGGTTCATTACGTATAGTTTTCATTGAAGAAATATTAATATGTCTTGTCAGCTGTACAGATTGTTTACATTCGATTTCGACTCCTCGGAATGACAGTATAATTTATTTACCATGTTCTTCGTCCTTTAATATATAACAGCGGGATAGTTTTGAGTCTTTGAATGTCCAAGATTGCTGCCTGTAGCGCTCTTGTATACCTACACTGGCCATTCTATGTGGGGACCAGTTCTATGCGGTTGTTTTTGTCACGTTTGATGAAGTATTACGAGTTTTTAAACCGGAACGAGAATTATGTGTGGATTGTGTTTGAAAGCATACCGATGGTATTTTTATGTTGATTTCAGCGAAATGTATTTGATTGATTGAACTTTCGATGAAGTGTTAAACAATACTTTGTGTGTTGAAGTGTTATATTTGTGTTTCATAATGTAATAAATTAGTTACAGTTTTATTAATCTGCTTATCTTTATGTGTAATTTTGTTTGAAAGTTATGGACATGCAGATACCACTTATATCTATACGGATCTTGCCTAATCCCGATTGATTCCGCTGAGCTAGCATATCGCCATTCCCATATTTTCTTCCTTACATAGGTTTACAGTAGAATGGTTTTAAGCAATTTAAATGTTGAATATTCGTTCCTTTAGTGCTACTTGTATTCCTAGACTACCGTTCCATGAGGGACCAGTTCCACACGTTAATACTACTTGTATTCCTAGACTACCGTTCCATGAGGGACCAGTTCCACACGTTAATACCACTTTACAACATTTGATGAAGTACTAAATGTTCCTTGGGCCAATTTTTGTGTGTGTCTCTTTGCCAACCTTCTTGATTTAAATGTTTAGGGGTGCCTTTTCTCGTCAAAGCAGAGGTTTGTATTCACACAAATGGATACAGCATCGAAGGTCCCGAATCCCAGATATCGCCTTTATCACATGTATATTTTGCCGTGTATGATGTCTTTGGTAGCGAGTAGATGTTTTGTATTTGTCATTTATAGTTATGTTTTTGAAACAAGAATTTAGTTGAAATACTGTGCTTAAGGTATTATCTTTGTTTGCTTTTTCTGTTTGTTGTTTAAAGTATTTTTTTTTGGTGAAGTGGTTTTATTCTGGAGGAAAAATTTATGCCTCCTTGATTCTGTCAAAGTAGTGATCGCTACGTTTAATTTTGATTGAACCAATACCAACGCATGTTACCATTTAATTTTGATACAAAATGTGGACGTTGTTTAATTTATCAGAAAGACCATATAAGCGTGTGCCATATTATTGCTCCATTAAATACAGTAGTGTAGTTTCGAGGAAACCTGCCTGTTCCTACATAGTGCCTCTAATATTTCCACGCTGATCATCCCACATAGGCACTACTTCATGTGTTAATTCTTTATTTTTATTTACGTGACTGAATGATAAAGACGTTGCAGCGAAGTATATTTTTTTCTCTTTGCCTGCTTCATTTACATAATTCTTTTCGAGTTCCTTTTGCCCTAAAGAGGATTTTTAATCTTACTGAGGTATACATTTAAGGGAGGAGCCTTAATCCAAGATGTGCTTTTATTTTATTTGTTGTTCTGTCAATATATTTGTAACAACAACCCGGCGTTTATATTGTTATTGAATCGTGCACGCTACTTGGCTGTTTTAAATAACAGAAGGCCTACTTTGTCACATAATGGATTACTTGTGTACTTTATAATGCAGAAACTTCGTGGAAATTTCTCTTCGTGATATTGTTGTATAATATTATACTTATATGAATACGTAAATTTTTGTCGGGAATCATATGTATATTACTATTTGTGTATATAGCTCTGTCTTGTAGTATAGTCTTACACTTCAGAATGATTTTTTCGCCGTTTATCGTTTTTCTTCGAATTTGTGCTGTATTGAAGTTTTCCGTAGTTGAGTTTTGAACACTCGAGACAAATGTCACTACTGATTCCATACTAACCATCCCATGTCACGGGGTGCAGTTTTCGTGTTACATTTCATTGTACGCCCCGATGAAGGGTTAATAAGCCATACTTCTCTATATAAAGTTTTGACAACACGACAAATCTCTTATTTGTATGTCTGTCTTTGGATAAATCATGTCGTGATTTGGAACTCAGTGACAGAAAACATGCATGGGTTGATGACGTCATCGTTCGTGTGAGCAGTGCATTATGGTATTTAAATAGTGGAAAGACCTGGGCCTTGTTCCACAATGCAACCGTGGGCTAACGTTAGTTGTAACTACCTATCTCTTAAACATAGGTTGTCATGGTAGTTACAATCAACTTAGTCTACGACTGTTTTGTGGAACATGGGCCTGGATTCAACATGGGTGTGAATTGTGCAGGGAGTATTCATGAACATGTTGGCCCGTGCGCGTCTGTCGAACCAATTTTCGGTTTCCTCACCTTGGAAGTGCAATTTGCAGCTTTGTACCACTTCAGTTCTTTTAGGGCAGCATATGGTAATCCCTTGTGTTATCATGCTAGTCAAACATTTGTTATCCCAGGCTTTACAACAAGGGGGGAGGGGGATATTAAATTATATCTGGCCGTCCGTCCCAAGTTACTCCCAAATATTGTCTGATTTCTACATTTTCATGTGTCAGAAAGGCTCCATCTCAATCTTTGGCAGAGAATCCTTTCTTATCTTGACTTTGGTGGAAATAAGCGGTTGATGGCGCTCGTATCACCCTTTAGGAGGTCGTACATGTAAGCCTTCATATTAGTGGAAGACATACAAGCACATCGTCAACGAATTTGATGCATAATCTGAGGTGCGTCACATGAAAACTACTTGTCTTCCACCGGGTTGTTATGCACTTCATCTTTACAGCGCTCACTCCGGTTTAATCCGGCCATTAAACTGATCGGCATCGTATTTGTAAAAAATTCTTGAGTATGCTTGAGTTCTTGAGTTACAAATATATGAATGTGTACGTCACATGTGGGAAAGTTTGTTACTTCCCAAAGGCCGATGGTTTACTTCGGGCATGCTACTTTCAATAACGTATAAAACTGAGCGCCTATATGTATAAGTAAAACAATCCCCGAGTATAGCGTTAAACTCCAATGACTTGAATATATGTGTCAGCATTCAAATAAAGGCAACTGTTAAGCATTTGACTCCACTTGGGTGTGGTTGGTGAAGGACTAATCGTCGGACAGTTCAAAGAATACTTGCCGAGGTGTGGTGGTTTTTACCACCCTGATCTATAAATAAATCATATTCCACCAGTGAGGATACAGGCCGAAGTACCGAGAAGAAAAACATAAATTACAACCGGAGGCACAGTGCAATTTCTTTCAAATACTCACACATACACCAACATTTTGGTCTTCATACTGAGGCACTAACCTCTGTCGCAGGTCAGTTCTGCGGTTAATGATGGTCAGGCCCAATAGCTGCTAATTGATAATGACCAAGTGAGTTAACTGAGGATAGGAAACCTTTAATTCAAGGTGTGCCTTCGGAGTAGTGTCCCTTAATTCCGCGATCACTTCAATAGTTAGTCGCCATTATATCGTAGTTATGAACGACACTGATTGACACCCAGCGCTAATTAGTGTATTAACTTATACGGGGTCTAATCAAGTAGGATTACCTTTTGTTATACCGGTACCACCTTACTTAAATGTCTGACCAAAAGACGTGCAAACGATTAATTGTCGTGCATTGTAGTCTACGACACAAAGAGAAGAGTGCTTTGTGGTTGCTTAAAAATAGCTTAACCCATGTTGCGAAGAACTTATCAGTTGCAGTAATGTGTAATAAACTGTATTACACAGTTTTAAGTAAAGTGAAAATTTCCTACAACCAATTCCTATCAATTGCAGTAATGTGTAATAAACTGTATTACACAGTTTTAAGTAATGTGAAAATTTCCTACAACCTTAGTATTTAATAGCATATTATTTTGCTCCAAACTGTTAAGATGACAGGAAACGTCATGTGTGAATGGAAGGATGATAAATAACGCTTATCATGTCAAAATTAAATACGTATTATACGCATGTAGACTCTTGAATATAATTCACATCATGAAGTTTTTTCGTGCAATAAAGTTTCGTCTGTAACATAATAGAACTTGAAAAGTCTAAAAGACTTCAGAAGAGACAAAAGCAAGAGCCATTTCGCAAAAGGTCGATGCCGTACATTGATGCCTGGCTGGGTTAAATAATAGAACGTCCAAAATGTAACCGACAGACATAGAACAGCTATGCAAGAATCTCGATATTGAGACATTCACAGAACTATGCCTGTGTATAAATGTACTCAATACAGGACCGACAACTCTGGAAGAGATCAGCGGTCTCCAAACACTGTGCTATAATGAGTAAGGCTGCGTGAAAGTCACTTCGACGGGTAGTATACACTTTGTCCGGTTGACAAACTCTTGTGGTTCTGAGACATATGTGAGATTCATTTTTACAATAAACTATCTGTCTTGAAATAAGTTTTGAAATAAAAATTGACCAGTTTTGAAGTAAGTTCCACTTTAAAATGTAAACAGCAAGGGTTTAAAATAACCGTGGTGACTAATTTTGAACAGCTTTTTCTGTCGGTCAGTCAGTGTTTGACACCCCACCTTTAATGTTGGTCAGTCTCCTTACTTGGGCCTCGTTCAGTGTAAGGTGACACGAAATCCATTACGGAGAATGTTGGGGATAGCGCGAAATTGACCTTTTTTTTAGAACAAGTCCCACTATTGAAATTGGTCTATTTTTAATTTTAAACGTTGTTTTTATTTCATCACTGGCACACATTTCAGAAATGATTTCTACATTTGTAGCTTGCTTTGTCCGTTTAGAAGCCTGAGGTGTGGTTCTCTCACTTCGTTTACATGTCTTCATTGTGTTCCTGAAACTTCCCTTACAAGTACTAAGCTTTGTCTGATCCCAGCATTAATTGTGGGTTTTACGTGCAGCGTACCTCGTTTTGTGTGGTTGACGACCTGAATTGTGGTTATGACACCTCGTTAACATGGTACTATGCTTGGTATGTTTAAAATCCTGGCCCGTTGTTCTGATACTTCGTTTACATGGTACAATGTTTGGTGTGTTTAAAATCCTGAACTATGGTTCTGACACTTCCCTTATATGGTACAAATCTTTGTCCCCTTAACAACCTGAATGTGTACTGTCCATGACCTGGTTTTCAAACTTCGCTTTAATATGTGGTACTGCACTTTGTCCGGTTGAGAGCCTGAATTGAGATTCTGACACCCCGTTTACGTGGTACTAAACTGTGTCCGGCTGACAGCCTGGACTGTGCTTCTGACACCCCGTTTAAGTGTTTCTAAGCTTTGTCCGGTTGACAGCCTGAATTGTGGTTCTGACAATTTACATGGTAGAATGCTTACTCCCACCAACATTCCTCTCTCCCTGAAGGTAGATGGCCTTTCATTAATGTGTCTGTGGGGCGTGCTTTTGAAAACGCACGTGGGCCTACAATGGATGCCTGATACGTGATACTACCTCCCAAAACTTGTTGGTTGAATGACTTTTATCTTGTCCACCACAGCCAACATCATTTCTCTAACATTTATGAAGTCATACGCCTCACGCAAGCATCACTTCGGAAATGACTTTGTTGCCTATAAACAGCTGATATGCACCTGGTGTTCCACTCTCCTACTTGCAATACTTGCACTTTATACAGACTGTATAATATATAGTAAGCAGATAAGGTCCTAAAACATATGTTGTTGAGCACGACGACATCAGATACTCTTTAATACGGCGTAAAAACTCCCCAATGTAGATAAAATCAAGAAACGTCATACTCCTTCGAGGGATCTCTCCCGGGGTTATATGCCGCATATACTGTGTGTATTATAGCTGTGATTTTCCCGGCTTGCTTGTTTGGTCTTCATGGGAGGCGTTGCGGCACTGGGTTAAACAAAATTATTACATTAAGTACCGATTTTATCTTATGCCTTTGTCTTATATTTTTTAGTGCTTTTATATAAATGGGTAACTTTTCTGAAGACTTAATGTGACGGCCTTCAGTTCGTGGCCCTAATGGATTACCTAAATCCTGACGCTATATGTTATTGATGAGTGTTGAGTATCACTGACTATGATAATGATCATTATGTGAATTCCAGGAGTTTCCGATTTGACTTAAAAGCTTTAGTATAAATCGATTCTGATTCATTTTTCTTTTTATTTTACCCTTTTATCAATGGCAACACATTGCATAGTTTCAAATCTTTTTCATAAACGATATCGAATACCATAACATGACGAGGCCATCCATTCCGACGACCTCTGAGGATAACCACGCTCCTGTAGTGTTTGCCTATCTCCACATATCTAGGTGTTGAACTTGCTCTCCACAAATGTGAAATGCCTGTGACGAAGATATGAATAGTAAATGATGCATATTATTTTATGTACTTTGCATTCTCACACCATAATCGTGATGGCAACGCCGGTCACTAAGAGCACTTATCTTGCCAAAAGAGATTTTAACAGGTGTTGTTTTGAGGACAAAAGGCTGAACGTTGTAATTTCATCAGTGTGGAAAACAAAGTCCTAAACCATTCGATATCAAATTTTACAGACTGTGTCAGTATTATTGCCTTTTTAAGCTCCAACGAAATACCTCGTTATCCCAATGTGTGCTGGGAGCCAGGAGTGGTCAAGTTTTTAAAAGTGCATGTCTTTCAATGCCTTACACAGAATGGGTTCAAGGTTCTTTGCGCACAGTACGGGTTCAACGGTCTCTCCTTCTCAGCCTGGTCAGTTGTGATACGCCTTTCTTCAGAACATCCAGTATAAGTTCTCAGTCTTGTCTCGACTACCTGTCCAGCTGTTTTTTCTCACATACAAACACTGATGCTTCCTGGTGTATGAAAATAGACTAGCTAAGTCACCAACTGTTTACACCCAATGTTTATAAAATACTGGTCAAATCAAAATAAAGAACAACACCTCAAAAACAGAAGAATCCTTACCTGTATACTTATATAATGGATGAACATACACTGGTTGCTTTAAATTCCACCAATTTAGAAAAGTTTGACCAAGTCATCTTTATAAAATTCTCCGTTGCATGTAGCCTGATCCTACCACAAATAATAGTCAGTTTAACGGGATTTTTTTTTATTCTGTCTAATGAAAGAAGACAGCAATTTGAAGAAATTAAGAAAAATTTTAAAAAACAAAAAAAGCTTCCATAAAAATCTCAATAAAACTCCAGAGTTTGCAGCTTTTATAAGAGGTTTCTTCAGATGACACCCAATAAATATACTTATTATTTTTTATGATGGCTCCATGTTTATTAAACGGACCTGTTTGGTGGTTCTCTTGATTCCATCATGTCTCTTCCAGAGTAAGCCTGGTCCTGCACTGCCTGTCTGATCCAGCATCTCAAAGTCCTTGGCTAAAGGAATTCCAGGCAGAGCACTGCTCACAGCAGACTTTAGCTTATTTAGAACATCCATTTTGGCTGAATTCAAATCAAATCATAAACAAGAATGAGGTCACTCTAACATCAGTGATTGCCAAAGAGTCATACTATATTAATTTATTTTAATAGCAATCACACTGAAACATATCTTGACAGGCTATTTAAATATTCATCTACTTAATTACATTATTACACTGGACAACAATTTTAAGACCTCAGTAATCTGGGCCCTTTCCGTTTCACTCGGGCCTACAAGCTTCACTTTTTGGGGCATACTGAAGTAGTAAAAAGTTTTGACATTCTTAATTCACCTAATTTCAGTTATAAGGCCGAGGTTTGCAGTGTATATCATGAGGCAGAGAATATGACGTACATCGGTTCATTGGAGAGTCTGCTTAACACAATGAGCATCCGAGGAATGGGTCAATGACAAACAACGGGCAGCAACCTCAGCTTAACACCCTCACAACTATTTTAAGGGTAGTCCATCAAGATGGATTCACTGTGTTATTTTAAAATTTTCACATTCAATACAACACAGAGAGAGTCCACTGCCCTCACAAACAAAATTGCCGCAGATATCTTAACTCCTTGCTGATGGACACAAGTGGAACAGTAACTCACCTTTTCAGTTCATTTCAATGTCATTTTCTGGTTTAATTTTGAATACTATCTTAGTACTATCTTTACCACCCTTAGCGATGAAACTTATTAATTCACTGTCTTGTGATCACGTTAACTGTGAGAGCTTCCAACATACAAAACGGCCCAACATTAAAGCCATTTGGAATAGTCGCATGACCTACTCTTGGTCATGAAATGTAACTGAGCCTTGCTGTCTGTAGGCACAACTTCAATCTTCATAATACAACCAAGAATTTCCTGTCTAAATACAGGTAAGTTTCCATGACACGAGAACAGACATCGCTGATTTTTTGCGCTGGGCCGATGGACTCAGTGTTGTGATGAATGTCAGAATTTTAACATACCACATTAAGTCCATCTAGGTGGACTATTTTCAGGGCATAATATTGATAATATTACTCCAACGCAATTATCTATATCCGGGTTAGTAAACGAAACAAATATGAAATAAAATAATCTACACTGAAAGCAATATTATCGTTACTTAGTTTTTTTAAGTCAGGAGTAATTTCATATGGTCGATGATGCGACATCTGACAAATCATGGTTAGAAAACTGACCACATGCGACAGTCCCAACAACAACAACAATTTGACAGCTGCGGCAGAATCCTACGTTTCACGAAGAAAAAACAATCCATAAGGTTCTACCTACGTATAGTATCTGCTATGAGAGCAACTGAAACAGAATAAGTCAAGTTTGATACGCAAACTACAGAAACGAAGTGAATTTAGGATCAAAATCAAATGTTATGAGGTCTGTGGCACAGTTGCCGCCATCATGAAATCAGGGGTCCATCTAAAGCTCGGATCTGGAAAACGATATGCACGTGTCAGCCTGACATTTAGCTGACTTTCATATCAGAATTTGAATGTATTTCTTTACGTAAAAATAGTTCATTTTAATCCATTTCCGTTTTTACTGACCATAAGTTGCCAGTAAGAAAAGACTTGTTGTCCGTCGGTTCCAGTACCATAAATTGAATTTATAGGCTAGCCTATGAAAAGCAAAGCTGAGGTTACCTTTGCACCACCATAGGTATAGAACCGCACAAATTAATTTCCACCGCGTTAGCAGAATATTTTTATTTATTCTGTTTTTTTTTCTTTTTCTTTTACGATCAAAAACAGTTCCCCGTTCCGTAAGTTCTCCTCCATCTGGGAACAAAGTATAAAAAAAAAGATTATCGATGGGTATTTGCTGATCAGGTAATTGACAGTGTCTCCTGGGCTTTATATACTGTAGCAGACATTTTCAGAGTGGCATAATATAAAGTTAAGGCTACTGACTTGTAGACTTGCTTAGCACCAGGCAAGGGAAATATTCCTATGTTTGGTATGATCCTACTCGGGATTGACCTCCAGGTTCCAGAGAGACATCTTACCTCTCAAAGTCGATGAGCACGTGTACTTAATTCAAAGTGGTCACCATGTAAAGTAACTATGACAATTTCTGTAAAACAATTTTGAATTCTAATAGAAAATTGGTTATACTCATAGGCATAATAATGTATTATTCGTGTTATTAAACTTTTGATGTTGGTACTGACTTTATTTATTTTTCTGGTTTTCTTTAAATATTGGACAGAAACGACAAAAAATAAAAAAATAAAAAATATAAAAAAACTGAAATCGGCATTCATGCAGTAGAAACCTAAGTACGGGTATAAAGCCTCAACGATTTGTTGAGATGTCTCACAATGCACGGGGAGTTCATTCTCTACTGCACGGCGCATGAACAGCGACCCACACGCCCACATTCTGACCTTAATCTTTCATTCTCCGCATTTGCGACACATCAATATCACATGCCGGTGACTGGTTATATCCAAACACAAGTAGGCACACATATGATGATCGATCTCAGACATAAAACTACCCTGGCAGATGTTTTGTTGAAACTTTTAATTGAAGGTTTTTTTGCCACCATTTCCGACATACAGAACAGAGATTGCTAATTAACTGTACGCATGCTAATGATTTTATTTATTTATTTATTTCATTGGTGTTTTACGCCATACTCAAGAATACTTCACTTATACGACGACGGCCAGCATTGTGGTGCACGGAGAAAACCCAGGACCATCCGTAGGTTGCTGGTAGACCTTCCCACGTACAGCCGGAGAGGAAGCCAGCATGAGCTGGACATGAACTCACAGTGGGAAGCTTCTGGGTAATTGTGCTGCGCTAGCGGTCCAACCGACGGAGCCGCATGCCAATGAGAAACTGTGATTCTTATATTTTGTAGGCCTGTCCATTCAATCACTTGTGCTAAAGGCCGGATCACGGATGTGAGTAGCCTGTGTACTGTAAGCAAAGAAATTTTGTCTATATGAAAACGTTTTCATTTCTCAATGCCTGCATGCGGCAGATATACGCTAGAATTTCCAGTGTGCTGCCATATCATGCTGGAGGAACCTTACCACTGAAGATGGTTTCGGAATTGGACAGGCATTACTTCGGAGCCTTTCAATGCAATTTTATTTATCTCTCTCAAAACACATGCATAATTTTGAGTGTTACAATAGGCAAACCGTGAAAATTCATTCTGACTCAAATGTGCAACACCAATGCAGGAAAGTATTTACACCCAAACGTGCCAAAGGACTCGACACAATTTGTAAACCCTCTACGAGACTTGTTATCAACAAAGTCATCATAACGTCTGTATAGGTCATATGTGGGTCCACTCCATGGAGTTGCTTCCACCCGGAAAGTGACTTCAGTTTTACCACACATGATGGCGGAAAACCATACGCAGGGTTGGGAGAAAGTGATTAATTTCCGAAATAATCTGTTTTGGTCGCACATTGTAGGTCACAAGGTGGGAACCAATGTCCCAACGAAGTTTTAGTCAGTTTAGACGTGACGGGAGTAGGCTTCTAGACCAATTCATGTTATAAATGTACATAGAGGCTTAAGTTTCCATCAAAACCCTTGCAGCTTACTACAGTTTCAGGTGACAAGAGTTTTCCATGCTTGGAACAGCTACGTCACAGCCCAGACAGAACGGTTGCGTTTCAATCTAGCCGACAAAGCATTGTCAAATGTCAATTTCCGCTGTCGTAATAGTTGTTAAAAAAAAAAATGAAAAACGAAATAAACATAACACCGTCCAGCCTTTTCGGCAAACTGAACTTACAACATGGGTTAGTCGTCCAAGTGCAGGATGTCCACTACCTGTCCGCAGAAGGGCGAGTTTTGTTTGTAATGCGGTGTAAAAGCGAACAAATACCATGCGATATCAGCTTACAGGAAATCGCTGAGTTTTATGCTGGATAAGGTCCCGCCAGTCATTTTGGTGACATTGTTGACAGTGCTTCCGTGATAGGACCCTATCGAAGATTCTCATCCCAGAAACCGTCTTTCCTCACCTCGCTAAATTTCTTCCGGCAACAGACATATTCCAGGGCTCGGATGACAAAGATCTGCTTGTGTCTTCTTAAGCAAGAGACAGGAAACTATTTACATCATCATCGTTCCTTCTCAGAAACGAGGGTCACTTCTACAGGGAACTGATGGATGATACTCTTGTTCTTAGAAACGTATTCATTGCTGTAAATCATGATCAGATTTTTAACAAAATGTTTTGTAAAAATTTTCATAGAGGTTAAGGTAAGACCCACTGCCCAAGGTCTACTTCCTACGTGAGAGAAGTCAAGAGGGAAATGTTCACCAAATATTCAATTTCAAAGCGAACTTTGCCGTCTTTGGGTTAGACGAGAAACTTTGGACATCAGCGTGGATGAGACTCTTAATTAGGAATGGTTGTGGCTACTAGGTGTCGTTTTCTATAATCAACACAAGTTTTGATTGGAATCTAGGCCAGACTCTGATCTAAGCGGCTTGCAAATTCAGTTTCCACACCCATGTCAAACATCTCTTTCTTCATAACAAAAAACGCAGAACCAAAGGAGGGTTTTTTGGGGGCTTACATTAAAGGTATGTTGAAGAAACTAATAGCAGAAAGGTCACGAGTCCTACAATTTCTTGTCTTGTTATCAGGCGGCCAGTGATGAAAATCCTACGATCTGAGATGCAGAGAGTACATAGATTTCTTACATTCCCAGTCATGTTGGATTTCTGACGAAAAGAATTCACGATCTCTGCTCGAGTGTGTCTTCCAATAAGTGCACCAGATCACTGACTTATTTTGTTGGAGATCCAACCAACATGGCCGCAAGTTCAAGTCATCTTTAGCTCTGTTTAGCCCACTTCATGTGGGGCAGTTACCACCCCACGAGCAACGCCCAAAATTGCTCAGATGAAGGTGAAACGTATCGTAGACGAGGTAAGATAATTTAATTTGTTTCCAGTATTATATTTAACTAAGGAACCACCGAGGCCGAGGCACTGAGCGTGTTAATTAACTTCCTCACAACTTGAACGAATGTCCAAAGGAAAATATTTGCTTTCTTCTATTTCCGGGGAGTTCATCTGATTATTTTGACTCCATGGGGTTTTACTCGCCAACGTTACAGGCTTGTGACATTCGTGGCCGAATTTTCTTGATTGCTGGGCGTGCATCTCCTGCCAGAAAAAGGCCTAGCAACAGCCAGTTTCTGTGCAGTGAAATCAATGAAAGCTGGCAAGAAGAATGCTTTAGGCGAGTAGGTCAGCGAGGACTCCTGATTTTAATTAATAGCATGTCTATCTTATGGGTTGCAGGTTGATTTTCACCGGCGTTTATCACATTCCCTACACTCCGATTCCCTCTATCCAGTTGTGTATACCACAAATTTGTCATAAAAATGACATGTTTTGGACCACGGGGTAAACGTAAATAAATACAACAATGTATCCAATAGGACAAAGACAAAAATCTTGAATACTGACATGCTAGCTTTGTTGTGGAGGTAGTAAGTCATGACTTCTTCCTACTGTCACAATTTTACGCGTAAGTTTTCCGTTTTATCCAAAGGTGTTAACTGGTTGTCTTGTAACTCCTGCCCACCCCCACGGGCAATAATACCGTCTGCCTTCACCCCGCCCCAATCCTATAACACCTTTCCCTAATGGTTTCAAATGAAGCAAACAAACAGAACGAAAACCAGTTGAAAATTTATTTTCCGTTATAATATCTGATTAAATCGGATATATGACACCACATATATACATATACACATTGACTGATTATATAAGGATACGTTAGTACAAATTTGCAATGCATGATTCCATGTACATGTAACACTAGACCATCTGCCCAGTATATGAGATCATCATTCTAACTTTGGCTATAGGTTTATATTCACTGTAAACATCCCTTGGTCACTCAGTAAATCTCATTTCAAGAATTTACCTTTATCATAAACAATATATTGAGATATTTTCAAGCAATAAATTTTGAACCACATGTCTATAGAAGGCACATCTAACAATGGAACATTCGCTGAATGTTATCCCTCACATTTAATACAATTTTACTGGTACACATTAAGTGATTAAGTATCCACTAACTTTGATGTCGTCTACTTAGGCTAAGTGTAACAGCATGGTATGATTTTCATAGGCTGACACACACACAAAACACTTCTGAAACACTGAAAAAAATATGTGAGGAGAGCTGATAATGATCTTTTAGACTGTGCTGGCCGGGAAACAAACAAGAGTGTCCTGCCATTTGGGTTTTTGGAACAATTGAATGTCATAAAATATTATATTTGGCGCTTAAACTAATATTAACCTGCCTTCCAAACAAACTTTAAAACACCTCCTTACAACCAATAGAACTGCCAGAATCAGGAAAAATGAGCCACTTAGTCAAGGATGACATTATAGGTCATTTAGAGTGTGTCAATATTTTCATGCTGACTAGATGACCTCATTTCAGAGGCAACGATTATGTTTTATCAGGTTTTACTGAGTATACAAACAGTGATGTGGTTTTGACCTACAGGTATTTCAACATGGTTTGCAGAGAGGTTTGGTGCAAATCAAGCAGTGATTTTTCCATTGCACAGTGTAAGTCTTCTTAGCAAATGCCAGTCTATCTAACTAAGTGGTTCTAGTGCCAAAAACTTTTCCTTTTGTGCAAAATACTCATTTAACCTGAGAATTGCATATCTGAAACAAAAGCAAAACAATACACTGATATACAGATTAATAAAAAATACTTAAAAAAAAGACTTCTCCAGGACAGTTTGCTGATAATATCTTGGTAATATTGTCAACAGAAATGTCAATTATTGAATTTGACCTAAAACTTTGACCCAGATATTAAATAGAGGTCAGTAGAGGTCATAATATATAGCCTTCTTTTTTGTCTCTGAGATATCATTATTATCTCCCACACAAAGACCAAAATGCCTTTCTGAGATCAACAGAATTTTCAGAATCAGGAAAAATAAGTTGCTCGTCTTGAATGAAATGTTAGATCAAATACAGTTTTCCCTCAATCAGAGCAAAATCTTTTGAAGAAAGTTTTTATGGTTCTGTGAATCTCATTTCTAGTTAAGAAAATATAATAAAGCAGAGTTAACATAATAAGTTTACAGCTTTTGTATACAGTGAAAATATCAGAAGATTATTACAACAAATACAAGTATAACGAGACAGATACACTTTTCTATACACACCCTAAGTAGTCGAAGTCTATTGCAGACACATCTGACTGAATAAGAGCCCAGAATCCCCAAAACATGTGAGCCATCTGTGAAAGAGAGATGCATAGCTCACTCAAAACCTGTTCTACAATCTAAATATGTCATTTCTTCAACAGAGGAAATATAAACTACACTGTTTTCATAAACAGAACATTAATAGAACAAAATTCCCAGCACTGTGCCACAAGACTGAATTTATGGAACCCTAATGTTCTTACAGACTCTAAGCTTAGTTATGACCTGTTTTAAAATGTTCAAGTACAAATAAGCTGTTTAGTCTTTAGGGGTACAAGGATAAGGTTGTTTTTTCTCTCTGAGTGATGCATTTGATGTTACTTTCAAAAAACTTCCAGAGTATTGCCTGAAAAGATGCATAAATGGGAATTTTAAATAAAATATAAGAAATACGGCTTAAAAAAATATTATTTAGATTTTTGTTTTCCTGTCTGTATCATTAAATCAAACAACAAACGCCGAACATCACAATTTGGCAGTTATGTTTTATGAAGACTCTAAATGTGTTCTCATAATGAAGATCCCACACCAGCTTGGATCTGAATACCAACGTGTCTGTGTTATTCTTATTTATGTATTCTGGAATTGTCAAACACTGTACAAACAAGGATATGCATTGGCTCTTAACATTACTGATGCTGTCAATTATTACCTGTGTCACCTTCAATGCTGCTCTCTCGTATTACAAATTTCCTTGGCATTGGATAACTCTCTGGAGAATTTCTTCACCTTTTCAAATGGTTCCTATCCAACTTCTTCCATCTTTATTTTTTAAATTTTCTTCTCCCCAATGTACAAGAAGTTTGGTGGGAATCCTTAATCAAAAAGATTAAAGGAGCCTCCAAAGCCAAGGGGTTAGCACCCTAGTGCAGCACCAAGGATCCAGGAGCCTCCCATCAATGCCATCGCTGTGAGATCAAGGGTGGCTCAGGCTACTGGAAGGTACGACAGCCTATGTGGGAAGGTCCGCCAGCAAGTTACGAATGGTCGTGAGTTACCCACAGGCTCTGCCCGGTTTTCTTTCATAATAATGCTTGCGAAAGCCGTATAAGTGAAGTACTTTTGAGTACGGCTTAAAACATGAGACAAATAAAGAAATAAATCAGAAAGATTAAGTGCATGTATAGGATCACAAAATATCTTTTTCATCTGGTCCAGAGTGAAGACAGTTCCAAATTTATTTCACTAGGCTGAACTCCTTATGGAACACCCTTTTAGTTGAGACAATGTCAGTCCAGCTTTGGTGGGAAAATAAGTCAGTTTAAAGCTCAGCATACATTAGAGCTTAATACGCAACTCAACTCAACTGGTTGTAAGCTGTTGCTTCTAGTAATTGATGTTCAGAGAATCACTTCACTATGTCACCTACACAAGCTCTTAGGACCCAACACAGCAGTCAACGGTCTTCAGCCATTCTGCCTGTCCAGCTTGACACAGTCCAGAATGGGCCTTATTTTGACAGATTGGGGGATACAGTCCATGTACTTGTAATCCACTACTCCAAGAATTTTCCTTCAACTGATAGAACTGACAAGTGAAAACAGAGGAATTTCATGGCCAGTTATGACTTCAAAACAACAATTATCACTAGCAGCAATTTATGTGACCGACACACAGAGCTTCTCCAGCTGTGTGCCTGTGATGAGCGTGTCTGGTCTCCCCGTCTCCTGATAACAATACTCGAAGTATATTTTCAGCCAGGCCAGATGGCAGGCTTTATCAGGGTAGCGGGCATAGTCCACCTCATTAATACCTGACCACACAGACTACACCTCACGCCTTCATCATTCCACTAAATCTCATTTTATCCTTTGTCCTAAACATGGTAGAAACACTGGTAAATTTAGAGGCAACTGCAAGGTAAATATACAAGTGAATGGATCTGAATTATTATCTGTGACTTCCAATTTCGTCCGTGAATAAAATGCACTCGTTTTCGCCAGATTCTGAATGTTGACCTACATATTTTACAAAGGTCTTCTGAGGTTTGTTTGGGAGATAGGATGATATTCTCCTGGGAAACTCTTTCATTACAAAAAAGTAGAATTTTATAACCAGTATTAACCAAAAAACACTGTTGGGGGGTGAATTTTAGGGCAAATTTAATAATCCTGCTTTATAAGATATGAGACTTACAATGGATCAGCTTTGTATGTCGCTCATTTAACTATGTGAGGTTCAAATGGTTGTAATACATCTACATTGTAACCCAACTGGAAACTGATACCATGTTTCTTACAAAAAGATAACTCTGTTTAAACAACAATAAGGCACATGAGTTTAGCCAATGTCTTCAAGACATTCTACTCTGACAAAATGAACAAGGGAAAGCCACAGAATATAGGATAAAATTTGTTAACGAGACACCCTGATTTCAAGTTCTGGCTAAATCTATGACACGATACAGCTACACTCCAGGAGATGACGACTATTAAACATTAAATCACACATTCTAATGTTTTAATAACACCTTTGACACATATTGTAGAAGCCCATCACAGTATGTATCTCAAAAATAGATATATGCTGGCAATGACTTCAATGAAAAATAAACTCCAAAACAAATAATGTTGAGAAAAAAAGCCTAATTATGTCATAGGACTAAAAGGTAGAAAAGGTGTGCCAGCTGCTAATGTCAATACATCAAGGGACATGATGCATTTATTAGTATACATGTATACACACATTATTAGAGGGAGGTCAACCAAGACAGCATGATAAACAAAGTGCATACAGGTAATTAATTTAAATAAATAAACAATGTCAAGCTGTTGTGCATATGAAAGAATATAATAAATATTTTACCTGCATATTCACAAAAATGGTTGCCGATGTCAAATGCCTCATAGTTTAAGGCACCATACTCATAGTCTATACAAGAAACCATGTCTGAAAGAAAAATAAATTTTCAAAACAGAAAGTTAATGATGCATCACCAGAATCCTTATAACTTAGCATAAAGGAGGGTAACAGATATTCATTAATTTTACAAAATAATGCAAGGGTATACCTTTTATATAATTCCCTTACTTAAACAACCATAAGGGTGTCTTTAGTGTTGCATCTATATGGAAGATACCATTACAATAAAACCCAAAGGGAAGACTACCAGGTTTCTGTACAAGCCTCAAGATCTTGGCCACATCCTGCCCCCGGCTGAATAACCCAATTCTTCTAATTACATGTATTATACATGTAATTGTAACAGAAAAACACAATCTCCTGTGTACAGGGGGCCTCCGTGGTTCAGTTGGTTCGTGTGCTAACACACGTAATGACCCAGGAGCCTCCCACCAATGCAGTCACTGTGAGTTCAAGTTCAGCTCATGCTGGCTTCCTCTCTGGCCATACCTGGGAAGGTCTGCCAGCAACCTGTGGGATGGCCATGAGTTTCCTCCCTTTGTTATGCTAGGTTTCCTCCTACCATAGTGCTGGTGGCCATCGTATAAGTGAAATACTCTTGAGTATGGCATAAAGCACCCATTAAATAATTATATCTTCTGTGTACATATCTGATGAACAACACATCTACATGTATATCTATTTTGCTGACAACCTGGGGCAGAAAGATACTTTTCTGCTTTCAGCACTACTAATACCTGTCCAAGAAATTAGAAAAATTAGGTTAGTTAGACTTGACAGCTACCGTTGATGACTCACCAAACTCCTTGTTGTAGATGATATTTTTACACAGCAGGTGATTGTGACAGAAGACTACTGGGGAGTCCAGGGGCTCAAGACAACTCCGCATTTCATTCAGTTTTTTCTGCAGCTCAGCCTTGGGTTTGATGTGCTTCATATACCTGCCAATAACCACAGAAAAATCTCCTGATCAAATACACTGACCACACCTGATACACAATACATGTATATATCAAAATAAAGTGTTCACTACTCCAAGTTGAGTATATTCAGCCTGAACAGGCTTTCCATTTTTCCCAGTCGATATTGTCCCATAAATTTTGCCTGGAGACATGAAAGTCTTCAACTTAGCTACACGCAGCTTTAGTTTCTACCTTCAAGCTATGATAATGTGTGTTGTACATGCTTCAATATACACCGATACCATCCTCTCACCTAGAGTAAGGATAACACTTAGCTAAAGGTGCTAACTGTGGTGCTAGGATGACCTTACTGGCATGGTCATATCGACAAGGCTGAAGCTTAGCACAATGATGTCACTGATTCTTTTTTAACTGATGAATATGCTCTAACTGATACATGTTTATACAGGCACTGGTACCTTTTAAATTCTCACCCTTGTTGTTTTTGTGGATCTGTGAATGACTCTGGCACAGGGCCCAAATACCTCTGTATCTTAACCCACAGACATGGCTGACGGTTGACAGCAGAAGTTGTGTCTTTGGCCAGGAACCTGTGCACCTTTTCCAGGGGAATGCTGTGGAGTTTGGCCATTTCCTTAGCTATCAACCTACAACAGAAGGATTCTACTTATTTGTCTGCTGTGACTGACATGTCTGGTGCACTTCAAAGTGAAAGACCATACAAAAATGAAGTTATGGTGAGCGAGAAGACCATTAAAAACTGGATCTGAAAATTCATTCACTGATGTTTTTAGATTTTTTTATCACCAAATTATATGCAGTCAAATATTTCAATTGTATGCTGGGTTTTATTGATAATGTGCTTCATCAGTAATGTCACAAAATTTTTGTACACCTTTAAGCCAATATGATATTAAATTTTTGATTTAGGGCAGGAGAAAAGAAGGTGTGACTTCGCTGGTGAAGCAATAAAACCAATAAAATTTAAATATGAATTCCATCGTATCGCAAAAATCTGACAGAATAATTTAACAGAATTAAAGAAATTGCCTTACTGAAAGATTGTTGTTAGAAATAAGACTCAACAACAACAAAAAAGAGCTGACAAGATCAAATTCCTGAGTCTATACCTGGGTCATCACTTTAATATCTACCAGTACTAGCCTTTTCTTTTCAGCTGTTCAGCACTCAAGATAATGTCACACGGTTTCTGGGTTACCCAGTATGAATTTCAATACTGAGATAAAGTTTCTGCACTTTATAACAAAAGTCGTTACAAAATCTTAGCAGTACATGTAAAATGCCGTAACCTTCTACAAAAATGATAAATGTACCTTCACAACCATCTACACTGTATGGACATTTCCACCCACAGATAGGAGCCATTTGAAAAACTTTCCAGCAGTTCTACACATGGCCCATTGATATCAGCACTGTACTTTCCTATAGCTGCACACGTCATCTCTCCTACCACTTGTTGTGCTTACTGGCCATGCTAGTTAAGTCCATGTATATTTATTTTTTATTTGATTGGTATTTTTTGCTGTCCTCAAGAATATTTCCCATGTATATAAGAGGGCTGTAAGTTTTGGAATGCATGGTCTCCCGACTTAAAACACCTAACACGCTTAATGGCTGTACACGGCTCTATCAGCTTCACAATCAGACTCCCAACAGGATAACCAGTTTATTTATTCATTTCATTGCTGTTTAATGCCGCAGTAAAAAATATATTGTAACGGAGGTCCCTTACAAATTAAGTATCACAGGTCCAAACAACTTATATTTATATACAGTCTAGGCAACTTGTCATCCTTGAAAATGAGTCTTACGTCTGCTTAAGTACAAGTAAGTAGAGCATGTCACCAATTTGCAAATTTCATTCAATGTAAAATCTGTCTTGCATATAAATGTTTGATGTCCTATTTATATCACAGTTCTTCATGAAACCGTGAAATTTATTTGTATCCATTTGTTTTATAGGAAGGGAATAAACTCTAATCTCAAAGATTGCTGAATTTTTGCCCGTACAATACAGTTCCATTATACATCCAAACTGTTTTTTAACAGCTTAAGTTATATTTCTTAATAAAACAAACATCATTATAATAAAACCCATAATCCTTCAGTTCATAAAAACACTGTGTTTGAAAAGGGGATCCTCCATGCTACAGTCAGTATTCAGTAACATTCATCCAGGGAACCATGAATGAACTGATGTCATGTGCCACGTGGAAACTGACAAGCCCACCACCCTCATCTTCACTATAACCCAAGCCAGTTCATCTGTATTATGTCATAATAAAAAAGAAAACATTGCTATCCTAAAACTTGTATTTCTTCCTACAACCCACCTGCTAATATGGTTATCTCTGACCATCTGTTCATCTAAGGGTACACCTGGCAGGTATGCATAGCAGATGCCGTTATTAAATGTACAGTACAGTGGTGGGCCACAGCCAGCTGCATGAAGTAGTCTCATGTTCCTCATTTCGGCTTCTCGGTCAATAATCAGGTCCGTCTTCTCCCCATATATACGCACCATCACCGTATCACTAGGCAAACCATCCACAAACACACCAAATAGAAAATTGGTAATCCCCTCAGTGAATGTCTGCAAGAGACAACGATTTACAAAGAAACACATTATACCAGTGGTAATACTGAACAGTGTCCTGTTTCATGACATAAAAGATACAACACTGCTTAATGATATCCATACAGGTCAGTGTGTTTCATATGTTTTGACAAATTCTGTCCATTCTGGAAGATAGTGGTTATGTTTAAAGGAATGAATGTCTTGATACATAATCATGTAATTAGTGTTACCCTAATTCTTTTAATTTTGGGGCATTTGGTCTGCTCCTTTTAGCCAACATACATGTAACATTAACAGGGATACACAGTTTCTCATTTCTCACATGTTAGTTGATCTCATGAACAGCACAGCCATATGTTTACTTTTCTAAAAAGAAACTGAGAGAGAAATGACTAAGAAAATCTTATCTTTCAGCAATACTAATATCTGTCCTAAAAATTATAGGAATAAAGGTATTAGCAGCATAGTTCAAGGGGACCTCTCAAAGCCTGCATTTAAGGCTGTGGATACATATAGCCTGCCACTCAAGCAGGCACGCAGCTGAAAGACACATCACAACATAAAACCAAAAATACGCTTTGCTGACATCTAAAATTTAGCCATGCTGTGTACATTGTTCTGTTGTTGCACTCACATACACATGTACATATACACAACTGCTTTAGTTTGTGGTCAGAGTTGTGTGTTAGGATAGGTGAGTTGGGGGAGGCGTAGTGAGGTGACTGGGCGGAGGCTGATGTTGATGGGTAGAATGGGGATATGGTCGAGGTGGTATGTGTGAATGTGTGTCAAGAGGGGAGGTTGGAGGCTGGAGGTTTTATGGGATTTGGCAGAAAAGAATCATACTGCGTCAGTGTCCTCGCTCTAATGTTAAGGGATTGGCCAACCCAGTTTGTTTATATGTCTTTTGAAAACGAGACTTTGCATATCATTGTGTATGCGCCTGACAACTCTGCTCCAGATTAGCTCCAAAGCTGTTGCACTCATTGCAATGACAGCATGAAGCTACAGGAGCTGTAACTTTTTTAGAAAACAAAATATCTCATGCTGGATGCTCAGACTTGGCTGAAATTGCCCTATCACAGCACACAATCAGCAACGAGCACGCACACATGTCTAAGATTTCTCTGATGTGACGCAATGAGAGAATACAGCAAATGTGCTTCTTTCAACTTTCTTTCTATTTGTATCCCGACTACAGTTTTAAAAGTGTTGTTTTAATCAAGGAATGGAATATAACATGCGGTTTTCGAGGCTTTCAATATAGGCCTACTTCCAGGAAATAAATGATCACTCATATATATAGACAACAAATTCTCAAGTCAGGTCATGCCCACAAAAGTACTTTGAACATCTGTACATAGAGAAAAAGAACAAAAAGGGTACCGTAATAAGACTAATCTTTATGATGTGAAATCGAATAATAAAACAGTTCAATATGTGCATTAAACATAGCACTCTTAATTACAACAATGTATACGGTTAAATAATACACAGGTTGATACTTCTTAATAAATAAATTTAACATCAAATAAAGCCTGCTTTTCACCATGAACTCTATGTGAGAATGAAAAACCTTTAAACTCAGTAAGAGATAGAGAGCGTTGCAAAATGTGGGGCCAGAAGAAAACAGTTATTTTAATTGAAAAGTTATTGTCTGTATGCGGTTAGTTGGGATCTTAGGTGTGAGATGGTGTAAGAGCACCTTGCAGTGGATGACGACGACTTGTAAAGGCTCCTAATCCGCGTCACCAAATGTCGGGTGATTGTTAGGTAATACATGTTCACCACGTGTATATTCCCAGTCCACGTGGCAATGTGTTAGCTGAGAGATCTCCTAAAGTAACAGTTGCTGGGGACTAAGCAGGTTTAAGTATGTTTGGCCGATGTGTTAACTGTACCATTCAGATGCAGCACGAAACAGGTCGGGGATTAAGCAACTATACATTTAATACCAGTCTTATGACATTAAAGACCTGGGGCCACCTGCACGAAGACCT
Source organism: Acanthopleura granulata (assembly GCA_016165875.1). Taxonomy (NCBI): domain Eukaryota; kingdom Metazoa; phylum Mollusca; class Polyplacophora; order Chitonida; family Chitonidae; genus Acanthopleura; species Acanthopleura granulata. The sequence goes on from JABBOT010000001.1 coordinate 24,749,897, forward strand.
CTTCAAGTTACGAGCACGAAGCTACCATAGCTACACGCTGGTTGCCACCATGATAGTAGTTACGTGCTCTTAACGGTAGAGGACTTCGTATCAGTGAGTCCAGTTCTTATATTCCTTCACCTCCAAGCGCAGCGTTATGGTTTATATTTTGGTAGATAGTCTCTACATGCAGAGACTGAAACGACTGCCAAACGCTTAGTGTCGGTTAAGGGCATAGAACAGTGGTTCCAAAGCAATGAGAAATTCACATCCTTGTAGGCTGACACCTCGGTGACCTAGTGGGTATAGGTCGGGAGATATGATGGGATGACTCCTGGTTCGGGTCATATGAAAGACTTTAAAAATGGTGCTTGTTGCTGCCTCTCTTAGCGCTCAACACTGAGAGGTTAGCGTAAGAAAACAATTCTGGTCGGCCTGGTATTAGTAGGCTATAATGTGACTGGCATGATGTTACAGTGGCGGCATGGACTGCTTCGGTTTACGACGGTGCCTGGCTAGAACGTCCACCTCGGGGTCTGGCGATCTGATGGGATCAAGTCGGGTCATACAAAAGACTTAAAAATCGCACTTGTTGCTGCCTCGCTGAGCGCTCAGCACTGAGCAAGAAGACACAGAATATATATATACATTCTAAGGACTCCACGTCGTCATATAACTGAAACTGAGTACGACGTAAAACCCAAGCATGCATCTATACATACATACATACATACATTAGCTTTCCTAATTGCTGAAGCTTCTTTCACATGTATTTGGTTTTGAACACAAACATCTGGCATCAACCAAAGGAAAGTCATGTGCTTCCGAAGTTCAGCCATTGAAAACGCACCTACGGTTTAATGTTTACTTTCGTCTTGATGGTGGTATAAATTCTTGCCCAGTGTAACAGTGCGACCCACTGTAACGGATTGCATGAAGTACTGGGGAATAGCGATTACGCTACGCCCAAGTATTGTAGCTGTTAAATACTACCAGAGGTGAGACAATCTGCAAGGCCAAACAGGATATTCAAGTGCCTCTGATAAAAATTTGGTCATTCTGTATTTTGAACGCAGTTATTAATCCTGATGAAACAGTTACATGGTACTGTAAGACAGATCACACTCTGCAAAACAAATGCGTACAAATCTGCACATCCACAATACATGTGTATGAGTGATACCCAAATTGTGTATCACTGATACACACGTCATTGTGAGTGTATTACACAAATTACAAAAACTGTGTACTGCTGAAACACAAAAATTATGTTCATGCGCAATTTTGCCGCACTAATGTGTACTACTCGTACACAGTGCTTTTTAGAGAGCAGTCTCATTCATTTTGAACCATATCTTTCCTTCATATTGGGACAAATACATATTCTCATCTCATGTATATAGATATTATCACTGTGCAGGCAATGACTTTTGTCTGCTGTTGTAGAAACATGTGATTGTGAGGTGAGTTACGAGAAACTGCATAATTTCATAAATGTAACACCTGCGTGCCCATTAAATGTAGTTCTCGTACATGGTGCAATGACACAAATTACCTCTGAAGGTATCTCTAATGGAAACATGATAAAGCTGTATTCAAACTTGTTTCACTATATATTGACGTTGCTTGATGTACTTAAAACAATGATCTGACATGGTTTTACTTTCGGTTTTACAGAACGTGCATAAATTCTCGTTCATTGACACGGGCAGCTAAAAATAACCGCGATGCTGCGACTTATAAGGTAAGAGTTCCGTCTGGTGAGTTTGTAATTAAGATTTTTGTACCAGATTGGGCCTGAAAAACGTCGAATATACTTATGCAGCTGGAGACACTCATGTCTGCAACCGTTCAAACTGGTTGCATTAGGCAGTAATGGCGATATATCCAGGGTATGGCGATGGCCTGAAGTATTGTGGCTGTTAAAAATTTCTCTGGATGAGAAACTTGGCAGGTAAAGGTCCACAGAAGATATTGGATTACGTCTAACGATTTGTTTGTTACTAGTATGTGTTTGAAGGATGGATGGTAAGCGATTAGCATGCGATTAAACTGGATTGTAAGACAGGCTATATCGACCCATACTGTTTCGATAATTAGGGACACATACATATTTATAGGTAAACAGTAAAATATTTGAGCAAGCTTTAATAAGCCACAGTATTCATTTTTCAGTGTTATTAGTACAATAACCCCAACCTGACCCATGGCTCTGTCACAGGAGACTTTGACATTAAAATCGGAAAAGAAAAATCCATTTCATTTTAAAATTTTAACTTTTTGTCATTTTTAGGATATAGTTTTTCATCTTAACTATTTGAAAAGCTCTGTTACATTTATATTGCCACTACCAACAAATGATGACCTTTTCTCCTATTGTTAAATACGGTGTATATGATTTAATGTGAATTAAGAGAAAGGCACATAGACAAATTTAACAACTGTGTAGACGACGTGTATACTTGTATATTTTTCAGAAATTAAATTCTTGTACATGGTGAAATGACAGAAATAACCCCTAAAAGCGTTGGTGATAGTGACAAGATAGAACTGCAGTTATATTTACTAACGTCGGTCATTTCATTGGTGTAGTTTGTGCATACAACAACGAACTGACGTAGTTATATTCACACTGAGCGAGGTGCTGCAAGGCTCATGGCATGAAGGTCAATACATGTAATATGGCGACCGTTGTAAGGAATGGCGATCATGTTATGTAGCCCCATGTTGCTCCTGTTAAATGGTGTCCCAGATAAAAAAAGATGGCAACTAAAAGTCCCATCAGGACATTTGATTAATTATAAGGATTTGTTCATTATGTATTTGGAGGGTGGATGCCGACTGGCTAGTAGAAGATTACACTGGATTGTAAGACACATCAAGCACAGTATCACGCTGTTTCGTTAACCCGTGACGTGTAAATATTTATTCCTTCATGGTAACAGCACTCCCAGGAGAAATAAAGAGAACCAGTTGCACTGCATACATCATGAGTGGTCTTGTCCACTCCAAACACAAAATATGTCATATGTGCAGTCACCATATGGGTGCATGATTTTATTTGCACTACTTGCGTAACAGCCAGAAGTACCGTGTGAACATACCATGCACGCTTTAACCTTTTCTATCATATAAATTAAATGCAAAGTAAATTCAAATATTTCCTGTTTTAATCAGGTCCTAACCAGTGCTGTAGGCCATATAGGTACATTTTGAACTTACATCGCTTGGACTGATAAAAAATCGGTGCATGATTTTGTTAGCACTACTTGCTCATATCTGGACTCCATGATAAACCTCCATACATAACAGCCCAATGCAATGTCTGAACATTGCTGCACAGCAGATGGGCATCTTATTCAACTTTTTTACGGAAATTGTTTTTTACATCATAGTCAATGCCAACATTTGGAAAGCGACTTTCTAATATAACCTTGCAGTGAAATATTCTTGAGTACGGCGTAAAACACCAATCAAATAAAGATAATCCTGTATAAGAGTCCCGATCACTTTCATCTGGTAAGCATTTAATTAAGATTTATATACCACGCTTGACCTGGAAAACATACATGGTGCTTAAGACACGCGAGACATGTCTGTTACCTCTCAAACTGCATGAGGCAGTAATGGCAGTATAGCTGAATGGTATGACGATGGGGTTACGCTCCCATATTGGGGTGTGCAATATTGCCCCAGATAAGAAACATGGCAAATAAACGTCCACGAAAGATATTTAATTACATATAAGGATTTGTTTGTTATGTATTTGAAGGATAGATGCTGACCAGTTAGTATGCGATTACAGTCTCTTGCAGGCTATGCCCCTGTTTTTTTCGATCCTCCGTGACATGCACAGACATGTACTTGACATGTACAGACATGTACAGACAGGCACTTACAGGTGAAAAGAAAAAATTTGTACCATTAAACTTGCCCGAGACATGGCTATATCTAAAACAGGCTTCGAAATACAATTTGATAAACAAAAAATCATTTTTCGTCATCTATAGGGCCTATATTTTCATCTTAACTATACTCAAAAGACCTGGAAGTTATTATATTAATACTTTGTGCGAATAGTGACGTTTTCACCTGCTAACCTAGTTACATTCACAATGTGCGAGGTATACATGTAGAATGACAACACTTGTGAGAAAAAGTCACATGCAAAGACTCTAGCTGTCAAATGTTACCTCACGCAAACATTCAGAAGAAACTGTCCAGAAGGACGGTAATTTCGGGTGACATTCCAATATTATACCAATAGGCTATGACAACATTTTCAGGATGTTCATGGACTTTTATTAAAAGCGTCCGTTATCCCGAATTTAAACTTGGTGTTTATGGCTCCATCATATGCAGAACATGTTATACAGATCAGGCGATGCGACTTGATTTGTTTCTTGCACTAATGAATTTACATAACAGTGCAGCTTTTATAATCTGGGATGTCAGAAAACGAAAGATATAGGATTTGATTGGTGTTTATGAAGCACTCCAGCATATTCCGCTTATACGATAGCATTATGGTGGGAGGGAACCAGGGATTCCAAGCCCGGGGAGAAACCCATCAGCATCCGCAGGTTGCTGGTATGACCGGAGAGAATGCCATTCTGAGTTGCGAAAGATATGAAAACATGTATAACTGTGTACATGAGTAACTGGAACACTACATGTGGTGATTAAAGCAGATATAACCTTGATCTACCCTGTTAATTGGAATAGAAAATGAAAAGCGATGGCGAGTTTCTAACAAAACTATGGACATACCGATGGTGGAAGTGAAGAAAAGTATATACATATATGCATGGCATAGGGGTAAGAAGTTTGGGATCAGGGGCAGTTTCGTGCATTTTGGACCAGCTTTAACTAGCTTAAATGATTTACTTATTTATTTGATTTGTGTTTTACCCACGCTCCTCCGCAGGTTGCTGGCAGACCTTCCCACACACATTCAGAGAGGAAGCCAGCATGAGCGGTGAGAAGCACCTGGGTCATTAGGCTGTACTAGCACGCAAACCTCCCCGCCACGGAAGCTCCCATAGCTTACATTGAGGTTACAGTGTATACTGATTTCTCAGCTGAATAATCAATTCAAATTAACCGTGAAGAAATCCAAGCCTTAATACCTTGAATTAAAAAGAAATCTTTCGATTATAAAACCACCTTTATAGGTATATTTAAAATACTTTAGGACTATACCACTCTAAACACAGTGACATTTTTGTCATGTTACCAAAAGTTATGGTTTTGTACATGAGTTATAAGAACTTATACCACCTGTTTATACACGTACCCACTGTATTGTAAATTTCTCAGAAGCATGTTCTTTGGGGAGAAATGACACAAACGGTCTCTGAAGTTATTTATGAGAAATGAGAAAGAACTGTGTTCGAACATCACGCTATTGATATGGTTTGCTCCACTTTGCAACGATAGCTTGACCTACTTACATTCTTTTTCCTAGTTACTAGAAATCATAAAATATGTAGCACCCGTGCCATTTCGTTTTCTAAACTACATGTACTTGAACAACCTCAACACATTTTAATATAGTAGAGAAAAATGCCAGCACTAATGACCCTCTGACCACTTGGAGACTTATGCTCCATGCCCTTTAGCTCTACATATAGCCTACTAGTACCAGGTACATTGCATAGGTCAAGCAGGTAAATAAAATAATACGGAAAGTATTAAAAATCAGATCAAGGGAAATTTTGTAAACAAATTTTTATAAACAAATTTTGTTTATAGTTATAGTGTTGCAATAAAAGAGAAAGATTTGCAATAGGCAGTGCTTCAATACCGACTCTTAAAAAAATTGCACGTTATTCCTCCCACAAAAGCATATAACACAATTATCGTAAAAAAAAGTGTTCTTAGGTTTGGAGCCAGAATACGTGCGCTTGAGGAAAAATAACAATTTTGTACACGTTTCTTAAAAGATAGGATCATGGAGAATATGGTACCAATGTCTACAGCACAGGTATAGAATTATAAGCTGGCGTTAACATAATTAATGTATGTAATGATCCGACTGTGTTTTGTTGCTGCAGTATATAATTGCACACTAAGTCGACATTAAAGTGAATTCAGACTAAGTCTCTTCTGGACATACTGTTCGCCAACTCTGTATAAGTCTTCCAGGATATCACAGCTGTCAATAGGTGTCGCTGTTGTCTAGTGTATAGATAGTCTGATACTGTATGCACATGATGTTTAGTTTCCCTGCACTCAGTACGAGCAATATTCCAACCAGAAATGGGAGTCCTGGAGTACTCACGATGTGACCGTCCTCATGACAGACTTTCTGTTCATTCGATGCGCGAATAAAGCCATCGAGAACAGAACCCGTAAAAGAAACGAATTTCAACTGGCTAGAAAGTAAGGTACAATGAATTTCAAAAATGCCGAGGTAAATCCAACCTGCTTCCAGTTTTAGAGTTCCGTCATCATGGCAAGAGGGATCTTTCTATGGATTGCTGGTACAAAGTATGCTGTATTCGAAGAAATTCAATAGTACTCAAGAGTCTCGTAATAAACGCCGCACTCAGTGTCACCTATTGGATAGGGCCTACTAAAGAATTTTTTTCACATAAATATATTCAACGGTGGTGGGTGAATTTGAAGCACACCTAATGAAATACTAGATTCATGCCATTTGCCAGACGTCATTTCTCAGGCTCCTGACAAACCTCTTGACTGAATATAGCGATGGATGGTCAAGTTAGCCACAGCTGGCTTCGAGCTTACGACTCCGTTGGTGAGAGACCAATCGCTGTCAAACAGAAAGCACAAAACTTTCGATCAGTGACCAAGCGAAGGCTCAGTTGTCATAACCAGGAAGCATAACTTTTCTCATGTTGCACACAAATTGCCAGCTTGAAATTCATCAATTCAAGCCTATCAATTTAAATACACAACGGCTACTGAAATGTCAAATCTACGTATCCCCCCCCCAAAACGGTGATAGTATATATATATATTGGTATTTAAACCACCATTGTTTATACATATAGTCATTTTTGTGGAGAATATGAAGCATAAATTTCTCATAGATGCCATAGTTATGATTTTTTGATCATTTCATTGTAATCAGACTTCATCATAATTATATTCTGAAATAAAACAGAAGCATAAGTGCACTAAGGAGGCAGCGTATACGTGTGCAAAGGGCCGGCAAGTCTCTGCCCTAGTTATGGATGAGACGACGGGAAAGAACTACAAGAATTTTGGATTTTATACGAATTTACAGACCCACATGCAAGTCTTTATGAGCCAAAAACTTAAAACAACCCTCGTAGCCTCCCCCCACCTGCCCCCCACCCCGAAGGACATTTGTCTACTTAGTAGGTGTAACAGAACGGAGAATCAAGTCGTAATATATAGGTAGGAATATTTCCCATCTTGACAGGAATATTTAAACTGCTCTGGAAATATTTTTCCATACATAAAAACATAATTTCTTCTGTAAAGTATTTAATATTGGACAAAAATTAATGTCCTCAATAAAAATATTTTTATTTCTTAAAAACTATACCTTTTTAAAAACATTTTCGCTGTGTAATCAAAATAGTCACCGTAAAAATCCATCGTAAGCGAGAGCCCCTCTAAGTATGCCAAAATGAGTGACGAAATGTAGTAAACGGGTGCTTAGCCCACCACTTTAATATTCATTCAAACGAGATTTGATTGGTGTTGACACCAAAAAAAATTAAAACCTTGTATCAAAGTTAGAATGAATTCGTGAGTACATATATATTGATCTTGTCCTGGATAATTTAGTATTTCAAATTTTAAATATTGCTTGAGATTGGAAAACTTGCCACTAAAATCCCCACAAGTGTTTCAGGGTATAGCTGTTTGCAGTGATTTAAAAACGTGGGCCGTGTGCATATGTTGGCATAGGATATATGCAATTATACTACTAAATGTAAGTCGTATATGTATGACTGGTTCAGCTACAACTAGGGGCCTACATGTAGACTATCTAGTCTAGCTGCCTGTTTTCTTTAATGGTTTGTCACTGTGCTGTTCAGCGTAACCTGTCGTCACGAGAACTGTTCAAGTAGGGCGCCTGAGCATATCTAGTCAGCATTCTTGGTTGCTGGCCAAGTAAATGCCATTTGGTGGCGTGACGACACCAATCCAATGGTCTGCGCATATTTTCACCGGTCAGAATTCAAGTGTTATGCAGATTTACTTTCGGTTTGACGGCTATATAAATCCCCATTGGCCATGAGCCTGGGTGGTGACAAGAGGGACAGAAAACGCGCAGTGGAGATGCTATTTTCATGAATCTAGCATAAGGTAAGGACTTTAATTCCTACATTTGATTAATTATAAGGATTTGTTCACAATGTATTTGGAGGGTGGATGCTGACCGGCAAGTAGAAGATTACACTGGATTGTAAGACACATCAAGCACAGTATCATGCTGTTTCGTTAACCCGTGACTAACAGTAATGCCTAATGGGAATGTAGGACATGTTTCCCCTCTGGACAATTCCCCCGTGGACAATCCACCTCCCCCACCTCCTTCCCCTGGACAATTCCCCCTGTATATACACCACTGAATGGTACAATACTTTTTATATTGCAATAGCTCTATGCAACTCATAACGGACATGAAGGAGTAAATATGAAGTAAAACTGCATGTATATCTACTCTTGTATTACATATGCTTCAATCAATTCTCTTATCTGCTGTTTAGTTTTTAACTTATTTTAAACATGTCCGTCAGCATTATTTACTGTTGCATGTTGTCATTGCCTCGGCAACCATATATGGTTGAAACATGTTTTCGCCACGATATGGTTGAAACATACCAATGTTGCGTCAAGCCATAATCATTCATTCAATCAATTCTCTAAAATGGAAAATTTATATTGTTTTGCATGTATATCATGACAGAGTGTTTAAGGCTCTTATCTTTCAATTGCTGGACACTGGGTCAGTCCTAGCTTTGGAAAGAAGGTTTATTAATTCCCCTGCTCACAGTGCAATTCTGTTTGGTGCCGACTGTGGACCGCTATCATGAATCAGGAATGGCTTAGGTGTGTGTTGCCTCCTGTGTTGGGCCATTCTTCGGAAATAACCCGTTCCTGAAATACGAGAAAAATCCCCCTGCATTACAGTAGTTGCTTACAGAGTTGCTCTCAGAATGTTCAGAAAAAAACTGGACAGTTATGTTTTTAAGCAGTGATTTGAAAGGATTCTCTGCAAATTTCAGCTTGCATAGAATGGTCAACATCAAAATGAAAGTTGTTGACACATGCGACCTAAATCAGTTAGTAGTTAATGCAATAGACAACACTGTCAGTTTTACAAATTCTCAATTATTAGGGCAAGTATAATTTTCATTTACCCGAAGACTGTTTGGAACCTTTGGAAAAAACACCTTGTTTGTTCCGCCTTCCGCCTTATATTTCTCTCCACAGCATCTATCCTACTAACATGCTGGCTAACCTGTTGTTTTAATCTGGATCCCCTCCTGTCCAAGCCTAGCTGACTGGGGAAAATTAACACCTGGTACTGAAAATGGAGCAAATAGAGGTTTCACCTAACATAAACTCATACATTTTGGGGGAAAATTCTAACCATTTAGTTAAAAAGCAAGTTATTAACCTAAATGAACAGACTAGCTGTATTTTAGCCGGCTGTGTATTGTTGCAATGGTCTAAAGGCCTGGGCAGTTGGGAGTCCAAATTAAAACAACACATTATGGCTGGATTATTAGATGTTTATTTACAGAGATATTTCCTACAAAAGACTTAACTCATTGGATGTTTATTTCAACAGGCCCCCTTAGCTCTTTCGTGAATTTTGATCATGGTTTTTAGCCATTTTCTGTTATTTTATTCTTTTTATGCTATTTAATTATATATTTTTTTACTGCAATTTGAGTATATTAAGTACTATAATTTCAATACCCTGAGTATAAAACTGATGTTAATATCATAAATCAACGCACGCACACAAACACACATATAGATATGCCTTTCTATAAATTACCTGTCAATAAAATTGAAACCAGAGGGAACGATACTTCATGAATAACTTTAAATCTGAACTTAACAATGAAAACATGGGGAGGTAATTTCTCATCACGGATCCCCCCACTGGACAAGTTGTAAATAAGACTATGTCAGCACTTGTACAGCATCCTTGTATATGGGGCGGGGTGCCTGGGGGGCTGTCGGGGGGGGCACACACCAGAGAATTGTTCGGGGGGGGGATTGTCCAGGAAGGATATGTCCATACCTTGTCTAATGGGGAGGGACCAATGACGCAGTTGACAGCTCAGGGTATTTGCCTGTAGGCCTAAATTAGTCCTGCATGAACTCCAAAAATATCGGAGCGGCAATGGAGTTCATGTAAGACTATGCCTAAATAAGATTTTGTTCGTTCACGCACGTTACAATTGAATACCGGTAACTCTTGCCTTCGTGTACAACAGTGCATCACTTAATACAAATAGAGCATTCCAGTCGCGTTTCAAGTCACGTTACAACATTCATTATTTACACTTGCACATAATTTAGCAAAACAGCCATAGGCATAGAAATTGCCACTCCACTATTTGACCGGGGAGGGGGGATCACTATACAATTTCACTGCAAATAACAGCTCGAACCTTACCTTACATTTGGTATCAGCCGATTCCTTGAGTCAGTCGGGATGTACACATGACAAAGTCAACACCGGTAAGCCATCTTTCAAGAGAATTCCAGCTGTTTAAACTTTTGTTTCGAACTTTTCGAGCCACCTTTTTTTTCGCTACTTTGGAGTTTCCAGGCGACCTAGGCGACCCCTTGGGGCCTTGCCTATTGGGCAGGGGTAGATTTCGCTTGCTCCAGCCACCCAACATTCAACGATGTTCAGCTTCCCCCGGTCTAGATTAAATCCACATTTAAATATGAATTCGGCCCAGAATACTTTGGACTTTAACTTGAATGAAAAATAAACTGCATGCCTTTACAAGCAACTTGAAGATTGCAAGCCTAGTCTTCATCCCCAACTTGTTGCAATGGTCGAACCCCCCCCCCCACTTTAGGGAAACTTCGTATGCCTATGACAGCTCTGTACACACGTACATGGTAGATTTTGATGTGTATTTCTCAGAAGTAAGTTCTTGTGGAGAAATGACACCCATGATCTTTGGAAGTATTTACGATAAATAGAATCCAGAGTTGTGCACTACTGATATGAACAAGTGCATTATGCCGTGTGGACAGGTTGTTCCAATTGATAGCAATGATAAAATGACCTATATAGTTTGTGATTTGATGTACTATCTGTTAGTCTGCCCAAACGGACTTGTAGTGTTATTTCAAAATTCATCACAACACTGAGCTCTTTGCCCCCACTCAAAAAATATCACTACAGATTTCCAAACTAAATGATACAAGTATACAGTTGTTAACCGTCTGATTTCACGGTATGTTTAGGTTCCATCACCATGGAGGACTCGGGTTCGGAGGAAGAGCTCTCGGATATGAAGAGACCACCTCTGGTGAAGGACTTGAGAGCCATCCTTGAGGAATATCCAGATAATGGGCAGATATTCAAGGTAGTTATACTCTTTTATCTTATTATGAGTGATATGTATCAATGTAACCATCTTTGAGGCATTTCAAGCATGTTGAAGAGAGGAAAAATCTTGTGAAATTAAATAAAATTTCATGAGCTATTGCGTTTGATCAGGCTGCTCCTGATTTTCCCGTGGTTCAGTCTAGCTGGTGCGCATGAGTAAGCGTGCCAAACTCTGATGAAGCTGTGCAGGATCTCTTGATGAAGTTTTCTACTCTTTGGTCAAAGTGTGCATGAGTAAACATGTCGGTGTGACTAAGCTGTACATGCATAAGTGCTCTCATCTCTGATAAAGCTGTGCATGAGTAAGTCTGCAGTGTCTGATCAGACTTGTGTAGGAGTAAGTGAGCTACTCTATGATCAAGCTGTGTATAAGTATGTGTGGTAGTCTGTGATCAAACTGTGCCTGGGTAGGTGTGTTAATGTGTTATCTAGCAATACATGAGTATTTAAAGTGTGCTAGTCAATCTGTGTATGAGTAAATGTTCTCATCTCTGATCAAGAAGGGCGTGAGTAAGTGTTTAGTCAGTGATCAAGCTGTACATGAGTAAGTGTGCTAGTCAAGCTTTGTATGAGGAAGTGTGCTAATCACTGGTCAAATGTGCTAGTCTCTAATCAAGGTGTGCATGAGTAAGTCTGCTAGTCTGTTATCAAGCTGTGTATGAGTGAGTCTGCTTGTCTTTGATGAAGATGTTCATGACTAAGTGAACTAGCCTGTGATCAAACCATTTTTAAGTGTGTGTCTGTTTCGAAGCAATTCATGAGTATTTAAAGTGTACCAGTTAGTCTGTGTATGAGAAAGTGTGCTAGCCTCTGATGAAGCTGTATATGCGGAAGTGTACTAATGAAGCTGTTCATGAGGAAGTGTGCTAGTCTCTGGTCAGATGTGCTAGTCTCTGGTCAGATGTGCTAGTCTCTAATCAAGGTGTGCATGAGTAAGTGTGGTAGACTGTGATGAAGCTGTGCATGAGTAAGTCTTCTAGTCTCTGATCAATCTTGTGTAGGAGTAAGTGAGCCAGCCTATGATCAAACCGTTTGTAAGTATGTGGGCTAATCTCTGATCAAGCTGTTCATAAGTAAGTATGCTAATCAGGCTAATGAAGGTGTGTATGAGTGAATGTGCTGGTTTCTTCTCAAGCTGTTTGTGAGGAAGTGTGCTAGTCTCTGAAGCTCTACATGAGTTAGTGCGCTCATCTCTGATCAAGCTGTGCATGAGTAAGTGTAGTAATGAAGCTGTGTATGGTGAAGTGTGCTGGTCTCTGGTCAAATGTGCTAGTTTCTAATCAAGATGTGCATGAGTAAGTCTGCTAGTCTCTGATCAAGCTTGTGTATTAGTTAGTGAGCTAGTCAAGCTAATGAAGCCGTGTATGTGTGCTAATCTCTGATCAAGTGTATATGAGTGAGTGTGCTAATCAAGCTACTGAAGCTGTGTATGAATAAGTGTGTTAGTCTGTGATCAAGCTTTACATGAGTAAATCTACTGGTCCCTGATCAAACCATATAGAAGTAAGGGTGCTCGTCTCTGATCAAACCTGTGTATGAGTAAGTGTGCTTGTCTTTGATCAAGCTGTGTTTGAGTAACTGTGTTAGTGCTAGTCTCCGATCAAGGTGCGCATGAGTAAGTGTGTTAGCCTCTGGTTATTTCATGTAGCTTGGATGCTAAAAGTAATTCAAAGATGTTTATGTTTTTGACATGGCTATATAAATACACCTTGAAAAGTCAGCTGAAGACATGAAGTCAGCTATGATCAAGTTGTTACCAGCTGTGAGTTAGTGTGAACAATCTCTGTGCAACAGTTAGTGTGAACAAGCAGTTGATGAGTTAGTGTGATCAAGATAGCTGTTCAAGAGGTACAGTGTGGTGTGATCAATCATTTGATGAATTATTGTGATCAAGCTGTTTATTACTTGGTGTGATGAAGCAGTTGATAATCTATGTGATCAAATAGTTGAAGAGTTAGTGTGATCAATCACTTGATGAGATAGTGTACTCAAGCAATGGATGAGATAACGCGATCAGTTTGCTGAGCCAGAGTGATTAAGCTATTGAGGAGAGAGTGTGGTCAAGGTTTTGATGAGTTAGTTGAATTAAGCTGTTGATGAGTTATTGTGACAAACAGATGATGATGTAGTGTGATCAAGTGGTTAATGGTTTAGTTTCACCAATCTTTATTCATGAGTTAGTGTGATTGAAGAGAAAATGAGTATGTGTGATTTAAACCGTTAATAAGTTAGTGTAATGAAGTAGTTGATGATTTAGATTGATCAAGCACTTGATGATTTAGTGTCACCAGGCTAACGTTCATAACTTACTGTGATGAAGCTGTTCATCAGTTAGTGTGATCAAATCTAATCTGTACACAGCTTAGTGTGATGAAGGAGTCGATGTTTTAGTGTCATCAGACTAACTTTTATGAGTTAGTGTGATGAAGCTGTTCATCAGTTAGTGTGATCAAATCTAATCTATACACAGCTTAGTGTGATCAAGGAGTCGATGTTTTAGTGTCACCAGACTAACTTTTATGAGTTAGTGTGATGAAGCTGTTCATCAGTTAGTGTGATCAAATCTAATCTGTACACAGCTTAGTGTGATCAAGCAGTCGATGATTTAGTGTCACCAGGCTAACGTTCATAAGTTACTTTGATCAAGCTTTTCATCAGCCTGTGATCTAGCTGTTCATCAGTTAGTGTGATCAAATCTGTACACAGCTTAGTACAGTTGATAAGTTTGTGTAGTCAAGCTGTTTAGGAGTTACTATCATCAGGCACTTGATGATGTGATCAAGCTGCTAAAATGTTGATGTGATCAGTGTGTTGATGAGTTAGTGTGATTCAGCCTTTAATGAGTTAGTGTTATCAAGCAGTTCATGAATTGTTGTGATCAATCTGGTCATCAGCTAGTATGATCAAACTGTTGATGATTTAGTGTGATTAATCAGTTGTTCAGCAATAAGTGAGATCAAACTGCTCACTGACCATTATGATCAATTTGTTGATGAGTGGCTATTATTAAAGGTGAACTGTTCTAGTTCTATTTTTCATTTTACTTAACTGAGTAATATATTCGTGATTTGTGAGAAATGATGGAGACAAAAATTGCATTAGCTGATTATTTTTACTTGTAGAAATTAGAAATATATTTAACTCCGAAAATTCTGAGAAAAAATCGCACATCGCTTGTCGGCCTTTGAATGGCTATAGTATATCAAATATACTAGACGTAATTGTGGTATTTCCGGTGTCCAAACACTAGTTTAAGTCTGATCAAAACATGTCTCCTGAAAATGGCTAGAGCATAATTCAGAGTACTTATTCGGTTCGAACTGATAACGTCGTATGGCAGTTATCCATTTTCGTCGTATGGAGGGGCTCGATGGAAAGGTATGAAAGCTAATCTCATCGTAATTCGATGAGTGATGAGCACAGTTCACTGCAGTACAAAATAGCATATCGCCAGTATGACGTCATATACTACAGGGACATGAAGGGCAGATAAGTGTGTAGAGAATACCAAGCTTCACAAATTTTTTTAAAACATGTGGCGATTTTTATTCATTAAATCGCTTTGGCTCCATGATTCAAATACTTCTGGGATATACTGTGCCAATTTTGCGAAAAAATTGATCAACTAGGACGGTTCACCTTTAAGCTGAACATGAGTTGGTGTGATGAAGCTGCTCATCAGTTATCATGGTGAAGTTCTTGATAAGTTAGTGTGATGAAGATGTTCATCAGTTTGTGTGATCAAGCTATTCACCGTTTTATGTGAGTGAATCATTCATCAGTTTTTGTGATTGAGTTGTCGATCAGTTTGTGCGATCAAGCTGTTCATGAGTTTGTATAATCAAGCTGTTCATCAGGAAGTGTGATCGAGTGTTCATCAGTTTGTGTGATCAAGCTGTTCATCAGATTTTGTGATCGAGCTGTTCATGAGGTTGAGTGATCCAGCTGTTCATCAGTTTGTGTGATCAAGCAGTTCATCAGCTTGTGTGATCAAACTGTTCATCAGTAAGCGTGATCGAGCTGTTAATCGGTTTATTTGATCATGGTGTTGATTAGCTTGTGTGATCCAGCTGTCCATCAGTTTTTGTGATCAATCTGTCCATCAGTTTTTGTGATCAATCTGTTCACCAGTATATATGATCAGGCCGTTCATTAGAAAGTGTGATTCAGCTGTTCATCAGTTTTAGTGATCGAGTTGTTCATCAATAGGTGTGATCCAGGTGTTCATGTGTTTATGTGATCCAGCTGTTCATCAATTTTTGTTATCAAGCTGTTCACGAGTTTGTGTGATCAAGCTGTCCATTCATTTGTGGGATCGAGCAGACGCTTTATTAACCTTTGCAAGAGTACACGTACAAGGTGTGATCAAGCTGTACCCGACCCAGTGTCACGAAGATTGGAAGTGTGCTATTAGAAGTGTTATTTTCACAACATAGAGACCCCCACCCCCTCCCCCTAATAGTTTGGATTTATGCTGTGGAGTATTAATACTACTCTACATTAACTTGTAGGTGAATGTAAAGTGAAAAGAGTGATGTCCCGAACTCTTATGAGGTGTGCTTGATCTATACTTGGGGTGTATTTTATTTGTACCTGTGAAGTGTAGCACACTTTGCTTTTGATGTGTATTTGGGATATACTTGAGATATATTTCAGATATATTACCGGTGTATCTGATTTACTGTCAGTTATGCAAAATAGCACCTCAGGTACATCTGAACTGAGGTGTACCCTGGAAAATCTTGGCGGAAAATGGGATGCTTAGGATATACCTGAAGTGTAGCTTAGGTGCAGTTATAGGCAAATTTTCATGTACCATAGTGTAACCTACACTTGACTGGACATGGCCGAGGGTGTACCTGAGGTACAGGTCAGATATTATGGATGAACTGTACACCTAATCTATACCTCACACTGAGGTGTACATGAGGTGTATACTCCACATACCTCACACCGAGGTGTACACCTCATGTCTGTAAGGGGTGATGACAGAGTACCTTACCACTGAAAGTATGGTGCATAAACCCAACCTGACAATTCAAACATTTTACAACATTTAATTCAGTGAATAAAAAAATAAAAAATAATTTTTTTTAGAGCCTTAAAGTTTTCAGTGGCATTTCTCCTGATGCTTACTTCATTTTTGATTGCCTTTTCTTTTAAAACATTCCATGAATCAGCCCATGAGTGCTAATATTATTTAAGAGCTGTCATAAATCAGGAGTGGTCCAGGTCAGTGACATTTTTTTGGTCCATGTTATGCTGTGGTTGATAAGTCCTCTGCCATTCTGACACATATTTGGACATTTCTCTCTGTAGTCGCAGGGCTTAAGTAAAAGCGCTAGTACTTATAATTCATTCGTTCTGATAAGAATGAACATGTTATATGGAAGGCACTAGCACATTGTGTTCTCTCCACTCTTTTAGTACATACAACGTCTGTACTTTTTCAGGAGTTGATACAAAATGCAGAAGACGCCGGAGCTTCCAGAGTGAGGATAGTCTATGACCCTTTTGACACAAAGTCCGAGACGAAATCCTGTCCCCATCTCCAGGTAATATTTTTATAGAAATGTGCATTTGTGCCATTTTGACATTAATTTATTCAGTGAAGAATGCAGAAAAGAAATAGTACTGATTACACATTGTGGGTGTGCATGCAAATTGGATGCTCATACTCTTTACCTCTGGGCCCTCTTTGGCCAAAGTGTATTTCTTTTTTTGCATATCTGTTCGTTAGCAAAATATCGTGAGAACCAGTTCATCTATGTTTATAATATTTTCGGAAACCGACATTCGTATACCAGCGGTCAACCAAAATAGGTATTTCGGGTCAATAATCGCAAGACCAGTTTCCAAGAAGGGCAGATAACACAAACCACGAAAGGACTAAGAAATCATGTAAAATATTAAAAATTAGGACTAATTCATGCGAAGAGAAGCAGCGAAGAGGTTTCAGTGATGACGAAAAGATCCAATGAATGTTCTAGGTAGATGGTTAAAATCAGTATTCAAATCATGTAATATTTTGGTATATATATGGTGTCGTTGATGAAATATACATCTCATTTGTGCTCTGATTGCAACTGTTCACATATCCAACATGGCGATCACACTTATAATTAGACGCAATTATGAGTCCCAGAGATTCTGGACTCTCCCTCTGTATTTACTTACAAGAGAGGTGTACGCATTGTAAACCGACTGAAAATGCATGCTGCTGGACATTGTTTTATAGATCTATATGTAGTTGCTTGCAGTCTGAATTCCTTTTCAGCTGGGCACATGTAGCTAGTAGACATTATATCTCTAAAACTACTTGGACAAATTCAGTGGAACTATGTACATGGATTTCTTAGCTGATGGGAAACTTTAGTGTGTACCTGTGACATTATCAATTTCTAAGTTTTGGGTTAATTTTTTACACTTAGTATTAAACTAAGGTGTGGTCAGCATACATGACCTTATACCTACTTTCTCCGTCAGGTTTATCTACAGCTTGTAACACACCCCAGCCATTTTCATTAAAACATGGTGCAAGGAGCCACTTGTAGGTCCACTAAAACCGTGTTAGATTGCTATCAGTATGACTGAGCGTAATATACCTGGCGGGGGTATTGTCATATCGGGCGGTCACCGTTCGTTCGCTCGTCCGTCCATCCGTCCGTCCATATCCTTGTAAAATCTCTAAAATGGTTTATTTGATGTACACCAAACTCATACCACATTTATACTTTGGCATGAGGCA